>OU343221.1:127435558-127796295 GCA_910596185.1 Chrysanthemum makinoi
CCTAAATGGTGCTGAAAATCAGCAGCAACGTGCCCATTTTGGTGCAGCCAACGCAACCTTTTTGCTGTACCAAACGCACCCTAATAGCTGTACCAACGCACCCTTGTTGAGAAACAAAAAGAAGCAAATTTTGAAGCAAGTTCTGTTTTCGTATTCCATTGAGGACAAAGGGAGGGTAGTCAACTGAAACCAAAGAGCAGCATACGTAGGTTTGACGACAAAATATAAACAAAAGATGTTATACCTAGATTTGTTGGAATCACTCCTAAACAGTATTTCAAGTATTTATATTTCATATGTAATAGGTAGCTTTATTATGGCCTTTATGTTTGTTTAAGGTCAAGCTTATGTAGAAGGCCCATAAGTTTAGGCCCAAGTCCAAGGAATAGGGAAGGAGAGGAGTGTTGCCCGCTCCTTGCCTATATAAACCATGTAATAACCTTCATTTGAAGGTTGGTTGTTCAAGTTATTTCTTCATACCCTACGCTTAAACCGTATCATATTATCGCGTGGTGTGGTGTGTGTTTTACTTGTTCAACCGCCTCATCTCCTTTCTATATAACTTGTGTTGTAAAACTAGTGACCTAACAAAGGGTATCAATCGCCAAATAGTTGGGTGTACTCGTTTGTTTTTGAAGTTTTGTTTTGGGTCTTACGCGTAAAAATAACGCAATCTTTGGTTATCTTAAAAACTCGTTTTTTACACTTTTAATCCAAGATTCTTGTACTTTCAATGTTTTGAGGTGTTAAAATACTTGTTTTTGGCAAAAAAGTTTCAAACTTTACGCGATTTCGCTTTTAAGCTTGTTTTGTTCGTGGGTGTCGTTCACGCTGTAACCCGCTTAGTTAGCTTGGTACATCAAAATTAACACTTTTGTGTTCTTTTGGTACTATTGAAGCTATTCCATAACAAAAATCTGTTTTAGAAACACATTTGGGCAAAATCAAAGTTACGAGTAATCCTACGCCAGATCAAAACCCTAATATTACGCGTAAGATTTTTCCTTGGTTTGATCTTCATTTTCTGGTTTATTCCGTGTTTTCTTACTTGGATAAGTCTGAAAATACGTCGACTTTGGATATCTTTTGCAATTTGTAAGTGTAAAAGATCATTTGGGCAAAAACCCTAAAATTACGCATAAGCATAGCTATAGAAATCCTACGCATAAGATTCACTTTACGCCGTAAACTTAGGTCTACGATAAGGTAATCCTAATGCCTAACTTTCTAAACTTTGTCTACGCATAACTTTAGTGCTTTTATCCTACTTACGCTAAGTTTAAAACCTACGCCAGAACTCCTCATTGTTACGCGTAACTTTGGTGTTTTTAGATAAGTACTACTTGGTTCTTGTCCTTTCTACGCCTAAGGACACTTCATCAACAAAGGTTCATTCGACTACAAAGATCCATTTTACCAACACAAGGTTTCAACATGTCACAACCACCATACTCTAACTATTTCCCTTACACTTATCCTCAACGACAACAACAACTAAGTCCACAACATCAAGAATGGAATCAACAACAAGCAATTTATCAACAACAATTTAATCAACAACATACCCAACAACTTGCTGCAATTCCACAACCTCAAATGGTTCAACCACCACCAAGTCCTCAAGTTCAACCGCACACAAATGAATTCAATCAACATCCATCAAGGAACACTATGAAGGAACCCACTTGGTTTGCAAAGATGTGTGAAGCTTTAAGCACCTAACAATCAATTCATGAGGCTGGATCACTTGATAGACCTCCGATGCTCACTCCCGGAAACTACGATCAATGGGTGATAAGGTTCTTTAGGTTTTGTGATCCAAAGAAGCCACATGGAAAGTTCTTAAAGAAGGTTATCTTGGAAGGTCCATTTGAGATGCCTACTATCATTGTACCCTGAGATCCAAATGCCATTCCACCAAGAGATGAACAAACCAACATTGCTACAAGTTGCATTTAAATCCTACAGAACTTCTACATTATGAAGCTGATGAACTTGCAATGGAATACATCCTCTTAGGATTACCAAACCCAATTCTTCGTAGTGTTGATGCTCAAAAGACCGCACAAAAATGCGGATCATATTCGCTTCTTATGGAAGGATATGTACTCAATCAGGAGGATTTGGAATCCAAAATTTACTTGGCTTATGAACACTTCATGATTGAACTCGAGAGACACTAGAGTCCTATCATCATAGATTTTCTGACATCATCAATGATTTGGATAAACACAACATCATCATGCCAAGAATTGCAGTGAATACTAAGTTCCTGAAAGTAGTCTTGGTCCCGAATGGGAGAAGTATGTCATTTTTCTCCGTTTAAGAACATGCATCATTTCACCTATGGATTGTTGTACGATTACTTGAAACCTCATGAAAAGGAAGTTGATCGGAAAAGGATTCTCCGTGCTCAAATTGCTCCACCAACACATCCGGAAAATCAACAACAACTTGCCTTATATGCTCAAACCAGTTATTCTCCTCAACCAAAGAACTCAACCAAATGCATCAAACACACCTTCATAGCAACAACCTCAACAAAATCAATTGGTTCCATACAACAACAATGCTCAAGCATATGTCGTGGAAGCAATGAGGAAACCGATCCGTTCAAAGCATTGCAACAAGGATTTGTGATGATTGCTAATGCTTTTGGCCGTTATACCAACAAATCCAACAATCGTATTCGTTCCTCATCTAACACCCGGACTCAAGCTGTTGTGAACAATGGACGTGTTGAAGTTGAGGTCGTGAATCGCGACTATGGTCGCCGATGGCGGTGGTCAAGGGTTTAATGTTGTGGGTAGGAATAACAACAGAGCTCAAGTGGTGGAACAGGGTAATGCTCTCAGATGGGTTGAATGGTCTTCGATGCTACAACTGCAATGAGAAGGGACACTGGCTAATGCATGCCCAAAGCCAAGGACTAGGGGCAGTGCTTATTTCAAAGAGGCTCTTCTTTGGCTCTTAAGGATGAAGTGGTGGAACTCTCACGGAGACAAAGAAATGAGCTTTATGGCAAATCCGACTTTGATGATGATATGGAGGACTTGCAGGCCAATGTACCAAGTTATGTTGATGGCTAATATGCGATGCGTTACACATGAGTGACACAGTGCCCAGGGAGATGACACTGATGGCTTGTCTCAAAATTCAACAAACCATATTTATCTCGATCTCATATCTCGCCAACATCCGAATCCGCAAGGCTCAATGTTCAAAATGAGTCGCCCACATCTCATTCAGAAGATTTTCAACTAGACCCCGTAGTTATATTTGACGATCAAGATGACCAAACGGTTTCCCTTGATAATCAAATTGACTCTCGTGGTTATACTGAGGATCTCGAATGATCATGTTGTGACTCAAAATGAACATGCTTAACTTTTGCCTCATCCAGATTTGGCTCGTTTAATACAAGACCAACAAACCATAGTGGAAGAATGTCGCAATTAATCGACTTGAAAAGTAAAAATGCACTGCTAACAAAGGATTTTGAATGTTTACAAAAGCAACTCAACTTTTTCAAAACTCAAGAAAAACGTGAAAACGGTTTTGAAGCGGCCTTTGCCAAATCTTATCAAAATGAAAAATATTTAGAAAGACAGATGCGTGATCTAGCCGCTTCGAAGAATGCTTTGTTGTCCTAAATAGAACAATCAAACATGAACATAAAAGCAAATTAACGCTCTCACCTTGGAAAATCAAAAGCTAAGGTCGAAGTTGTTAACTTGTCAAAAAACAGCTTCTCGCATACAAAAAGCATTCAACGAAACTAATAGATGATCATCTTGAAGAAATCATCGGCTTGCAAAACAAACTTAAAGAGTTTAAACCTGTTGTTTACAAACATGGCGAGTCGGTCACAACCATTGAAAAGTTTACTTTAAAACCAAATCCAAATGGATATGGACCGAATCTTGCTGATTACAAACCTAAGCTTTCAACCAAAAACATTCAAACCAAATCCTCGAAGTTTCCGGTCAAAGTGCGAATATAAAATTGATAATTCTTTTATGAATGTTGTTGAATATCATCGTCAAGAGGAATTAGATGCGTAAGACGAGTCGATCAAAATTAAAAAACTGTTGTTTACAACAAACCTTTTAATTATTCAAAACCGTCACTTTCGTCACACCAACGGATTCTTCTAACACACCAAGAGTTATCATCGTAACACCCGAGTCTTCTATTGTTAATCCCAAAACAGAATTTGCACAAACTTATGGTCCTTTACCTTCCATTAGTGAAGTAAACTCACAACCTGAAAATCAAAAAAATTCTTCGATATTTTGACATTTTCATGGCTGACCTCAAAATTTTACAACATGAGATAGAATATCGACCTGAAATCAAAGTTGAACATTTTCAATCGCTCTCGGCGAACAAAGAGACATTTTTCAGAAAAAATCTTTTACCTAATGTTAAAAACTTGAAAAGTTGTGCAATTGCTCGAAAAGGATTTTCATAAGGAACTTGGGGTCATGAAAACGCTTTTAGAAAACAAACATCTATTTCTATTACTAAACGTAAAAAGAAACTCTTGAGAAAAGATGTTGATCGACTCTTGGAAGATGTTATCCGTATGGATGTTCAAAATGTTGTGTTATTGAATTCTTGTCATATGCATTTGATAATATCTCTGCCGATCGTTGTTTCCGTGGTAAATGTTGAGTACACAGATAATGTGCTTCAGATCGAGTCCTTAAAAGTTGAAAACAAACGATTGTCAATCGAACTTTCAAATGCAATACGTCGCCTTAATTGGTGTCAAAAAGATATTCACGATCAACAACTTGTTTTTCAACACAAAATCAACCGCCAGTGCGTGCAAAACCTTTCTCGATTCTAAAATTGAACAACTGGATGATCAAAACGTTCTTTAAGTGTCAAATCTCAAAATATGAACAAGAACATTTAAAAGTCAAAAAGGAATATGGTGTCATATTTGATTTACTCAAAAAGACTCGTGATGAAGCATCAAATGAACTTGATCATTATCTTGCACACACTAAAGAAGTTATGCATTTTGCTGGAAATTGTCACAATTTCACTTTTGGTCATTTCTCAAAACAATTCACGTTTCACTATTTCATCATTTATCGAAACTAGGTTTGGTTCGTGTTCCAAATTCGCAGAACCTTAATGGTTTAGCGCTAATTCATGATCATATCATCAATGACATTTCATATAGACTAAGTTTAGTCTGCATATCATTAACATCATTTACATCATGTTAGTTCATTCATGATTTTTGCATTTCACATTAAACGCAGAAATTTCATATTAAATAAACGTTATCGCCAGTAGTTATTATTTTTTGAATATTTAATTCGATACTTCCAAAAATGATCCCGACATATTTTTATACTTACATTTAGTTTATAAAAAATAATATTTTGAGTTTACCTAGTGTTTTAAATTTATTTTGTATATAAATTGTTAAATTTATATTATTACAACGATTTTCTTAAAAACTACACGATAATTATTATATCACTCAAATTTTACAAGAAATGTATTTTACAATTTTTATGATCTCATTATACTTTACTTTGATCCATTAAAACTTATTTTTAGTTCATACTACTCTAATTTCACAACTATATACAAGTTACAACATATTTACCTTAATTACATTTTCTTACAAATAATTATACACAATTTTATACATTATAAAAAAAAATGTATTTTGTGAATGTTCCTATGGCCGACCAAGGGGGGGGGTATGCATTAAATGTTTGGTGGAAAAATTTTCCTTACATAATGAAACTTACACACAAACTCTTTCACTTACACACATTCATTCAACAATAATAATTCAAGATAGTAGTAAAGTGTTTTCTCTCTTGTTTTCCTTCCTCTCCAACCGGCCTTCCATAGGTGTTTGAAGAAAACATCAAGTTTTTCCATTATCAAGTGTTTTACAATCTAGTCATACTCTTATTAAAGGTTTTGAAATAAAAACCTAGGGTATTTAGGTTTAATCCCTTGTCCTTATCACCTCATCAAGTAATTAGTAAGCATATTACTTTCATTTTACATCTTTCATTTTCATTTCATATCTATTTCATCATTTTTGAGCAAAACATGCAAGACTTGTGGATATTTATACCATTTTTATCATTGTTTTAGAGTTATACATATTTAAGTCATCCTATAATTTATCCCTTGTTATATATTAGTCTTGATGATGTTTAGGAACCCATGACACCCTAAGAAGGTGTATGGTAGGATTAGAATAGCTTTGGAGTTGTTTTGAAGGGATTGGAATAGGTTTAGTACGAGAAAAACTCTTTTCGACAAGTATAAAAAGTGGTCTGATCTTGTTTTGTATTTCTGGAAAATCCGACAGTAGACACGAATTTTGACCTAGATATTTAGAAAATATACTTTAAAACGAATCCGTGGCCGCTTGAACGGATTAAAACGGAGCTATAACGAAGAAGTTATGAATTTTTCAAGTTTGACGACGAAATATATATGTCCTGAAATTTCAAAGCTGTTTTGTATTATGAAGTCAAAACGAGTCTTAAACTTTATAAATTATTTCGACTTATCAAAAATATATTAGTATACTTTGATACGAAGCTAAGGACGTATAATACGTAGAAAACGGATTTGTAACGACTAAAATATACACGTTTTCATAAAATTGCCGTAACTTACTTATTTAAGAAAAACTATATTATTTTTACGAGACAAGTGTTACGGTAAACAAAACGACCATGTTGAAGGCTATTTTTAACGATGACGTAGAACTTTTTGTAACAAGATGTCTTCTAATAAAATTGAGATCACCAAGCATATTTTTCAAAACGATCAACCGTTTGTATAGCGGAGTTGTAATAAATTATTTACGGTTGCTTAACTTTGAAACTCACTTTTAAACCACATTTTGGACAAAATCACCATATTTAACCACTATTATCTTTATATTCGAGACCTCTATGACGAAAACTCATGTACTAAAACTTCGATATTTTGATACAAGCTTTCCAAAACCGTTGAGTTCGTTTCCTAACGTTCGACATACACCATTTTACGACTAGCTTTTCGAGGCCATTTTTGTCACTTTCATGAAATTTCCAACGACATTATTTTACGACGAAAAGTTATAATTTCACAATAAACCATTAAGAAACTAATGTAGGATGACATTTTGACGTAAATACTTGCAAAGTAAATTAAGAATGGTCAAGACGTCAAAAGAGTATTTTCGACGATAAGTATTATTTTCAAAACTCGCAAATGGTATAAATAACATACGAAATGCATGCATAACATTACATCAAAACTCATTACATATCATATCATTCACAATAGGTCAAGGTTAAAGTATCACGCTACATTTCAGTGTATCCACTTTTGCCATTACATCATCATTATCATTGCTACAGGTGAGTTTCATAGCCCCTACTTTTATACATTTTCAATTAATTTTGGGGGAGATACATGCTCAAACTATTTTACTTTACTTTCACAAGTACTTTAAACTCTTACATATTACTGTGAGTTCATACCCCGCTTTTACTCATTTAAATTCCTATAAACTATTTGAGGCTTAGATATATGCTTATTCATCCAAACATTTAAACTCTTTTGTCAAGCAACATTACTTATAACGTTACACTTGATTTGCGTTATATACTTTATTGGGTTATACTTGATTTCATATGCATATTTGGAACAAACATACAAGAATTAGTGGCTCCAAATTAAGTTGTTGGAAGGCTATTAATTTACAAACATACAAGAATTAGTGGCTCCAAATTAAGTTGTTGGAAGGCTATTAATTTACAAACATACAAGAATTAGTGGCTCCAAATTAAGTTGTTGGAAGGCTATTAATTTACAAACATACAAGAATTAGTGGCTCCAAATTAAGTTGTTGGAAGGCTATTAATTTACAAACATCCCAGCATTTATATGTTGGAAGGCCATTTTTATGGATACAGCCCAACGTGAGCGTTGGAGGAACATCCCAACACGAGTTGTTGGAAGACCCTTGTGGTGACATTTATACTTTTAACTACTATGATACATGCATACATGATTGACATACTATTTTTAGCAGTGGGTTGTAAACACACAGGTTGCAAGTTTTGTATGGCGGGACTTGGAACTGAGTGGATTTACGATGCCTTTGCTTTGTGAACTATTATATATGACCAAAAAACTTGCCTTTGTTACATGAACGCTCTTTTAAGGCTTTACTTGTTAACCAAACTCTATGAACTCACCAACCTTTGTGTTGACACTTTTTAGCATGTTTTATCTCGGGTATCTAAGGCATTCACTTCATGGCATGCATATGGACATATCATAGAGTCGTGGTGACGACGCGTCTCACGTGGGATTTATACACTTTAAAAACATCGTTTGGCTTGTATCAAACCTATTACCGCATACATTGATTTTCATTTGGGACCTACATTTTGTAAACTCTGATTATTTTACTTAATCAAACGATGTATTTTCTAAACGACACTTTAGGTCGTTCGATATAATCAGAACTTTGATGCTATGACAGTCCTCTCCAAGGTATTCCATTCCGCTGCAAAACACGTAATTTGGGGTGTGTGACAGATTGGTCAGAGCGTTTGTTATAGAGAACTAGGTTGCATCATTGACCCTAGACTATAACCACATCATCATAGCATCTCATCATATCATTATAAGTGCACATTCTTTATACATGCGGACTTATGACTCAACACCAAACATCATATGAGTCGATTAGTCCAAGCATTGCATAGTTACTCCTAAATTATACATAGCCTGATCACCTATGTCTAATTCAGGAAGAATCATGCAATGAAGGGAGTAGTAGTCTCATATGTGTAAGCAATTCAATCAAGCCAAATTTTAAAAAGATTTTCTTCAAACCACTTGTTTCCAGTTTGATCCGAGCGACAGTTCTTGTTTGATGAGTTGCAAAGATCGAGCTAGAAACAAGTCGTTACCTAAACCGATTTAGCCTAATCGTATGACAGCTTCTTGTTTGATGAGTGTGGGATTAAGTAAAATCGTTACCAAAAGTCTTTTAAAAATTTTGCTTGGGAATGGGAAAGCTTGTCTCATCGAGCCTAATCATAAGAAAGCATGTATTTAGGACGGAATTGCTCACGTTAGCACGGGAACGTACCTTGTTGGACGGGTAACTCATATGCATGAGCATTGACATAATCATATAGACCATACACAAGCATAAACTTTTAGAACCCTTGTCGCGTTTTGGGCCATAGTATCATTAATCGAATCACGAGGACGTGATCTCCACCGACATACGGGAAGAATGTCACAATTCTCAATTTTTGGTCATTTCTCAAAACAATTCACGTTTCACTATTTCATCATTTATCGTAAACTAGGTTTGCGTGTTCCAAATTCGCTTAACCTTAATGGTTTAGCGGCGAATTCATGATCATATCATCACGGACATCTCATATAGACTAAGTTTAGTCTGCATATCATTAACATCATTTCCATCATGTTAGTTCATTCATGATTTTTGCATTTCACATTAAACGCGTAAATTTCATATTAAATAAACGTTATCGCGTAATTATTATTTTGAATATTTAATCCGATACTTCCAAAAATTATCCCGACATATTTTTATACTTACATTTAGTTTATAAAAATAATATTTTGAGTTACCTAGTGTTTTAAATTTATTTTGTATATAAATTGTTAAATTTATATTATTACAACGATTTTCTTAAAAACTACACGATAATTATTATATCACTCAAATTTTACAAGAAATGTATTTTTACAATTTTTATGATCTCATTATACTTTACTTTGATCCGTTAAAACTTATTTTTAGTTCATACTACTCTAATTTCACAACTATATACAAGTTACAACATATTTACCTTAATTACATTTTCTTACAAATAATTATACACAATTTTATACATTATAAAAGAAAAAAAAAATGTATTTTGTGAAATGTTTCCCTTGGCCGACCAAGGGGGTATGCATAAATGTTTGGTGGAAAAATTTTCCTTACATAATGAAACTTACACACAAACTCTTTCACTTACACACATTCATTCAACAATAATAATTCAAGATAGTAGTAAAGTGTTTTCTCTCTTGTTTTCCTTCCTCTCCAACCGGCCTTCCATAGGTGTTTGAAGAAAACATCAAGTTTTTCCATTATCAAGTGTTTTACAATCTAGTTATACTCTTATTAAAGGTTTTGAAATAAAAACCTAGGGTATTTAGGTTTAATCCCTTGTCCTTATCACCTCATCAAGTAATTAGTAAGCATATTACTTTCATTTTACATCTTTCATTTTCATTTCATATCTATTTCATCATTTTTGAGCAAAACATGCAAGACTTGTGGATATTTATACCATTTTTATCATTGTTTTAGAGTTATACATATTTAAGTCATCCTATAATTTATCCCTTGTTATATATTAGTCTTGATGATGTTTAGGAACCCATGACACCCTAAGAAGGTGTATAGTAGGATTAGAATAGCTTTGGAGTTGTTTTGAAGGGATTGGAATAGGTTTAGTACGAGAAAAACTCTTTTCGACAAGTATAAAAAGTGGTCTGATCTTGTTTTGTATTTCTGGAAAATCCGACAGTAGACACGAATTTTTGACCTAGATATTTAGAAAATATACTTTAAAACGAATCCGTGGCCGCTTGAACGGATTAAAACGGAGCTATAACGAAGAAGTTATGAATTTTCAAGTTTGACGACGAAATATATATGTCCTGAAATTTCAGCAAGCTGTTTTTGTATTGTACGAGTCAAAAACGAGTCTTAAGCTTTATAAATTATTTCGACTTATCAAAAATATATTAGTATACTTTGATACGAAGCTAAGGACGTATAATACGTGAAAAACGGATTTGTAACGACTAAAATATACACGTTTTCATAAAATTGCCGTAACTTACTTATTTAAGAAAAACTATATTATTTTTACGAGACAAGTGTTACGGTAAACAAAACGACCATGTTGAAGGCTATTTTTAACGATGACGTAGAACTTTTTGTAACAAGATGTCTTCTAATAAAATTGAGATCACCAAGCATATTTTTCAAAACGATCAACCGTTTGTATAGCGGAGTTGTAATAAATTATTTACGGTTGCTTAAACTTTGCCGAAACTCACTTTTAAACCACATTTTGGGCAAAATCACCATATTTAACCACTATTATCTTTATATTCGAGACCTCTATGACGAAAACTCATGTACTAAAACTTCGAGATTTTGATACAAGCTTTCCAAAACCGTTGAGTTCGTTTCCTAACGTTCGACGTACACCATTTTACGACTAGCTTTTCGAGGCCATTTTTGTCACTTTCATGAAATTTCCAACGACATTATTTTACTAATTTAAAAGTTATAATTTCACAATAAACCATTAAGAAACTAATGTAGGATGACATTTTGACGTAAATACTTGCAAAGTAAATTAAGAATGGTCAAGACGTCAAAAGAGTATTTTTCGACGATAAGTATTATTTTCAAAACTCGCAAATGGTATAAATAACATACGAAATGCATGCATAACATTACATCAAACTCATTACGTGATCATATCATTCACAATACGTCAAGGTTAAAGTATCACGCTACATTTCAGTGTATCCACTTTTGCCATTACATCATCATTATCATTGCTATTGTGAGTTTCATAGCCCCTACTTTTATACATTTTCAATTAATTTTGGGGGAGATACATGCTCAAACTATTTTACTTTACTTTCACAAGTACTTTAAACTCTTACATATTACTGTGAGTTCATACCCGCTTTTACTCATTTAAATTCCTATAAACTATTTGAGGCGAGATATATGCTTATTCATCCAAACATTTAAACTCTTTTGTCAAGCAACATTACTTATACGTTACACTTGATTGCGTTATATACTTGATTGGGTTATACTTGATTTCATATGCATATTTGGAACAAACATACAAGAATTAGTGGCTCCAAATTAAGTTGTTGGAAGGCTATTAATTTACAAACATACAAGAATTAGTGGCTCCAAATTAAGTTGTTGGAAGGCTATTAATTTACAAACATACAAGAATTAGTGGCTCCAAATTAAGTTGTTGGAAGGCTATTAATTTACAAACATCCCAGATTTATATGTTGGAAGGCCATTTTATGGATACGCCCAACGTGAGCGTTGAGGAACATCCCAACACGGTTGTTGAAGACCCTTGTGGTTACATTTATACTTTTAACTACTATGATACATGCATACATGATTGACATACTATTTTTAGCAGTGGGTTGTAAACACACAATAAAAGCTGTAAGTTTTGTATGTGGGACTTGAACCGAGTGGATTTACGATGCCTTTGCTTTGCGAACTATTATATATGACCAAAAACTTGCCTTTGTTACATGAACGCTCTTTTAAGGCTTTACTTGTTAACCAAACTCTATGAACTCACCAACCTTTGTGTTGACACTTTTTAGCATGTTTTATCTCGGGTATCTAAGGCATTCACTTCATGGCATGCATATGGACATATCATAGAGTCGTGGTGACGACGCCGCCTCAAGCGGATTTATACACTTTAAAAACACCGTTTGGCTTGTATCAAACCTATTACCGCATACATTGATTTTCATTTGGGACCTACATTTTGTAAACTCGTTATTTACTTAATCAAATCGATATTTTCTAACGAACTTTAGGTGCTTGATATAACTTGGAACTTTGATGCTATGACAGTCCTCCCCAAAGATCCGCAAAAACTGCGAATTTGGGGTTTGCCGTAAATGTTCGGCCTCAAAAATCAAGATCGATTCACACTATCCTCAAGTTAAGAGAAATGTTAGGAAAGTATGAACAACTTCCGCCAACAATCATTAAGAGATTAGCCCCGGTAACACTTAGTACTCATGCACCTAGAATCTCTACTGCCAAATCACAAGTAGCTAACGTGCTTCCTTCTACTAAAACAGGAATAGTTGAGCCTTTTCCAAACGTCCGCACTTCACAACCTAAGAGCACTCAATCGAAGAATAGGAAGTTGCGACCTAAGAAAAGATCAATCAAGAATGCTAAAGTAGAAGAACACCCTAGGACTATGAATAAGACTCACGTTGCCTCCACTATAGATATTGCGTCCGACAAATGTAATAGAAATAGTGATGTAACGAATGCTAAACCGTTAAGTACTTTTGATATTCACTCTGATGCACCTTGTGTTATTTGTCGTAAAAGTATGAATTCCGATTGCCATGATAAATGTGTTGCTAAAGCTATCATCTCTCGTTTAAGGAATCCTAAGAACCTAAATACCTCTAGGCCCACTAATCTTTCTAAGTCTGTGCTTGGTAGACCGCCATCTTTAGATTCTAAGAAACGATGCTGTCCCCTCAGTAGCTCCGGGCACCTCCTAGGATTGTAGTACCACCTAGTGAATTCACTAAGACTAAAGCAAAGAGTAGTTATAGATGGCGGAAATGGATATATAACACACTAGGATTTAATGGATACCTAAAGCTATTGATGTGTGTATATCTACTATAACTGCTATGGAACCCTCTAACATTTCGGGTTCCACATCTACTTCTATTCCATCCGGTCGCCTCGTGTGTAATGCGTGATACGATCATTCTGATTGTTGATAGCGGATGTTCCCGGCACATGACAGCAATCTTAAATGTTATCAAACTTTATTGCAAAGTTCATTGGCACCGCCGTTCGAATGATCACTTCGCAGCCTATCATGGGCTAAGACTATGTCAATGGGAACATCGAAATTAGTGTGGTTTACTATGTGGAAGGCCTGGTCACACTGCTTTCAAGAGGTCAATTTTGTGATGGAGATTTGGAGGTTGCTTTCGTGGGAGAAAACTTGTTTCATTAAGTGATCTACAAGGAAATGACCTTATGTCCGCTCGTAATTCTAGTCTCTTCACTATCTCTATGCAAGACATGGTTGCTTCCTCTCCCATTTGCTTACTTTCTAAGGCAACATCAACAAAATTATGGCACCGCCGCTCTCACATCTAAACTTTCAAACCATCACCAACCTTGCTCGCCACAAACTAGTTGAAGGACTCCCACGATTCCGGTATTCAAAAGATCACCTTTGCTCAGCTTGTGAACAAGGGAAAAGCACTCGTGCTCATTTTCCTTCAAAGGTGGAACACAACTCGCAGCATGTGCTTCATCTTCTTCACATGGATTTGTGTGGCCCGATCTTGCGCGCTGCAAACGATGGCAAACGCTACATCTGAGTAATTGTTGATGACTACTCTCGATGGACTTGGGTCTACTTTCTTGGTAGCAAAGACCAAGCTCCACAAATGATCATCACCTTTCACAAAATACAAGTTCACCCGCAACACCGCGTAATCATCGTAATGATACAAAGGAACCGAATTTGTTAACAAAACCCTTCGTGAATTTATGAGAAAGTGGGAATTCAAAGATCAAACATCTATTGCACGCATAACCTAACAAAACGGAGTTGTTGAAAGATCTAAACCAACGCTAGTGGAAGCCGCAAGAACAATGTTAATCAATGCTAAACTTCCAGATTACTTATGGGCGTAAGCGTGATCATCGCATGCTATACTCAAATCCGTTCTATGATCACCAAACGCCACAACAAAACACCTTTCGAGCTTGTCACAACTATAAACCGAACCTCAAACACTTTCATGTATTTGGATCCCTTGCTATCCGAATAATGATCGTGATGATTTTGGAAAGCTCAAAGCCAAAGCCGACATTGGAGTCTTTATCGATAATCGTGATAATTCTAAAGGTTTCGAATCCGGAATCGTCCGAATAAGGAGGTAATGGAAACGATTCATGCTCATTTCGATGAACTCCGGAAATGGCTTCGAGTATAATGCCTTAGAACCGTCACAACCGCTTAAACTTCCCTCAACCCCCATCATCACCGAAGAAAGCCCCCTAACTCGTCAACAAATGGAAAGGTTATTTGCTCCTCTGTTCTGTAAAGATATTGATGAACGTGCTCGGTGTATCCGCCAATGCTCCACCGCACAACCCGATAATATTCCTATACCGATACACCGCTACAACAACTACTATTGAAGATGCACCTACACCAGTTGACTCCAACACAACAGTTGAACACACCGCTTCCAACAATGATGAACCGGCTGATGATATTCTCAATGAAGTACCCCCACCTGCAGATTTTGATCCAAATGCGTTCTTCAACCCGTTTGCTAATGAGACCGCCGCACCATGTCGCGAATCTTCAACAAACCATTTGAATCCTCGACCGCACAATGTATACCAACATCAACCCTCCACACATAGATGGACAAAAGACCATCCTCTAGAAAATATTATTGGCAACCCGAATCAACCCCATTACGAGACAACGTCTTCACACGACGGTGAACATTGCATTTATGCACTCACCGCTGCCAATCTGAACCCTAAAACATCAAAGACGCAATGACAAAAGACAACAAGATTGAATCCATGCAAGAAGAACTCAACCAATTCAAACGTCTTGAAGTATGGGAACCGGTTGAAAGACCAACAGGAGTCTACGTCATTGGTCTAAAATGGATTTGGAAAACAAATTGATGTCTTTGAAGGAATGTTATCCTCGAAATAAGTCACGCCTGGTGGCTAAGGGTTATCGTCAGGAAGAGGGAATAGACTTTGAAGAATCTTTTGCTCCGGTTGCTCGCCTTGAGGTCGTTCGGATATTTCTAGCGTTCATGCTCATATGAATATGACGGTCTATCGATGGATGTCAAAAGCTGCGTTTCTCAATGGACAACTTAAAGAAACGGTTTATGTCACCAACCGTGATGGATTCGTTGATCCCGAGTTCCCAACCACGTCTACAAACTGAACAAAGCTCAGTATGGTCTCAAACAAGCTCCTCGGGCATGGTACGATAAGCTATCATCCTTCCTCATTGCCAATAATTTCACCAAAGGTTCGGTTGACCCAACTCTTTTTATACAATATCACGGGCACATATCTTAATTGTTCAAATTTACGTGGATGACATCATTTTTGGGTCTACACATAAAAGTTTTCAATCGCTTTTGCAAAACTAATGAAGAAAAATTTTGAAATGTCCATGATGGGTGAACTTCACGCTCTTTCTAGGACTGCAAGTTCATCAATCACCCCGTGGTATTTTCTTGAGTCACTCCAAATATGCCCTTGAATTGTTAAACAAATTTGGAATGAAAACTTGTGACACCTATGCCACACCAATGGCTCATACCAAGAAGCTAGACGATGATTTACATGGGAAATTGGTGGACCCTACAAAATACCGTAGTATTATTGGGTCTCTCATGTATCTAACAGCTAGCGGGCCTGATATTGTCTTTGCCGTTTATCTATGCTCCCGATTATCGGTCGCACCAACCGAAACCCACCTCTCAGAGGCTAAAAGAATCCTCCGATACATCAAGGGAACCATTAACTTGGGGATCCGTATCCGGGATTCGGTTTTGAACTAATCGCTTTTTAGACGCCGACACGCAGGATGCTTAGACTCACGGAAAAGCACTTCGGGAGCTTTACAATTTCTTGGTGATAAACCGGTGTCATGGCAATCGAAGAAGCAGGATTGTACATCGCTGTCATCAACCGAAGCCGAATATGTTGCCATGTCAGCGTGTTGTGCTCAAGTCATATGGATGAGAACACAACTCAAAGACTATGGTTACGATTTGACATCCCGATGTATCGCGACAATCGGAGTGCCATTGCAATCTCGTGCAACTCGCCAAAGACTAAATCAAAGCACATCGATCTTCGATATCATTTCATCAAGGATCACGTGGAATGTGGTATCGTTGAATTATATTTTGTGGGTACGAATACCAATTGGCGATCTTCTCACCAAAGCCTTGCCTCCCCGCTAGGTTTAATGAGTTGGTCCACCGGATTGGTATGAGGTGTTTGACTCAAGAGGAATTGGATGACCTCCTAAAACAGTCTTAAAACCTCACAAACACCAAATTCTCTTTTGTAAATAATTTTTCAAAAACAAAATACAAAAATATAAAACCCGATAAAACAACAAAAATATTCTTCTAATCTATTTTTCTTTCAACATTGCAAGTACATTTTTCCGTCAACACTATAATCTTTCAAAATTCAGTATTTTTCCGATCAAGTGTTGAGGGGAGAAAATAATCTTTAACTGCTTCAAAACATCGTGTACTTGCATGTTATCATATCTCGTTGACTCTTTTACAAATGGTGGTACATTTCGGTTCAAAGACACTCCTGACTAATTAATAACCTTTCATTATTTTCTCAAGTCGAGGGGGAGTGTCGTCAAGTTTCTTTCTAAAAATCTTCATTTGGTAACCAAAATGGAAGTTAAAAGGCTTTGGATGAAAATGGAAAAGGTGGAGGGACCAAAACTGCAAAAAAAAAGTTATTTTTAATAAAACACCTCCACCTAACACTTTCACTTCACATTTATTACCAAACCTAAAAAAGATCCTACGCTAAAAATTGTTTAACAAAAACGTGCATTGATCATTTTGTACGGCCAAATCTTGATCTATGCTTGATTTAGTGTTCCTACGGCAGTGTATGAACGCTTAAATCAAGAATGGACGCTTGTGGTTAATAATATTGTGTCAAAATGTTCCTTTTACATCTATAAACACATGTTCATTACCCAAACATCCCGTATACACAATTAATGATTTTTGAAAATTAGGGTTTATGAGTCGAATTGGGTATTTCTAAATGTGAAGTGTTTTGGTCAAAAAGATTGTTGGGTTATGCTCTTGTGTTGTTGAATTGATGATTTCCAAGGTCTATAACCACCCAGAAACACGAATTGGTTAACAATTTGAAATTAGGGTTTAAGGTTCTAGAGATTGGGTATTTTTGATTCACCAAAATTAAGTGTTAAACCTTGGTCATTATGCTCTCACAACATCTAAGATATACCAGAAAAACTTTGGTGCATAATCCATGGCTAGATCTCATACGCGTAGATTTAGGGTTTAGACTACGCGATGTAGTTTACGCATAACCTAGCTACATCCGTTTCTGCCATGATGTTGTTAAAATGAATGTTATGTGTTAATAATGATGATATGATGGTTTTATTTCGGCTTGCTACTTGTAAAATTCGAATCAAGGTCATTTGCATTCTACGCATAAGGATTACCCTACGCGTCATGTTACGCTGTAGTTATAATCCTCACGATAACACCTACGCATAAGGTTCTACAATGGGGACTACGCGTATCCGTGAAGGATATGCGTAAACAAGTGACTCTACGCGATAAGGTCAACTCTTACGAGTAGCCTTACGCGTAAGGTTAATATATGCCTACGCATAAGCTCCACGCATAAGGTCTCCTTTTCCTACGCGTAACACTTTACGCTGTAGTTAAGATTCCTACGCGTAAGTCTACGCGCATATATCATTCTGCTACGCATAACTTTGCCAAATCTACGCTCTAACCTCGGATTGACCTTCATAATGATTTGTTACGTGTACAAACTTGTAAATAAACTAATCATATCATCACGAATCCTAAAATGTCACTAATAAACTTAAATCGTTTGATATGTTGTGAACAATAAGTGATAAAATAAACTTTAAAACTTAAAGTTAACTAACTCACACAAACATTTCATTATCATTGGACTATTGAACGAACAAGTGACTTAGGACTCGTAACAATCATTGACACTGTACATTCAATAACTAGACAATAAGACCTTCGGTTGACTAACATTATGTCTTTCGATATGTTGGTTCTTTTGGCTAATGTTATTTCAGATCACGACATGGTTGAACAAATGAATGTGGATGCACCAAATGTTCTCTCCATTGCTGATATCTATCCTCATGGCTATCCAATGAAGATAGGAAAGAATAATCTCCGTGTTGACTTTGACAACCTCACTGCTCGTAATCTTCATGTTTAATTGCTATTGATCATTCGAGGACTCATCCATATCGTAACATGCTTTCACACTCTGCAACGCCTCCTCGAGATCTACATCCAACAGCTCGAACACTATGGAAAGGGTCAAAGGACAAACGCGTGACGGTGACTCAATCACAAACAAGTCACCATTACACCTCAGACTTAAGGGTCGTTCTCCTAATTCCTGAAGTTGATCCAACCAAACTATATGCCACACCTGTTGAAGAGCTCACTCTCCAATTCTTAATCAATATCGGTTATGACGAGGCTACAGGAGTAATCACCAAGCATTCTCACGTGAGCTTAAGAGTATTCCTCAACCATGGAGAACTCTCTACATGATCATCACCAAGTTCACGTTTCAGGATGTGCTGCTATGAGCACCCTAAGCTCATGGAACTGCAAATATTCTGGGCATTGGTCAACAAGAAACACATCGCTATCGAAGCTCGGATTTGGGATGACATGATGTCATTTCTCAACAAACTTGGCTCAAAGATTCCCTACATCGGATATACTAAATTGTTGATCCGAGAGCACTTGACTTCATCCCGACATTCCCAAGAGGCTCAATGACCCCGACAATCACGACATGTTGACGGAACCCATTCTATCCGGCCGAATCAAGGAAACGTCTACAAAGAAACAAGGTGTTGTGCTTGCATTTCCTTCTAATGAAGATGTCGAAAAGCTCAAACGCATAAAAGGTATCTCGAAGCGCTTAGACAAGGCAAAGTAGGTCATCTCGATGAAAAATCTTCTGGAACACCTGTAAGGAGAACCAAAAGAGGAAGTGCAGGAAGTACGCAAGTATCGTGAGTCAAAGGAAGTTCCCCAAGCGGAACCCTCCTTCAAAGAGGATTGTTCCATCTAAGGAAGCCTGCCCCATCCCAATTCCCAAACCCAACCGCAAAGAAAGCTTGTGGACGAAAGCTCAAGGTACACCGAATACGATGAAGAGATTACCTTCTCCGAATGCCAGAACAGATCCCTCCTCCAGCAGCCTAAACCTACAAGTCCAATCTTCAACATGGAAAAGGAAAGACTCCCGCATTTGAGTCTTATGATGAAAGCTCAAGAAGAAGAAGAGCAATGGATCAATCATACAGAAGAAGTTTAAATTAGTTAGACAAATTCAAAAGTCAAGAATTTGCAAAAGATCAAATGGGTGGCCCCGGAGGATCGAAAGTGGTGTCAGCCACTCTTCACCAAACTCCGACGTTAATCAACCCGATAAGGGATGACCTGTGCCACCACTCTTGTGCAACAACAAACGCTTGTGAAGGAGTCTATTGATCTTAACTTTGAGGAACCGTAAAAGAATAAGACCGAAAAGAAAGCGATGAAGAAGCTAAGGACACGGAAGAAAAGGCTAAACCGACATGATGACAAGAAGATTATGATAAGTTGCTTCTGGATAGTCCTACCCGATCACAGAAGGAAACTTCTGAACCACCAAAGGACTCGGAATCTCCTCACATCTCATCATCATCGGATTCTTCGTCTCATTCATCACAACCACCATCCAAGAAATCAACCAAATCATCATCCAAATCAGTAAAGAAGCCAACTTCATCTTGGATGTCTCATGCTAGGAACCGTATTATGAATGCTGTCAAACAAGTTAGACATAAAGACATGCTCTATAGAAAGCTGCGCTTTCTTAATCAACAAATACAGTATCTTCATGACGAGAATGACAAGATGCAAGATTAAAGGAAGTTTATCCAGGGATTCATGAAACGTCATCGTCAGGAGGAACTGAACGAAATGATCGAAGGCTACACTAACAAGTTCCTTCAGGATATCGTTCCTAAAATCCAAAAAGAATTAGAGAAGAAAGCAAGTGAACAAACTCACAAGTTCCTTCTCGACAAAGTTCCTGGTGTGACTAGAGAAGTATTTTCCAGACAACTCACTCCCAACATCGTCGCATTGGTTAAACAGGTAATGGCCAAAGAAGTCGATCAACTGAAGTTAATCGCTAAACTAGTGATACAAATGTCAAATCGATCTGGAACGTTTACTTCGGATGAAGCTAAATTTTTCAAAGGTCTACTTGCTTTTCAACTCAGCTCATCATGCAAGGAGTCAGCCGATCAACCAAAACGGCCAAGGGATGACGATGACAAGGACAAGGACTCAGCACATAAACGTCAGAAGAAGTCTGGTGAATCTTCGTCTATGCAACCTCCTCCCAGACGGACTCCAACACAACAAAGGTCTCCTCCTCGCTCTTCAACTGATAAACCTCGGGACGATTCCGAGTTACCGCCCCAGACTCAGAAAACTGGTGATTATTTTGAGTATACGGGTGGTGACGATGAAGAGGTCCCTGAGCCCCAACAACAACCCACCTCACCCAAACAAGTGCAGAAACCAACATCATCATCAAGGCCCTCTAAAAAGAAGAAAAAGACGCCTCTGACTGACGTCGTATCATGGCTTGATGACGATAAAACTCCTGAGTTTGAATGGTTTGCTACTCTTGTTAACAAAACTCCCTACCCTGAAGAAGGTCAAGAATTGGTAGATGGTAGTACCTTGGAGCATGCAAAGATTTTGCAAGAAAGATTCCGTGTGAAGAAGATGACGAAATCCGAGTTGAAACGCATCAAGAATGAAGCTTTCCTACTTTTGAAAAACAGCTCGGAAAGTGCAATCGAGGTTGAATATCACCTTGAAAACATTGCTCGAGCCATGTCAAATAACATGGATTGGCTCAACCCAGAAGCAAACATCGACTTCACTAAACGGGACAACCCTCCATATTACACTGACTGGACCAAACCTCTACCAATAGGCCAAACTGTGATGAACCAAGGATTCCCTTCGCATATTTCTTCAACAAAAGACCCGGATTTTCTTCCATGGTGGCTGGTTCAAGGAAATACGCTACATCATTGACACTTCCATTCCCGCAGCCTATCTACTCTAATCAGCATAGCCATCGGTGAACACTTGACCACAGGCCTCGATGGTAGCATACGACTCAGATGCATTGTATGGGATTCATCATTGGCCGTAATCGCCATCAATATACTACCGCTTCCGTGTTCGGTCTCAACATGCGGTTCAAGTACTTAAAATATCGTTGCTATCAAAAACAAAGCGTTGATCATGCTCGTCTAAATGGGACTACACTTTTCAAGAAGATTGTGGTCAAAGACAAGATCAAGGTAGATTATTCATTCTCTGCGTCATTTTGAGAATTTGAATATCAATGACATTGAGGACATGTACCTTGCTAAAGTATGGTCGCATGCGACACTTTCCAACCCAAGTACAACGCGGAATTAATGTCACAATTGCTCATCTTCATCGGACGCATAGTCATCAAAGAAGCGGTTGAAGATCTCCTCCACTTTCCATTGAATCATATCGAAACGCGGTCAACCTCACTCCATTACGCCTTGATCTTCCCGATATCAACCAGCTTTCACAACTTACACTCATCAGCAAACCTTTCGGCGTCGTTTACCGCAGTGAACTTCAAAGAAATTGCTTGATGGCGTGTCAAGATCTTCACAAGTTTGGGGATCACACCTTGAAGATGGTTAGGGATGGACTAGCTTATCGGTTGAAGGATATACGTGAAAAGATTGGGAACCCAGCGCGATGGAACTCTCAAGACGTAAGGATGTGAGAAGGATCAATGAATGATTGATGAAAGGTTGTTTAGAAGGGATCAGTTCAGAACGCTGGAAAGCTTTGTTGGCGGTCGACCCAGGATCAACATCACCGGCTATCAACGCCCTGATCGCACTCCTGGAAAGATTGCCGGACTTGATGACTAAACTGGTACTCCTTGAATTGTTTCTTTCATGATAAATTTGGATGTATGGTTATAATTGTCAATGGCTTGTGCACACATAACAGTGTACAACCCGTACTTGTCAAGAAAGGACCCTGTGGTACGCTTCAGTGCCACAATCCTTATAAAAGGAGCGAAAGCTTCTTACTTTTGAGTAAAACCTATCAAACCTTTCATTATTCAAGGTTTTACTCAAAAGAACAAGTACTTCCCCTTAAGATTTTCAAAACCTCAACTGCTTATATTACTTGTTGAGGGGGAGTATTTGAAACTTTGTTCACCAAATGTTCTTTGTGTCACTCTTCCCGCAACACTCGAAATGGTCATATTTATTCTTAACCGTTTCAAAAATAACATTTAATATGCCATTTTTGAGGGGGAGAAAATATATGTGATAAGAAATATGTTTGTTGCTTTCTCGTGAGAATATACTTAACCAACGAATTGACGATGCTTAACCGTTTGTAACTCGAAAAGACTTGTCCGGGACGGGTAATAATTTCAAGCTAGTTCGCTAGTGATGTAAACGTGCCTCGCAAAGGACTTGTCTGAGTAGAATGTACCATTCGAGAAACTCTTAATAGACATGAACTCTGACGGGTTTGACAACCTTTCAAGGATTGTCTACACCTTCAAGGTAGTTATTAGAGCTAGTTGTCACCTAAAAGCTGACAATGTAACTCTTTAACTATGCAACGTAACCGTCTCGGGGATTGTCTATCTCGAGTGGATCAATTCAAATGTGTGCGCTGCCTTTTCCTCACATTGTATTAACCCGTAAAAACTCTTAAGCACATGTGCAGGGGGAGTATTTATGCAAAAATCTCATTCTCTCAGTGGTTCAAAACGTTTTTCATCCATAAACACTGTGAGAGATTTTTTCATTACAGTGGTTTTAATGGCAACATAGGTTAGTCATGGAGTTATAAGGTGACTAAGTTTAGGAATAACCGTCCTATGATCCACCAGAGCCGGATGGATCTACCCAAGGACATCACAAATAGTTAGAAGCTAGAAGTCCTTAGGTATGATTATAAAAAGGAGTATTTGAGAATCGGAGAAAGAAGGAGTTGAAGAATCAAAAAGAAATAAAAAGTAAAGGGTGAAAACAAATAGCCCTCCAGATTATTCAACTTAGTGCGCACACCGGTTCAATTCATATATTACTGGTTGTCACTTGATGACGCCGGTATTGAAGATTAAAAGTCGTCATGGACCCAAGGACGTTCGCACTAAACCTTCTTAGCCACTCAAGTTTCTCTTAATGAAGCTTGTTTCATTCTCACTGAACCCTACATAATATATCGGCTTTCTCCTTAGAGATTGCCGATATTGAAGAAGGAGACCCTCTCCCCAGTCTCCGCTCAGGAAAACCAAAACGCACTAATGAGTCTAGAGCCACGAGATTCATCAAAAGATCTCTTAGGAACACTTGACATTTCATCACTTGTTGATCAACAAATAAGATCTTCAGTGATTCAATGGTTCATATAGAGTCCTTCACGATCTTAGCAATCGTAGAACATTTATGAGAGGTTCGCAATTGTGATCCTCGGTGATTGAATGGAAACTCCGCCAGGTCAACATCAAACACCCTAATAGCGGTCACTTCGGTAACCCTCGTGGATTACGCTGAGTGTGTCTCAAACGGCCCATCGTGAGGTGATATTTCGTGTACCTCAGCGACTCATCCGAATGTAGATGTATTTAGGTATCGTTTATCTCACTTGTGGGACTCCCGTTCAGGAGCGCCTTTGTAAGAATTAGAGTTGTGTTTTCACACTATGCCGTTAACACTCGAGTTCAAACTTGTAAGTGGAAACCGCTTATTACTAACCGCTTTATGTTTCTTCTTATGGAAGCTCTGAGCGAACGATCGGCTGATTCTTCTCATGCTCACGCCAACATTATCACTAATGGAAGTTCTCTCAAATAGCAACACAACAGTCAGAATGATTCTTCGTCAAATCAAAGAATCTACAAAGTTAAAGACTTAAAGAACTTCATCAGTACTGAATTCCAACGTTAAAGAGCATGTGAGCATGTTGAAGAAAGACGTGGAGACACTGGAGCAGCGAAGCAGACCTGAGGCAGACTTGATGCTGATTACAACATACTATCACTTCCACAACAAAGAACAAAGAACAAAGTTAATGATGACGTCAAAGCTTAACCGTTCAAAGAGGACAATTTCTCTACACTGGGGAGATTGTTCTAATCAAGTCATCTCTTCTCAACAAGAAAGAAGAATGTCATAAGACGTCATAGCTACTATTACATCAACGCCTTCACCGTTATTCATCACCAACACTTGAGGGGGAGATTGTTGGAATCACTCCTAAACTATAATTCAAGTGTTAGTTTCTCATATGTAATAGTTAGCTTAATTAGGCCTTTATGTTTGTTATTAGCTTTAAGCTTATGTAGAAGGCCCATAAGCTTAGGCCCAAGCCCATATAGGAAAGGAAGGGACTAGGAGTGTTGCCCTAGCTCCCTCCCCTATATAAACACATGTAAACCTTCATTTGAAGGTTGGTTGTTCATTTTATTCACTCTCTTTCTCTCTTGTTCTTAACCGGTCGAATATATGCGTGAGTGTGTGTGTATAACGTGAGCAACTCGTCTCTTCTCCTCTCTATCTCTTTCATATAAGCTTGTGTTGTAAAACTAGTGACCTAACATGTTCATATGTTGTTGAATTGATGATATCCAAGGTCGTTAACCACCCAGAAACTCTAAATGATTAAAAATTTGGAATTAGGGTTTAAAGTTCATAAGTTTGGGTATTTTTGATTCTCAACAAATTAGATGTTAAGACTTGGTCTATAAGCTCA
Organism: Chrysanthemum makinoi; assembly: GCA_910596185.1. Lineage (NCBI taxonomy): Eukaryota > Viridiplantae > Streptophyta > Magnoliopsida > Asterales > Asteraceae > Chrysanthemum > Chrysanthemum makinoi. Next base: position 127,461,146 of record OU343221.1, read on the forward strand.
TACAACATCTTAGAACTACCAGAATGTGTTTGGTGCAAATCCCATGGTTAGAAATCATACGCGTAATTCATAACCCTTAGGGTTTTGACCTACGCGTATGACTTTCTACGCATAACTGTAAAATGAGTTTCATGCCATGATCTGTGTTGTAGAATGAATATATGTGTTAAGAATGATGTTATGATGATCTTATTTCAGGATTGCTACACATAAAAAAACTCAGAATCAAGGTTGTTGTAACTCTACGCATAAGGATCACCTTACGCGTAGCATGTTATGCGTAAGATTAGTCTTACGCGTAGCTTCTACGCATAAGGTTCTACATATGGGACTACGCGATCTGTGAAGGATGGCGCGTGAACAGTGACCTCTACGCATAAGGTCAACTCTTATGAGTAGCCTTACGCGTAAGGTTAATATATGCCTACGCTGCAGTTCTGCACCATAAGGTCCCCTGTTCCTACGCGTAATATTTCTTACGCGTAAGTTAGGATCCTACGCGTAAGTTTACGCCTACGCATATATTTTCTGTCTACGCATAACTTTGCCAATCCTACGCATAAGCCTAGATCAAACCTTCGTTATGAATTGTTACGCGTGCAATCTTGTAAATGAATAAATCATAACGTCACGAATACAATAATGTCACCAATAAGCTTAAAATGTTGAATATGTTGTGTGAAATAAGTGATAAAATAAACTTTAAAACTTAAAGTTAACTAACTCACGAAACTTATCACGACATCATTGGACTATTGGACAAACATGTGACTTTGGACTCGTAACAATCATTGACATTGTATATTCAATAATTAGACAATAAAAACCTACTGTTGACTAACATAATGTCTTTCGATATGTTGGTTCTTTTGGCTAATGTTATTTCAGATCACGACATGGCTGCTCAAATGAATGTAGAAGCACCAGATGTTCTCACCATTGCTGATATTTTCCCTAATGGTTATCCAAGGAAGATTGTTAAGAATAACCTTCGGGTTGAATTTGAAACCCTCACATGCGTAATCTTCCTGCTTGATTGCTATCGATATTCTGAGGACTCATCCGTATCAGAATATGCTCACTCACTCTGCAACTGTGCCTGAGATCTACATCCAACAGTTCTGGAACACTATGGAAAGGGTCAAAGGACGGACTGCTGTGACTGTGACTCTGAATGACAAACAAGTCACCATTACACCTGCAGACTTAAGGGCTGTTCTTCTAATTCCTGACGTCGAGCCAACCAAACTTTATGCCTCACCTGCTGAAGAGCTCTTTCTCCAATTCTTAGTTGATATCGGCTATGACGAGGCTACAGGAGTAATCACTAAGCATTCTCTCGTAGAACTTAAGAATATTCCTCAACCGTGGAGAACTCTCTACATCATCATCACCAAGTCAGTTTCTGGTCGTGACAGTGGCTATGAGCATTCCAAGCTCATGGAACTGCAAATATTTTGGGCATTGGTCAATATGAAACACATCGCAATCGAAGCTCTGATATGGGATGACATGATATCATTTCTCAACAAGCTTGGCTCAAAGATTCCCTATATCAGATACACTAAACTGTTGATCCAGAGAGCACTTGGACTTCATCCTGATATTCCCAAGAGGCTCAATGACCCCAACAATCACGACATGTTGACGGAGCCTATCCTATCGATCAGAATCAAGGAATCCTCAACAAAGAAACAAGGTGCTGTGTTGCCAGATTTCCTACTAACTGAAGATGTCAGAAAGCTCGAAACATACAAAAGGTATCTGGTAGCAGTAAGAGAAAGAAAAGTTGGTCATCTTGATGAGAAATCTTCTGGAACACCTACACGGAGAACCAGAAGAGGAAGTGCAGGAAGTGCAGCAAGCACTCAGAGTCAAAGAAAGTTCCCTAAGAGGAATCCTACTATCAAAAGGAAAATCCCCTCAAAGGAAGCAACTCCCATTCCCAAACCTAAACCGGAACAAAAACTTGTGGAAGAGAGCTCTGAAGATACACAATCAGATAAAGAGATCTACTTCTCTGCAACTGTAACCGACACTAATCCTTCAGTAGCCAAACCTCCCAGTCCTCCAACTGACCAAGGAAAAGAGAAGACTCCAGTGCTTGTGCCGTATGATGAAAGCTCAAGCTCTGCAAGTGATGAAGAGCAATCATACAAGGAGAAGTTTAAATTCGTTAGACACCTTCAAAAAGCTGAAGAATTTGCTAAGGATCAAATGGGTGGCCCAGGAGGATCAAGTGGTGTTGCCCACTCTACACCAATTCCTGATGCGGTTAATCAACCCGATAAGGGAACTGGTGCCACCACTCTTGTGCAACAACAACAACTTGTGGAGGACACTATCGAATATGAGTTTGAGGAACCAGAACAAGAGAAGTCTGAGAAAGAAAAAGCTGATAATGAGGATGCAGCTCATAACAAAGCAGATGAAGAGGCACGATCTCAGGAAGAAGAAAAGGCTAAGTCTGGAGATGAAGAACAAACTGATTATGATAATCTTCTTCTAGACAGTCCTGCTCGCTCTAAGGAGGATACTTCTGCACCTCCTAAAGACCCCGAGTCCCCTCATATCTCCTCCTCATCAGACTCATCATCTCATTCTTCACCACCACCATCATCTAAAAGATCAACCAAATCAGTAAAGAAGCCAACTCGATCTTGGATTTCTCAGACACATAAATGAATTATGAATGCTGTCAAACAAGTCAGAAAGAAAGACATGCTCTACAGAAAGCTGAACTTTCTCAATGAACAAGTACAGTATCTACATGACGAGAATGACAAGATGCGAGAAGAAAGGAAGTTTATCCAGGAATTCATGAAAAGTCATCGTCAGGAGGAACTGAACGAAATGATCAAAGGATACACTCACAAGTTCCTTATCGATTATGTTCCTAGATTGACAAGAGATATGTTCGCCAGAAAACTTACTCCTAATATTGTCGCATTGGTTAAACATACATTGGCCAACTCACCTGCACTCTCTGAAGATGAGTTGATCTCGCAATTGGTGATACAAATGTCTAATCGGTCCGCAACCTTTGCTTCCGATGAAGCTAAGTTCTTTGAGGCTCTTCTAGAATATCAACTCAAATCATCTTGCAAAGAGTCAGCTGGTCAATCTAAACGACCAAGAGATGACGATGATCAGGACAAAGACGCTACACCTAAACGTCCAAAGAAATCTGGTGGATCATCCTCTATGCAACCTCCTCCCCGAAGGACTCCTGCTCAACAAAGATCTCCTCCTCGTTCTTCGACTGATAAACCTCAGGACGATTCCGAGTTACCACCCCAGACTCAGAAAACCGGTGATCATTTTGAGTATACGGGTGGTGACGATGAAGAGGTCCTTGAGCCCCTACAACAACCCACCTCTCCCAAACAAGCACAGAAACCAGAATCATCATCTAGGCCTTCGAAAAAGAAGAAGAAGACGCCTGCATCGACGTCCGTATCATGGCTAGATGACGATAAAATAGAGGAATTTGAATGGTTCTCTACGCTTGTTAATAACACTCCCTACCCTGAAGAAGGTCAAGAATTGGTAGACGGTAGTACATTGGAGCATGCGAAGCTTTTGCAAGAAAATTTCCGTGTAAAAAAGATGACGAAATCCGAGTTGAGGCGAATCAAGAATCAAGGCAATTCTTCTCACAAGAAAGAAGAATGTCAGAAGACGTCAAAGCTACTATTACATCAGCTCCTTCACCGTTTACATTCATTCATCACCATCACTTAGGGGGAGATTGTTGGAAACGCTCCTAAACCTATATTCAAGTGTTAGTGATTCATATGTAATAGTTAGCTTAATTATGGCCTTTATGTTTGTTATTAGCCTTAAGCTTATGTAGAAGGCCCATAAGCTTAGGCCCAAGCCCATATAGGAAAGGAAGGGACTAGGAGTGTTGCCCTAGCTCCCTCCCCTATATAAACTATTGTAAACCTTCATTTGAAGGTTGGTTGTTCAAGTTATTTTCTCTCATACACTCTACGCCTAAACCGTCCTTTATATCGTGTGTGTGTGTGTGAATCTTGTTCCATCGCCTTTATCTCTTTCTATATTACTTGTGTTTGTAAAACTAGTGACCTATCAGAAACCATGTTATCAGACAAAATTCTTTCCGGCCAAACCTTAACGAATGATCCCTAATTTGGAATTTTAGTGGAGGGGAATCAGAGGAGATGTTAGAAACATATACCTGGTGTTGCAAAACATAATGCATCAGAAGGCAGTCATTCTCGCACGACTTTATATCCAACCATGGACCAAATACTGTTTTCCTGAACAACCTTTTGCGGTTTTCATTCTTTGACAAACAGAGTTTAGTATCTGGCAGCAACTTCAATGTAGAACGAACTTGGATTTTACAATTGTACAACTTTAATTTTGTCATATGGAATTATACAAGAAATTAATTAGGGTTTAGAGAGTTTTCTGAATAAGATGTGGTTTGTGAAGTGTGTGTGGATGTATTAGAAGATGTTTAATTGTAGAAGCTGTTAAATTGTAGTAGAAGATGTTTGATTGTGTGTGCGCGCCGTGGATGTTGTATGCTATTATTAGTTTTATAATACAACCAGTGTAAAATGACCATATTATCCTTGTGTATAAATACAAGTTGCCCAAAAATATAAAGTTGCCCAAAAAAATAATACAAGTTGCCTAAAAAACAATACCTTACAATACATGACATATACTCTCAAAATACGTACTTCGGTCATACCTTTGTCGGACACGTGGCACCCCATGGTTGGATACAAGAAAATCGATGGGCAACTGGTCCATTTTCATATGGCAAAAGAGCGTGGTCCGGAAAGTGATAAGCCTCAGGGCGCGCGGTCTATTTGACTGATTTTATGCCAGGGTGTGCGATCATTGATGCGGCACGACGTAAACGAGTCAAATACGATGCTAAATATGCGGACATTGGATATGGGTTTCTCCCCTTTTCCTTTTTCTTTCTTTGGCGAACTTGAGAAGGACGCAGTAACCTTACTAAAGATATTCGACGATCTCTACTACTGACATTGAGCGCTGGCGGCTGTTCATATTTTTAATAGGATTGGTTTTGCTATTACTAGAGGTGTGGGGACCCAGTTAGTTTCTCGGCTTCCCACCAATTGTTTGTAAATCCTATGAGTTTTTAATAAAAGTGTTGTTTAAAAAAAACAAAAAAACAAAAAAAAAACAAAAACAGAAAAAAAAAAAACAAAATAATAATAATAATAATAATAATAATAATAATAATAATAATAATAATAATAATAATAATAATAATAATAATAATAATAACTATATTTTTAGTAGGATTTGTTTAGCTATTGCTAGAGGAGTGGGGGTACAGTTAGTTTCTCGGCTCCCCACTAATTTCTTGTAATTTCCTTTGATTTTCTAATGAAGCGATGTTTTTATTAAAAGAAATTAAAATAATAATAATAATAATAATAATAATAATAATAATAATAACAATAACAACAACAACAATAATAATAATAATAACATAATTGAATTGTATATATGTATTATCTTCTGTGACCTGATACTAATCTACAACTCGAACATCTGGTATGAGTATACTTCTTGCTAATATGTTGATGTTAGGCTCCTAATCGGACACTAGGCTATATTATTATCGTAGATATTGATTCTTTGATCATAAGGGCAGAGAGATGCTTGGAAGCTAGAGCTTATATCCCGTTTCATTAACTTTTAATTAGTTTTTAGTATTTTTTTTTCAACTAAATCCTAAAAATAAAAACCAAAAATTAAAATACTTGCATGTTTTTAGCCGTTTTATGAATTATGGTAACATCAATTATAAATCTTAACCGTTTCATTTAACTTTTAATTACTTTTAGTATATATTTGTTTTATTAAATCCTAACAATAAAAAACACAAAGTAATTAAAATATATATTAACTACTCTTCAAAGTGTAAAACTTAACTTATGTCTTTCAAGGCAAGCCTAATGGTGAATGTTATTGCATATTTTGTACGATCGACTAGATCACATCTAAATAAAATATGGATCTTTCAAGTGTTGGAGCAATTAAGATAGGGAGCACATTCCTATAAATGATTGTGACACTCAAATTTAGAGTGTTTGGACATTTATACCCTCACCTTATGTTTAGTCATGTTAATCCTGTAAGGGTATAAATGTCTAAACACTCTAAATTTGAATGTCCCAATCATTTTTGTAAGTGTGCAAATCACCTCCCATTAAGATACTAGACGTATACATAACGACGGGGTTTTATAGCGGTAAATATATATGCTCCCTCTGTCTCAAAATTATTTACATATTTTCTTTTCGGATGTCTCAAAATAATTGTCGCTTTTCATTTATAGGTATAAAAAGATAATTTAATGACAAATATTTTATTTGAGTGGTTGAAATTTTTAGCGATCCTATTGTTATTAAACTAAGTGTTTTTTGTCTCCTGACAATAATTTTGAGACAGAGGGAGTAGTTGATATGTTGTGGTTAAGGTGTAACGTTTAGCGATTGACGTTGACAACTTTTCATCATCAATCGAAATGACAACAACATCATACGAGTTCCATTTTAACAAGTTGAAATTAAGATATAGATCACGATTGAGAACATAATTGTGATTAATTTGTAAAAAAGAAAAATATCATAGAACTTAGTAGTTTTAGAAAGAACATTAGTTTTAGAAATAAAAAATAATTTTAAAGCAACTATTTTTAAAAAAATTGAAAAACATTTTTATGTAGAAAAGTAAATAAGTGATTAGAATTTAATTTTTAAAGAGTTATTTTGGAAATTCAACATTACCCTTTTTAAGTTTCTAAAGATTAAAGGAAAATATTTCATGCTAAACATATACCGAATCCACCATTTAGGCCAACATCTGCCTAGCAAAGTTGATCAGAAAATATAGTATGCATAGTTATTTCCCCTATAATATGTTAAACTCTAATAGTTACTTTCCCATTGCTCGATTATTATTAATTGTGGATGCTCACAATAAATTTAAAATATTTAAGGTGTATCGTAAAAATTCATGTTTGGTGTGTTTCTTCATGTGATATTTGGTAGAAAGATGGCTACATGATGCCTCAAAGTGTAAAAGTGGGTAAGAATTATTACGTTAAAAAACTACATGTTTTTTTGGGTGTGTTTCTTCATGTGACAGGTGCATTTTTTGCAAGTTGGGTTGTTTCTACAAAGGCCGGTATTTTCGCACGAACAAATTTATGTCGTTGTTCCAAGAGTCAAGACGAAAAGAGCTTTGACGGTTATTTGTTGTGACAAAGATGTCGAATACACAAAATACACAACAAAAGTTGTGTATAAAGATGTTTTATTTCTTATATGAATAAGGACCATGTAATTTATTTTTTCACATACTTTTCATTATTCGTTTAACATATGATACATTAATTATAGATTTTAACCGGTTCATTTAACTTTTAATTACTTTTTAGCATATATTTGCTCTACTAAATCCTAAAAATAAAAACCACAAATCAAAGTACTTACTTGCTTTTAGCCCTTTTATGAATTATGGTAACATCGATTATATTTCTTAACCGTTTCATTTAACTTTTAATTGCTTTTTATATAATTAATTATTCAACCCTAAAAAAAAATAAAACCAAAAACAGTCGATAATGTTACGGGATTATGGTGAATCAATTATAGATTTTGTTTTGTTTAACTTTTAATTACTTTTTAGTAGTATTTGTCTTACTAAATCCTAAAATAAAAACCGAAGTCATACCATCCATCGGAGGTTTGCCACAGTATATATATATATGTATGTATGTGTGTGTATATATATATATATATATATATATATATATATATATATATATACTCGTGTGCAACCCGTCCGATGGACGGTATGACTTTCCTTTTTATTAGGATTTAGAAACAAATATACTAAAAAGTATTAAAAGTTAAACTAAAACGGTTAAGATCTATAATTGATTTTACCATAATCCATGAAACGGCTAAAAGCAGGTAAGTATTTTGATTTTTGGTTTTTATTTTTAGGGTTTAGTTGAACAATTATATACTAAAAAGCAATTAAAAGTTAAATGAAACGGTTAAGAAATATAATCGATGTTACCATAATTCATAAAAGGGCTAAAAGCAAGTAAGTACTTTGATTTGTGGTTTTTATTTTTAGGATTTAGTAGAACAAATATATACTAAAAAGTTATTAAAAGTTAAATTAAAATGTTAAGAACTATAATTGATGTTACCTTAATCCATAAAACGCCTAAAAGGAGGTAACTATTTTCTAACATTTTGTTCTAAACAATTTTAATCATGAGCATTTTTTACATTTGATAATACTATTAACATTTATTATTATTATTTTGTTTTTGTTAATTATGTTTATTTACTTATTGTATATAGGTGCCTCCAGCTGATTTTTTTACCAAATTTAGATAATGTTGACGAACTTGAAATATCTGTGAATGGATTTATGGTTTGGTTTGATGTTTGTTGTGATGAGAATATGTATGTATTGTCGAGTGACAAGTGGAGTTTTGATACCCTTTGTTTGTTAAGTGGTGATGTTTGTGTGTTTACCAGGTTGTTGATACCCTTTGTTTGTTAAGTGCTGATGTTTGTGTGTTTACCAGGAATAGGGGAAAAAGGTTGTGGTTATATGCTTTTGATAATGATGGTAGAATCCTTACAGATGTGGTTTTCAAAAGGGCGGCTTCTTTAAATAAGTTTTTAAATTTTATTGTTAGAGCAGTGTTAGTGTTTTTGTTCAGACTTCTTAAATTTTATTGTTTAATTTGTTAGTTTACATTATAATTATATTATGTTGTGTTACGTGTCTTAATTTTTTTTTATGACGTAGTTAGTAGTTATATAAGGTTTTTTTTCTCAATAAGTTTTTAAACGAAATTTTATAAACCAAGATACACAATTAAGATAGCTCGAGTATGTGTTTTTAGAATTCTCGTAAACTTACGATGTTTTTTTTCATAAATTTTTTAAATCCTAGATGTGGTGAGTTATTAAAGCAAAACCCTTAATGGAGATTCTGGTTAAACACGCAACATTTAGTGGGAAAACATGTATTTCAAAGAAACTAAATCTTCCTTATTATGCAATAATTAAATCCTTTTTTCTTATAAAAAACATAAATTATAATAAACAAAGCTTTTTCCTTATTTGCTAAATTGTTTGGGTAAATTTTGTTTTAAATAACACATGTCATTTATATTGTATTGTTGATATTTTTTGGTGTAGTTTATAAATTGTTTTTAAGAAACCTAAAGGTATCCTTCTAATAATCATAGACATATGTAAAAATAGATCTCAAATTTAATCTTGGTTCATAGTTTGACATTGCATAGACCCAAACGTATTGTTGATGAAGGTGTTTCTTTCTGATGGAGTTGCGATGTTTATAAAGGGTCGCAAAGGGTTTTTTTTTTGCTAATTAAGGGTCACTAAGGGTTTGTAGCTATTCATTTTGGTTTTTTTTGAAGACCGAACCTGTTTTCTGATTTCTTCCAAAAATGTAAGTGTTTGCACTTTCCTTATTATTATTCATTAAAAAAAACTTGTATTTAGGGTTTCGTTTGTTTGTATTTTGGGGTTTTTTTATTAAAAGCAAAAAACATGTAGATATTTCTCCAGTTTAGCTTAACAGAGAGTGCATAACACATTGTCAAACGCATTGCCTGATATCGCTTGAATCATGAAAGGATGGTATTCCTTATGAAACGCTAATGCCCGATCAACCAATTTTTTAGGTGTCACCTGTTAAGTCGACAATTTGAAGAAAGAAGCACAATGAGGCAAAATGAGGATTAAGCAAATACTGTTTATTACTTCCATGCAATACTTATTCTTGTTCTGGAGAGTTAGGACATACAAAGATGAAAGTAAGATGGACTTTTGGCCTTGCATAAGTAAATAGTCAGGTGAGGATACTCAAATAAAGGGTAAAAGTCAAAAATGATAAACATATCAAACAATATGATACATATTTATGTATCATATTATAAACGAAGGATCAAATATGAAGAATGGGTAATTTCTTCACACCTTCATTTATCAATTTGCATCGTTAGTCCTTTATACTAATAGTTAGTAAATAACTTAAAATATGAGCAACTTACGTTTAGTCGGGATTTTGTGCGTCAGTACGTTGCCGTTTTTATCAGCTTTTACGAAATAACGTCATTTTTACGCTTCGTTTTACAGTTAAAAATCGATCTTTTACGTCTATTTTTACGCTTTGCCTTTTTACGCCAAATTTTTAGCACAATTTTACGTTTGTTTTACAACATAACGTCTTATCGCCGTCATTTTTATGCTCTTTACGCCGTTTTTGTTTCGCGTTTTACGTCGATTTTTATGTTTTCGCTTTTCGAAAATTCAAACGTGTCTGATTACGTAATCGGACGAAAACATTCGGACGAATTAAAATGGTATTAAAACGTGAAAAATGTTAAAACGAAAACCTCTCTGAAAATAAAAAATGACAAAATAAAAATCACGAAAACGTAAAAAGACGAAAACGAAAACCGATTAAAACGTGAAAATAGAAAATGTAAAAAAGACGAAAACGAAAAAGACAAACAAAAATCACTTAAACGTAAAAATGACTAAAAACATAAAATCATAAACCAAAATTTGAGAGAATAGAAAAAGCATAAACGTAAAACGGAATCAACTCGGTTAACAAAACGGATGAACGAAAATCGTCAAAACCAAAATCTCGAAAACAAAAATGGACGAACACGAAAAAAACTTCAAAACAAAATACTTATCGAAAAATCGGAGTAAAACGAAAAATTCGGACGAAAATATAAGAAAACCAAGTTTAAGTTATTTACTGCCTCAGTAAATATACTAACGATGCAAATATGATAAATGAAGGTGTGAAGAAATTACCCATTATTGCACATATTTGATCCTTGGTTTATCATATTGATACATAAACGACTATGTTTATCATATTGGTACATTTGAGAAAGTATGTTTATCATTTTTGACTTTTACCCCTCAAATAAACTACAAATTCTAATTTATTAGAAGTGGGAATGAAGATGTGTTTTGTGCCATGTAATCAAAGACAATGTATGATACCAATAAGTAAACACAAAAATATGAGCAACATAACGGGTGGCCAAGGTGTTATCTCAGTTACAATAACACTAGACATGGGGACATTCTCTTCATTTTACAGTTAAACTCAAAATTGAGCTTTCTAAAAATCAAAAGCTTGTTTATAACCACAAATGTCTAGCACAAATATAAATTACAACATAACTTTATCAATACTCTCTTAGTTATTCTTGGCCTCGAGCATGTCATCAACTTCTCTTTGCGTGTCTGATTATAATTCGTGCCTGAAAAGGTGCCAGAATTCTTGTTAGACAACCTTGCAAATGACTTCAATATCAAATCATCAATACCAAGCTTCGTATAAGCTATAAACTGTACATAGATGTTGACAGAATAACAATCATTCCACAATTCTTCAATAAAAATCACCAACATTTTCCAGTTGAGATATAGTCAAACTTGAATCAACTCAGTTCCAACGCTCAAAAATCAACTCGAACTAATTCAAACTTGTTACTTATTCAGAATAATTATTTGATATCGATTGTTTTGCCTCAAAATTCATGTTTAATCAGTGTTTCCAAACACTACATCTGCTATACTTTTGCTTATTAATAACATAAGATATTTATAAAATACAAAACAGAGATAAAAGTATAAATTAAAAAGTAAATTGTACCTGGATTGGTGTTTAAGGCATGGTGTTCCCACCCACCGACATGGATCCTTCCAATGGTGTCACATAGCTGCTAATCACAACACTATTAGTACTTGTTCACCAACTCGTTACAAATATAAAGTTACGATCTTTATAACTTGCCAATTTCAAGATTGTGATGGTATACCAATAAAAATTAAACTCACGTGTAGATGTAAATAATCAAACACATGTTAAACATTGTATCTTGACATCACATCCTCAAATACACATCCCTGCATTCATATTGTAGTACCTGCAACGATAGTGTTCTCTCTCATTCCATGTTGGTTCCAACTTCGAATGCCACCACCTGCGTGTGTTAATTATAATGATTAATACCTAACAAAGTGTCACTCTCCAAAGAAGCCATGGCTGAACTCACCGCAAATATACCATTTTACTGTTAGTAAAGTTTAAATGATCACCGCAAATATAGGTTCAAATGTAAAATAAAAAAAGTATTACCAAGTTATAAACCTGTGAGCAACAAAGGTTATCAGAGAAACTGAGAACAAGCTATAACATAATATCAACATAATATCAGGCTCATCTCTGGTGCTTGAAAGTTAAATATCACATTTAGTAGGCCTTTAGGCCCATTACTTATGAATGGGTCAAGTTGATTAATACCCGTGCAGGCACGGGGTTTTGACATATATTTTAAGTTATGTATTAATTTTTAATATTGTGAGTTTAAATTCTTAGCTTGCAAACATAAGGAACTCATTATTACACCTATGCAACTCATTATCACAGGGACTTTATACCACGCACTTGTGCACAATTCTCACTTTTGTGGTATGTGACATATGTCAATTGCGAATGACGCCGTTGTTATACTATCCTAATACCATATGCAAGAGCGAACTTAGTTGATTTATGACATGTACAAACTGTTTTTGTGTACCAAAACAGCCTCACACTTTGTGCTCACAAAAACCAAAAGTCGAGGACAAAGGCCATACATGGTGTTGTTAAATTTTTTCAAGATAAAATATACTTCCAATGGAAACAAAATGCTTATATCAGACTTGCAATATCAAGTAATTAACTAAGATGACCATTAGCTACCCTATCAATGAGAAACCTTCGGGGATTGCCTAGATGGGAGATTCAAAACATATTTTACAACATAGAAAACACATAAGGGCTATTTACAGAAATGCCAACGTATTTCTTGCATAACAGTAATAAAAAACCTACTTACCAAAGAATGTTAACTATTAGTGACGACATAATAACCATTCAAAATCATTTAACATAAATTGAAACATTCATAGTTTTCCCCTTTCTACTTGCAAAGTGTATTAACTGACATGATGCTTAATCTAATTTCTACAACATAAATAAAATAAAGCCTTCCAAAAATCCGCAGATACAAATATATTACAGAGACACAAATGGGTCCATTCAAAAACATATCTTCTATAGACACAACAAAAATGTTGGGCCCAAATTATAGAACTACGTGACTGACTAAAGGGTCCATAGCTAGCATCTGAAACACTCATCTTGCTATACAGATCATCTGCGATATTAACAATGGACACAGATATTGCAGCCATTCCATCAACATATTTTCCTTGACAACTACTCTATTGTGACCAGAGGTCTTGAGCATTAAAACACATTACTTATATGGTTGAGTGTTAACTAAGTAGATATACTTATAAATTGTATAAAATGAGCAGTCACATACCTCGCCAAAGAGGGTTAAAAAAGGGCTTCGCATCTACCTAAGTAGCCTAATTCAAATAAAAAAAACATCATATCCATTGTACTCGCGTTCACCAAATGCATAGATAACAAAGATTGTTAAAAAGAAATACCTTCTTATCAATGTTAGTGCAGTAGATGGTTCTTGCACACACTTTTCAAAATTTTGAAAGAACAAAGATGTCGATTCCAGGAAGATCTGATAGTCCTTTCGGGTTGTTTAATGTTGGCTCAAACCATTCTTTTAGGACAGTGAGATCAGTAGACCGAGTGACTGGACATAGCTTAGGAAGCTGGTCCATGAGTCATGAAAACGTGAACCATACTACAGATGACTGACATTAGCCATAGCCTACAAGCAAAATCTAAATTGTTGTTTCTAATCAGTCAATTGTTTCAAGAAATTACCTTTTCAAAAATCTAAATTTGTGTTAGAATCGAACTTCAACTTATTTAACCCATTCTCCTTGTAACTAAAAGAAACGTTATTTACCGATATGAGATAAAATAAAAATCAATATGAACCGATCCGACTCATAAGTATATTGGTTTTGAGACCTATTATTGAATCCATATACAACGGCCCAAGGTTCGGTTAAGCATCTAATGAAATTTACCTGAGATTGGAACTTCTGCTTTGCGGAAGTAAACTTCTTAGTCAAATCATCCAATTCGTTCTTGATGGTATGAACCTGACTTAGTGTCTGATCTTTTTCGGTTATTGCTGCAGTGACAGTTTATGGATCTGAATAAGCCCTCTCAACATTTTCATACTTTGCATTCTGTATATGTGCATAAGTACCAATGAACCTATCAACTGCAGTCTCCTATGTATTTCGGGTGTTTCCTCATGTAGCACTAAAGTCAGTACCAAACAACCCAACATAACCACATATTGATAAATGTATGCAAACTAACACATCAAGTGACTGCAGAATGGAAAACATGATAAAATCAGCGAACCTTATGAGATAGTAGATAGATGAAGAACGTGTAAACATAATTGAAAGCAAGACATATCAAGTAAATACAAAATCGAAAAAAAAGAGAAAAACTATCATGTGTGTTAATATGCACGCTGAAAAAGTATGAAGTATCACATAAATTGTGGAATATTTTTTATTTATACACATGCGGAATAACAATCATGTGTGTTAATATGCGGAACTGGTAACTATGAACAATCACATAGAATTGCACGTCTTTGTACGCGATCAACACGTGTCACACCTATATTAAACCACAGAAAAAAAATAAAAAAAAATAGGGCCACGTCATATAATTCCTCACCACTCAACTCAAGCATGGGCAAAAGAGCTCAACTATTCTATCACTGATCAATGGCGATCATGGAAGTTCCATGGTCAAATTGCAGGGTAATGTACATATGTTGTTTTTGTATCATCTTAATTCATGTCTTGAAGTTGGGTTGATTGTTTTTTTTTGGACAGGTACACCGAGAGTTATTCCAATAAGATGACCTATGCTACTGTGAAGGCAAGGAATCTCGGTGTTATTCTTCACGCATCGTTTATATATGTTTTTATTTTTTATTATAAAAAAAAAGTTGAGTACAGCATCGACATATATCCTTGATCAATTTGCTAATCCAATTGAGCTATCTATGTCCAAAAACATGTCGGATCTTTAGTAAATATGATGAGTAATTATCACATAGCTTTGCTTGAATAGCAGCCCAATGTAGGTCTATATTTTGACTTGTAAGCAACCTCTGACCCACAGGCTGCTTTTCATTCTCTTTGGTGGTATAATGCTGTTAACTGAAGTAGATGCGTCTTGTTGCAGGGTGCTGGGCACACAGCCCCTAAGAAAAAGCCTGAAGAATGCTTAGCCATGTTCAAAAGGTATCTTACCAACCTTTATAATGTAGAAAAACATGATTTCCTCGGTTTGCATTATGTATAATAGCTACTATGATTCGAGATTTGGTATAAATTAAATGCATTTTTATTAGATAGAAAATTAGTTCAGTTTGGGTTACTTTAATAATTTTCGTATTCAGTACTCGTGGCCTGACCCTTGTGTACATTTTCGTATTCTGTTTTTGATAAAATTTATTAATCATATACCTTCTTCTCAATGGATGTTGAGAAAATTATGTTAAAAAACTATCACATTGAGTCTCTCAAGAGATACTAAATTAACTTCTATTTTTTTAAAAGTTATTTATTCTCATATCACTGAAAATAACTGCAAATATGTTCATCTAATAAGTTATTAAAAGAATAATTCAAACTCGCCATTATACTGATGGACAATAAAGCTTTTATATTTAAATATGATTTGTCTTTAAACATTGAGTAATTGCTTTGCTTATGATGTCAATAAATTCCATATCTCAGAAGTTATGACTAATGATCAATGAATCAGTAAGGTTCACATACATTCATCCAAATTTGCATAACCATCAATTCAGTATTAATTGCATACAGAAATTTCAAGTTTATATATTCTTCAGTTTTAGCCATTTCTCATCACAAAAATGGCTAACGTAGGTCAAGGTGAGCCAAAGCAAGCCGCACCAAAACAAGCAGCTGCTCCTAAACAAGCTCCTCCTAAACAAGCTCCTCCTAAGCAAGAGTTGCAGCCACACCCAACAATGGACCAACTCTCGGGTGTTCAGTATTGTGTTAATAGTCCACCCCCATGGAGTAAGAATTCGATCTATACTTTTTGATCTTATATTTATGTATGCAGTAACGGCTCATATAGAAACATGCAGCTTATGTATCTTGTATCTTTACAAATGCAGAGGAAGCTGTTTTATTAGAGTTTCAGCATTATATTTTGACTCCTGGTAACACCGTTTTTATATCAACCATGACAGTTTCTCAAATGGGCGGTGACAATGTAAGTGATGGTATTTATCTGAATTAAATGTTAAATTGAATAAAGAAATGTCTATTGAATCATGTTGGATCAATCTAGGCTGAGAAAGCCAGGGTGATCCAAACACTTATTTTTCTTACAGGATTCAACACTTTAATGCAAACTATGTTTGTCACTCGATTACCATCGGTTGTTAGTGGAGCACATGCATTTCTAATCCCCGTTTATTCCATTATTCATGCAAAAAGATACAATACGTACCAGGAACCTCATGAGGTAAGTAAATCATATCAATCCATTTTTTTCCGTACTTTCTATATCAGGGGTCTTATATATATACTTCACATTCTCTGTAATGTTTATCTGGTGTGTTATGAAACTTTAAAGCGGTTTGCACAAACCATGAGAGGGATACAAGGTGCTCTGGTCATCGCCTCAGCTTTCCAGATGATCCTTGGATTCCTTGGCCTGTGGAGAAATATTGTCAAGTAAAGTATTTGATAGTATCCAGTTTAGCTGTTTAGTTTTATTTATACTGCTTTATTTTAGAATCACGAATGGTGTATATATATATAGGTATCTTAGCCCTCTTTCGGTTGTTCCTCTTGAGATAAAATACAACCAAACCCATATCTAACAATTCATGTGCAAATTGTCTAAACTTTCAAAACGCTAATGTCACAAATAGCATATTTGTTATACCTTAAGTGTCCCATTATCCACATCAAGCCTTCCGGAAGCTAAATTCGTGCCTCTAGTGAGAAAACTTGAATGATGAAACTTTCTTTTCTTTTTCTGTCAATACAAATTAGAATAAGGCTTAACATTTTCTAGTCCCGTAGCAAACTAATATTAAGAGGGTCAAGCAAAATTTCTAAATCTCACCTCACCAGCGTAAAGTCTGTTAGATGCACTCGTTACAAAAATCCACTTTTCCCCATTTAAGCTGGGTTTGCTACTCAGATGATCATATGTTAGTAAACTTGGTTGTATCTTTTTATAAAAAAATCAGGTGGTGTAATTTATGAAAAAACATACAGGTCCGAGATACTTTATGCACTGCTGATGAAGCTTTGATCTCGGACATTCTTTTAGATCAACCTCTTTTCCCTCTCCAACATCCGACCTGTAAGAAAATGAATAATAAAATTTATCGTCATTCAACATTGGTTAGCTAAACGTTCACTTTGATATTAAGGTTACAAAATTCAGTTCAAAAAATATAAACAACAAACAACACCAGATAGTGTTTAATTGTGTAACCATTATTTGAACTTCTATACTAAATTACCAATCACTTTTGATTACCTGGTGGAAATCATATAGGATCATAATTCATGATACCGGATGCTTCAGATGAGCTGAGCAGCAAAACTCATCTGGTGACGTCATAAAAGTAGGCATATCAATGTACTAATGGTATTGGTTTCGGTTATGGGTTGGTATTTAAAATATTTGACAGTAAAATATTGTTGCTAAGCTTTATGCCAAGTCAACTATTGCTATAAAGGGAGTAACACATAATAGAAAACAAAAGATAAAGCTTAAAGGTAATGTGTTGGTTTCTGGAAGCCCTTGCTTCAGAAGTATTTAATTTTCCTTTTTATGGGATAATTATACACAGATAATTGCAAATACAACTTGGCCCTTGAGTAAGCAAAACATGAAAAAAACAAAATCAATGATTAAGTGTCACCGTTGCTTGGAGTGCTACATGTGTTGCGTCTCTTTCAGCTGTCTCGTCTCAGCCTGTGTAACAGCACCTAATGTTCGTATTCACATTGTGGTTGTCTTCAGCAGTGGCGGACCCAGGATTTTAGAAGGCGGGGGGCAAAAAAAAATTTTTTGATAAAATTCGTGATGCACTTAATAAAAAGGTTATAAATTTTTTTTTTAACAGTAAAAACTGATATTTTTTTAGATTAAGATAGAGATCTAAGGTTTTTTACATTGTTTGATCTTAAGGTGGGGGCAATTTGATTTTTTAACGGGGTGCACTTTAATAAAATGGTCCTAAAAAAAAATTTACACTAAAAATTGATAATTTTTGGCGAACCATGGAGGGCACCGCCCCCCCATAAGTTACATGTAGTTCCGCCCCTGGTCTTCAGCACCCTGGCCATCAGCTGAATCAGGGCCACAACAGTCCGTATCCCACCACCACCAGCGCAACCACCTGATTCACAAAAGGTCTCGCATACAACAGTAACTGATTATGAACAAAACATTAAATACGATATATAACTAAGAGACGTGAAAATATAACCAAAAATCTTTCATTTTTGAGAGACACATTCTCTTTCAGTCGTGCTAAGGATTAGTCCCAAAATCCTTATTAACGATCGCTTATCCACATAAGCTCAGCCAAAAAAACTACCATCATTCGATCTTTATAACACCCTCTGTTAGCGATAATATCAGTTGATTCCTTGTTACTACCCTGATTTGAACCACATGATACTCATAGTTCCCTGATGTACGGCCCTCTAGCCTCATTTACAGATTCTGAGTTCATTTTGAGAAATTAGAGACTTCTCTTTACCCTCTAATACTTATCAGTTCCTTATCACTCCCTGGTAACCAATCGGCTATCCCAGAACACAACAATAACATTAAGCAAACCACACCTTTTTGCACTTTTCTAATCCCAAACCATAAACTCAGATCAAACCTATCTCCGCTTCTATTTGTATCATCCAATTAACAAATAAAGATAATAACCCCACGCATTATCTCATCCAGTTAATTGCCATAATTCAAAACACACTAATACAATCATCCCCGTATAGTATTCAGCTCCTCCAAAATTAGCTTAATAAAACCCAAATCCTAATCAAACCCATCTCAGTTACCCAACTATCTATGCCTCAGAGACAAGCAAACCCCCCACTTTCAAGGCATTATTAGGCCCAACACCAGTTTTATATCATTGCGATAATCTTCTTATATATGGCTTATGAATAAACAACCATCTTCGACATATCAATCCACATATCAGATTTACCCATTAAGAACAAAGGAGGAGAACCCATCATGGCTGTGTTAGTAGAAACGCCCCGCCAAGATACGGTCATTCTCAACCTCATAATAATTTCAGTCATACAATTTGCACCAAAACGGGTGAAGTCTCGAGAGTTCTGCTCCAACATGGCTGCGAACTCCAATTCAGGAAGCAACACCAGGCCAAGATGTGGAGCAAAGTCAAAAGACTCAAATTGCAATCAAGTCATGAAATGACGACTCCAACATATGCTTAAATAATAGACCATGTTCATGATACCTCAACTAAAGCCAATGTCACCATCATATTATAGACAATAATATATAGACAATTTTTGCAACAATGGAGTACACACTGCAACTACGGACCTGTTCGAGACCGTATAGATGGTCGGTTACATCTGCCTGATCGAAATCGGCATAGTGGGATGAAGTGCAGGAGTTAATAATTTGTTACAACTTAAATTTTTGTACACTAACTTCTGAATATATAGATTACCTAACAGTTCGACCATATCGGTGACAAAAAGGGTTTGGTATATCATTTGGTGTTTACGAATAAGAATTCGTCATTTGAACAAAACACGTTTTTTCCACGTATGCAAAGTTGTTATTGAGTGTTTTCTTTGATCCCCCAACCTGTATATGTACAGAAGTACTAATCCACCCAGAACCTCCCGTTACTGAAACTGACCAACACGTCCATTTTGTAACCTGATATTAAACATAAGCAAACATACAATACTCTGAGAGGAGACTGTGAGAGGACCGATCATGAGAGGAGATTGTGAGGGAAAAAAAATGATATTAGCGTTTTTGAGAAAAAATATATCATAAATGACTTAATTGACTGTCATTGGTCATCACACATCTTCCTTCTTTATAGTAGATAGATAAATAACCTCTTATAAACCACTTCTATTCAAATCCTTTGTATCCAAGCTCATAGAAACCAAGCCTATAAAAAGCACATATAAAGAAAAGAAGTAAAAATGTACCTGGACGGATAGCTACAAAATCATGCTCAATAATATGTCTAACATTCACCTGCAACAGTTAAACAATATTTGAGAGTTGCAAGATACAAATTAGACACTGTCATGAGCAATAAAAATTGCATAGTACTTAGTCCAATGATAATGTAATATTACATCTTATTTCAATCCATACATACCATTCAAATACCTTTATATAACTGATAATGAAATATTTTTAGTTACACATACCACATTTGATCATTTACATAAGGCTTAATAGTGCTTCTTTTAACATGGTGTAACCCTTTTCCACTCTGATCCAACTGACACAAATAAACAATCCGAAACATAAAGCAGGCGAAGACCTCACATAAAAAATGAAACATATAAAAGCGGTACTAACCTTTGGTATGTTGCTAATTAAGATTACCATCCGGGGCTGGTGGAAGTACGGGCCGCCGGATGCGGCGCGAAAACCCTGAGGCATAACACATGGCAGCCATAAAACTATTAGACACCAAAACAGATACGCAATGTATTCAACATGTACCAACACATGTATGAAATTATAGGTGTTTGTAAAAGGGAAATATACTTATGGCCAGCAGCCACACCTTCAGATGAACGTGGGTGTTGAGACCCTGCTCCCTCACTGCTGGGATTCCCCTCAAACGACGGGTTGTGCGTTAAAGCCAGAGATACTAACATAAAAAATAGGAAAACACAACAGTTATTAAATACTAACATCTTTGCAAAGACAATGTGTAAATGTAACTTAAACGGTGTTGGTTGATCTCCAAAGGCGTGTGGATTATGCGTGCCATAGACGCCGACCACAACAGCACCACCCACACCTTCGAAAGGATGTTGAGGATGATGCTCATCAACGTTCATAACAACACCTGTACTAAAATGCAGTACCTTCGGAACTCAAGTAGCCCCTATAAACATAAAAGAAATAGCGTAAGTGTATCCATATGTCATAAAATTGAAATTGACTATACTTTGTTAACTGCAAAACCAATAGAAGTAAACATTACACAGAACGAACCTGTTACAAATGGGTATATTGACCTGCAAGACGTACTATCCTCAACTTTGGTGATGACATATATGTAGACTGAAAACCATGTGCTCAAAGTCATCTACCTTAGCTTTACCCTTATCAGCGGTCCATGCAAGACTATACTGGGATGAGGTTGACTGGAGAGGGCACAGAACCTTAGTTGGTTCGTGAATAACTATACCACAGTCAATCGTTGTCTTTTTGGGGCCTGGACATTATCAGATTTACCAAAAACGCAACGAAATTGATGAACATGGCTTCAAATTGAGAAGGTAGACCTTCAAAAACGGGAGGCTGCACTTCCGTGTATGGCTTTACCTGATCGATAGCAGGCACAATCGGTGTTGCTGGTCTTGTTGAGGAAGGTGTCATTGATATTAGGGTTTTGAGAGAAATTCATACGAATGATATTAATGGTTTTCAGTGATAATGAATAAAAAGTCCAAATTGAAAAGATAGATTCTCATAATTATCTCATTAAAATTATCAATAATTGTTTGTATAGGTTTATAAATTTGGATTTGCAAGATATAATAAAAAACGTTGGTCTAGTGGTAATCATGTTTGTTAATATTTGGCCTTAGAAATATTTTTAACTTCCATGCATTAATTAAACTATTATAAGAGTAATAAGGGTAGAAAGGTAATTAGATCAATAAAACAATCTACTAATGAATCATAAATTCATACGTTAAGCTTCAATACATCCGAATTTGTATTTTTTTTAAATATCCAAGCTTTATTTGTGAATCATTCATTTTTAAGCAACCTATTTCGACCATTAATGATGAATTGTAGATACTTTTTCGAATATCCAAGCTACACTAAAAAATCTCATTCAAATACACGATTCATTTTCTTTATGCAACATGACTTATAGTTTACAAATCATCATAATTATATATTTAGAGAGTGAATTGTTTTGTGTTTGAATCATCAAACGCTATTTTTTTTTATAAATAGTGAATCATTAAAAGAAAATTGCTTGTTTTTTTTGAATCATTTTTCGGAATTCTTGAATCAAACATCAAAGTTCAAAAAAGTTGTTTGAGTTGATTTTTTAATTCTAGAATCAAATATTGAAACTAGATTTCTTAAGTACTTTATTTTGAATCATAATTCAATAAGTGAATCATTATCTAATTAGTGTGTTTTGTTTAATTGGATAAGTGAATCCTGATATAAACAATGAAGCGTAATCGAACGAGCGACTCGCTACACTAATGTGTTCGTGTTAAATTTTGAGTCATCTTCGATATAATGAACTAATAAATGAGTTTTTTTTTTTTTTTTTTTGAATCACTACGTACTGAAAAAATATTGACTCACAAATCATTAATTTTTCTTTTTGAATCTTTAATAGCTGATAACATAATGATACGTATAAAAAAGAGTAATTTATTTATGGG
Organism: Chrysanthemum makinoi; assembly: GCA_910596185.1. NCBI lineage: Eukaryota > Viridiplantae > Streptophyta > Magnoliopsida > Asterales > Asteraceae > Chrysanthemum > Chrysanthemum makinoi. Next base: position 127,483,948 of record OU343221.1, read on the forward strand.
CTTATAGAGAAACTAGCTTCATAGCCCGCCCGAATGGGCGGGCTAGCTTCATAATATTTCTTGATAAGAATATAAAATGTTTAACAAAGGAAATCGTAAACTTATAACAATGTGGAATAATATGTACTAAGTAAATGTGCCGTTGAATAAAGGAACCCAAAATCAAACCATTTGCATCACAAAAAAGTCAAATATTCATAGCATACCACATTGTTAAAAGTTAAAAATAATCAAAGCCTATGAAGAACTTCTTTATAAATAGCATTGGTTGTGCATTTCATAGTTTCACTCATTATGACAGCAAAAAAATGTAACTAAATATCAAATAAGAAACCTAAAACTACCAAATGATCACCATTTCATCCAATGTAGCAAACTTCTTCATATCGCTCCAATGATACGTCTGTTAATAGACAAAAATAAATTGTATAAATTAATATCAATGATGAAGGCAACAAAGATCACAAATGTTAGTAGTAACTCTCGTTATTTTCAGCCATAAACTAAAGACACGCCAACAATATGAATACCATTAGACATAGTGTGTGGGAAAGCTATGTGTGGATAACAATTAAAAGTATCGCAGAAAGTTTAAAACTTACTTGAAGTCGTAATGGGTAAAGATGAACAATAAATGCATATGACTACATATGACCAATGAGAAACTTGACGAATAAATTCAAAATATGGTGGTGATTACCAGCAGAGAAAAGTCTTGCATACGCTTCAGCGGTATGGTGCTTATGCTAACACAATTACTTGCCATGCCAACTAATTTATCAAAAACTATTGTCGAGAGATTTTTTAACCGGAGAGGTTAATCGGTCATCTTGCTTCCCGTCTGTCAAGGCTTGAGGATGTGGTCACCTGACAGTGTAACACCAGTTACCAATCATGAAAACATTTCACTACCCACCATAATGTCTCAAGAATGATAAACTTTTGCAACTTAAAGAGTGTATATATTTCCTTTTGGGATTTCTATTGCATTTTGTTGATATCTTAATAGATAAATAGTCATAATGTGGGTTGCTTTTAGGTTCATCCAAGTAAGAAATTTGAACTTGAACAGCAACTACAGAGAATTTCTCAAATGTTCATTGTAGTAAAATGACTTACGATAAATAATGAAAAAGAAATAAGTTTATTACTCAGATCCTTTGTGAAATAGTCTAGATGCTAACTACTGATAAGTGATAAATTGTGTCAATCTTTTGTCAGTCTTAAGGTAAGACTATTGACTGGTAGATCTGAATTCAAGGAAAAAGAAAACTTACATTAGCTGGAGGGAGTTCTGCAACACGAATGTCCGACTGGCTGTAGAAGTTATTGGATTCAGTGCTCTCAGAATGCCTATTATTCCCGAGCTCACGGTTTGCCACTGGCTATCATCAATTCGAGTAAGGAATAGGCTCTTCACCTCTTCATACTGTGACGCAAAATGTGCACCACGGCTTCCATCAAACACTCGGGTATCAACTCCATGACTGAATTGATTTCACACCTCATTGAACAGATGTTGATTGGTTCATTTTCTGATTTCCTGGCGAACTCCCGAGGGAACTCTGATCTAACATAGTTGAGAGATTAGGTAACACAACATCTTTCTTTGGTGTCTATAATCTGAAAATAGGTGGCTAAATTGGCTCCGTCAGTAGTAAACTAAAGGTGGCAATTATGACTCACACACTTGCAAATCAGTATTAGATTTTAATTATGTTCAAAGATCAGAATATTGTTGTACCACTAAAGTTATTATAACCATAACACATTAACTATTTAAAAAAATTTAAACATACAGAAGTTCTTTCATTTTCCTAAAAAAAAATACCCTTCTTCAACTTAATGATCAAATTGGGGTCCCTCATCTATAAATATGTGAGACACACAACATCAGTTTTTAACAAAATTTACTTCATAGAAATTTTATCAAACACGTGGTGTGCATAGAATCTCATCATTAAAATTGATATTGAATCCAAATTATAATTTCAACACAAATTACCTGTGTCATTGTGTTTATAATTGTCACACAGAACCTTGAAACACACAAACATAAACCGAATATATCCCTTAGTTTTTCACAATATAAAACAATCGCCACAATGGAGTTGCATATAGAGTAGAAAAGATGCCAGAAATGTTGTATATATGCAAGAAACAGAACAATTAATACCTTTCTTATTCGAGTTATTTCTCCATCATCTACAACAATCGGCAACCGCTGAAAAAATATTACTTGCATCTTTTCTACTGTGTCATTGTGCCATTGTTTTGTAGCGTATGATTGTTTGATTGTTTTGGGATAAAAATTTGGTTTTCATCTGGTGTTATTGATAGAGAAAGAAATTCCAGATTTTTAGGTGAAGCGTTTTTGGATTTGAAAATGAATTTTAGATGAAGCGTTTTTCTTTGAAAGGTAAATATGAAAACCGGATTTTTTTGGAGATAATATTAAAGAGGAGTCATGTGTTTCACCTTTTCAAGACTTTTAAAATTAGTTGATTGGTGCATTTCAAATTTTGAATGCAAACAGAGTAATGGTTGTATATTAATTAGGGAATGCAAGTTTGTATCACACTACTTGGATTGCTCCACTGGTTGAGTTACTAATTTGTGGACGTCAAGACCAGTGTTCGAGTCTTGCAAGTTACAAGTTTTTTACATTATTTACCGAAAATAGTGCCTAGTCACCATTTCCACCTCATCAAATGATGTGCCATGTCAACATTAAAATGCCTAGTCAGCATAAAACATGGGGATATAATTAATGAATGTTGTATAATACCAAATTTTATGATGAATCGAATCTATAAATCACAAATTTGATTCACAAATTATTGTTAAAATCAAGTTATGATGATGATTCTTTAAATTTCTACAGATGATTCAGTATTCTACATATATCGCAAAATCGAGAGATTTTTAACATTGATTCAAAATTTGTTTTACACATTTTGAATTTTAATCACATTAAAATGAGTTTTACGCATGAAAAACATGAATCAAAGTTAAAAATCTATCGTTTTTGAAAATCTTCTCAATCTTCTCAAAATAAAAACCTTCTCAATCGATCCGATTTTATATATGTATATATATATATATATATATATATATATATATATATATATATATATAGGATAAAGACAAAAATAAAGATAATATCCGTAAAAGATAAAAAGTTTTTTCAAAAAAGTTCTAAAATTCCCAAAATTCCATAATATCGGGTATGATGGTGCATGAAAAAGTTGTGAAAAACTTTTTTCTAAAAGTGGATATTTTTTCCAAATAATTATGAAAAAATACGTTTGCGCATTAAATCGTTTTTTGTGCATCAAAATTGGTTTTTGAAACCAACTTTTGACTTTTTCATCAAAAATAAACATTAGATCAAAATAAAAACAAGTTGAAAATTTTGTGCATCAAATTTTTTTTGCGATCAAAAATCTTTTTTTGCATTAAAAAAACGTATCAAAACTCAAAATTATAAAAAATGTTTTCACAAAAGTTTTATGCACCAACATACCCGATCTGTGGAATTTTTAATTTTTGGAGAATTTTAAAAAATAAATCTTTTATTCTTTTTACTTGTCTTTTTATTTTAACTTTACCATATATATATATATATATATATATATATATATATATATATATATATACTAGTGTCAAAACTCGTCCGATGGACGGGTATGACTTGTGGTTTTTATTTTTAGGTTTTAGTAGAAAAAATATATACTAAAAAGTAATTAAAAGTTAAATTAAACGGTTAAGATATATAATTGATGATATCATAATGCATAAAACGGTTAAAAGCGGGTAAGTACTTTGATTTTTAGTTTTTATTTTTTAGGATTTAGTAGAAAAATTATATACTAAAAAGTAATTAAAAGTTAAATGAAACGGTTAAGATCTATAATTGTTGTTACCATAATCCATAAAACGGCTAAAAGCATGTAAGTACTTCGATTTGTGGTTTTTATTTTTAGGATTTAGTAGAACAAATATATACTAAAAAGTTATTAAAAGTTAAATTAAATGGTTAAGAACTATAATTGATGTTACCATAATCCATAAAACTGCTAAAATGATGTAACTACTTTGTAACATTTTGTTCTAAACAATATTAATCCTGAACAACTTTTACATTTGATAATATTATTAACATTTATTATTATTAACATCTTTTGCAGGTTGCTACAATAACTCATAATCATTCAATTGATTTCAAAGCTCGCTCGATGGGCGGGCATAACTTATAATTATTGTTGACATAATTTACTATAGCGAAAGAAGGCGGATAATCATAGACGTTTTTGTTATGCATTTAATTGTTTTGTTTGTTTAGAAGATAGAATATTATTTAAATTATAATTCGAAATAAGAATTATTTATAAGAGATGTTACTTGGCTTTTTTTGTATCGTTAGAAGGTATTAGTTAATTGAAAAGAATATATAAACGTATGAATTTGTCTTTTTGATTCATTAAAAATGAAGAATACTTGCGGGTTAACAATTATTGAAACGTTTAAGGTATATATATATTTTTTATGGGATAGAATAACATAGGTGGCTAAAAAATTATATAATGTATTTTCTTTTATAGATGATATGAAAAAGAAAATTACAAATGCACTTTTTTATTCAATCATAATACAATCAAGAGGTTTTGTGCTATGACATAACATTCACTTTCTTGAGGTATGCGGATTCTACACCAGTGTTATGCTCATCAACCATGTAGTCACTATATTCAAAGGCATACCCTCATGGGACCTTCAAAAGCACCAATCATGTAGATACTAAAGTCGGTGACACAATTCATTAGATCAAAACTTTCAAGAATATAGGGGAAACTTTTTTAGAATATAAGGGAAACTTTTCAAGAAAGGCAAAAGAAAATTAAACTTCCCATGCTGCTCTATGGACTTCAAATATGATTTCCAATAACAGTAAAAATGATTTAGGAGGTATTATGCATCCTTTTTTTAAACCCAATTGATCCATCTGAGATAAAATCATACCCTAAACGACTCATTTATTAGTAAGGTCATTGAAAGCGTAAGAGGTTAGTAGTTTTATCCTTTAATGCTTACTATAGGGGTATATCGAAAACCGGAATTGCCACCAAAGATACTTCCCGAAACTGCCTTCTTCCATTGCAAGTTTTTCCATTCCAATCACAACTGTTATGATAGGAAGAGGATTTAATTAGTAAACAGAAATTGCAAACCAAATGTAGCATTTACCTTTCCAACAAAGTTATCCAAGATTGTCTCTTTTGGAGATTAATTAGAAACGCATGATTACTCTTTTGCCATCACCAGTGATATTTCAGATCTTTAACTAACGGTTTATCACTCTTATATAAGAATTGTTTGATTATTAATTCTAACGCAATCCTGAACCGCCACTACAGCTAAGAAAGTAGATGCAAATATCTTCATCTCCATCATAATCGGGTACGTGATGTACAAAGCGTGAGAAGGGCCATCAACATTATTTATATTATCAAGGCAATCAGACTGACAGATGTTATTGATATATGTTAAATACGGGGGCTTACAATGAAAACAACTGAATGGAAAAATGCAGCTCCGATCCGCTGTCATTTGTTGCACTATAATCGTCATACTTACTTTCTCGATATTACTGTCGATTTCTGAGATTTTCCATGTTCCCCTGCAGTAAACAACCACAAATAGAACCAAAGTAAGTTTTGATGTCCTTGTAGGTGTTCATTATGTTGGGATTTTAGATCTAGTTAACCAGTAACCTCTACGAGTACGCAGCGGATAATGGATCTAGTTAATACAATTATGTTAACACGTAATTAATAAACACATAACTAATACATTATTAATTAATTAAAAGGGAATAAAGAAGGCTAACCTTGCTTGGCAATTGAACTCTAGTTACGGAACAAGAAACCTTACGAAACCTTTAAGTGTCTAAAGTAAACACCTCGAAGAGTATCACACACAAACCCGATTCACGATAATGCTCGATGTAGCTAGTCGAGAACGTGAACTATAAAACCAAGTCAAATACTTTGACCACTTGAATAAATTGACCAAGAAACACACAAGACTTCTTTGTCTTCCCGCCAAGATTAGAAAACCGAAACAACTTTCCACCTTTAAACCCATGATCCGATTCAAAACCACTTCGTCCTAATGTATAACCACGCAATTTAAAACCCCAAAACAAAACCTTGGTTGCTGTCAAGTAGTCAACAAGGAGAAGGTGAAAAACCAATCTTGCAAATCCTACACACTTGATTCGAGTACAAGTATAAGATTGAATACACAAGAAACAAGAACTAATCGACTTAGCAAAAAGTCGACCAAGAATCTGGAAAGCAGGTAATCAGTTAATCGATTTAGGTATAGGGATATAATGATTGTGTGTAAGTTTTGAGGTTCCAGGGATTGGTTTATATAGCCTTGTAATCCAAACCCTATTAGGTTAACATGGCTTGGTCGACAAGTCTTAACAAAACCCAAACCCACTCAAAACCATATACCCGATCGGTATGGGTCACAAAAGCCCAAGGCTTTACCTAAACGACCCACATGATAAGCTAAAAACAGCCCACGGGTCAATTCAGTGATCGGGTCATAATATTGCATATCGGGTGACGTTTATTCAAGTATAGTTAACGTTCAACACGTATACTCGTGTTTATCGTGTGTGCCCCCATCGGCTCACACACATTTAGTTGCTTTGTCGTGTTTTAGAACTCCCACAAACCAACAGCTCCCACTTGGGAGTTGGTGTGTCGAATGGCACACAAAACTAACGACGAAAACGCCTAGCAAACGCTTCACCGCTTTAACTAAATGTGTCCGAGAGAATAGTTTCAGAAAAGTTTCTCAAGAGCATGGTCATTCAATTGTCTTGCTTTAATCATCCTTTGTTATAGATACCGTTAAACCATGGATTATGGATCTTTAATCATTCCATATAGTTTAACCATTTAAAATCTCGTATAGATTTTAATCCGATATACCAAATGTAATCAAGAATCATCTTACATTACCCCTTGGGTCCGCCGCACAGCTTATCCGATTAAATCCGGAGAGGCCATGGTATCTTCTCGCACATATCGGAGTAACAAATCCTTTATTGACCAAGCGTTGTGGATGCCGCTTCACATCACTCAAATATAGCTTTTATAACTACCTTGTTCGGATAGCGCTTTGCATATACTTACAAAAAGTGATATCCACACATAACATAACTTGCTTGTATCTCAAGTCTAAGGATCTAAAATAACAAACCATTTTCAATATTTTACTTATGACAAGGATCCAAAAGTAAATCTTTGAAATTTTGGGAATCCAATATGCATCTCTAGTGAATACATATGAGTTTGGCGGGAACAATCCGAATTCTCTTTAGAATTATAACCAACACTCACATTTGCCTTATCATAACAATATTCCCATATTGTTAACCGACAATGGACATATTTTGAATGATAAATCATTTCATGGATTAAACATGCAAAAATGGAATAACATTATATGAATAAAATAACAAATACCCGTGATCTTTATTAATCAAAAAATAATAACCGCCTTACAACTCCAAATTATCCAAATACTAATTAACACACATGAGACTACTAGCAAGTACCAAACCTATTTCTCTAGTCAATTTAGAATGCTTAGGGAAATCCAAAGCTTTCGAAATGGATCACTAGATTGTCATCCTGTGTGAACCTTTAATATCTTCACATCGCCCATTTCAATGGTCTCTCGAAGATAATGAACTTTAGCGTGATAATGTCTAGCACCTTTAGTGATTCCGCTTTCATTAGCTATAGTAATGGCTCCAAAGATATCACAATACATATTTATGGGTTCTTCAATTGTGGGAACGATGTTCAACCCTGAAATGAATTTACTGAATCCATACAACCTTTTTGATGCATCACAAGCAGCAATATACTCGCCTTCAAGAGATGAAGTAGCAAAAATACTTTGCTTAGTGCTTTTCCAATCAACAAGACTCCATTAAGAACAAATACATATCCGATTCGAGATTTTAAGTCGCCAGATCTGTCAGATATCAAAGATCGGTAGCAAGAAACCCGAGCTCTTGTTCATCTTTACCTCCATAGATCGTAAACATATCCTTAGTATTGCGTAAATACTTAAGAATATTTTTCACGCCAGCCCGCTGAAGTTCACCGATTCTGCTTGAAATCGCTTGTCACATTCTCAGGCGAACGCAACATCGACGAGTACATCTCATAGCATACATAATAGAACCTATAGCAGAAGCATAAGGAATTCTTTGCATGCGCCTTTCTCAGCAAAAGACCTTGTGATTTACTTAATTTAGGCTTATCTTGCATTGGGATTGCGCCACGTTTGGAGTTCTCCATACAAAATCTTTTCAAAATTTTCTCAATGTAAGCACTTTGACTCAAACCAATTAATCGTTTAGATCTGTCTCGATAGATCTTAGTTCCAGAATATATGCGCCTTCTCCTAAATCTTTCATGGCTAAACATCTTCCAAGATAGGATTTTACATCTTGTAACATTGGAATATTGTTTCCCATAATCAATATGTCATCAACATACATAATTAGGAAAGTAACATAACTCCCACTAGCTTTCTGATATACACATGGCTCATCTTGATGTTGAGAAAATCCAAATTTCTTTATCTCATCATCAAAACGTTTATTCCATTGCCTCGATGCTTGCTTAAGTCCATAAATGGAACGCGAGCTGCATACACGTTAGGATATTTTGGATCAACAAAACCTTCCAGGGTTGCTCCATATAGACCTCTTCATAAAGATGTCCATTGAGGAAGGCTGTTTTGACGTCCATTTGCCATATCTCAAAGTCATAGTATGCAGATATGGCTATGAGAATCCTTATAGCTCTAATGTCTCACACAGAGAAAAGGTTTCTTCATAATCAATCCCGTAGGTTTGAGTGAAGCCCTTTGCTACGAGACGAGCTTTAAAGGTGTATACCTTACCATCCATGTCGGTCTTCTTCTTGAAGAGCCACTTGCGCCAACCTGTCTTGCAGCTAGGAGGAAGCTCAACTAAGACCCGCACATCATTGTCTTTCATGGATTGTGATTAGTTGTCTAAATACTCATCATTTTATATGTTAGAATGCCAAAACATCCTAAAACACTCAGAAATGCTTCAAAATGATAAAAATATCACAAACAAGTATTTTATATGTTTTAAATGCAAAAACATCAAAATCTGGTGAAAAACGTATCAAGTTTGCATAATTGGCAACTTTAGTCCCCAAGTTACAAAATTGTCAAAAAGTACCCTGGTAATTCAAAATCTTGTAAAATATCATTTTAGGTCCATGAGATTCAAAAGTTGTCAAAATAAACCCTTCCAAGTTTAAAAATCACAAATTGACAACTTTAGTCCCCTAACTTTGAAAATTGTCAAAAATAGTCCTTGGTTAATTTAAAAAGTGAAAATTATCAAGTTTTAACCTTGTTCTATTAATCAATGACAAAAATGGTCCTTATGATAAACTTTGGAGAAAATTACAAGATTGGTCCTTATAGTTTCTAAATTGACAGTTTTGGTCCCCGGATTTGTAAAAATGGAAAATATCAACAAAGGTCCTTGTACTATTGTTATGTGGCAGGTTTAACCCTTGTGAAAGCTTTGGAACATGTTCAATACCAGCCCCTCAACTTTAGCTAAATTGCATAAGAGGTCCTTGTTGTTAACACTAAGCCAAACGGATCCAACATATCTAACCCAAGCCCAAATCCAGTCCAAACAAGCATTCGCCCAACTTTTAAAAAACAAGAAACCGCCAATCAGACCCATCTCCCACCCCAGATTCAAAACCGAGAGGTGGTTTTACCACCTCCACCTCACCATTTCCACCTCATCCACCATTTCCAAACCCCCCTCCTATCATCACAGCCCACAAGCCATTTAATGCATCCCCACCAAGTGACCTTCACTGTAGCACTCACAATATTCTCTCAAAAATCACACCCAACTCCATGCCTACTTCCCAACTTGTCCCCTACACCTCACATAACACTCCAAACTTCTTTAATTGGTTTGAAATTATCTCAAGCAACCATGAGCACTTTTGCCAAAAAGTAAAATAGAAGGCTGAGATGAATTTGACTGCTTCAATGGTCAATATTTTTGATGGGATTTGTTCAGAGACGTCTGGGAGTTCAAAAAGACTATAAAGAAAGCAGAGGAGTCATGAAAGAAAGGAATCAAGTGTAATTTTCAATTTTTATGTCGTTTTAGTTAATTTCCTTTATCCAGTTGTATTTTAAGCTCAAGTACTTTATTAAGTGTTATGGTGTATGTTTAAACTTTTCAATAATCAATTTCAGTATTGAAGTTCCATTCTCAGTTTTCAAATTTTCAAATTTCAAGAAATTTCAATATGTTGCAATGTTGTTAGAAGTTGTTATTTTGGACTGAGAAACTCATATAAGCTCCTAATAAAGCTTATTAAAGCTTTTAGATACTCTTAAAATCAGTTTATTAGCAAAACCAAAATTCACAAAATACTAATTAAATAGCTTAAAAATAAAAATCATGATGCAAGGTTCAAAAATGCTGGAGCAGGATGTATAATGGATGGTCTTGGGTGTAGTGCTTATTGGTAAGCTATAGGAGTTGTTACTTGGTTCTAAAATCTCAGTTTGTAACTCAAAGCCATTTGTAAGCTTTTGCTCATTTCTTGCATTTTACTGTTCAAATCAGTCATTAGTTGTAATCTCTGTTTTTTATTGTTCACTAGCTCTAGTTAAGTCTAATTAAGCTTTAAAATCAGTTGTTTGTTAATTTAAATTTATAGTTTACAAAAATTTCATTTTCACAGTTAATTTTGCATAGTTGTAATTTCTCAATATTATGTTGTTATTGATATGGTTTAGTGCTTATTCAGTCTTAATAAGTGATAATATCAAGTTTAAAATCATGTTCATGGTCTGAATCTTGTTTACTCTTTGAAAAACTCAAATGCTCATTAAAAAGGGTTGTTTGGATTTGTGCAGTTCATTGTACAAAAGGTTGTGCCTCCTGTGTTTGTGGTTGTTTCATGTCTCAGTTGGTCTATAGAACTTAAAGAAACAAAGAAAACCTGGTTGCTCAGAGAGTAAAGTCAAACTTTCCTTAATTCTCACCTTATCATCCACTGTTGGAAGTTTGAGTGTAAAAGTCATCACAAAGAGTATAAAACTTGGTAACCTAGCTTAATTTAATCTTCTTCTAGCTTAATATTACATAATCAGTTCATAGATTCAAGTTAAAAGTCAGTTTAGTCAACATTTCATTTCAATCAAAAGTCAAAATTGTCCTGCTCACGATTTGGTACAAAGTTCATAAGCTCCTATAGAGCTCATTAGTTAACCATTACCTGTGATTTTTAGCTTTTTGAGAAGCCAACCAAGCTGTCTCAAGGTTACAAGTTCTTATTTTCCAATTATAGCTTATTTGATAGCTTTTTGTTTAGCTTATTTTTCACACCTATTTGCAAAGTGCCCTGGCACTTTTTTTTACTTGCTCAATCATAAGCTCCTACAGAGCTTATCAGTTGGCCTTAGCTTGTAAACCTTGGTTCTTTGGATAGCCAATCAAGCCTTCTAGAGGTCCCAAGTTTACTTTTTCAATTTTTAGCTATTTACTAGGCCTGCTTAAGCTTTTCAATTTATCCAAACTTCAAGATTCACTGAAGTTTTACTCGTGAATTGACAGTTTTGAAAAGCATCTCACAAGCTCATGTTAGCTTGTCTGGCCATCATCTTTGGTTTATAGGTAGTCAACCAGGTCTTATACAAGTTTCAATAATTGTTTTTAAGTTTTAGCTTATTGTGTGTTCTGTGGTTAAGCTCAAAGTAGTATACCATTTCGTTTGCTAAATAAGCTCAAAACTCAAATCTGTGTTAACTTGTAATACAGAAGTTCTAGCTTATTGATTTTGGTTGCAATAGAGTTATTTTAGCTTAATATAGCTTCTGTATCAATTTGGTAGCTTTTGGTTGTTATTTGGCTTTTTCAAGTACTTATAAATAAGCAGTTGCCACTGCAGTTGCTTATTTCTCCACACAAGACCATGTTTTTCTATTTTTCCTAGATTATACATATTAAAATTAACTTTTCCTGAAATTTTCATAATTTTTCATAACTGTTTGCTATTTTTCTTAATTAAAATAGTTTTAGGTATTATTAAATAGCATTTAATACAAATAAATTATAAAAAGTCCAAAAAAATAAGTTTTCATTTTTCTTAAGTCTAGATAAATATAAAAGTTATAAAAAGTATTTTTCCATAATTTTCTTAGTTTAAAAAGTATTTTTTAGCATTTTAATTAGTTTAAAATAGATTTAAATTAATAATAAATACATAATAAGTCTAAAAAATATATTTTTAGTTTTAAAATAAGTTTTATCATATTTTAGATTTTTCCAAGTTTTAATTTTATTTTTCTAGGTTAATCTTGTATTTTCTTGTATTTTAGTGCAATTTAAATACTTAATAAATAGTTTTTAATTAATAAATAATAAATAAATAGTTGTAAAAATAATTTTCTTTTTCTAATAATTTTCTTTTATTATTAGGATTGTTAAAATATCATTTTCATATTTTTAGGTCTTTTATTTCTTTAAAACTCACTTTTTATTTTGTACGTAGACGTAATTTTATTTTAAACGTAAGTTTTAAGTTGTAGGTTTTAAACGTTCATCGCCTTTAAAAATAGTGATAGCGTTTATTTAATAGATTTTAACTTTTTAATTTTCTTAATTTGCATTTAAGTCGCTTTAATTTGTAGATTTTCTCTTTAGGTATAATTTTCAATCAAAACCTTACTGATCACTATCCTTAGTGATCATTCTATCATCTGAGTTGTTTTAACACCAATTCATCCTCCGTGGGACTTAACGACCCAGGAATTCCCTATATTCCTCTGATCTTAATTGTATTTGTGCTTGAGCAGTTTTAAGCTGGTTACGGTCTGCCATTCACAAGTGGCAGGTTTGAGTGATTTAGCTTGACTGTTTTGCGCAGATCAAATTTTGGCGCCGCTGGAGGCGTAAGCGTGTTCTAGCATTATCGTCAGCTGCAGTACTTGCACATATACCACAGTTTGTAAAAAGTTTTCTGTAAAGTTAATATAAACAAAAAGTTCATTAACACTTTTCCTAAAGTGTTAAAAACACCAAAAACAATATAAAACAACAAAACAATCGTAACGTTTTCGTCTTGTGTTTCTTTTAAGGTGATTCTTAAAGAGATACGATTTGTTAAACGAACGATACCAAAAATATTGTCCAAAAGTTTTAAACCCTATCTGCACAAATCATACCTACGTCTTTTCACTGGTCCTTAATATATACATAAAATCAAACCAATCAAGAAATGCACTACCTAACTGGGGTGCGACCATTAATAAGTTCCCGAACATCAGATTTAAAACTTGCCTTTGTGTCACTTGTGATTTGGTGTACCTTTTTTAAAGAAGCCATTTCATTTGTGATTATTGGTTAAGTTCACTTGTGTTTTGCCTCATTTGTTTTGAAAACTTGATTTTTATACTTAGTGCGCATTTCGTTCTTCCAGTTCTACAAGTCCACTTTCAACTAGGAAAGATTCCTCAGAGACGAGGACGTTCAGCTCCCTCACCGCGGATGAACGCTCTACCACCACCACCTGTCAAAATGGCAGAAGACAAACCCATGAATGAGCTTCTCCAAGCACCCATCGAGGGTTACGGAGATGCCATTGTTGTCCCCATTGTGGCTGATACCTTCGAGCTCAAAACCGGGTTGCTTAATCTAGTAACCCAAAGCCAATTCTATGGTTTTGAGCGGGATGATCCTCATGCACACATTAGATGGTTTAACAAGATAGCATCTACCATCAAGTACAAGAATGTCCCACACGAAGCTATCAAGCTTCTTCTGTTCCCATTTTCTCTAGAGGGACAAGCCCGGAATTGGCTTGAGAAACAACCCCTCGTTCCATTGAGACATGGGAAGATCTTGTCACCAAATTCGTTAACGAGTTCTATCCTCCATCCCGAACCACAAGACTTAAGAATGAGATAATGAAATTTTCTCAGAGATTTGATGAATCATTCGGGGATGGGATCGTTAAGAGTTGCTTCAAGAAGTGTCCGCATCACGGTTTTACCGAAGCAATGTGGATACTTTCTACAATGGTCTCAATCGCACAAATCAAGACTCTTTGAATGCCTCCGCGGGAGGAAATTTCTTGAGCAAGACCACAAAAGAGGCCTTGCAGATCATTGAGAACAAATCTCCAGTCCGCCCTTTCGAGCAAAGACATATCAGTCTAATGCCGACCTTCTTCATCCCCAAGAGTGAGTACATCTAGCACCGATGCTAAGATTGATAAACTCACGACATTGTTCAGCTTTGGTCTTGCTAACCGAAGAAAGTCTCCTTCACTGCACACCAACACATGTGAAGTGAAAAGTTGAAGTTTGTGTTACTTGTGGTGGTCCTCATGCATACTACAACTGTATTGCCACCGATGGTAGTCCTTTTGAAGCAAATGCTTTAGCCGGTAGTTCACAGCAAGGAGGTAATCAATACCGTCCTCAAATGAACCACTACCGTGCTAACACTAATCAGCACCACCCGGTTTTAACCAGAATCACAACATTCAAAACCGGAATCAAAACCAACCTAGAATGAACCAAGGTTATCAAAACCAAGGTAATTTCTATCCTGGACCCAATCAAGGTTTCCAACAACAAGGAAACCTTCATCAAAACAATTTCAATCGTGGGAATCAATTTCATGGGAATGTGAATCCTAATCAAGGGAATTTTCAAGACAAGGTCCTAATCAAAATATCGACCTCAGAAATCCCTTCACATCCCCCAGCATCATCATCGATGAGTTACTGGGCAGCATGAAATCCCAAGATGAGATGAACAGATTGTTGGTCACCGATGCTGATCTCAAGAAGTCTTTAAATGATCGCCCTCGGCTCAGGTACTTCACCGAGCAACACGATCGCTAACCCGAGGGCGATGCTAAGGCGATCACACCGAAGTGGTGTTTCATACACGGACCTGCCGCCTCTACTTACTCTTCTTCCTCTTCTCTTCCTAAGGTAGTGGACAGTGAACCTCCAAAACACAATGGACCTACGACTCCAATGCCCCCTCCTCCTGTGGCAATGAGTCAAGTTACCAAGGAAACAACGGACAAGGTGCATTATTCAAGTCCACCTAATACCGCACAAGTCCCACCTTCGGTAGTCCATCCTCAAGTTGTCCAGAAACCCAAGTCTAACCCAGGAGTTGTTTTTGAACCACCTGTAGCTCCCATTGAAAATACCAAATCCAAATCTTCTATTCCATATCCATCACGTTTGAATGAGCAAAAGCTCCGTGAAAAAGCTAGTCATCAAATGGACAAATTTTTCCAAATTTTCCAAGAACTACATTTTGACATAAGCTTTACGGATGCTATCATGCTGATGCCCAAGTTTGCATCTACTCTCAAACACATGTTAAGCAATAAAGAAAAGTCGTTTGAAATGGCTAAGACTCCTCTTAACGAGAACTGCTCGCAGCTATTCCTCAAAAGCTTCCGAAAAGCTTGGAGATCCCTGGGAAATTTCTTTTACCTTGTGTATTCCCAGGAATGGTTGAATGCTTTGCCCTAGCAGATCTTGGTGCAAGCATAAACCTTATGCCATATTCAGTGTGGAAGAAACTTTCTCTTCCGAACTCACTACATGCATGACTCTCGAGCTTGCAGATCGAGTTAATATCTCGGCCCTCTTGGCATTGCCGAGGACGTATTTGTGAAAGTAGGAAAGTTCCATTTCCCACCGACTTCGGTTGTTGATTTTGATGCCGATCATCGTTCCTCTCATTGTTGGTCGAGGATTCCCTAAGAACGGGCCGCGGCTCATAGATGTATTTGAGCAAGAAATCACATTGCGTGTTGGTAATGAAGTTGTTACCTTCAACCTTGACCAAACTTCGAGGTACTCCGCAAATTATGATTCTGATCTGTTAACCTAATAGATATCATTGATGTTGCTTCTGAAGAGTACTCTCAAGAAGTTCTTGGTTATTCTCATAATTCGTGAGTGGGATTCCACCACATCTTCTCAACCTATCATAGCCAATTCTACCCCTTCTATCACTCCTTTTGAGGGAAATGACTCCATCTCGGAAGAGATTGAGGCATACTTGGCTAGTGATTATGTGCCTTGGGAAATTGATCACGCTCCAATTGATATTGAGGGGGATATACTTCTTATTGAGAAGTTGCTTAATGGTGATCCATCATCAGCCCCTCATCCTAGTGATTCTATCCCAGTTGAGATTAATCAAAATGAGATTAACTGAGGGAGATATTCTTCTTGAGAAATTGTCAACTGACACTTTTTCCTCTCCCTCCCATCAAACTTCATAACAAGGAAGTCAAATCAGTTGAGAAAACTGATGAATTTCCTGAGGTTGAGCTTAAGGACTTACCTCCTCATCTTGAGTATGCATTTCTAGAAGGTGATGATAAATTACCCGTCATTATTGCTCGAGATTTGAGTGAAGATGAAAAAGCTGCTCTCATTAAAATCTTGAAGTCACACAAGCAAGTAATTGCTTGGAAACTCTCCGACATCAAAGGTATAAATCCTGAGTTCTGTACTCATAAAATCTTGATGGAGGATGACTTTAAGCCAGCAGTGCAACATCAGAGAAGAGTAAATCCAAAAATCCATGATGTTATCAAACAAGAGGTTATCAAACTTCTTGATGCCGGATTGATTTACCCGATCTCGCATATCCTTGGTCACCCAATTCATTTGTGTTCCGAAAAGGGTGGCATTACCGTTATCACAAATGAAGATAACGAAGTTAATTCCAACTCGATTGGTTACGGATGGCGGTTTGCATCGACTATCGTAAGTTGAATGACGCCACCGTAAAGACCATTTTCCTCTACCCTTTATGGACCAAATGCTTGAGAGATTAGCAGGGAATGAATACTATTGTTTCCTTGATGGTTTCTCGTGGTACTTTCAGATCCCCATTGATCCAAAGGATCAAGATAAAACCACATTCACCCGCCCATACGAACTTTTGCCTATAGACGATGCCTTTCGCTTATGTAATGCTCATGGCACGTTCCAACGATGTATGATGGCCATTTTCCACGACATGATCGGGGAAACAATGGAGGTGTTTATGGATGACTTCTGGTCATTGGGGATTCGTTTCAAACATGTCTCTCCGCTAGATAAAATGCTCAAACGGTGTGAAGACACCAATCTTTGTCTAAATTGGGAGAAAAGTCACTTTATGGTCAAAGAAGGCATAGTCCTTGGCCATAAGATTTCAAAGAACGGGATTGAGGTAGATAGAGCAAAAGTCGATGTTATTGCTAAATTACCTCATCCTACTACCGCCAAAGGTATTAGGAGTTTTTGGTCATGCGGTTTCTATCAGATTCATTCAAGATTTTTCTAAAATCGCTCGGCCAATGACCCATCTTCTTGAAAAAGATGCTCCTTTTATCTTTTTCACCCAGTGCATCGTAGCTTTTGAAACATTGAAGAAAAGCTTAAGCAACCCATTCTCGTTGTTCCCGACCTGGGATTTACCTTTTGAGCTAATGTGCGATGCAAGTGATTTTGCTATCGGCGCAGCCTCTTAGGGCAACAAGAAATAAGCATTTTCCACCACACTATGCAAGTAAGACTATGATCAAGCTCAAATCATTACACCACCACGTAAAAAGAGCTATTAGCCGTGGTGTATGCTTTTGAAAAGTTTCGCCGCATTCTAATCTTGACCAAATGCGTGGTATATACGGATCACTCGGCTCTCAAATATCTCTTTGCAAAACAAGATGCCGAGATTATGCTTCTTGGGTTCTCCTCCTCCAAGAATTTGATATCATCATTCGTGATAAAAAAGGAGCGAGAACCCGTCAGCCGATCATCCGTCCAGATTAGAAAACCCTCACCAAGATGTTTTCGAGAAAAAGGAAATAAATGAAACATTTCTCTCGAGACACTCAATGCGTTTCTTTTCGTGGAAACTCTTCTACCCCATGGTTTGTCGACTTTGCAAATTACCATGCGGTAACTTCATCGTGAAAGGGATGTCGACCCGGAAGAATAAATTCTTCAAGGATGTTAAACATTATTTGGACGAATTCTTGTTCAAAATCTGGCGATCAAGTCATCCGATGATGTGTTTATGGACAAGAAGCTCTTGACATTCTCAAAGCTTGTCATGCTGGACCCACCGGGGGCCATCATAGTCCAAACTACACCGCCAAAAAGGTGTTTGATTCCGGGTTCTATTGGCCCACAATCTATAAAGATGCCCACGACTTTGTCAAAACTTGTGACGCTTGTCAGCGTCATGGGAATATATCTCAAAGGAATGAAATGCCACAAAATGCCATTCAAGTTTGTGAGATATTTGACATCTGGGGTATTGATTTTATGGGGCCATTTTTCTGCCTCGTGGTAACAAGTACATACTGTGGGCCGTTGACTATTTGTCAAAATGGGTTGAAGCAAAAGCTTTACCTACAAATGATGCCCGAGTAGTTGTGAAATTTTTGAAAGCTCTCTTTGCCGATTTAACTCCTCGTGCTATAATTAGTGATCGTGGTACACATTTTTGTAATGACCAATTTGATCGTGTCATGCAAAAGTATGGTGTTACACACCGTCTATCTATCGCTACCACCCCCAAACAAGTGGGCAGGTGGAAGTTTCAAATCGTGGTATTAAAAGAATTTGAAAGGACAAGAGGTGAAAATCGCATCCCGGTGGATAAACTCGATGACGCACTCGCTTTCGCATACCTTACAAAACACCAACTGGGTGTACTCCATACAAGCTAGTGTACGGAAAAGCATGTCATCTTCCGATTGAACTAGAGCACAAGGCTATCGGGCCTTAAAGCATGCAAACTTCGATATATACGCAGTACCGTGATCATAGAAAAGTTCAAATGAATGAACTAAATGAACTTCGTGATCAAGCTTATGAGAACTCTTTGATCTACAAACAAAAGACAAAGAAGATTCATGACTCCAAGATCAAGAACCTGCTAACGCTGGTGATCGAGTCCTTCTTTTCAACTCTAGATTGAAGATTTTCTCGGGAAAGCTTAAGTCCCGCTGGTCCGTCCATTTACTATCACTAAGGTTTATCCTTATGGCACCATTGAGTTATCTCTCACCATGGTCCTAATTTTAAAGTGAATGGTCATCGACAAAGCATTACTTTGGAGAGGACATCCCCCTGGTTGTCCCGATTTACAAACATTCCCCATGAACCAATGAATGGATCGAGTCAAGCTAGAGACTCGAATCAAAAATTAGCACACACAATATGGGTTTTCACCCATATTTTGTCTTCTTACCCCCTTTCTACCACCCTATGGGGGGGTTGCCCACATGTTTAAAAAAAAATCCTTCTTTCTAAATAATGGCCGTAGTATTTCCTTTTTATGTTCTTTGTTTCGCATAACCGCCGCATTGAATATTGAGGGCAATATTCATTTTGTGGGGGGAATTTGGATTCTCATAATCATGTAATTATTTCACCCACCCCGTTTGGCCAAAATTTTTTGGAGTAAGTGTTTTTCACTTACTCTGCAAATGGTAATCAGTCCACCATGTCTAACCCACATAAGGATTGGCTAATCCAGGAGAAAACGACTCTTGGTAAAGATATCTCAAATCCGTTTATGGCTTGCAATTTGCCCAAAATTGTATGGTGTTCAACTCACCATATCTTTAAACTAGTGAAGAGTTGGCTAGCCCGCAAGTTTATGGCTTGTGGTAAAGGCAAGTGGAAAATCCATAATTGGTAATCAGCCCACCAAAATAATACCGATAATTTATCTAAGAGTTGGCTAGTCCGTAGGTAATGCTTCCTCGTAAAGACAAAATCAAATCCGTTGAAAGTCGGTGGTTTGCTCAAAATCACATGGTTATCCTGTACCATGGTTCTTACTTGAACTAAAACATTTGGCTACTCCAGAAGTAATGGCTTTTGGTAAAGAGATAAAACCCATTAAATTTTCTCAAATCATTGCTAGGGACTAGCAATATCTTAGTGTGGAGGATTGATGAGTGTCTAAATACTCATCATTTTATCTACAAAAACATCTCAAAACACTCGTAAATGCTTCAAAATGATAAGAATATCACAAACAAGTGTTTTATATGTTTTAAATGCAAAACATCAAAATCCGTGAAAACGTATCAAGTTTGCATAATTGGCAACTTTAGTCCCCCAAGTTACAAAAATTGTCAAAACAGCCCCTGTAATTCAAAACTTGTAAAATATCATTTTAGGTCCATGAGATTCAAAAGTTGTCAAAATAAACCCTTCCAAGTTTAAAAATCACAAATTGACAACTTTAGTCCCTGAACTTTGAAAATTGTCAAAATAGTCCTGGTTAATTTAAAAGTGAAAATTATCAAATTTTAACCTTGTTCTATTAATCAATGACAAAAATGGTCCTTATGATAAACTTTGGAGAAAATTACAAGATTGGTCCTTATAGTTTCTAAATTGACGCTTTTGGTCCCCTGGATTTGTAAAAATGGAAAATATCAACAAAGGTCCTTGTACTATTGTTATGTGGCAGGTTTAACCCTTGTGAAAGCTTTGGAACATGTTCAATACCAGCCCCTCAACTTTAGCTAAATTGCATAAGAGGTCCTTGTTGTTAACACTAAGCCAAACGGATCCAACATATCTAACCCAAGCCCAAATCCAGTCCAAACAAGACCGCCCAACTTTTAAAAACAGTTAAAACCGCCTACACCTGTAGACCCATCTCCCCACCCTCAGATTCAAAACCGAGGTGGTTTTTTACCTCCACCTCCCACCTCACCATTTCCACCCTCATCCACCATTTCCGCTCACCCCCTACTCATCATCAAAATTTCACAAGCCATTTAATGCATCCCCACAAGTGACCTTCATCAGCACTCACAATATCTGCTTTTTCTCTGAAAATCACACCCAACTCCATGCCTACTTCCCAACTTGTCCCCTACACCTCACATAACACTCCAAACTTCTTTAATTGGTTTGAAATTATCTCAAGCAACCATGAGCACTTTTGGCACCAAAAGTAAAATAGAAGGCTGAGATGAATTTGACTGCTTCAATGGTCAATATATTTTGATGGATTTGTTCGAGACAAGGGAGTTCAAAAGACTATAAAGAAAGCGAGGAGTCATGAAAGAAAGGAATCAAGTGTAATTTTCAATTTTATGTCGCTTTTAGTTATTCTTTATCCGTATTTTAAGCTCTCAAGTACTTTATTAAGTGTTATCAGTGTATGTTTAAACTTTTTCAATAATCAATTTCAGTATTGAAGTTCCATTCTCGCAAATTTTCAAATTTCAAGAAATTTCAATATGTTGCAATGTTGTTAGAAGTTGTTATTTTGGACTGAGAAACTCATATAAGCTCCTAATAAAGCTTATTAAAGCTTTTAGATACTCTTAAAATCAGTTTATTAGCAAAACCAAAATTCACAAAAATACTAATTAAATAGCTTAAAAAATAAAATCATGATGCAAGGTTCAAAAATGCTGGAGCAGGATGTATAATGGATGGTCTTGGGTATAGTGCTTATTGGTAAGCTATAGGAGTTGTTACTTGGTTCTAAAATCTCAGTTTGTAACTCAAAGCCATTTGTAAGCTTTTGCTCATTTCTTGCATTTTACCTGTTCAAATCACCATTAGTTTGCTCTGTTTTTTATTGTTCACTAGCTCTAGTTAAGTCTAATTAAGCTTTAAAATCAGTTGTTTGTTAATTTAAATTTATAGTTTACAAAAATTTCATTTTCACAGTTAATTTTGCATAGTTGTAATTTCTCAATATTATGTTGTTATTGATATGGTTTAGTGCTTATTCAGTCTTAATAAGTGATAATATCAAGTTTAAAATCATGTTCATGGTCTGAATCTTGGTTACTCTTTGAAAAACTCAAATCTGTCATTAAAAGGGTTGTTTGATTTGTGCAATTTGTGACAAAAGGTTGTGCGTCCCCGTGGTTTGTGGTTGTTTCATGTCTCAGTTGGTCTATAGAACTTAAAGGAACAAAGAAAACCTGTGCTCATTAGACAGAAAGTCAAACTTTCCTTAATTCTCACCTTACTCACCATCGTTGGAAGTTTGAGTGTAAAAGTCATCACAAGAGCATAAAACTTGGTAACCTAGCTTAATTTCTCTTCTTCTAGCTTAATATTACATAATCAGTTCATAGATTCAAGTTAAAAGTCAGTTTAGTCAACATTTCATTTCAATCAAAAAGTCAAAATCTGTCCTGTTCACAGATTTGGTACAAAGTTCATAAGCTCCTATAGAGCTCATTAGTTAACCATTACCTGTGATTTTTAGCTTTTTGAGAAGCCAACCAAGCTGTCTCAAGGTTACAAGTTCTTATTTTCCAATTATAGCTTATTTGATAGCTTTTTGTTTAGCTTATTTTTCACACCTATTTGCAAAAGTGCCTCTGGCACTGTTTTACTTGTCAATCATAAGCTCCTACAGAGCTTATCGCTTGGCCTTAGCTTGTAAACCTTGGTTCTTTGGATAGCCAATCAAGCCTTCTAGAGGTCCCAAGTTTACTTTTTCAATTTTTAGCTATTTACTAGGCCTGCTTAAGCTTTTCAATTTATCCAAAAAACTCAGCATTCACTGAGTTTTACTCGTGAATTGACAGTTTTGAAAAGCATCTCACAAGCTCATGTTAGCTTGTCTGGCCATCATCTTTGGTTTATAGGTAGTCAACCGTGTCTTATACAAGTTTCAATAATTGTTTTTAAGTTTTAGCTTATTGTGTGTTCTGTGGTTAAGCTCAAAGTAGTATACCATTTCTTTTGCTAAATAAGCTCAAAACTCAAATCTGTGTTAACTTGTAATACAGAAGTTCTAGCTTATTGATTTTGGTTGCAATAGAGTTATTTTAGCTTAATATAGCTTCTGTATCAATTTGGTAGCTTTTGGTTGTTATTTGGCTTTTTCAAGTACTTATAAATAAGCAGTTGCCACTGCAGTTGCTTATTTCTCCACACAAGACCATGTTTTTCTATTTTTCCTAGATTATACATATTAAAATTAACTTTTCCTGAAATTTTCATAATTTTTCATAACTGTTTGCTATTTTTCTTAATTAAAAATAGTTTTTAGGTATTATTAAATAGCATTTAATACAAATAAATTATAAAAAGTCCAAAAAAATAAGTTTTCATTTTTCTTAAGTCTAGATAAATATAAAAGTTATAAAAAGTATTTTTCCATAATTTTCTTAGTTTAAAAAGTATTTTTTAGCATTTTAATTAGTTTAAAATAGATTTAAATTAATAATAAATACATAATAAGTCTAAAAAATATATTTTTAGTTTTAAAATAAGTTTTATCATATTTTAGACTTTTCTAAGTTTTAATTTTATTTTTCTAGGTTAATCTTGTATTTTCTTGTATTTTAGTGCAATTTAAATACTTAATAAATAGTTTTTAATTAATAAATAATAAATAAATAGTTGTAAAAATAATTTTCTTTTTCTAATAATTTTCTTTTATTATTAGGATTGTTAAAATATCATTTTCATATTTTTAGGTCTTTTATTTCTTTAAAACTCACTTTTTATTTTGTATGTAGACGTAATTTTATTTTAAACGTAAGTTTTAAGTTGTAGGTTTTAAACGTTCATCGCCTTTAAAAATAGTGATAGCGTTTATTTAATAGATTTTAACTTTTTAATTTTCTTAATTTGCATTTAAGTCGCTTTAATTTGTAGATTTTCTCTTTAGGTATAATTTTCAATCAAAACCTTACTGATCACTATCCTTAGTGATCATTCTATCATCTGAGTTGTTTAAACACCAATTCATCCTCCTGGGACTTAACGCACCCAGAATTCCCTATATTCCTCCTGATCTTAATTGTATTTGTGCTTGAGCAGCTTTTAAGTCTAGGTTACGGTCCGCCATTCACAAGTGGCGGTTTGAGTGATTTAGTTGACTGCTTTTGGCGCAGATCGATTGCATTTCCACATTCATCGCATCAAGCCATTTTTCAGGATCCAAAGAATGCAGCCTTTATAGTTATTGGGTTCACCAAGATCCCCTAACTCATGTTCCTCACACAATGTATAAACACATACGTCGGAGCACGACGTGTCCTATTGGACTTTCGAATGGGAACAATATCACTTTGAGGTTCTTCAATTTCTTGATCATCCTCATCATGATGAATGCTAGTGTCTAAAGAAGGATTTGTATCTTCTTCTTGAAGTAATTCAAGATCATCCATACTCCCACTTGCTTTAAGATCCATAAGATTACTCTCAAAGAACTCCAGATTTCAGCAAAAAAACTTTGTTCTCGATGGAAGATAGAAAGAATATCCCATAGTTTCCTTAGGTATCCTACAAGATACACTTAATAGCTCTAGGTTCAAGTTTGTCAGTTTGGTAAGTGTATCACGCTTAGCAAGTGCCTCACAACCCCAGACTTTTAAGTAAGACGCCTAGGGCTTGCCCATGCCATACTGTATGGTGTTTTTCAACCTTCTTAGTTGGAACCATATTGAGAATGCGCGCAGCAGACTCAAGGGCATAATCCCAAAAGGACTTTGGAAGAGTAGTTTGTTTCATCATAGAACGCACCATGTCAAGAGTGGTTCGATTTCTCTCGTGATACACCATTGTGTTGTGGAGTATAAGGAGGAGTTCTATGGGCAATAATCCCATGCTCCTTAAGATGATCCAAAAAATCTTGACTCATATATTCACCTCCACGATCGTAACGTAGTGATTTTATAGTCTTTCCGAGTTGATTTTCTACTTCCTTTTGAAACACTTTGAATGTTTCAAACACTTCATGTTTATGTTTCAACAAGTAAACATAACCATACCACTATAGTCGTCAAGAAAAGTCATGAAGTAATTTGCTCCTTGTCTTGAAGTGATTCTAAATGGGCCACATACATCCGAGTGTATAAGTCCAAGTAGATCTTTAGCCCTTTCCACTTGATGTGAATAAGGTTTTCTAGCCATCTTACCGCATATACAAGCAAACACACTTTTCAAGAGACTTAATGTCGATGAGTTGAGAAGTCCATCGTTGCAACTTCTCCATATGCTTTCCTAATGTGTCCAAGACTCCACCATGCCACAAGAGCAGAGTCCAAGTTAGTTTTGGCTCTTTATTGCTAACAAAGAACATAGAACTTTCATTTGTATTCGAACAAGAAATTTCAATTTCAAAAACACCATCACGAGGAATAGCAAGAAATAAACAACGTTATTCCTAGAAACTGAAATATTATTATTCGATTCAAAATAGTTAATAAAACCATCGCCATACAACGAGAAATGAAATAATCCTCCTAGTAATAGAGGGAGCATAATGACAATCTTTTAAAACAATAACTAATCCACTAGGAGTGATAAATGATAGTTTCAATAGCTTCAACTTCTCGCCCGTTGACTATTGCCCACGCACTTAAAAGCTCCCCGCTTCAAATTTTCCTCGCTTAGAGACCCAGTATTATTACGATGTGAGTACCACGCCAATCATATACTAAGAATGATTTAGGGAAAGAGTTCTATAGTGAAAATACCAAGAACTAGCCGCAAGAGATCTTTCTTTTTTCATTAACTCGGCGAGATATGGGGACAATTCCTTCTCCAATGTCCTGCCTCACCACACTGGTGACAAGTAGCGTCCTTTGCTGGATTATCCTTCTTGGGTGGTGGAGGAATCTTGGGTTTGGATTTAGAGGAAGAAGCATTGTATGGCTTATACTGAGGAGCATAACCAAACTTGTTGTTTCCATTCCCACGATTCCCTTAGCGCCTTGAACGATTTGTTATTTTTCTTGGTTTTTTCCGACCTTACCACCACGACATAATGGAGTGCGAAGCATCTTTCTTTTGGCAACGTCTGCTCATGTTGCTTAAGCATAGCATGCAGTTCATTAATAGTCTTCCCATGTTGCAGTATATTAAAGTTCTCCAAGCCGAGATGTACTCTTTAGAAAGACCGATTAGGATCAAACTAATTCCATAGTGGAGAGTAATGGATTTACCTCTTCCTCGCTTAAGCGTGGAATTCACGTGTAGTTTGTAGAAGCTCTTGTTCTGCTTGTTGGGAGAACATAGACTTCAACTCCTGAAGCATGTCATAAGCACCAAGATGAGTTAGATTCCGTTGGATCTCTAACTCCATGGTCATGAGCATGAAGGCAGCTATGTCCTTTGAACCTTTGACCAAGCAAAGTGTGAGCTGCAAGAGCCTCGTGGTTGACAGTGGTGGCTGTGAGTAGCAACAGGTGTCATGTATGGGATGCTCTAGATAAGCTTCCTTATCTTCACCATAGTATGATGCTAAGTCGCATACCAATCAATGAAATTAGGTCCAAGTGAGTTTTTGTTTCAAAGAAACTCCCCGAAAACCGAACTGTTTCCGATTGAAGTAGTCATCTACAATTGAAAAGTTCAAACAATTAGTATTTTCGATAATTACATTCTTAAAGAATTAACTACCCAATTAATTACTAATAAGACTAAGATCCAACTTGCAACCCGACATTACCATAGGTCCCATTGAAGTATAAAAAATGGGACAAGAGGTGCGAATTTAGCGCATTGCATAATGCAACTCTTAGATTTATGAGACTGTTTAAGGCATTAGCATCAAGTGATAATGTCAAAAGCATGTTTAGTTCTCATCGTATGCCTCGTCCTAAGGACCTGTGTAAACTCGATATAAGTCAACCAAGTATGAACGTGTAAAAATAACCAGAGGTCTGACCAGTGAGAAATAATTACCATGGGTTGGAAAGGCCCTTAGGTCCCACTGAGAAGTCAATCCAAGTGCAAGTGTCCATAGTTGGGTGGCATAGACTTAATATTAACAAATAGGTATGCACACATAAATGTGGTAAAAGTCGTGTACATAGAAGCATGCAAAACAACTTCGTAACACTAATTTTAAAAACTTTTTGGTAATGACACTGTAGTGATCATCATGGTTCACGGTAGCTCCAATCGAACGCACAGGGAGGCAGAGGACAGGTAAGCTGCAGAACATAACCTTAGACATCCTTTCAGTGAGACTGTGCTCACTTCTTTAAACCCCTTTCTAGTTTGTTCTAGTGGGTGAGCCGTACATCCCAAGTGTCCATAGCGTCTAGTTTTTAATTTCTTGAAAACGTGTTTCATATATTAGGTCACTTTATTTTACAAAAACAATTTTCCACGAAACAAATAGCAGGTCACAATGAGCATTATATTTAGGCATGTAAATAAAGACCAATATTAATGTTATGGTTACGATATGTATTATTACATATTGCATACAATTAGGTGTCAAAACAAGTAATAATGCACATATAGGATTCACAAACATACAAGCATTAACATCAATATAAATAACCACATATTGTTCCGAGTCCTCTTGCGAGTCTTCCCCAAACGGAGAACCACAAGACCGTCACTAGGATGCAGTACCTAGATCGCCCCATACATCACTTAGAAAAGCAATTGAGTGGGTCTTGTGGCCGGAAAAACACATAAAGCATGGCAATCCTAATTAACAAGTAATTAGGCAATATATGTATTTTAAAACAATATGTAATTCTAATTATCACAATAATTCTAATTAACAATTAATAAATGCAAATTAACTTTTAATTCTAATTAGCAAGTAATTTAAATTTTACATGTAATTCTAAATTAACAATTTAATTTTAATTAACAAGGTAATTATAATTGACATGTAAATTAAATTCTAATTAACAAATTAATTCTAATTATCAATATAATTTTAATTTGTGTGTGACTAGTTATTATTTATTAAAAATTTGACAAGTATTGCATGTAATTGTCAAAATTAAAATAAAACACAATAACTAAACTAGGTTTCATGCACCCTTTAAAACATGTTTATTAATATCGAAACGTAACCCATAATCGCAAAAAACGAGTTGACTCGTGATGCCACTGTTGGGATTTTAGATCTAGTTAACCGTAACCCTACGAGTACGCAGCTGATATTGGATCTAGTTAATACAATTATGTTAACACGTAATTAATAAACACATAATTAATACATTATTAATTAATTAAAAGGGAATAAAGAAGGCTAACCTTGCTTGGCAATTGAACTCTAGTTACGGAACAAGAAACCTTACGAAACCTTTAAGTGTCTAAAGTAAACACCTCGAAGAGTATCACACACAAACCCGATTCACGTATACCTTCGATGTAGCTAGTCGAGAACGTAACTATAAAAACAAAGTCAAATACTTTGACCACTTGAATAAATTGACCAAGAAAAACACACAAGACTTTCTTGTCTTCCTGCTCAAGATTAGAAAACCCAGAAACAACTTTCCACCTTTAAACCCGATGATCCGATCTCAAAACCACTTCTGTCCGGAATGTATAACCACGACCAGAAAACCCCAAAACAAAACCTTGGTTGCTGCTGTTAGTCAACAAGGAGAAGCAGGAACAAAAACCAATCTTGCAAATCCTACACACTTGATTCGAGTACAAGTATAGGATTGAATACACAAGAAATAGGAACTAATCGACTTAGCAAAAAGTCGACCAAGAATCTGGAAAGCAGGTAATCAGTTAATCGATTTAGGTATAGGGATATAATGATTGTGCGTAAGTTTTGAGGTTCCAGGGATTGGTTTATATAGCCTTGTAATCCAAACCCTATTAGGTTAACATGGCTTGGTCGACAAGTCTTAACAAAACTCAAACCCATTCAAAACCATATACCCGATCGGTATGGGTCACAAAAGCCCAAGGCTTTACCCAAACGACCCACATGATAAGCTAAAAACAGCCCACGGGTTAATTCAGTGATCGGGTCATAATATTGCATATAGGGTGACGTTTATTCAAGTATAGTTAACGTTCAACACGTATACTCGTGTTTATCGTGTGTGCCCCCATCGGCTCACACACATTTAGTTGCTTTGTCGTGTTTTAGAACTCCCACAAACCAACACATTACATATGTTATCATGTTTGGTTGTCTATAGGAAGGGTATGTGCTTTCATTATAAATCTATAACTAATAGATAGACAATATACACTTTTATTTCTACTTTATACATTATCAAAAATTAGTCGCAATTTCTATGTATTAATAGTATCAAGTTAACTTATTAAAATCTTATTTAATCCTCACATAATTTCTAAATAAATAAATCATTTATGTCGAAGAATACGTAATGAGTGGTCTACATTGTTATATTTCATTCCATTACATGTTGGATGAGGATAGAAGTAGTCAGGTACATTCCATTCATTTGATAGAACAAAAAACTTTTAGTTCCAATGGAAGACCATTCTGTTTAATTCCTTATTGCAAATTCGTCGAAATATACATTAAATAGCCAACAGAAGAAAGAAGAAAATACCCAATGTCTATGTGGTCTCTCCTAAGCACAGTCGGGGAGGAGGAGCGACATATCAAGGTTAGTAAAGCTGCACAAGACAACAAATCAACATAAACCACCAATTAATGTGAATAGATGCATAAAGTGGAATGCTTTCTTGAGCTACATTTGGTTCAAAAAACCTCCATACCCCATTGTCATACGTGTTAAAATTTTTTTAAGCACGATAATAATGAGGATTTGTTACATTGGTTAACAATAATTCACGAGTGCATTTACAACAATTGCGATTAGAAAAATGTGATCAGCCCAATGCCTTTGGCCTAGTGGTATGTAAGTGTACCCATCAAGCAAGAGGTTGCGATTTCAAGTCTCGTTGGAGACATTTGTAAGATAGTGTGATATAGGTTGTATAGGGCGTGTGAAAATTTGTCAGCATAAAAAAATAGGGCTAATAACCTATTAAAGCATTATACTTGTCAAGAATGGCAGTTCTGCGTAGCGAACTAAAAAATGACTCTTTTTGACATTAATGTTGACATTTTTGTCTTTTTTAAGTAATATGACCATTTTACCCTTCGAAAAAAATTTCAAAAAAAAAGAAATTCGAAAAAAAATTTCAAAACTTTTTTTTAATCTAAAAAATAAAAATAAAAATCGCATGTCACAAAAAAAAAATTCTAAAAAAAATTATTTCAGAAAAAAATTTCAAAAAAAAAAGAATTTCGAAAAAAAAATCAGAAAAAAAAAATTTGGAACAAAAATTTCGAAAATAAAGTATTTCGAAAAAAAAAATATTTTGAAAAAAAAATTTCGAAAAAAAAAGTATTTCGAAAAAATTCGAAATTGTAAAAACAAGTAATATGGTCATAATAATTAAAGAAAGACAAAAATGTCAACATTAATGTCTAAAAGAGTTATTTTTTTAGTTCGCTACGCGAAACTGACATTCTTGACAAGTATAGTGCTTTAAAAGGTTATTAACCCAAAAAAATATTTTATTAATGATAACATACCTGATAGCATATCGCGTAGGTTATGTCACCCTTTTCATTGCACAAGTGTTGAACATCGTGAGCGTACTGCATAAACAATATACTTACTCAATATACTTAAACTTCATAGTCAGTAATTAATAACCACAACAAATAACAATTCAAGATATAAAAATCGTCATACATGGGTTTTTACATATAAATTTACCAAGACTTTTACATTATATATTCTGTTAATGAGTCCAGAGGCATGCCGTGTGTTTACTTTTCATAATAAGCATTTCATGTATAATTATCTTGAATGTACTTATTTGTGTATAAGATTAGCACTTCGGTAGTGGTAATGAGAGTTGCACCAGGATGGTCTACAAAGAACTACTATCTACAATATAGTAAGAGATCAAATATGTTAGATTAAAACTACATTTGAAGCACAACTGAATTATAACTACATTTTATGACTGAATAACTCACTACGCTGTGTCCCTACAAGAACGATTGGGACACCAGGGGCATAATGCTTCAATCCTCATATCCACTGAGGAGAAGGGGAAAAAACTCTCACAAAATTATGTCCAAATAATTAGAGCTAGTCTGAAACTCATGAAGAATGAGATATTCTTTACCTTCTTGGAGACGTTTTCATAGCTGGGTTTGCTGATCAGGGAGAATGCCAAAATGAAAATATCAGCCCCACGATAACTCAACGGTCTAAATTTGTTATAATCATCCTGTCCATTTCATAAAACACACGATCGATATATGTATTTAAATTATAAATTATTAAGTTTCTGGAATCTTTGAAAGGTAACCAGATAGACTAACCCTGGGCGCTTCCATTCATAACCACATTGGCATTAAAATTAACAATCACTGTCAGGAGATAGTCGTGTTTACAGATCAAGCCTCTTCAGGAGGTTAACTGATAAAATACAAACAAACCTTAACTCTTGAATGCCTTTTTAGTTCTTCAACATACTCGATAAGTTGAACATCTGCACCATCCTTACCAATCAAAATAGGAAGAGGATTGCCAAAGAACCTGCATCAAGCTATTTAAAAGCAGAATAAGCTATTTAAGCACAAATCAGAATAAGCACTTAAGTATAAAAAGGAAATCCAAACTGTCCTAAGTAGCCTACTTAGCTAGTGCACAAGCTACACCATAATAAGCTATAAGTCCTAATCAACTGAAAATCAATGACAAGCTGGCAAAGAGTTTAAAGCTAAAAATGAGCTTATTGGGAACTTATTTGAGCTTATTTAAGGGCTTGTGAAAACACTGGGTTGGACATATCATATTTTAACCTTTTTGCATTTTTGTTAAATCTGTGTGAACCAGCTTCTTCAAAGCCAAATTAAGCTGAGCAAAAGGCAATTATAGACCACATAAGTTAAAAACTGAAAAAGTTGGATAACCAGAGATTGCAATAAATAAAAAATTAATCAGTTTTAAAACCTAGATAAGCTTGAAAATAAGCTGAAAACTGGACTGACAGAAGACTGTTTTTGGATTTTGACTTTTTGTGAAAACATGTAAATTGAAAATTAACTCTAACCTAGACTATAATAAAAAACCGCTAAATGATGAACCTTAATGATAATGTCTTATAAGAAAGAAGTGTGAATCTTGTCGAGAAGGATCTCCTGAAATTGATTTAGGAAAATTTCAAAATTCTTAAAGATATTTGATGCCACCTGTAACAAAATTGCAAAATGTTTCTATTCAGTGAGTGAAGAAGGCAATAGTAATCATTCATATTTGAAAGATGGTCGATAGTATTTGTTGATACAAAAGTTGGGCGTTCCTTGTTTGGGCTCCGGCTCTCGTACCAATTGATGATTGTTGCTTGAGACTTGCGCACTAAGAGACAGAAAACACCGTTAGGCTTATCGTGGGATTGTCTCCCACTATTATCCTCCGGCGTGAGAGTAAGTAATCGGTTTAGGGTTAAAGGAGAGTTAGGGTTTGTAGATCGTACCTTTAACGAGGGATATGATCCCCTTTATATATACACGGAATCCTTGTTGGTTCCGTGTTCCTCAACCTTCGGTGTATCCCGCCTAAGTCGGTTGGGGAATGAGTATCTCCATAATTAGGAGATATCCGATATCGTGTCCTATAGTTAACGTTGGGCTTGGGCCTTCGTGAGCCCAAACACTTATCGGCGTGGCCCAGTTCATGCTGGGCTTATTAGTATCGGGCTTTAGTCGGGTTTGTGACCCGAATATAGATTATACATCATCATGTCCCCCCAGTCTAGTATGCGCAGTGACGGACTGCGGATGCTAGACTAATAACTGCAGTCAATGAAAGACTACGAAGCGTAGCAAAGAAGCCAAAAGATACCCGATATACATTGTATCTAGACACGATTTTTGGAAATGGATGCTCGGGGAAAGTAATCGCAGCAGCGTCACATCAAGTGATCTGAACCACATGTTGGTGACAGTGGGATCCACGTGTCACTCATCGCATGGATGAGGAAACTTATATAATCCGTCGTCTCATTTTACTGTGTTCCTCACAGTTAAAAACTCAATCCGCCATTGTTAAGAATCCTTGCATTTGCAAACCAGAAAACCACCTATTCCAAAGGTAACCGCGCGTGCGCATAAAAAAAACGATACTATGGTCAAACAGTTATCTGATTTCACCTCCGATATCACCGAGACTGAGCTTCTAGAGTTTACCTCGGATTATTTTATACCACTGACGCAGATCCGGTTGTTCCGGATGTGCGGGCATCTATTGCGGACTTCGAAGGGAAAGTAGGGTATACACACGCTTTTGTTCGCGAATCAACGCAGCCCATATCCCTATTTCGTATACGTATTGAATTATTACAACTGCATATATCCCGCAGCTGTATCGCAGTGCAGCAAAGATCACCAACTTCGAGGTTAATTGCCGATTACTGGCGATTAACCCGACTATCTATTTATTCCGTGCGTTCTACCACACAACGTGGTCGCACGGGTGGGTCTCATTTGCCAAACGCGCTGGGTGCCTCCAGTGTTACACGGAAAAACTGGATGCGCTCAGGAACTGGCGAGAAACTTTTTTCTGGGTAGACGACGTGTGCTTCCCATCGCGTTTTGAATTTTATACCCAGGGGACATTGCCAAAGGATGAGCGCCCCCTGCCTGGATCATATAGCGCGGAGGATGCAGAACTGATAAACGCCAACCGTATCCCCATTAGTTCCTATCCTGAGGAATTTTTGGTGCATATGGGCATAAGCCGCAATTACTTCGGTAGGCCAGATGAGATGCCAATCTTCTTAGGCGCTGATGGTCAGGGTGGGTGCTCGTTCCTTCGCATCCCCTTATTTAATTAATGTAAGAGTTTTCCTTTCCCTCTTTGTTCATTATGTAACCTGCGTATGTGTTGTTTTCTGTTGCGCATAGATGGATCTTTTCACTGTTGTGCAACTAGCGAAGCCAATGCAGGTGAATGTAGGGACGCGACCCCTGAAGGAAGGAGAAGAGCCCATACTGGAGGCTACTGCCGGGCGTACCCTGGAGATGAATATGGGGGAAACAGGACCAGCTCCTCTGTCGCAGTGGAAGCAACGCCGCTGCAAAGCGTACCAAGCCCCCGAGTGCTATCCCCAGCAGCGCAACCATCACTCATAGCGGTGGCGCAGGCTATGGAAGTAGAGGGAGAGGAGGAAGAATCCGGGCTGAAACGCAAAAGATCACTCGGAGAAGATGGCGCGAGCTCGTCGAGGAAAAAGCGCCCTGTGATCCTTACTATGGAATCATCTTCCAGTGATGTTGCGTTATCTCACCCCTCCGCTAATATCTCTGGCCAACAGTAAGTGATGTCGTCAATGTTTTTTTTTCCGCACCAACTGTTTATATGGGAAACTGATAATTCGCTGTCCGTGTATGCAGGTTTGAGCATGCTGTAGAGTCGCCCCCCCTAGGCTAGTCCAGTTCGTGTTGAATCATCTGGGCTGAAGAGTCATAACGCTGAGTCTGAGAGCCAAAGCGTTGAGCCCGTGGCATCTGGGGATGAGCCCATGGGGCAGCTGGTCGAGGATCTGGTGTTACTTGCTTCGCAGTTAAAGGCGAAGTACTCTAGGGAGAATAACCAGGGTGCTCAAAAAGACCAACGAATTGCGTTGCTGGAGGCGCAATTGGCTAGTGCTAGGGGTGAAGCATAGGAATGCAGTGCGTACGCTCAGAAGCTTGCCGAAGAGAAAATGACTCTGATGGGTCAATTACACCAAGAGCGTGCTGAGTCAGCAGGGTATAAGTCTTCATGTGGCTGGGCGCTGAAGTATCTGGAGAAGGGTAAGGAAAACCTAGTCTCGCAACTGGAAGACTTTGGGGCTACTGTGGGCAGTGCTTTGGAGGCGCAGGAGATGAAGCTGCGTAAGCTCAGTTTGGAATATGATGAGGAATTATATCCTCATCTCATGTCTGCAATCGCCGAGCACAGGTGGCTCATCAGCCATGGCCTGCGCCTTGCTGCTCTGAGCACCCTTGAGTCCAAGGAAGTAGTGGACGCATTCGGTGGGGTAGTCCAATGTGCATTGGCGAGAGGAAAGTCAGAGGCTATGGAAGCGCTGCACAAAGCTGACTTGCTGAAGGTACCTGTTGAAAAGGTGCCTGGTTATGATGCGCAGTCCTATGACAACCTGGTTGCTACTATGGAGAGGATGAAGTCCTTAGATCTTCCCATGATTGCTGAAATGGAGCGCGACCAGGACTATCCCATAAATGTTATTATGGAAGGGTTGACCCTAGCGCGCCATCGTACTGAGGATGCGGAAGCGCAGACAGATTATTTCTTGAAGCCGGATGAGTCTCAGCTACAGGTGCCTGTTTTTGTTCGTCCTAAGGATATGCTGAATCCCTTTGCTTTGGAGAAAGAAGTACCTTTGAAGCAAGTCTTGGAAGCGCATGCTACTAGGCTTGCCAAGAAGGAAGGAATTAAGAGCAAGGCAAGTTTTGTGGTGTTGGCGAACCACCTCCCCCGATCCGACGGGTGCCGCTGAGTGTTGCCACCGTAGCTCGTCGGTGACGACTTGTTGAAGAAGCTGGACGAGATTGGGGATGCTGCAAACCGCGTGGGGACTTCATCTCTTGAGCGTTGTAATAGTTGGTAGATGGTACTTCGTAAAGTAAACATCCTTTTGTGTAATAACTTGTAGTCATTAATGAGAATCTCCTTTTGTTTAAGTGCGTGTGAATATTATTGCAACTTGTGAAATGTGTACTTAGCTGTTTGTCTTTGCGTGCAAGACGTGTTTGTTGTCTAAGTTTCAAATTTGTACACAAGCGCGAATAATATGAGAAGTCCATAGTCATGTATGAAGATCATAGTACACTTAAGAAATAATTTCTAAGTACTTTTTTTTATCATAGTCGTGTATGTTATGATATACAGCGTACTGTAAATATCATATCAATGAATCAAATGTCTTGGTTCCTAAGTTGTTAAACGCAATTATACGTTGTTCACTCAATAAGTGAGATGCACACTTCCAACGTCTTGAGAACAAGGTGTTTAACAAGGATACGTGATCCAATGTTGATGGGTTTGCAAACCCTCTTACCAACTATTTAGTAGGTTAACTTATCCTTTTACCGCCGTGGTTTATTTTAGTGCATGCACATGTAGGCAAGAAATGAAAATGTTAAGACATATACAAGATATGGAAATAACAAGTTAAAATGTGTCGCTGGAGTTAGCTAGAAACCGCGACGCTTTATTGATACTTGCAAGTTTTTATGAGAAATAAATAAGACATTATACTAAGGAAAAAAGTAAATACATAGATGTTTATTAGGTACTTCAATAAAGTGCATGTCACAGGCGCCGGCGTGAGCCATTCCTATAGGTAGCACCTCTTAAGGTTGCGATATTCCATGTGCGTGGGTCACGCACCATCCAGCCTCGTAGTTGTGCACGCGTGTTCGTTCCTAATGCTTCAAGAATCCTCATAGGGTCCTTCCCACTTTGGTCCAAGCTAACTGCGGTTCTCGCGCGGCTCGCATCATTGGCGTAAATGAAGTCACCGGTTCGAATGAAACACGGCGAACTTTAGCGCCATAGTATCCCTTCATCCTTGACTTTGATTTTGCCTCCCAGATAGCCGCGATTCGACCTTTCTTCCTCGGCGCGTCTAAGTCGATACGCCTCGTCATCATTGGTTGCCACATTGATTTCACAGCGTAATAGTTGGCATTCTGATTTCGCCGTATGATAGCTTCGTCCCATAGACTAGAGAGAAGGTGTCCCCGTGGCCGTTGAAGTGCGTGCGCTCACGAATGCGATAGTTCTTCCGCCCATCTTCCTTTGTGCTTGTCCAAGCGCTTTTAATTCCTTCGCCAGCTTCGATTCAACGCTCAACTAAGCCGCTGGTTTGTGGGTGGTGTTTTACCACGCCGTGCGTTTAGCTTCTCGAACCGGCCTTGAAAGGGTTGTCGCAGTAATTGTTTCCCTGTCCGAGATGATCTCCGGCAGACCGGGCCGATACAATGTTTTCCCGCATTTGCCGCTTCACCCAGTTGCGATTGTTACCACCGCCTTTGCTTCGATCCACTTGGTGAAGTAGTTTATGGCGACTATGCAGGAACTTTAAACCTCCGCCGCAACAGAAAAGACCCGCAATGTCAATACCCCACTTGTGAAATGGCCATGGTGCCGTAATGGTGTTAGCCCCTGGTTGGCGTGGAATGGGTATGTGAACCGCGGGCCGCCGCACTTCTTATCAAATCCCGCCGCATCGCGTGCATGGTGGGCCAATAATATCCGACCGTAGCGCCAGCACCACTACGGTAATGGTCCTGAATGCATGCTGCAGAACCTTCGTGGATTCTCGCGCATAGTTTGCTTGTGGGGACCAACACGCCGAGCCATGGTTGCAAGAAAGAGCGCCGATATAGTATGTTGTCCCGGTTCAAACCTTTGCGGCGCCGATCCTTCGGCCTTCTTGCTCTTGGGGTAATACTCCTTGCTTATGAATTCTACTATCTGTCATCCACGTGAGGTCCGCCTTCCTCATTACCGTGGATACTTCCATTTCGAGATGGATTTGCTTTTCAATGTTTCCACCAACACTGCTTGGATAGGTGCCAGCTTGTGGATGCGATTTTGCTTAGTGCATGCATGCGGTTTTCTCCTCTTGGAACCTCGCTTTGATGGTAAACCTGTCAAAGCTTTGAATTATTGCCTTGGTTTTGTCGCAGGTCTTCGAATCATGTTTTCCTTGGCTACGCATCACCCAACACGCGTTGGCTACTAGTCCGAATCTACATTCGCTTCCGTGCTGCGCACACCCATTCGAGATGCAATGCGTAGTCCGACTATTGGCTTCATACTCGCCTCATTGTTTGTTGCTGTGGAATTGAAACGGCAGCGTAAGTAAATTCCATTCTTCCGTTTGTGAGGATGAGGCTCGCTCACCTGCTAACCCACGCATGAGGATCCGCTGCGTAATAAGATCCATGGATCTCGTAGTTCCTTCGCATTTGCGCGGTGCATCATCGGTCCGTTTTCAATGATGAAATCTGCGAGTATCCGCCCTTTATCGTAGTACATGGTCAGGTGATGTTGTGCTCACCGAGCAACACACACCCATTTTGCACCACGATGCATCGCTTGGAGATGATTTTCTTGATCGGTTGGTCCATTACGCTATTCGCGCTTGGAAGTACATGCGTAGCCGCTTAGCAAACACCAATGCCATAACTAATTTTTCCATGGCGCTATAGTTCATCTCCGTCTTCTTAAGCGCCTTGCTCACAAAATAGACGGGGTTTGCACCTAATCCCTATCCGTTAGTAACACCGCGCTTAACCGCTCCATCACATGGATAAATACATAATCAACTCTTCCCGGTCGGGCGCAAGGGAGCGTTGTGTGTTGTTTAAGCCGTGTGAAGGCCTCTTCTTCCCAGTAGTCCATCAAATCACCCTTTTTACACTTCGAGTGTTTTGAAAGTGGGTAATGATTTGTTCGCCGACTTTGATAGGAATCTTAGCCCGCCTTTCCATTGAGATTGGACTTCCTTCAACGCGCTGAAGGAAGTTCAATGACGCTTTAGTCTTTTTCTGGACACGGTTTTATACCGTCAGTTCTATTAGGTATCCAAGGAACATGCCCTTGAGCCGAAGGTACATTTTTTGGGATTTAGCTTCATGTTGATCTCTCAGAGTTTTGAACGTTCCTCAATATCGCTGCACTAACTCCGCTTCAAGATGGTTTATGACCGTGTCATCCACATAGACCTCTAGGTTGCGGCCTACCCGTTAATGCATTATCTACTAACCCGAGATAGGCATCGTGCATTCTTCAAGCCAAAGGGCATTTTTGTGTAACAAGATAATGCCTTGGCTTGTGGAAAGGCCGTTTTTCCTCGCCCTCTTAGCCATCCGGATTTGATGATATCCTTTGTATGTATCTAGGAAGCACTTCAATGGATATCCGCACAAAGACTTTATTTTCCAATCTATCTCGGCAAAGGGTAGCGCCTGTGGACATGCTTATTGAGTCCTGCGGAAGTCGGCCGCTTTTCTTGACCATTACCGGGTTAGAAAGCCGTCATGGTAGTAGACTTCGCATGATTCCTCGCCTCTACTAGTTTGTACTGTAATTGCTTGCGCCACGCCCGGAGCATGGCCGCGTTTCGGCGTATGGTGAGTATCCTTACCGATTCTCGCCTTATGTTCTGTGATTGAGCGTGGTACCCCGCCACATGTGCTTTGGCCCATGCAAAATGTCCGTGTTCTTTTGCGACACACACACGCTTTTGCCGTTGTCCAGACGTGACCTCCAATGGTTATTTCCTGCTGGGTAGTCGTGGTGAATTGCAACTTTCAAATTTGGAACTTTGGTTGCGCCGTTTCGGATAGGTGCCGCGCATGTAATCGTGTTACATTCTGGCGCGTGCTGGCATTGTAAAGAGTAACAATACCACCTTCAACTGGGAATTTAAGCATCCGCTGCGCCGACTCCGCATTGCGCGCATAGTGATATCCCGTCTACCGATAATGCCATTGTATGGCGAAGGAGATTTGATCACCATGAAATCCATCCGTGCTGTTGCGAGTGTTCTTTATTGCCTACTGACTAGTAGACGATTTGCCCCATAGGCCATATCTTTTCCAAGAAACCCCGTACCGATAATTAATCAATCGACCGATTTCAGTCGCTAGCCGCTAAAGCAAAGGTTTCATACATGATATCTGCAGATGCCCCGCCATCAATGTACATGCGGTGGATTTCGTGACCCCCAGACTAATCTCGATGGTGAGTGGCTCTACCATTGCGTTGTCCGCAGCTGGTGGGGAAAGAGATTGCACTTCCACCTGAAAACTCCTCGGGTCGACTTCTCGCCTAGTAACCCGCCATGATTGTATCATGTAGATGGTGTCGGCCTTATCCTTGGTATCTTTCTTGTTCCCATTCTTCTGCCTATCCTTCCTTGATGTTCTTGACCAAATGGTCCGCCTACCCTCCTTGACTAGTTTGTCGATGATCCGGGCGTAGCCGGACACATCTAGTAGTGTGCCCTTCGCCCGGGATAGTCACAAGACCACTTCCTACACATCGATCCTCCGAGTGCGATTGGTGGAGGTCTTGGGAATTTTGCTCCTTCTGTTGCAAGTATCTCCTTTGGAGTCTTTGACAGAGGGATATACTTGTCATTGTCACTCGCCCGGTTGCGATAATTCTTGTTACGGCACTACTTGGCCAATGGATTGTCTCCCGGTTGTTCCTATGACCGGTAGTTCGAGTAGCTTCTTTTGCTATCCGCCAGCAGCCCTCTCCTTGGACGACGGAGACCGCAGGCGCCATGACTTATCGGGAATCTTGTCATTCAATCTTTTGATAGGTTCGGCCTGATCCCATTCATGAACCCGAGATTTTGAGCACTCCGACACGCTTTAACTTGCATGCATTCGCCCTGAAGCGCCCATAAAAGCTTTGTGGATTCCCCTTGGCCTGTTTGACCGGGCGAAGTTCAATGGGGTTTTTGCACACTTTTTCCGTTGAAAATTTAGGCGGAACGTTTTCAATTCTTCAAAACCATTGATGCTTCGACGGAAGCTTGCTGAACCGCCCGCCGCTTCCTACTAGTGTGGAATTAAACATATGGCACCATACGTGCCGTGGCCGCTTTCAATTATAGCGGCCGATTCAAAAAATTTTAGGTGGTCATCGTGATCACCGTTCGCCATAGGTTTTTACGCTTGGTGCATGCGCCCTCTTGTTCTCTCGAGAATCACGATGCGCCGAAACGCATCCACCTTCGCCGCACACCGCCACGGAGATATATCTTCATCCTCTTGATCATTATATCCGCTTTTGGACTTCCAATGTCAGACGCTATCCTCGTTGTCCCAGGAATTATCAGAGGATGAATTTTCCTTCTGCCTGCCTGCGGCCACCGCCCAGACGGACTTGAAGGGCTTTCACTTGGGGAGTGTCGCCGCCCAAGTCTATCATGAATTTTCCCGCTACCAAGTTCATGGGACACCAAGACGCCGCTCATCCTCCTCACACTTCCATATGCTGTGAGTTGGATGTCTCATCATCCTCAACCTCCCGCCAATTGTTAAACAATGGAGGTCGGCGACTATCCCTCCGCGCTTCTCCTTCGGCGGCGCTGGGGATGTTTCAAACTCGGCCAAGATCAAGTCGGGCATGCAGACTGACTGACCTCTTCTTTGCTTCCTTTGCATGAGAGCGCCAAGGTTTTGTAGTTTTGTGATACGAACTCATCTCGGTGCTAGTTCTGACACAACCCCTTCCGAGTAGGGTATCGCCTTCTATCATTATACCCTTTTTTAGCATAAGGTGCTTTTGTGAAATTTGTTTCCACCGCCGTTTGGAATGGAGTGGCAAAAGGAGTGCGCAGTGGATCTCCCCTGCGTTAGCGGTGGTTACCGGGCCGGTTGTCTCCCAGCTGGTTCCACCGTAGGGAAAACCAAATCTTGGCATGATCCCTGGTTTTTAGCAACACCGGTTGTCCCGAAGTTTGCTTGGAAGCCGATCCGACGGCGGTTTTCTTTCCGGTAGAAGGTCCGCTTTGCGCTGATTTCCATGCCGTCATTCTAGTTCTTGGTTCTTAGTGAATGGTCTCACCGATGGCCCACTTGTTGATACAAAAGTTGGGCTTCCTTGTTTGGGCCCCGCCTCGCACCAATTGATGATTGCTGCTTGAGACCTGCGCACTAAGAGACAGAAAACACCGTTAGGCTTATCATGGGATTGTCTCCACGCATTCTCGTGTGAGAGGTAATCGGTTTAGGGTTAAAGGAGAGTTAGGTTTGTAGATACCTTTAACGAGGGATAGGATCCCTTTATATAGACACGAATCCTTGTTGGTTCCGTGTTCTCAACCTTCGCGTATCCCGCCTAATTCGGTTGGGGAATGATTATCTCCATAATTAGGAGATATCCGATATCGTGTCCTATAGTTAACGTTGCGCTTGGGCCTTCGTGATGCTGGGCTTATTAGTATCGGGCTTTAGTCGGGTTTGTGACCCGAATATAGACTATACGTCATCAGTATTGACACCGGTTAAGGAAGGGTTTTAAATATATATGGAAAATTTGAAGTTTCAAATACCCGGGAAAAAATGAAATTCAATCCACTCCACTATATAGCAGCAACACTAATAGAACACCGCATCTCACCTAGAAGCTACAACACCCATTGATATTGAGGCGAACATGGCGGCAAAGGCACTTTGATGTTGTCAAGTGCACGTGTTTTAGCATATGGTAAGCTCCAAATAAACCCTCTTCGCCGGCTGGAAAACCGCCTTTATTGTAACCTTATAAGAGTCAAAAGCGTAATCGTAAGTTTCATGCTCCAAAGGTTGTACTGTAAATTAGGCAAAGTACTAGTACCTTGAGTTCATGTCGCTTATTTGCGCAGCTTAGCGGCTCAAGTAGTACATGAGAATCGTGACCACAACTATTGGCTTAGATCTGATTTAAACTTAGTCTATATAATACGAATGGTAACGATAATCACCACTGTGACAATAAGGTTTCATAAAGATTTATTCAGCAA
The DNA here is from genome assembly GCA_910596185.1 of Chrysanthemum makinoi. NCBI lineage: Eukaryota > Viridiplantae > Streptophyta > Magnoliopsida > Asterales > Asteraceae > Chrysanthemum > Chrysanthemum makinoi. The sequence continues at coordinate 127,526,439 of OU343221.1, forward strand.
ATGACTGTCATTCCAAGATGTTACACCCATGTTTTTAAGATTAATTGTTAATACATCCCAAGTGACTTAGCTTTCTTAGCTGTAGCTATAAAAGCAAAACTTATATGTAAAAGTCAAGAATGAAACAATATGTCTAATACTTAAGATAACATACATTAAGTAATCACCTAGTGAACCAAATGTGAAATGTGGGTTATTAATATCCCAAAAGCCAAGTCTTTGAGGCATATATATGTGTATATATATATATATATATATATATATATATATATATATATATATATATATATATATATATATATATATATATATATATATATATATATATATATATGTGTATATATATATATATATATATAGAGTAAGGATCAAATGAGAAATAAAATTAAAATGAGAAGGGTGAGAAGAAACCACAACCGCACATTTTAGATGCACCTACAAATATAGATGCATTCCTTCTCTCTCCTCATTTGAAATATGTGTCGAAATTTCTTCTCATTCTTCTCATTTCAACTTTTCTTCTCACTAGATCTCTTCCCTATATATATATATATATATATATATATATATATATATATATGTAAATAAGGTATTTGATATCAGCTATCATACCGCCATTTAAGGCATCACGAATCGCAGGACACAAGAGCAACTCTATTTGCTTCAACAACTTTAAGTTCCTCTATACACTGCTTCAAAAGATTTTCTTCTTCCTCAAGCTCTTTAGACAAAGTCTTCCTCTTGGGATCCTTTTTCAATAAAAAGTAAGTGGTGTTAGAAGCTATGCCATTATGATCATAAAATATCTCTGTCAATATATTTTGTGTTTTGTGTGTATGATAGGTACAAATGATAAAGAAGGGCATAACTATATCTATTGTATCTAAAAGCAAAGAAGCGGACTACACCATCATTGATCATCTAACTAAAATACATAATATTGTAGCCATTACTAAGAAAGCAATGTGATACAAAAATTTATAGATTCTACCTATTGAGATATAGATTTGAGATTTGTCATATCTTCCCTTAATCCCACAAATATACATTAAAATTTAAAACATAACTGAATTAGTAAAAGCTACCTATAATGAATGAGTTCGAGCATCATGCAAAGACAAATACATTATGTAGAGATAACACACCTATCGCCAAACAATTGATAAATTAACTACATAATTAAACTCATATTTTGGTTCATTTTCAAGTAAGTAAGCAAGATGACATGCTTGCTCTTATCGTGATGTCAAAAATTATCAAAATGCAATTACATATTCACAACGGCCTGATGATAAGTATCCGTGACAACCCCATAACTGTATATGTCTGACTTTGTGGTAAGATGTCCGGTTAGAGCATACCTTCAACAATTAGTAACCAAAACCATGAATAAATATCAATAATGGTTGAAAGAAAAACACGACCACGTTAATAAAATAGTTCTTACTCAGGTGCAACATATCCTTTAGTTCCTGATACTTGAGTGGAAACATGGCCACCATCTCTGCATGATCCAAGCTTTGCCAACCCAAAATCAGACTTTGGCATGGAAATCATTGTCCAAAAGGATGTTGTTGCTCTTGAAATCTCTATGAATTAATGGAGGGGTATTGTGTTCATGGAGGTATTCCAAACCTTTTGCTGCTTCTAGAGCTATTCTCAACCGTGTTTCCCATGCCAAATTTGAAGCAAATGGACTTAGAACATGAATTTATCAAGTGGAAGAATTAGGTAAACAGTGTTCCGTAGTTTAAAACATAGTTAACTTAATATTTACATACAAACAACCATTACAATAAATGATTATTATCTTTTTATTACGATTTGATCATTGTCTTAGAAAATACAAAAGGCAAACATATAACTGCCAGGAGTCCAATTAGGATGAAACTTTGCTAACCCAACAGTATATCCATGGCCAACATATATACACCCATAACTTGCGGATACTCCGCCATATATGGTAGCTCTGGTCTCATACAATCACAACACACTCCCTGTTCTGGCATCTAATGCATACAACGGACCTTTCACAGACACTGAACCTGCAAACATGACACCCCTAGTTAGCGACACCGGCCCTAGAGGCTATAAAATAATACAAATGAATATTACCAATTTCTTTTCCTAAACATTCAGGCTCCGTATTTTCAAAAATGTCATTAATTTGTTGATATAAAGGTTCCATATGTTTCTTGATGTGCTGGATGTGGTCATGATGGCCAAAACTGAGATCAACATCACTCCTGAACTCACCGTTCCCATTTTAGACTTCTTGTTTCTTGTTTTCATCTCTTGAAAAAAATTATATACGTAGATACTTAATTGGCTCAATATGCGAATTGAAAAGCATGAAATCAGACAGTTAAGTCGGGACATATTTTGGATTCAAAACTACCTGATTGGCTTGACACTCTTTTCCTATCTGTAAGAATCTGCAGCACAAAGGTCTTTGGCAGGGACAATAGAGTTAAACACTCCACATGGCCACCATTGTATGTCTCACTCTGAAGAAGATGACCATTATAAAACTTTTCAGGTTCCAGTTGGTGCTTATTGGGACATATAACATTTGATGCGTATGCCTGCATGTATATCAAAGCTTAAAAAATATCCGCTTATAAATAATTGTGATAAGATTAATATCAAACATTATGTTAGTTTATTGAGAAAATCCTCCTAGTTTCTTTTTCTGTAAGCAGGGACTTAAGATTGAAAATCATAACTTCTATGGATTATCTAAACAAGTAAACATAAGTCAACTTCTTCAATGCAATAGAAACTCGATTTTTATTTTAGGTATATTTTAACCCACAATAACAAAGTTACCTAGCCGCAATCTCAGATTGTAAGAAAAATAAGCTGACACAAGCCCAACACCACCTATTGCCAATGTCAGAGTTTGCAACTTCTTCTTTAGCTGAATCACAATAAATATGAGGAAAACCAGCATTGTAAGTTTATAAATTTATAGGTTACTTAAAAGGATTTACATATATCAAATATATAACAAACTTTAAATATTGTTCCCTCGACTTAGAAGCCAGCACTTTTGGGTCCCCTTTAGGCTTTCTCAGTTCCCTGAACATTACGTCCTGTATGCAAGAGGATTACAATATAGATTCTCAGTTCCCCGTTTAGACCATTATAGCCCATTTATGTGAAAATGGGTCAATTTGGGTGATATTTTCTTGTTAGTGGGTCAAATGGGTAGAAATTGACACGCTATGTAATAATAGTATTTTTTTTTTCGATGATCATTATTTCTATAATGCTTATTTATGAAATTGAAAACCAAAAAGTAGTTCAAAGTGAATTTTTAATGCAAACAAGTACGAACTTCTAAATGATTATTACCGTAATGGTATTGTTTTTGTGATCATAATCAACAGCTAAACACATCAATTATGAATACAGATTTTTCCAAAATGATTGCGGGTCAACCAACTCAGCGTGTTTCAACCCTTACCTCTAAAATTGATAGATATCAATCCACTACCCAACCCGCCCATCTTGCCACCTTTATTTTACAAGATCAAGAAAAAGAAAAGGGAAACAAGAAGCACAAGTGAAACAAAAGCATACGCTGCCTCCAGTTGCGGCTTTAGTTGCTTTATCCCATTTGTCCTTCTCACGTTGTGTGGGTGCTGGTTTCCATTTTACTGAAGGGATGTTTGCAGCCTAACATCATTTCACACCAGATAAATTATCAAAATAAAGCATTGAAATGGTTGATTGCTAAATTTGGAACGGAAAATGACACAAATAATTTGGAATGGCCAATCAAAAAAGTCTCCATTGTATGTGACGTAAATGTCAGGCTTCACCTCTCTCATATGTGAAAACCACAATGTAGCCTCCCTGCCTAATTAAACAGAAATATAATCGTTAAAACCTTTAGGCACGAAATTTAATACAAAGAAATTGAAAAATCAGATCTCATTCTTCACATTTGTCACTTCAAAGTATCCTTCGAATTCAGGTTTTAGAGTGTACTCTAAATCCTCGATATCTTCGACGCACTAAAAATAATTGCAAACGAACATACTAATAAGCCTCAAGAAAATATAATTATATATCATAAGAAAAAGCTCAAATTACTTATTGACTCTCTCGTTGATAATCAAATATCCTCAACCATCAACCATGTAAGAGATCATCATGACTAAATCATATCTCAAAGATCGAAACTTTAAAGGAATGGTCTCTATATCGAATGCACAAGCATGAACTTCAACAGGTTGTAGAAGTTCGTGCCTTCTTTCAATAGTAACTACTACTTGACACATTAACACCATACCACAGCCCGCATCTTATATCTAACAAGTACGATTTCACAGAAGTGAGACATGCAATATTTATAATTAACGATAGAAAATACTAACACTTTTATAGATGTAAAAAAAGTATATTATCATTGTCAATGGCAAAACGGACATGGTGAAGCACATCATACTCCCTTAGATCAACAATGTAATCTATAAAATCATCAATTTGTTCTTTTATGTAAACACAAAAAAAAATCATGTTATAAAATTAAAAGAATCTAACTGCTCTAAGCGCCTTGATACAAAAGTACACATGCTGATAAGCATACCTTCCAAAAAGGAACATCTTACCCGAGTATGAGAGATTCTCACAGTTTTTCCACAAAAAATAAGAGATGTCGAATCATTATCTGGAAGGTTTCCTTTAGTTGTCATATTAATCTGAAACGTCGTAGACTCCTACAAACGTGCAAGTTGTGTTGCAAATCTCTTACATGCAATTTTATAGAAGATATAAAACATAATGTTACGTCAGTAGATGTTCCATTTATACTCACTGGAGCATATATATCATGAGCAGTTCAATCATGGCAGCCATTCTCAAAACCCAAAAAAAAATTTAGATGAATGAATTGAGTAGGTTTTTTTCGATTTAGGCTTTATAGATATTGATACGTGATACATGTTGCTAAAAACCGAATTTATAGCTTTTTAGATTTCTAATTAGTGGGTTATGTTTGTTTGGAAAGGTTTATAAGTTTTTCTTTGCAAACTATAAACCAAAAAACATTGTTTATCTAGTGGTTAGCATGGTTGTTAATGTTATGCAATGTCCCAAGCTCGAATCTAGCAACATGATTTTTTTATAAAACCCGAATTTTATACAACATATCCGAATTTTATAAATTTAAAAATATAAAAACACTAAAATCAAATCAAAATATAAAAACACTAGAATCAAATCAATGATGACAATTTATGACGTGGCATTATGACATGCCTCCTCTGTACATATATTAAAAAAAACGTCACATGTCATTAAAAAAAAATTAAAAATGCCACATAAATACAATGATGACATTAATAATTTACATATTGCAAGATATGGCATGCTCATATATATATATATATATAATATATATTATTATATATAATACTATCGGCTTTAAATAAGATTGAAATATATTTTTTGCGAAAAGCAAAAATGCACAGTATAGAGCTGATGGTGATATTGCAAATGCCATTTTTAAAAATATTCACTTTTTGAAGTTAATTAATATAAACTTATTTGTGGATTTTGAATTAAAATTGTTTTATTTCATCTTTATCCCATATATATAAAGATCAAATAAGTTAATAAATATCCTAAAAAGATAAAAGATTTTTTCAAAAATTCGAAATATCCAAAAAAACCTACAAGATCGGGTATTGATGGGTACATAAAAAAGTTGTGAAAAACTTTTCTAAAAGATATTCCGAAAATTATGAAAAATACGCCATGCATTAAATCGTTTTCTTTTTCATCAAAATTGGTTTTGCACCCAACTTCTTTTGACTTTTTTCATCAAAATAACATCACAGATCTAACTAAACAAGATAAAAATTTTGTGCATCAAAATTTTTTACATCAAAATTGCTTTTTGTGCATTAAAAAAAACGTATCAAAACTTAAAATTATAAAAAAAAAGTTTTCACAAAAGTTTTATGCACCAACATACCTGATCTTGTGGGATTTTTTCAGAATTTTTGGTGAATTTAAAAAAAAAAATCTTTTTATTCTTTTTAGGGATATTTGTCTTTTTATTTTAACTTTACCCTATATATCTCTATATATTATATATAACATGAGGCATTTGGCATTAATGTCACCTTAATGCCCAGTAATTGTTTTTCATGCCATAAGCATTTTTGGTCCACTTAAGCAATATTTTTGTCCACCTAAGCATATTTTTTTTAATTTAATTAGCTATTATTTAATTTTCGGATTTTTTTTAATTAATTTCCGGATTTTTTTTTATTAATTTTTGAAATTTGTTTATAAAAAAGGAGCCTTGCAAGGATTGAACCTTGGTTATTTGGTTGAATAAGATGTGTGTTTACCACTAAGGCAACATGACTTTTTGGAATATATGTTGCAAGTCCAAAATTATAAATCTATACAAACAATTATGTAGGAGAATCCTACAACTTAGGTAACCCTAAACTAAACATATACATAAAAATTATATACGGCCTAAACTAAACATATACATAAAAATTATATACGGTTCATTATATTTTTTTCTCAAAAACCATAATATCCTTTTTCCCTCACAATCTCATCTAATGATGTTTCTGTGTTTTCTTCATCACAGGTTTGCATCCCATCGGTTCGAGTTGACAATGGTAACAACGAATTTTCTGCATGGGCTGTTACATATGCTTCCGGATCAATTTGAGTTTCTTTTGTATGGGAAATTTTATGTAGTTCTGTTAGAACCCATCTAAGTTTAGTTAAGTTTATATATATATATATACACACATATATATATATATATATATATATATATATATATATATATATATATAAGATATATAGAATAATAGAAAAAACTAAACGGTATGAGGAAGAAACCACAACCACATTTGAGATGCACCTACAAAACTAGATACATCTCCCTTAAATTTCTCCCTCTTATATGAATTGTGTGGCTAGAAACTCTTCTCACTCTTCTTATTTTAATTTTTTTCTTCTACTGACCTTCTATATATATATATATATATATATATATATATATATATATATATATATATATATATATATATATATATATATATATAAAGAAAGACATAGTGTAAAAAGATTTATTTTTAAAAATTCTCCAAAAATTCCAAAAAATTCAACAAGATCGGGATGTTGGTGATAAAACTTTTGTGAAAACATTTTTTTTATAATTTTGAGTTTTGATACGTCTTTTTTAATGCACAAAACGAATTTTGATGCTAAAAAATTTTGATGCACAAAATTTTCAACTGATTTAGTTAGATGCTAATGTTATTTTGATGAAAAAGTAGAAGTGGGTGCAAAACCAATTTTTGATGCACAAAAAAACGATTTAATGCGCAAACGTATTTTTTCATAATTTTTTTTCGGAAGAAATATCCACTTTTAGAAAAAAAATTTTCACAACTTTTTCATGCACCATCATACCCGATCTTGTGGAATTTTTGGGGAATTTTTCGAGAACTTTTTTTGAAAAAAAACTTTTATCTTTTTACAGATATTTGTCTTTTTATTTGATCTTTATCCTATATATATATATATATACTAGTATATAAACTCAAATCAATGTTAACGTAAGATAATATATGTGGTTTTTAAATTAAATATATACCATAATATATATATATATATATATATATATATATATATATATATATATATATATATATATATATATATATATATATATATATATATATATATATATATATATATATATATATATGCTTTTTATTTTTTATAAGTTAGTTTTTATACTAATCAAGAACCTTATATTTACTCCGTAGGGGCTAGCTTCATTATGTATGTGCACGCCCATTAAATTCTCTATTGTCCCATAAATATAAACAAATATAAACGCCAAAACATAAATACAAAGGATTGAAGGGTTAAGATAAACTAACTTTTAGCATTTTTGCAGATATCATGCCTACGTTACAATTGATAAATATTGAAGTTAAAAGTAGGGAAACCATCATCGAGCATTTTTTGAAAGTTTGTCAGCTCTCATAATATTAACATTGATGCCTTAAAGAATAGCTAACCACACTAAATATAGCTATTAGCTTTACTTGATCAAGAGTCTCAACTCATCCTACACCTATTAGCTTCAACACATTGAAGTTGAAGCATAGGGAAACCATCATCGGGCATTTTTTGTTTGTCGCTTCTCATATGATATTAACAGTGATGTCTTTAAAAGTAGCTAACCACGCTAAATATAGCTATTAGCTTTACCTGATCAAGAGTCTCAATTGATCCTAGACCTTTAAGCGAGTAGGACTCCTTCCTTAAAATTCTCACCTACACAAGAGAAAGTCATAAACTAAATAAGTTTCACCAATTTATTTGTAAATTTTATCTTGTTTTGTATGCGCTTTTGGATCAACTATGCTTGGAGTGCTCACCTCTAACCAAACACTAACCAGATGTAATAAAATGAAGTTACTTTTTGAGTCTGCCATTACCGCCGGTATTCAATCGAAGAACACCATGAAGTTACTTTTCGAGGTGCTCATTACGGGTAAATACAGTTTATTTTAATAAACTAACATTTAAAAACCAATCGACACAATGACTCACTGGTATAGTCATTGAATGGCTAGGTTGTTTTATAAAATGAGCAATATAGTTGTCTATGATTGGGTTTTAAAAATACAAAAAACCTTGAATTTGCAATCAACATAAAAGAGATAACGAATGTTTACTACTAATTGTGATCCGCAAACAAAATTGCTCTCGATAAGAAAGATAAAAGATGCAAAACACAATAACTTCATAAATTATACTGGAGATTCAGGTCGAATGAAGTTTTAATATCTAAAATTAGCATACGTCCCATATGTTAGACAAATTCAAATAATCTTACAATTTGTAGGAAATGCATTTCATAGAACCGTAAATAATTCACAAAATGCCTAAGTTCTCTACATAATAAGGAATGCCAAATTTTCATTTCAAAGATTGCACAAAAGCAACAACAGCCTGTTGATTACCTGATCTAAATTATCTTGATGTATTTCAGAAGGTTTTTTTTTGTAGGCAACATCTACACCTTCAAGACAAAAAATCAACCTCGGTTAGTAGTTTTAAGTGCAACAATTACATGGTAACATACACAAGCATACCTTTCTTGTTTTAGTAGAATCGACAGACGAGAATAATATTGCACTTACCAATCCTCACACCTCCGGGCTCCGGGGATCAAAGTACCATTATCATCAAATATGGCAATTTGTTGACAGTAATGTGACACATCTCACATAGTTTCTCAAAGTTTTTTTCCTGAAAATACAATAACAGGAAACATGGGAACTGCATTTCATTATACAAGTGTCTTCTTTCTACTTGAGATATAAAGTATTGATACCATGCTAACAAATTAATAGACAAAATGAAAGAGTTCTGTACTACCAATCCAAGATTTCTAAGATCCCAAAGTAACATATGATTAAGGTGGTAAAAAAAGAACCTTGAATGGTCTAAAGCATGCCGCTTATATAAAAATAGTTGGGGGTTGAAATCATATACCAACTTGAAAATAGGTACCCATCTCAATCTAGCACGTTCTTCACTTCAACGTGATTGTCAAGATCCTCTCCAAACATAAGGAGTGCACATGCAACCTTGAAAAAAAAATAGTAAAACTTTAACCAGGTCAGCGGAAATTTCTATTATCCACTAACATGCTCGTTAGTATGCAAGAAAAAAGAAGTTATTTATATGTAAAGAAGAATCTACGTATCGAAGGTAAAATGAGTAGTAAGTCTTTTGTATTGAACAACTAAGCGGTGATCGTGAAGATAACACAACACAGCCTAATTCAGAAAATGTAAAACACAAATAGAATAATACATGGGGAAAATTAAGGAGGTTACTTACATAGACAATGAATACTTGAGAGATCTTCCTCCAATAAGTAGCAAACTCATTCAACCAGGTCCATTAAGATCCACATAGTAAAGCTTCTTAAAGAATTTCTTATAATGGCACAAGTGAAGAAGAATCCAGGCATCGCTCAAAGAATCACATGCCAACTCAGATTCAATTATTCACAATTTAAGCATGAAATCGCAACTACATGACATAATAGCTTATTGCTCTAAAATCACACATTCGGTAATCTAAACCAAGTTGCTGTCGTGTATGAGACTCGTCCATGATATCATCAAGCACAAGAAAGTATGCTTGAAGCTGCAACATTTAACGACATGAAGGATTTAAGTACATCTTGCAACAATTACAAAGGCTTAAAATGGTTAGAGGTTATTGTAATCACCCATTCAATACACCAACCAAGGGCGATGAGAAAGAAAAATCTCGTCATCGAGACAGCTCTCCTTTAAGTTGATAATCACGACAACAGATAATCCCCTGCTTTCTATAAAACCACATTTAAATAAGTACGTTAATACATCAAAATGATTAGCAAAAAAATGATAGAAAGAAGAGAAAGTACTACCTCCGTGCACGCTTGTAGTCAAGCATCTCAAGAACTAAATAAGCAAACAAACGTAATCAGCCACGATATATTAGTAGTTCATTGCTCACAAGAGTTTTTCTCTTAATTTATCCTCATTATATCACATTACATGGTGTATCTACTAAGATCCGAAGCTGTAAGTGAACCTTGAACGTCATGATCCGCTTCGGGAGGCATTTTAACTTGCACGTTATTAACTGCATGCGCCAATCATAGACCTTTGATTTTACCGCACATATTTTATTTTCTACTGTCATTTTAACTAAAAGTATAAGACTGATAATCAAAAACTTATGCGGATTATGTCGTGGTGCTTTTCTTGTTTTGTGGGAATAATGGAGCATTACTGTTGGTGCAAATTAGTAAGGAAGTATTCAAATCGGTAGCTTATTCATTTTTCCTTTGCTTTAGCTTACACCTCACCTGCCATTTCATATAATTTTCATATAGTTAAGTACTTGAGAGAGCCGTAGTACTATGAGATGGAGCTTGTACAAAGTGATGAAGCCACATTAACTTAACTGATGTTACCCGCTTAACTGACATCCGCAATTTTTCATTGTCAGTAAAATCTGCCTCACCTAGCACCGGCAACAGGATTTATTCTTATCCCCTGCTTAAACCGCTCGAATATGCCTTTGAATGCCCTGTAAGCATAATCTATTGCCAACAAAGCTTTCCTTGTGTGAAACAATATATAAGTGTCATCATCTCTTCACTTCCCAATTACAGAATGTCATTATTCATGAACTTATTCAACTGATTTCGGCCTATCGTAATGTCATTGTAGAGTGACGCTAAAAGGTGTGTAGAAAGATTGCATTTCTAAAGTCAACGAGAAGGGATTCTCAGAGGTTTGGGCGTGTTGGATTTTGTGGGCTTTTTTGGTGCCAAAGTTGATCTCTTGGAGTATTACGAAAAGAAGTTAGAAGATCTAGAAGATAAGTTCCAGTCATTGCCATCGGGAAGTGGGTGCATCATACATCTGAACCTCATGCTGGCTGGAATCTATTATTTTAAAAAGTATAAGATCTAGAGTTAGTGTTAATAATAAGTTGATTCTGATAGTTACTAATTTTTCTTTAGACTAAAATTAAGTTTTAGTTTTTATTAACAATTGGGGTGTTTGGATTAGCTTCTTTACCCGGGCTTATGTGCTTAATAGAATTTGGTAAACCAAGATCTCTTTTTGGGCTTATGAAGTTGAGTTCAAGCACTTAAAAAATATAAACTTATGCCTGCACCTTTAGAAGTTTGTTGATTTTAAACCTTTAGAAGTGTGTTGTTTTTCAACTCGACATATTTTGTTTCAACCACACAAAGAAATAATTGATTTTGACCCTTTTTATATTTATTTATTTACACATCGAACAAACATGATATTCGTTTGGTGTACTGAGAACTTACATTGAAGTACACTAATGGCACTGAATTAAGAAAATCTTCATGTACTGAGATTGCTACCATCTTCATTGGGTTATTAGACACACTACTACTTGATAATAAATCGTTGCCATAACGACCGGCTTCATTGCCCATTTGTGAAAATAATCCATCAATACCAGTAGTGAAGTATCGCCATGATAGGATCGTCAGAATCGCGACATTATTTAAAGAAGCTGGTGACCAAAAGAAACTTGTCTGGAAGTGATTGTATAACCAATCTAGTTGTATCACGCCTTCTTTAACCTTGTTGGCGATAGTATCTTCAATTGCATACTATATCTTCAATTGCCATTCTCAAAATATGGCAACAAATTCAATAAGAGACACTTGATACACCATTTTAGATAAAAACTAAATAAACCGATGAATTTACCTATAAATGGGCTAATTCAAGTAAAATATAAAAGAAACTTTGGTATCATATTTGGATAGGCAAACTTCTTATTCGTAAATATGTATAATTATTGTTCAAAGTGTTACATAGCTATAATTATTAAGAAATATGTATCATATTGTACACACAAACTTGACCTGTTTCATCTCAAACCAATGATCTCAATATTGCACTGCTACAGTTTACAAACGTGAATTCTAACCACAAAAGAAAAACAAACTAACGACTCTTCAAAGTCTAAACTTACTGACGCTATTTGACCTTTTAACTTTAGTCCCAGCAATATGTGGTACTAAAAACATAGATACATGAATTTGTATGGCATACATCAAGGCAATGGGCGCCAAGCTTTTGAGTTCAGAATCTTATCTTTATCAATAACTTTCTTCCGACAAGATCACTCAAACGTATTTTCAATGAATACACCACTTAAATCATCTTTATTCGAAAAATAAGAATATTAGTGAACTACTTGTTGTTTCGGTGATCATAACTAATTCATAGATATAATTAAATATCAAGAGACATAGCACGTGAGAAAGTACCATTTTACCCGGTTGTATCGAGCACCATAACCAAGACCGCACTTTACGACTTTGCCAAAACTATCAAAGATTCAGAATATTAATAAATTCATGCTATCTGGGTGAAACACTCGTTATATAAATATCCAATCGTATGCATGAACTTCAGCAACTTATAGCTAATTATATGTCTGCACTATTTGTAAAATTTAGCAATGTGAGTTCATTGTATTTAAACAACATTGTTAGTTGTATTGTTATTGAGTTTATGTCCCGCCTGATCCATCGACCCTCATTTTCCCGCCTCTTAATAAAATTTCATTACCATAACAAATATATTAGTATTACTACCTTAAAAAGTGAAGCTACTTTTGACAGCTTTCTTATATTTATCCCTTTGCTGATCTCTAGCTATTTCAAGTTTTCAACCATCTGAATAAGCATAAAAACGATTAGAAGAAATACAAGACATCAAATACTAAAAAAAGAAAAATGGTTGCGTACCAGAACTATGTCATAAGTTAATAACCGAATTAGGCTTCCATCAGCACGTCCGAGGCCATTAAGATAATCCCCAAGATCGATCAACATAATGTGTATACCGAGTCAAGGGAACAACCTACCTCTTATTGGGTACAATTATTGCAAAAGGGTCTCATTGTTTCGAGGGCGCCCCATCCCACTCCTTCTTTGGAGTCTTGAGTGTAGCATCTACTCTCTTGCCTCCTCGTGGAACTGAAATGTATGATGTTGAAATGACTAATTGTATGTACACAGTTCCACAAGCACTTCATGAAGTCCCGACACCAAGATTCACCCGCTTATCAACGTGTAGACTTAAGTAAGTCTGTTGGTCTAAGATCAGATCCTCACGCATACCATACAATGCAACTCCCTCTTCCTCTTCTTCCATCTCTTCCAAACCTTCAAGGATTGACTGAGTAACAACGATGCGCTTACCACCATCAAGCCAACTCCCGACACATCCCAAGTCCTCGATGATATTCAATTACAAAAAATTAGACAATGCATCAATATACCGATTAGATCACATAACTAATTTTTTAACGAAAAGAAATTAAATACCCAACAACTATTTTCTTCATTAAGGTGAGGTGTCTCATTTCATCGCTGTTGTATTCCGCAATCCGTGAACCTTTTCGACGTAAACCCGCCTTTTCCCTCGCAGACGAGAGCGTATCCAACAAGTTTTCGCCCAATATCATTTCTCCATAGACACCTTCCAAGGCATGAAGCAATTCTCCAGAACGCGAAAACTATTCTTTGGATGTCTAACTTGAATTCCATTTTCCAATATGACATCCTGAGTCTTTCGCCACAGAGCTTCATCGACTGAGACCCTAACGAATTCTCAACCAAAACTGCTTTGACTTGCAGAGAGAAAGTCTCGCTGCTCGGATTTTCTAGATGTTGCTCAAAGAAATGGTCAAACTCAACCCAATTCTTTAGGTAAGGTTCAAAGTGTTGACAAAGAGCTTCCATTGCAGTTGTGCTCACCGTAGGTCAAGTAAGGCAAAATTCTAGCAACCATCTTAGTGTTTCTCTGATGTTTGCTTGACTTCTTAAGGCCTATTGGGTGAGATAGCCTTTCCAGGAACATGAGAACTATTTTCTTGGCTTGTTTTCTCGCACCATATTCTTCTTGGAGACCACTATAAGAGCATTTTGGGTGATGCCGATATTATCACTTTTGTTAGCTTCCCTTTCAAACTCTCCACAATTAGAGAATGCCTTCACCGGCTTGATGGTATCAAAGAAACTCCACTTTGGGGTCTTGGGACTCTTCTCAATCCTCATCCAATTTTTGATCATGGGCTCAGAGCTTCACCATCCAACCCCGATGGACACCAATATACATAATTACTAAGAGTCGAAAGAAGTATTTAAGTATCTGGATCATAGAAAATACTCTATTGTGGTTACAAACCTGGAGCCTATAGGTTACGCACATAGGAGGAGAATCTCTGATGCGTAAAAGATTGGAAGAAAGTGAGACTGATTTCATGTGCAACATCAACTATAGTCATACCACATTAGTATCTTGATTTGCCACACTGCGTGATTCTCAACTTCTAATAGAAACATTAGTTATCACGTGTTCATCAAAAGGTCGACTGCACACCTTTGAGTCTAAACTTTCAAGCATATTACCACACACCATCATCGTAATGTTGATCTGCCATATAGAAGAAAAACAACCACCATATATCGGTGGGCTTCAAAAATTTTAGCAATATAAACTTAATTGACGAAAAGAACATACCTTTAGTTCTTTTGCCACCTCATCCTCGCAACATCTTCGCCAAGTCGCATCCTGCAAATGGTCATTCCTAGAATCAATCAGAAACACAAATTCCCTCAAAAGTAGTTACCTGCAAATCAAATTCAATCAAAAAACATATTTTACATGAAGTGAAGCATATTAACAATAAAATCATCAAATAGACATCAGTCAACTTTACTATCTAAGACTACTTGCGCTTATCCAATTTATCTATTAACTAACCTATTATCATCAAAAAAAAAAACATATTTTGATTTTCTTTTAAGATTTCTACTTTTGATAAACTATCTTTAACATACATACATTCTTGTAGAGCTCGATCGATCATGTTCGATAGCTCATCAATAAAGCTATATATAGATAAGCAATCACAAACAGCCCTATACCCATAATCAAAAGCCAAAAAAAAAGGAAAGCGAGAAATTGAAGCCCTAAAAAACTCAAAGTTAAGAATTAACTTACATAATTGAATTGATTTAGGTAAAACTTGTATATAGTAGCATACAAGATCTAACATTGTTTGAGCATCCAAGAAGAGCTAAAAATACAAATAAGCCACAAACCGTACGGCAACCCGAGACCACTTCACAGCTTCAGCTCATTTACCGACCTTCAAATCATAGTATTTTGATATGCATCAAATTCGACTTAGTAGGAATTAACATGTCACATTGAATGCTTCATATTGACACTCTCATGTGAGTAACTTGAAAACTATAACGACTTCTCAATTGCACCTAGAAACGAAAAATGGTTAATGGTTTAGTAAGTCACTAACTTTAGCCCATCGGGAAGGGTTCCACCTCTAATATAATATAAATAAATATATAGTAGGGAACTCATGCCTCTTTCTACTTGTATCGGGCAAAATAAGTATTGGATACACAAAAACCTCGCACATGGAAAAATTACTTTCCAAGCATTACCGAATCGCATCAAAGAATATAATTACCGCTCACCATATAGGACATACATATATATAATATTTTTTACATCTTTACTATAAGAGGACATTATGTATCAAGGGTTTTACTGAAATAAGAGATACCTTCAAAACAGATTTCATTAAAATACATAAAACTATGTGAATGCCATTCTAAACGATTAATATTAGTACATGAATACTAATGATATCATATATTGTTCACTGTGATAAAAGATGGCATGAAGCATCCTCATCATCGTTAAAGTGATAATTACCTCCTGCCTAAAGACAATCTTCAAATATCCATCATCATACAATCCCCTACACTAACGCGTCATAGATCCTCAAGTTGAGTTTCTTGTGTGCCGCAAAAATGTGCATGCAATTCTACAAAAACAAAAGTATATTCATAATATAAATATGTGAATCATTTAAAAAAAATATAGCATAAATCAAATTGAATACAATACATGAACATATTAGGGTTTTCAAAAAAGAGTTAATCGATTATTGGATTATTAGGGTTTTGATAAAAGGAAGAGTATATTTTTTTTACGTGATTTAATAAAAAACATAGTTTTCAGCATAAACAATTAATTACACGGTTTATAGATTTGGTGTTACAAAATATAATCCAAAAATCATGTTGGTCTAATGGTTATACTAATGTTTGAAACAACCCAAGTTCAAATCCTCATATTGTTATTTTTACATTAAATTAATCCGGATTTTTACTCATCAAAATAATTAAAAACGAATTTTAATCAAAAAACCGCGTGGCATTAATTTGTGACGACATGGACTTAATAGTTGCTTACGTGGACAAAATGTGATGACATGGAAATATGACATGGCATTATGGGATGCCAAGTGACATTATGACGGGCATGCCTCTTATATAATGTATATATATATATATATATATATATATATATATATATATAGAGTTAAGATCAAATAAGAAGAATAATAAAATAAGAATGATATAAGTAACCACAACCACTATCTACAAAGATGATCTTCATTCATTTTTCTCCCATATTAAAATGCTACACTTACCCTTCTCATTTTAATTATTCTTCTTATTGGATCTCTTCCCTATATATATATATATATATATATATATATATATATATATATATATATATATATATATATATATATATATAGATATATAGGAAGACCAATAAGAAGAATACTAAACGGTAATGCAAAGAGGTAATTTTACCACACATTTTAATATGGGAGAAAATTTGAAGAATGCATCCATTTTGTAGGTGCATCTAAAATGAGTGGTTGTGGTTACTTCCTATCCTTCTTATTTTTATTAATCTTCTTATTTGATCCTAACTCTAGATATAGATATATATATATATTATTATTTAGTGAATTTGTCTGTTTTATTTATATTTTGTGCTGATATGATTAATTTTTTTTGCTCCTAAGGAAACACGATTCATTGAAAAGAAAAAACTGTCACATCAAATGGCGAAGAGTACAATCATGCCGGTCGAGAACGAGTATGTTTCTCGCTAAATTATGTTTATATCAAGTATGATTAATGTGATTAAGAACATGTTAAAAAATTCATGAATTCATTAACATGTCTATCAAGTGAATTTAGTCGTCGTGATGTGTCACTGGAACGCCTGTTGGTATCCGTATAGGAGAGTTCAAGTTCATGTGAAGAAAGATAAAAATTAACATAAATCTCACACACTTTAGTTAACCATCCATACATTTGGCTATGCAAGTCATAACGTTTAATATGATTGTGCAGGTTTATTATCGTCCTTAAATTAGAATTAAGACTACAAAGTATCTAGGTCACTGCAATTTTTAGCCACTATTTTACTCAAATGCTAATTTATATATACAATATAATCTTTAGACAGGACAATTTCATATTTGATGCAGAGAACTGATGGCCGACAATGCAAATACCAAGAAGCTCGGGCCAACCGGCTGCTGGAAAACGCACCAGAGAACTTACTCAGCCAAGGGTACCAAGGTACATAAGTGGAAGCTTATAAAACGAAATCTTCTTTTTAAGGTTAGTATAGTGCTTGCTTAGTTATGAATTTAACTCTTTGTTAACTTATATCTTTATAAGAGGTGAGATTTATCTCGGTACTAACTTATGAAACACAACTGCAGGCGAATACTATGAGATTAAAGAAAATGTTTTCAGACACAGTTTGTATGGGATGTTTATTCCAAAAAATCGATTTAGGGTATATATCCTCTGCCTTATCATATTTTTTCTTTTCATCACATTATATTTATATTAAAACCGTTCTATCCTTTATTAGGTTGGCAAAGGGATTTGCATTTGTCAAAATCACACGCAGCGTGATGCGTAAAATGTAAGTCTAACGATGCATAAGTTGCTTATTTCTTTGCTTTGCATTTGTTATAACCTTGGTAATATGTCTTTCGTGCAATTCGTAGTTTAATGGAAAAGTTTTGTAAAAGGCCCATTGCCGTTGATTGACCTGTTCCAAAGAATATATAAACGTCTGGTTCTCAAGTTGATAAACAAGACGGTAAATCTTGGCATTTTTTGTTATTTTTTTGGGGATTCTATAAATTTGTAACTTTCAGTTGTTCCTTGAACTTGTCTTACTGTTGGGATTTCATCAATGGGTTTATTTAAACCTCATTTGATCTAAGTTCATGCTTTTTACAGAGCTGAAAGAAAGTGATGAAAAGGATTTTGAACAATAATGTAGAAAACGACAAAAAACAAAACACGCCAGACTCTAATGAAGATGTCGATGTGTCGATGACTCATATAGTAGATGATGAAGTGAATTTTAATGAGGAAGATGTTGCAAAAGGTTCTAAGTAACTTTCTTCTTCTTCACGTCAACAAGGATCCCGCCGCCGTAAAACAAAGATGATGAAATCAGAAAATGCGCACAAAAAGCAATTTTTATTATATTTACTGTCACCACATTTATCATCCACCGCTTTTGTTCTCAGGCTATTGTCCGTAGGGTCAGGACACAGGTCATTATAATATGGCGACAAAAAGCTTGATCTTGCTGGTCCTTTGCTTGGAACCCTAATTAAATTGGTAGCTTTTTATTTTATTACCGATTGAATTATTGTATTAGTAGGTGTCGGTAATTAATAAATTGTTGTCTCTATTCTTAACGCTGTGAAAGTCAAAGTCATGAAGTTTGTCGCTTTATATGTGACTGATGTTGGTTTTAATTAACTGTAACAGAGCAAGAACAGCCCATTAGAAGTTAATGCAATCAAGAGGATTCTTGCGACACCAACCCATTTGAAGAGGAGCAGTGCGTGAAAATTAAGAGGCGCAAAGTTGCGGAGATTACGAGGTTGAAATTCTTTTGAGGGTTGCCAAGGTCAATGGTTTTCAAGATCATGTCGACTCTAGAGTTACATTATTGTTTGCTAAGCAGATAGTCAGCCAAGGTCATATCTTGGATCTTTTTGCTTCGGACCTTGACCAGGTAGACCACTCATTATCTTGACCCTGTTATTACTTGTGCACTTAGCCCTTTTATCTGTTCGTAGATTTAGATATAATATATCATGTGGTTATGTTTCTTCCATTTCAACTATGTGTAGTGATTTCTGAAACTTGGTATACATGTAAGGTGTGATTACTTCAGCTAAGATAATCCATAAGGACTCTCAATCATGTAAAATAAGCAATTATTTTTCAACCATCATCAAGATCTTAAAAGGTAAAAGATCTCCTTTTTCATTTGTAGCTATTAAAATGGAGACATTCTAGATAATACGCTGCTTAGATGCAATTGCTAAGCTTTTGATTAATGATGTCATCACCATAAAATCATCAAGATAGCTCTTTTTAAGTTTTTGTAACTACTACCTGCTCTTTACGAAGTTTTATATGTAAACTTCCAGCCTAAAAGAACAAAAAAATAATGCTTTTGCTTTTAGATCCTGGTAACTGTGTTTCCATATAATTACTTTCAAAACACTCACTTTATGTTACTATCTTCATACGCATTATTTCCTATAGGCCTTATTTATAGCATGTAGGGAATGTTTGTTTAACGTTATTTGATTTCGTCTTAGGCACTTGCTTATTCTCAGACCAATAGACTTATGTAGATTGCACATGAGCCAATTGAAAAGACTCAAACTCATTTGTGTGCACGAAAAGGCCATCTCAATATACGCATTTCGTGCCACCGTCAAATCAGTAGTATTTTGAAAGGTTAAAACCCGTAGTCAAGGGTGTGTATTATTTCGCCCACGTGCTTTAGCTCACTCTCTTGCCAAGTAAGTTCTTAAAACCACATATGATTCTTTACAAGTGAATTAACCGTTAATTTGAATTTTATGTTTTTTTGCTGTTATTATTTTGTAGTTCTGCATGTGAGAATGGAGATGACGGGACTCTTGAGTTTCCCGAATGTAAGAAGAGGAAGTGATTACAAAAGAGGTAAATTTTATGTCATTTGAATACCCTATCGCATTTGTATTGTAACACCATACAGTTGGTATTTTGCTAAGCTCAAAAGATACATAAAGTTTGAAGCTTCAATTCATAGTTGGGATAGTTACAACTCTTTTAAACAACTTTTGCAATGTTAGAAGAATTGCCAAAGAGTGTGTTGTGGAAATGCAGATACTTATTAGTTTTGGGTATCCCTTTTCGTCCCTGAAAAAAAAACATTATATGATTTTATTAGAAGTATGACACTGCTTTATAATAATAATATTTCCATCGTAGAATGCAATGGAAGAGAAATGTGGTTCAGCAACCATCTGTTTTTTTGCTTTCCTACCTGACATTTTGGATCCAAGCCAGAGGGCACGAACAAGTATTTAGAGACACTACAATCAGTTACATAAAAGTTTAAGACGAGTCCGTATAGGCATATACCTAGATTATGTTTTGTGTTCCACAAACAAACAAACCCATGTCGCTTTTTATAAAATATAATTTATGGTTATATACGTAGGAA
The DNA here is from genome assembly GCA_910596185.1 of Chrysanthemum makinoi. Classification (NCBI taxonomy): domain Eukaryota; kingdom Viridiplantae; phylum Streptophyta; class Magnoliopsida; order Asterales; family Asteraceae; genus Chrysanthemum; species Chrysanthemum makinoi. The sequence goes on from OU343221.1 coordinate 127,547,519, forward strand.
GTTATTCTTGCTACATACCACACCTTATAAGTGAGAACTTTAAATGGGCCAATTTATGATATGTTTTATCCTGGAACGGGTCACATGTAAAAATGTAAAGTCATGAAAATTGTTATAATCACACTTAACACACAAATTATTTACATATTTAAATAGATACATGGAGAAAAGGTGTTTTGGTTAGTCCAAGCCAACCTGTTTAAACGTGTAAAACCCTAAAAATATAAAACGTGTTAAAAGACTATTTTACCCTCACAATTAACATTTATAAAATACGTAAAATAAAATCAACACTCATTAAATGAAATTTCAATCTAGCTTATAAATAATATCAAGACTTAACGTGCATAATATAAAATTCTGGTCGCACGTAAAAGTGAAACCACACAATATTCTTCCGCCAAGCCCGTTCAAGCCCACTTTTCTTTTTCTTTTTTTCTTGTTGAGCCGAACATCCACACCAAAAGCCCATCATAACCGATCGATATATATACCTCATGAAAACATCAAAACTGAAACCCTAGTTACAAGAAAGATCTGGCACAATCTTTTCTCCTTCACTTTTCCGATCGGCCGCCACTTTTCTTTGTGTATCGGGTGCTTTGATCCAGCTCGCCAAGGTATAATCTTCTTCTCTCGTCTCTAATACTTTCACATGCAAGCGTGAAAACACATGGAACTGTGGAGGTATTCAAAACGTAAACACACACAAAACCAGTGTAAAATAAGTGTAGCGATCATGTATAAGTCGAGTCATTCGAATAAAACATAAACCGAACCATATAATTGAATCATAGTCATGCGTATAAGTATTTGTGAAGCATGCGAACCTTATAGTTTATATATATGTCACGTATACATGTTCATCTATGATTTCCAAAAGCTTATATATATGAGTCGATCATGCGTTATAAAACTGATAGCAAGTAAACTATATGTGGTCACATGAAATCATGAATTTGAGGTATGATGTGTATGAGTCAAGCGATGGATTAGAGGTCATAAATGTGTCACATTGATTTAAAACGTAAATAAGCATGAACATGAAATCATTGGTCTCGTAATAAGCTAAGTGATAAAATATGCGCCACATTAATGAACACGCTAGACTTTGTTTGGTGTCGAGTTGCATGCATGGTTTTCCTAACGTGAGTCTTTTGAAACAGCCTTGATGGTGTCGAGTGCATGCATGTTTGGAATATAAGTTGGTTTGTCGTGTGAGTAAAATGTGTAAGTGTTTGTGTGTATGTGTGTCGAATGGGTGTGAGTCGGAAAACAATATGTAGTAGGTCGGGTTTTGCATGCGTGTTATGCACGATTGAAAACAAGAGGAAAGGGTAAGGTTTTGGTCTCGTTAACATGATCTAAGTAAGTCAATATAGTATGAGTTAATTTGGTAATGCATGCATGAGTCTGAAGTTAACTTTCGCTTGAGTTTTCATACGTTCTAGGTCAAGGTGGAAGTCATTAAAAAAAATAACATGTAAATTAAATGCGTATTAAATGATATTAAAAGTATGGGAAAACCCTAGAACATAAATAGGAAGTCGATTAGGGTTAAAAGCCAAGTGTGTAAATTCGTTATTTCATGTGAGAATGGTAAGTCTTTGAGTCATTAATAACTATTGATTAAGAGTAAATGAGCTAGTACTAAGTGTGATGTAAACATGCGTGAGTTATGAAAGAAACTAAGTGCCATGAATTGAAAGTATTGTATGCATGGTCTCATTTAGGTTAGTGCTCGAACAAATGTTACATGTGAGTCGTGGTTAATCATGTAAAGTATAAAGGCTTGTGTAAACTATTTTGAAAGAGAGTCCTAAAATCCGTTTTGACGCTTGTAAACCCTATACTTTGAATGATGATCATATAAGTCCTCAAATAAGATATTTGTCATATTAAACCCTTAAGTTTACCGTTTGACATTTGCAACCCATAAGTCTGGCTAATTAATGATTAATACTCTAAAATGTCGTAATTTTCGCCCTGTCACTAAGAATAAGGATATACTTACAACTCTAAGAATATTAATGCGATGAATCCGTTATAACTTTAATGATGCTAATAAGTATTAAATAAATCATAATCCGTGTAGATTGGTTGAAGGAGACGCGACGTATCTTCGCTGTTCATTCATTCGCTTTTTCTCATTTTTAAGGTACGAGATTCTCGACCTTTTTAGTAAAGGTTTCTCATGATTTCTTGTCATTTTTATGCTTATTAGGATTCCCTATGCCATTGCTATGATTCCCTTCATTTATGTGAATCTCGCTTGTCTCAACTTCGCTTTGTTGAACCTTGCTATGTTTGAGTATGAACCGACATGAACCTCTCGATTATGAACGTATGATATGTGATGTGATATGAACCTTGATTTTCTCGAACATTGGATATGAACCCTTCGATTTGTTTGATCCGTTGCTTATCTGAAATCTCGCTTATTGAACCATGAAACATCGATTTGAACTTATGATATGAAAACCCGATTTGTAAATCTGCTTGACCTTCATGATGAATTATGATCTGGTCATTTATGACAATCACACTAAGTTAGTTTGACACCCAGCCAATATTTCACTAGTCATGGGGTTCCATGTCCGTCGTTGATGCACCGCCGACATGACTCTAGGGCAGAGAGTGATGTTCGCCACGCCCCTTCTCGTTATTTGTTTATTGATAGTATGGCCACTATCCTCATACTGTATGGATGCATCCTAGATCCGACTGTTATCGATATGAATTGTTCGTGAATGATGTCGCAGTAATACGCGTCTTCACAAATTTTGGGAGCTAGCTACTCCATTTGTTTTGAGGTCCTCCTATTATATAAGGTATTCGGGTCACCCTCCATAAGAAAAGTTACTCGATATGATATGTTCTCGGCTCGTGGTAGTTAACTAAATCTTTATCTCATATTTCTATGTTGTATTTCATTTGATTCGTATGTTCCAAGTGTTTATGATTATGTGCTAGGTTTATGATATGTTATTATATATGTTTATGCTTTTGTATGTTTATGACTACCGCCTATTATGCTAGGTTATGATTAACGTGTTTAAATATGATTCATATGATGTCATCCGATGTTATGTTAAGTTTATCGTTATGTAAATTCGTTGATCTGTGAGGTGAATGTGTTAGTATGAAGGTATGTATCCTGAAAGTTTAGTAAGTATGATTGTTCGCATTAATCTGGTGAACTTATGCTATACGTTAGGGTATCTGTCTATTTATGTTTGATCTGCTATGTTTAAACCCCACGGCGATGTTAAGATTGATCCGAGAACTGGTTTAGCTTATGATATACGTCACGAAAATTGCTAATGGCTATGTTATGTCTTTGTCTATTTAGTTATAGTTTGTCTATTGTTTCTATGTATGTATGTGTGACCGCCATGATTAAATTGATCGTATTTCATTTGCTACAATATTGAATTAAGTGTGTTAAATGTAGATTAATTGACTTGCATGAATGCCATGTTTTACTTTCTAGGAACTCTTTCCGTTAGTCTTTAGACTTTTCGTTTGGGTTATATGTAATCTATTTTCTTGATATGTTAAGTGTTACGGTTATTCTGATGTGTTTAATGTGTCATTAATGTGCTATGAGGTGTTCTTAACTGTTATGTGTTCTTCTGGATTTCTGTATAACTGTGCTTCCGCAGAATCCTCAATGATTCAGTATTCTCATTCCGTTGCGATTTCGTTATTTGTATATTTGTTTTGTTTAGCTTTTGTTTCGTTATATCTGTTCACTGGGCTTTGTAAGCTCAACCGCATTTTCTTTTCCTGCGGCAGGTGTTAAGCATTCAAGATGAGCTTGTGGGATAGCTGATCTGGGTTGAGAGTAGAGCTGAGAGCAAGATTGACCATAGAGATCTTAGATTTATTTTGAAGTTTAGCTATTTATGTTTTCTTTTTGAATGTTTTGTAAAGGCTTCCGCTATTGTACAGTATTTAAAGTTCTGATATGAAACCGTATTGTGACATCTTTGCCCTTGTCGGGTTGGGGTGTTACAATTTATGGTATCAGAGCCTAGGTTTTAGGACCCTTAGAGCTTAGGCTATGACCTGTGAGGATTGGGTAGACATTAGGTTTCCGTCTGTTCAGACATCTTTCGATTCCTTTTAATGGTCGTTCAGATTTGACTTCGATAATCTTTTGTCTTCACTGAGTTGGCCCTCCTCTTTTCACATCAAATTTCGTTATTTTGTTTTCGCTCGTCCATTTGTCGATCGTTAGATGGAAACTACCCGCAGAGCCAAAGAAGATGGTGCCGACCCTGCGTTGCTGCAACAGTCCTTGTGCTGGAGAGGTTCGTGAAGCAGAAGCCACACCCGATTGCCGTCTGCGAGACATCGGGATGCTGGAGGAAGCCGGACAAATCAACCAAAGACGGCAACGACAGACATGATTCAACCGGTGGCTGGGAAGGTTCATCTACTTCATATGATTTGGGCGCGTGTCACTCTGATGATTCGTTTGTCGCGCGTTTTGAGACGGTTTGATATTGTTAAGTGATTCCGACTGTATTGCTTTTCGTTTGTTTGAGACCGGTTTGAATCGTGAAGTTTATCGTGCGGCATTTGGTTAATATCAGTTTTCTTTTGGATCGTCATTAATGAGTCATGAGAGCCGTTTTATGCAAATTAATGGCCTCGTTTGTTTGGTAATATGGTAAGTTGTCGATGTGTTATATCTTTTGCATGAATGTGTATCCGGGTCGTTTGGTATGTTACTTGTTACCTATATGTTATCCGTTTGTTCGATATTAGTCATGTGTTTTGTCATGACCGAGGCAAATATGATGATAATGAGGACTTGTTATGTGATGCAAGTATTATGACGCTGATCATGTGATAATACCGAGATCATATAATTTGACTTATTGAAAAATATGACGTCTGGGAAATGCTGTTGATAATTGAAAAGAATATGACTTGTATCCGTTATTTGGCACTCCTCATGTTCGTTTGAAATTCTGTACCTAATTGTGAGATTTTCGTCGATATCTGTTAAGTATAAGTTTTGTACGTTTGGAATCCGAAACTGTTATGATTTGTGTGAACTATGGATTGCTATGTTTGCTCTAAATGTGTACGTCTCCGTGTACCCTTATTGTGGTCATAGGATTTTTCGTGAAGTGTTTGAGGAACATTAGATTCTTTTAATTTGATTATCTGCGACTAGTGAGATCGTTAAGATTCGTTCTGTCTATGTATATGTTTGTTCTCATCATTAGATATCTGAATAAGTTAGATCGTGTCGTTTGATTTTCTGCATCACATCTGTTATCTGCCATTACTTGATAAGTATATAATTATCTGTTATAAGTATTTGACTATTGATTTGACTTATGAGAAGTATGAGTTTGAATATCCTGATAAGAAATCCGTTTGTTCTAAGATGAGTTCCGTGTTTGCTTTATTTTCCTCAAGACTCTGAAATCCGATCTGTCTGCTGTTCTGTTCCGTCTTGTCCAATTTCGAGGACGAAATTTTCTTTTTAGAAGGGAAGAGTTGTAAAACCCTAAAAATATAAAACGTGTTAAAAGACTATTTTACCCTCACAATTAACATTTATAAAATACGTAAAATAAAATCAACACTCATTAAATGAAATTTCAATCTAGCTTATAAATAATATCAAGACTTAACGTGCATAATATAAAATTCGACCCTTGGTACGACGAAAAGTGAAACCACACAAATATTCGGCCAAGCCCAAGTTCAAGCCCACTTTTCTTTTCTTTTTTTTTTCTTGTTGAGCCGAACATCCACACCAAAAGCCCATCATAACCGATCGATATATATACCTCATGAAAACATCAAAACTGAAACCCTAGTTACAAAAGATCACGGCACAATCTTTTATCCTTCACTTTTCCGATCGGCTGCCACTTTTCTTTGTGTATCGGTGCGTTTGATCCGAGCCTCGCCAAGGTATAATCTTCTTCTTTCGTCTCTAATACTTTTACATGCAAGCGTGAAAACACATGGAATCCGTGAGGTATTCGAAAACAGAAACACAAACCGAGTGTAAAATAAGTGTAGCGATCATGTATAAGTCGAGTCATTCGAATAAAACATAAACCGAACCATATAATTGAATCATAGTCATGCGTATAAGTATTTGTGAAGCATGCGAACCTTATAGTTTATATATGTCACGTATACATGTTCATCTATGATTTCCAAAAAGCTTATATATATGAGTTGATCATGTGTTATAAAACTGTATAGCAAGTAAACTATATGTGGTCACATGAAATCATGAATTTGAGGTATGATGTGTATGAGTCAACGCATGGATTAGAGGTCATAAATGTGTCACATTGATTTAAAACGTAAATAAGCATGAACATGAAATCATTGGTCTCGTTAATAAGCTAAGTGGTGATAAAATATGCGTCACATTAATGAACACGTTGTGACTTTGTTTGGGTGTCGAGTTGCATGCATGGTTTTCCTAACGTGAGTCTTTTGAAACAGCCTTGATGGTGTCGAGTGCATGCATGTTTGGAATATAAGTTGGTTTGTCGTGTGAGTAAAATGTGTAAGTGTTTGTGTGTATGTGTGTCGAATGGGTTGTGAGTCGGGAAAACAATATGTAGTAGGCTTGGTTTTGCATGTGTGTTGCGTACGTATTGAAAACAAGAGGAAAGGGTAAGGTTTTGGTCTCGTTAACATGATCTAAGTAAGTCAATATAGTATGAGTTAATTTGGTAATGCATGCATGAGTCTGAGTTAACTTTCGTTTGAGTTTTCATACGTTCTAGGTCAAGGTGGAAGTCATTAAAAGAAATAACATGTAAATTAAATGCGTATTAAATGATATTAAAAGTATGGGAAAACCCTAGAACATAAATAGGAAGTCGATTAGGGTTAAAAGCCAAGTGTGTAAATTCGTTATTTCATGTGAGAATGGTAAGTCTTTGAGTCATTAATAACTATTGATTAAGAGTAAATGAGCTAGTACTAAGTGTGATGTAAACATGCGTGAGTTATGAAAGAAACTAAGTGCCATGAATTGAAAGTATTGTATGCATGGTCTCATTTAGGTTGCGTTCGAACAAATGTTACATGTGAGTCGTGGTTAATCATGTAAAGTATAAAGGCTTGTGTAAACTATTTTGAAAGAGAGTCCTAAAATCCGTTCTTGACGTTTGTAAACCCTATACTTTGAATGATGATCATATAAGTCCTCAAATAAGATATTTGTCATATTAAACCCTTAAGTTTACCGTTTGACATTTGCAACCCATAAGTCTGGCTAATTAATGATTAATACTCTAAAAATGTCGTAATTTTCGTCTGTCACTAAGAATAAGGATATACTTACAACTCTAAGAATATTAATGCGATGAATCCGTTATAACTTTAATGATGCTAATAAGTATTAAATAAATCATAATCCGTGTAGATTCGTTGAAGGAGACGCGACGTTGTATCTTCGTGTTCATTCATTCGTTTGCTTTTCTCTCATTTGCGTTAAGGTACAGATATTCTGACCTTTTTAGTAAAGGTTTTCTCATGATCTCCTTTTCTTGTCATTTCCTTATGCTTATTAGGATTCCCTATGCCATTGCTATGATTTCCTTCTATTTATGTGAATCTCTGTTTGTCTGAACTTCTGTTTGTTGAACCTTGCTATGTTTGAGTATGAATCTCTGATTATGAACCTCTGATTATGAACGTATGATATGTGACTGTGATATGAACCTTTGATTTTCTGAACATTGGATATGAACCCTTTCTGATTTGTTTGATCCGTTGCTTATCTGAAATCTCTGTTTATTGAACCATGAAACATCTGATTTGAACTTATGATATGAAAACTCCGATTTGTAAATCTGTTTGACCTTCATGATGAATTATGATCTGTGTCATTTATGACAATCTGTTTGACCTAAGTTAGTTTGACACCCGAGCCAATATTTCACTAGTCATGGGGGTTCCATGTCCTGTCGCGATGCACCGCTGACATGACTCTAGGGCAGAGAGTGATGTTCGCCACGTCCCTTTCTGTTATCTGTTTATTGATAGTATGGCCACTATCCGTCTGTTGGGGCATATGGATGCATCCTAGATCTGATCTGTTATCTGATATGAATTGTCTGGTGAATGATGTCGTGTGCAATACGCGTCTTCACAAATTTTGGGAGCTAGCTACACCATTTGTTATTGAGGTCTCCCCTTATATTATATAAGGTATTCCGAGGTCACCCCTCCGAATAAGAAAGTTACTTCTGATATGATATGTTCTGGGCTCGTGGTAGTTAACTAAATCTTTATCTGTTATTTCTATGTTAAGTATTCTGATTTTGATTCGGTATGTTCCAAGTGTTTATGATTATGTGCTAGGTTTATGATATGTTATTATATATGTTTATGCTTTTGTATGTTTATGTGACTACCGTCTATTATGCTAGGTTATGATTAACGTGTTTAAATATGATTCATATGATGTCATCCGATGTTATGTTAAGTTTATCGTTATGTAAATTCGTTGATCTGTGAGGTGAATGTGTTAGTATGAAGGTATGTATCCTGAAAGTTTAGTAAGTATGATTGTTCAGTTAATCTGGTGAACTTCGCCTATACGTTAGGGTATCTGTCTATTTATGTTTGATCTGCTATGTTTAAACCCTGCTGATGTTAAGATTGATCTGAGAACTGGTTTAGCTTATGATATCTGTCCTGAAAATTGCTAATGGCTATGTTATGTCTTTGTCTATTTAGTTATAGTTTGTCTATTGTGTTTTCTATCTGTATGTGTGACTGCCATTATTCTGACTGTTATTTCCGCTGCTACAATATTGAATTAAGTGTGTTAAATGTAGATTAATTGACTTGCATGAATGCCATGTTTACTTTCTAGGAACTGCTTCTGTTAGTCTTTAGACTTTTCGTTTGGGTTATATGTAATCTATTTTCTTGATATGTTAAGTGTCTGGTTATTCTGATGTGTTTGCGTTTGTGTCATTAATGTGCTATGAGGTGTTCTTAACTGTTATGTGTTCTTCTGGATTTCTGTATAACTGTGCTTCCGCAGAATCCTCAATGATTCAGTATTCTCATTCCGTTGCGATTTCGTTATTTGTATATTTGTTTTGTTTAGCTTTTGTTTCGTTATATCTGTTCACTGGGCTTTGTAAGCTCAACCGCATTTTCTTTTCCTGCGGCAGGTGTTAAGCATTCAAGATGAGCTTGTGGGATAGCTGATCTGGGTTGAGAGTAGAGCTGAGAGCAAGATTGACCATAGAGATCTTAGATTTATTTTGAAGTTTAGCTATTTATGTTTTCTTTTTGAATATTTTGTAAAGGCTTCCGCTATTGTACAGTATTTAAAGTTCTGATATGAAACCGTATTGTGACATCTTTGCCCTTGTCGGGTTGGGGTGTTACAAAACGGATACAAATAACTGCCTATTTGACCCATTATCTACACTAATTTGTCATAACTAATAACGCAGTCGTAAAAAAAATAGTTGGTTTTTTTAATAGTGGGAGATAAAATGGGTTCTGAGATATCACTAATGAGTTAATTCTTGGTGCACCTCAGTATCTTTCTCCCTTTTTTTTCCCACAAATACGCCCATGTCAACTGATCTCATGACCCGTGTTCAATATTTCATTGACCCGCTATTTGTGACTATAAACTTTAGCAATATTAAAAGCAGAAGTGATTCAGTTCATGCGCAATTTAAGCTTCTAATTGCATGATTAATCTGATATGCATCCGCCCTTACATCACAGCACTACCATTTGAAATTCTTTGTCAGTATGCACTGTTATAAGTTTATCTAATTATTATTTCATTAACAAGGTTACTCTTAGGAACCATAGGCCAAAACGACTACAAGCTCCACCCTCCATAACGCTTACATACCCGACGAACCTTAGCAAAGATCTTCCTTTCAATGGTTTCTTTATTGTCCAACTATCATGTGACATTGGGTATAAATAAGTGATTCTCCAAATATAATTTGCATATCATTTTCTCTTCAAGAATATCTCTCACTTGCGCCATGAAAAGCTTAAGCATCAATGGCTTTGCATGGTTTATAACTATTTCCATGATGTGTTTGCTTACAAATTTTCAGCTAACTACAAAGTTCTACTCAAATTTGTTTCCTTATCTTCGCTCCATTGTATTTGAACAAGTTCTGAATGCCGTTAAAACTGAAACAAGAATGGCAGCTTCGTTGCTTCGGTTGCACTTCCACGACTGCTTTGTAAATGTAAGCCCTGTTCCAAGTAAATCATGATTTTAGTTGATTGTCTGAATGTGCGAATGTGCTCTATGGTTATTAAAACTTTTCGCTATTGACTTATTGTGTATTTAGGATGATAATTTTGCTGTGTTATTTTCTTATTTGAACCTTTCCTGTAAAGGGTGTAAGCCGTCTTTGTATGTGATTATACATACTACCAAACCCTTCAAGTATGCAGGGTTGTGTTGCATCAATTTTATTGGACGGAAGCGATGGAGAGAAGACCGCTTTACAAAATAATAATTCCGCTAGGGGATTCGAGATTTCGAGGTCGTGGATGCTATTAAAACTGCTGTGGAGAGCTCATGCAGTGGAATTCCTAGAACATTTGTCTACAAAGTTGGTGATATGCTAAAGGTATATGCAGCAGCTCAAGATACTAACTCCCCTCTTTTTTTATTGCTCAACTTTGTAACCTCTAAAACATCGATTAATTGCAGATTCTAACAAATGGTCTTTACGAATCAACATTGCGTCGGGTGATTAACAACTCCCCGAAATACATAGTCTGGGTGGCTTGCTTTATTTTTCAACCTTCGCTAACCATTTTTTGGTATCCCTGTTAAAGCACTTTGAAAGGAATTCTAAAGACACACCACTAAATGGGTGTAATCCACCAGGCCACCGCCCTTAGACCACAACCATTAGAGCACCACCCTTAGAGATTTTAGGTGGAATTTTAACCCATCCGACCCATTCCGGTTTCCCTTTAATCTGACCCATTTGAAATAAAGCCTGCCTAAATTGACCCATTTTCAAGTTAGTGTGTCAAAATGTAAGTTTTGATTGAAGTTTTGGTCCAGGTCTGGTTTGGTTCCTACTTACGAAATGCATATTTTTTTAGAGCATGATAACAAAAACTAGAAACATAATTACAGTCTTATACTTTTAGAATGTTACTATATGCTTTAAAGGCTGGTCTATAGAGGGCTGATACAACCCTCTAATCATTTAAGTATGAACCTTTGTAACTATCAGTAGTAACTATGCATATTTAATCATTTGAGCCTTATTTTGTTATTTTTGTTGTGGGTTACAGGTACAAAACACATACTACTTGGTGAGCTTAGTCGATAATGATTACATCAACGGTGACCTATTCACTGTTTTCAAGGGCTTTTAGACCGTATATGCTGATAATTCATGTTCACATTCTTCCTAATGAATATATAGAGGAAATGTCGCTCTTATAAATTATGTAGCGTAGCAAATGGTGGTCATTTTTAATTGTTAAATTATATATCAGCATGTGAGGATATCATGCCTAATCATTATGTAGCGTTGAAAATGCAGCAAGACTTTAAGTGGAAGCACTCGGAATATGAAATTTCGAATAAGGTTAACAGGTTTCAATGTTCCAACTGATGGTCTGATGTACAGTCAGTAGCCATCCCAACGATCCTTAAAAACCGTGATGCTGTGATTCATTCCTACACGGGGTCTGGAAAGACATTATGTTGTTCCAGTACTCTCAAAAGTGGGCCCACTCAGCGGTTCACCCGATAGCAACAAAGATGATGAAAATAAAACCGACATAGAAAAATAAGCAATCCCAAACACTCGCATAAGTGATTCTGCAACTGATAAAAAAAACACGTCAGGTCTCGATCACAACAATATGCAAAAAAAGATATCATTTGATTGCCAAACAATATACAGAGCAGCTTGACTGCCAATGATGTATATACTCATTTGTTTCTTTAATTTCGTGTTATCTTTTAATGTACTGAGTCCAAGTAACGTTTTAATTAGGATGTTGATGAAGAGTTATTGGGCACTAAAACAACAAACGCGTCTCATGGAGGTACAGGTTTCAAAAGAAGTCGGGTTGCTGAAGTTCATAATTTGTCTAAGAGGGTGAGTAAATTCATCTATTTATGATAAAGATTATTTTCACTTTGGCTCTTTTGGATGGTATGAGACACCTGAAAGAGTTTGTCATCGAGAGAAAAGGGTAGCATGAAAATTCAACTTTTACAGGTTGTAGGCCTGAAATAGATTTGTATTTCAGATGGGACCTACATCTCAAGACTTTTATTTTGTATTATAAATGTTTAGCATAATGAACGGCGCTATCGACGACCAGGTAACTGTTCATTAGATTAAACATTAAATTACTACATCGTATTTACACAAATGTACCAGTATTAATAAGAGTATTCTGTTTGACATGTGTTGGAGGCAGCGGGGCTCGAAAATTTCAACCATTATAAAGATGAATGATCCGAATGGACAATGAGGATATTAGCATATCGGAACTTTAGATCCAAACACAACTTATCATCCGGATGGTCTAAGAAGCGATGACATTGCAACTTATCAGATGGTGATATTTTTTTTTCCGAAGTACGACAAGAAAGAAGGAACCAATAGCAAAAATCAACCACCAATGCGGTTGGAGCTGTTAAGATTGTAGATGACTGCTCACCTACTGATAAACCTAGGGATGGTGTGAATATTAGTGTTGAATGTGAGACGGTCAAAAGTTGGATATGGTGCAGAAAAACAAGCATAGATATTAGGATTGAAGATGAGCTACAACGGGACAATGGTATGAAGAAAGGTTAAGATTAAAAATGAGTGAGGTGGAGAGGTGATAGCTATGAGGAAAAAGAAGAGAAGGCCATTGCCTGAGAAAATTGAACAAGAGAGGGAAAGAGTGGTTAGAAGCAATCAGGTTATTTACTTGTAACCTCATACTAAGTATGTTTGATGGTGCTGTTGTTTTTTGAATTTGCCTTTCCTGCATAAAAGCTGTGGTATGGTAGACTGCGGCAGTAAACTAGATCAATGTCACTACACAGAAGGAGGAAACAAGTTTGTGGGTCTTGGTGGGTTCACATAGAAGACGACTCTGTGAAGAGTTGATAGACCAAGGTTGAGAGAAATTAAGGTACATTGTAATTATCTAAATAAGCAATTTAATGAAGTTATGGAAAAATACTTATGGAATTCAGTTATCTTAATATGATCATATAAAAACTTGAATGGCAGTGAAATAAAAGTTATCTATCGTTATAATATTAGCACAGTTGTCAAAAGACTCACAATTTTCCTATGGGGATTGCTACCGGAGGCATTTTATCTGGTGTTGGTGGATGTCTTAAATCTACAAATCTTAACGTTAAGGTGGGTCATTTGCTACTTTGTAGTTTCAGTAATGTTAACGAAACAATTGTTTTATAACATTGTTTGACAATTCTAAAAAATGTATTTCAGTTAACAAAAACAACAAAAAAATAATTACAAGTCATGCCCGCCCATTGGGCGGGCTTCGAAAACTAGTATATATATATAATCTAGATCAAATAAGATCAAACTTAAAGTTGTTAAAATGAGATCCAACTAAAATTTGACAAGTGACCTTCTCCTTACAACAAAAATAAATTTTTTATTAACTACAACTAAAATTGTTAAATTTTCGATAGATATATTTTTAAAATTTGAGAAACCTAGGTGATACACTTTGATTAGAAGTGTAATGTGTATCAGGTTTTTGTATGTCTATCAGGTTTAGGAATATTTATTAGTGTAATGTGTATCAGGTGTATCACTACTCCAAACTCATGTATCATTTGGTTATTAGCTGATAAAATGTTAATTTGTATTAAAATATTATTTTTTTGCTATTATTGCTAAAATTGTTATTTATAAATATTTTAGTGATTTTTTAGACTATATCTTATTTTAACAACTTTAAGTTTGATCTCACATTAACTCTCCCATATATATAATCTAGATCAAATAAGATCAAACTTAAAGTTGTTAAAATGAGATCAAAGTAAAATTTGACAAGCGACACTTTCCTTACAACAAAAACAAATTTTTTATTAACTACAACTAAAATTGTTAAAGTTTCGATAATTTTTTTTTAAAATTTACAAAACCTAGGTGATACACTTTGATTAGAAGTGTAATGTGTATCAGGTTTTTGTATGTGTATCAGATTTTGGAATATTTATTAGTGTAATGTGTATCAGGTGTATCATTAATCCAAACTCATGTATCATTTGGTTATTAGTTGCTAAAATGTTAATTTGTATTAAAATATTATTTTTATGTGTATTATTGCTAAAATTGTTATTTATAAATGTTTTAGTGGTTTTTTAGACTTGATCTTATTTTTACAACTTTAAGTTTGATCTCACGTTAACTCTCCCATATATATATATATATATATATATATATATATATATATATATATATATATATATATATATATATATATATATATATATATATATATATATATACTAGTTGTCATGGCCCGCCTAATGGGCGGGCATGACTTATAAGCCCTCCCGGGCATATAAGCCTGCCATAAAGGGCAGACATGACTTATAATTATCGCTGGCATATTTTACTATAGCGAAAGAAGGGTGGTAAAAAAATGGTTGAAAAGTGTTCATGTTAAAAGAAAGGGTTGTACATAAAAACTTTATTTATGTAAATGAATTATAAGATATTAGTGATCGAAGGCAAAATGAGCGCCAACATAATGGGATCTCATCCGTATTTCAATCAAAGAATCAATGAAAGAAGGTTTCAGTTTCATATAGCAATCACCTCTTTCCAGCCTTAGTCAAATAGCCACCGGAGGCTCCGAACGGGCACGGGCCAAACATGCTCATGTTATACGAATCACTTTAAAAAAGAACCAAAAAGACGAAATAAATTTCTTAGTTAAGGAGTTAAAATACGTCACATGAAATTCTTGAAATCCGTAAATTTCTTGTCAAAAAGAGCATAATAATCTAAAATACATGATTCACCGAAAAATTTACCCTGCTAGTGTACAATAGCATATGTATGCAAATTTTGGATCACTTAAATGTTGTGAGACCGGAAAAATAGAATAATAGGATAATGACATACTTCCTTTTCCCAGTCAGTGTATAACATCAAAATCGTTAGGAAGAATGCTTGAGTGAATAACGACAATGATCCCTAGCCATAATACCTACATAATAGACGAAATTAACTTGAAGAGTAATTTTCACTCGAGCTTTAAATGAGATCAAAGAGGCATAAGTAGCTACCTTTCTTCCAATATTAAATACAAAAGCAAATAAGATTTCCAAAGGAATCCCGATGAGATAATAAGATCCCAAGTTTACTATTGCACTAACTTTTTGTTGCCCACTACCTCTAACAACCCTTGCAAATTAAAATCAAAATGGGTATATTATGAAAAACAAATAGAAATGTTAACATTGCAGAAGATTTTAAAAATAATTGTGATTTTGGTAACACCAAACATATTTATTTAATTCAAGTTAAAAGAAATCAACATAGTTTATTGGCTCCATATAATCTGGACGCATAGTTTGAATGCGTTCGACGACGAGAGATCCTGCAAGAAGCATCATCATCTGCGCAATGTAGCTAACCACTTATTCTTCGCTACTATAACAATATCCCCATAGTCTTCTGATGCGTGGGTTCGGGGTCGAGAAAACGTCCTTTTCTACGAGCAATTTTTCAACCCTCTAGGCAGTGAACCTAATCGTTATATTGTAGTATGGGGTAAGCGTCGGGGATTGATATCGTTCTCTAGGGGAATAGGAATGCTAGAAAGAGATTTATGACGAGAAGGTGGGGTTGAGGATATAACACCACAACCCAACAAAGGTCCGAATGTCACATTATGGAGTCATATCAGAACATACTAATAAAATTTTGCAAGCGGAAGTCTTATAAAATAAAATACCAAGTCATATAAACGAATGACTTACAAGGAAAAATACAAAATCCAATATGTCAAAAATATAGTATCAAAACAATGATCTTCAAAAAGAGTCCAATAAGATATGAAAATTTAAAAACTAAACAAAATAAAGATATGAAGGGAATCAAAGGAAACTGATATCAAGGTCATAGTAATGAGCAAAATGAGTCAGCGATGAACCTGAGAACACAATATTAACAGATAACCAAAAGAACATAAATCAAAGGAGACCAAAGCAAAACAGCGCATCAACGAACATACATAAGTGCACATAAAATAGCCAAACATATAAATACTGGACATAAACGAATAGGAATTGATAAACAGCATCATAAGCAAAATAAGTAACCAAACAGTGTAACAAACATAGCAGTCAGCGTATCAACTAAACATAAATATGGCAACACAAATAAATCAGATAATCAGAATACATATACGTCAATCTGAATTCTATAAGCAGGCGGAAGCAACTAAATTGAATGTAAGCATGGCAATCACACAAGTCAGATAACCCACAGTTAATAAACGGAACAAGTATCATAACCAGCGGAAATACTAACAGCAGTATAAGCATGATAGACACATGTATCCGGTAGGAATACCAAACGAACATCATAATTGAATGAATTAACTAAACAAGAACATAGCATGCCAAACTAAACAAGTCAACTAGCCAGATAACATAAGTTGAATCATATTCTTTCATCAACCAGTAGCATGAACAGAAGTGTAAACATGGCAGATCAACAAGTCAGGTAAACATCAATTTCTAAGCCAAACCAATATCGTAAGAAACGAAAAAATGCTGGAATGACCACTTTTATATCCGTTACTGCTTAATTTTGTTCCTTTTCACTTTTTAGGTCTCTTGAAGGCAAAATGCTGGAATGATGCTTATTTGGACGAAAAGGCGTGAATATGTGAAGAAAATGGCCAAAGTCAAGAGCAAGACACTCAAGCTGCTGGAAGTGTACCCGACGGCGTCACAGACAAAGGGCGACGCCGTCCCTATATTTGTGACGGCTCAGGAGTGAAATTGTTATTTTTTACATGACTGTGTCAGGCTTTAAAGAGTAGGGCGTCACGGAGATTTCTCACCCCAGACGACCTAGATCCAGATTCAGACGACATCTGAAGTTGAAGCTGACGGCGTCACAACCACAACCTGACGCCGTCCCAAAGTTGACTTGGCCATGACGAAACCCTAATGGCGGCGATCTAACGGCGTCACAATTAAAAGGTGACACCGTCACAGTTGTAACTCTATATATAGAATTCGAATTTTCAGACTTTTAGAGAGATAGATTTGTGGAGTAAAAACCTAAAAAGATTTTGGTCTGTCTTGGGCAGTATCTTAGGGTTCTCATACCCTATTTTACAACAAGATAAGTTATTTACTTCATTGATTTCATTATGTCATCAATTGTATGTGTGTATGCTTGCATGTTCACCATGTCCGGCTAATTTAGTTGTGTGTTTGCTTAGACCTATGAAACCTAGTTATTGAATATTGATTGGTTGTCTCTTATCTTAATTGTAATTGGCTTAGGATTGCAATAGGCCATCTTTGTGTTTTTAATGCTTGAGTAATCTTTGTGAACCTTAGTTTATGATCGCCTAGAGTAATTGTAGGCTAAAAATCCAAAGATAACCTTTGAGTTAGTTTATGAATCCTAGAGATTTTGTAGGCAATAACCTTAAGGTATTCTCAAAGAGTTAGGGAGAAAAGCATACCCTACGACCTTAGAAGACACAATGCGTTAAGAATAAGGACGTGACAATTCAACCGTCAATAGAAGATAACTAGGGAGTAATAGTATCTAGGTAAACACATTTTTAATCATCATACGAGCACACATTAATAGACATAGACTACCCCTTGGCTTAGTTAATTAGATAATTAGAATAGTAGAGTAATCGGTAGAAATACCACCCCCCAAATCCATACCCCGAGATCGTACCTTTCAATTTTCTAAACAATATAAAAAAGATAAAAAATATCTTCCTCAACCCCAACCTTAGCGTAGTAATTTCTCACTAGCATTCCTATTCCCCTAGAGAACGATATCAATCCTGAGGCTTACCCTAATACTACACTACAACGATTAGGTTCACTGCCTAGGTGGTTGAAAAACTTGCTCGAAGAAAAGGAAGTTTCCTTTGACCCCGAACGCGCGTTGTATGTATCAAGTTTTACGCCGCTGCCGAGGAATAGAATAGCTAGTTAGATTTCCACCTCGTTTAGGTTCCCTTGCTTGATTCCTATCAAGTAAGATTTTTTCTCACTTTTTAGCTTCCTCGTAGTCTATCCCCTTTCTTCGTGACCTTTGTTAGTAATTTCATCACTTTTCATCATGGAAGGTGATAACCCACCAAACAACAACCTACCATCAAACAAATACCCCCCACTTGATCCAACCTTTGCCAACCAACTTCGAGCTCGTATTGTTAGTGAAATTGGAGAGCTTAAGAATTTGAATAGGATATTTGAAAGTGCACTTGAGGAAGCCCTTAAGGAATCCACTAGTACTTTAGATAGTGATTCGACCTCAAGCGATTCGGAGGATGAATTAGAAGAAGGAGATTATAAGGTGTTAGAAATTATGGAGGGTAGTAAGGAGGAGGAGGAATTTAGGGAGTATTTCGATTCATACACTAACGGGAAGAAAACCGCCTATCACTATAACGTAGTTAACTTCCCGCGAACACCTTTCAAGCCTCGCATAAAAAGTGGTGACCCTAAAAACATTAAGATACCGTGCATGATTGGGTACACATATAGGGATCACACTTACATAAACTATACGACACCCATGAACATAATGTTTAGGTTCTATTACAATTGGATCATGAGCGAAAAGTTAGGACCTCTGAGGGACCCCTTTTACCCTAGGAAAGTGAGTAACAATGTTGGGAGGGTTAAACGATTGCATTTCTTCGTAGGTAACTTCACATATAGGTGTGATTTCATGATCTTGGAAAATGTTAAGGGCATCATTGATGGGTTTTTAGGAGATGTGATACTTGGGAGACCATTTATTTAGGAATCTAAGATGGTTTATGATTAAGAAGAAGGAATAGCCAAGTTCTCAAACGGGACGGAGTGTGTTAAATATATAATGCCCTACAAAAATAAGAAGTTTGAGGGTATTGATGATCTAGATGTAGACAACATTCTGGCCTTTGAAGTTGATTGGGAGAACAAGGTTTACTATACCGCTTGTCTAGAGTTAGGCCCTGAATATATTCGTGATGAGAGAAGAGTTAAGGAAATCGAATGGGCTTCTAAAATAAGGGGAACGTAGGGGCACGACTTCGAGTCTAGCTACGAGACTCATAAATAAATAAAAGCTCTTCGTGGGAGGCAGCCCATGCTTAATTGTTTGCTTGTTTGTGTGTCATATATCTTTTCATTGATTGTTTATTCTCATGTTTGAATTTGTGAAAATGATTTATTTTGTCTTTAACTTCGTCTTAATTACATATAAAGGTATTATACAAAAAGGATAAGTGTAGGGAAGATTACACACGTTTTTAAAAGAACGTGAACATGAGAATTACAATTCTTGAAAAAGATATATATGTGTGTTTGTTAGAGTCAAATGCTTGTATCGAGTCATAATGGATGTTTTGCAGAAATTTTTCCAGATTCTAAAGATATAATTTTTCGAGATTTTTTCCAAAAAATCGCAGCAGACCAGTTTCTGTCAGGATAACCTGACGGCGTCAGGATTGCAACATGACGGCGCCAGGAGGAGCAGAAACCACGTATCTTGCTTTCTCTCATTTTTTGTGCTACTTATAAGTTTTTGGAATTTCCCAGGTCTTAATTTTCCAGAAAATTTGCAAACATCCATTCCACAAGCATTATATCCTAGTTTAGTAGAGTCATATATACTTTTACCGTCGATTTTACGCAAAGGTTTCGTCTATTTTCTTAAAGTGTGCAGGTTTTATTTATCAAGAAGAAGATACATAAGATTGGATGGAGCTTTTCACGCATACATTCTTCTTGGAGAAGAATTTAACCACTACTTCACACGGATCCTACCGAGCTAATCAGGGGAGTATTAGTTTCTTTCTCTTTTAAACACCTTCCATTATCATAACTTTGATACTTTCGGGGAACATTGGGGACAATGTTCAGTTTAAGTGTAGGGAGGGAGAATAAAATGGGAACTTTGAAATTATGCTTATCCTTGATCATTTGTCTTGTCCTATTTCATTTGTGTAATAAACCATGAGAAATATCGGTTAGGGTAAATTTGGCACCAAATTTAAAATTTTCATGACATGTAGGAGTGGGCCATTAGTCTTAATAAAGCGTCTCATGGATAGGAAGTTATATGACTAGCACAAAAACCCTTTACCACTCAAATTCCACCCCAAAAATGTGAGGTTCGCCCCTAGATTTGTAAGAATTAAAGCATTCATCTTTAATGCTTCAAGAGTGTACCGGTAGTATAATAGATCCATCTCTCCTATAGATTGTATTCACCATACCACCCATAAACTCTATAAGTTCCTATCTATCCAAAAGGGACCACACTACTGGTTCCTCATCAGAATCATCAGGATCAGCAACCTTGATGAAGGAACTTTCAGAGGCATTAAGATCAAATACCCTAGAACTCCTCTTTTTAGCCCGGCTCTTTCGTCTACCAGCAGGTGTGGAAGAAGGAGAAGAAATACTAGATCTTGGAGCATCTGGAGTAGGGATCACTGGGGTAGCATCCTCAGTAGAAATAGGCTTTCCAGCATCATAAGGAACATGCATAGCTGCATCAGGGGGAAACAAATGGTGCATTATCAGTGGAAACAACCTTAGACACATCAGAAGGATTTCCACCAAGGTTGTCAGTGGGAATGCTAGGCTCTTCAGAAGGAACAAATGAAACTCCATCAGAAGGATTCCTTGATGGATCTTTAGGAGGAATAGTCTGAGATTCACCAGCAGGAAGAGTTGTTTCAGCTGGTTTCTCCAAAGGTGTGGAAACTGGTGATGGATTCCTCACAGGTGAATCTTTAGGAGTCACTTCAGGATGAACAACATCTTCAGTTGTGAGCAGAATGTCATCAGAAGTATCAGCAGATTTCAACTTCTTGATTTCAGGCCCTTCCAAGGAAGAATGATGTCTCTTCAACCATGTATATGGATTGATGCCATCCCTATTCAACTGAGTGAGAATTCTCTCATATGCAATCTTTAACTGGTTATCCTTCAGTGTATTTACATATTTCATAGTCCAACCAGCATTGTATATTGCAGAACTCATATTCTTCACAAATTCCCTCATGTGTTGCCTTTGCTCAGCTTGAGTAGGGGGCTTATCTCTGTTAGGTGGTGTTTGTTTTTTAAGAGGCTCTGAATCTGAATCTGAACCGCACATCTGAATCTGAATCTAAGGCGTAAATGTCTGAATCTGACCGCATCTGAACGGGAAAAGAAAACTCATGTTTGAACCGCACATTTGCTTGTTCATACTATTTTTTTTCTTTTTTTTTGTGTCAGAAAGAGGAAACAAGATGCATTCAGACACCCATCTCAAGTCTAGACCATTAAGATCTTATTGCCTCTGAACGCGTCTGAACGGGAAAAAAAATCAAACAGTCTGAACGACCAAAATGTCTGACCGCGTCTGAACGGTTCAGATTAAGAGGCAGTTAAGAGCCTCTTTATGAAAAACAAACACCACCTTAGCCTTAGCCTTTCTTTCTGCACCTGCCCTTTTTCTCTGATTAGCCAAGGCAATCAGAGTAGCAACAAAATTATCTGACTCAAAAGAATTCCCCAAGATAGACTGAGCAAGGGATGTGTTGGTAGTGACTTCACCCACAATTTGTTTCCATGTGGCATCAGTGAAATGTAAAGCAACCTCATCAAGTTCTTGCTTTATTTGTGGTGTGATGTCAGGAATTGTGTGAGTTTGACTTTGAAATTCTGGATCATATGTAGCTTGAACCTTTTCTGCCACCTCCCTATCACCCTTCTCAATTTCATGAAGTTTAAAAAGCCTTTCTTGTTCAGCCTTGAAAGCAACAAGATGCATTTCTTCTTCAACCATAGGAGCCTTGCCCTTATCCACAGAAGGAACAGATACTGGTACAGTATCAGTAGTATCCTTGGGATCAGAAGACACATAAACTGGTATCTCAGCAGCATTGGAAGAAGCATCAGCATGAACAGACTTATCCGTACCAACAATATTAGTAGGGTCAGGCACTATGTCAGAGGGAACCGTCTCCCTATCAGCAGCAATGGGACTATCAGAAGAATCCATAGGACTAGCAGCAGCAACAAACTTAAACCTTTCAAATGCTGATAGTCCAGAGGATGGCTTGGTTCTTGTCCTGTGTGTTCCTCTTCTTGTAAAGACCTTGAACTCTGGAGGAACAACATGCTCAGACACATTATCTTTCTTGGTTGCAGTATCATTCAAAGAAATAGAGGCCAAGACATGTAATGCTTCTAAATCAATTTCCTCCTCATCCTCTGGCTCAGAAACAACAACCTTACTCCTTCTCTTATTCAGCCTATTCTCCAACTCTTGTACCCTTCCAACCAGTTTAACAATAGCTCCACCAAGGGATTTCTTAGTCTCCTGAAGCTCATTCCTTGTTTCTTTTAACTGAGCCTCCAAGTCATCAACCATCTGAGTATACCTGTCAAGTAGTCTAGATATTTTCATTAGATTATCAGGATCCTTAGCTCCACCAACAGGTTTTCCTAAGGTGTTAGGAGCTTCATTGGACCTGGGACGAGACATATAAAAATCACCACCAAAATTGGTGTCATCCTCTAACGTATGACTAGGTGGACTTAAAGGTTGGACAAATGGTTGTTCAATATTGATCTCAGTCTCAACAGGAGTTTGTTCCTGTGATTCAAAGGCAATAAGAGGCTCCTCAGGAGCAACAACCCTAGGTGATGGTGGGGCTATAGGTGTAGGGGATGGGGGTTGCTGGCTATCAGTGGCAACTGATGCAGATGCATCAGAAGCAATGGAGGCCCCAATATCAGCTGCAACTGATGCAGAGGCACCAACAGCACTGGGAATGGATGACATAGAGTCACCAGCAGCCTCAACATTAGATGGCTCATTGCCACCAGCAGCTTCAGCTGCACCAGCACCTTCATTGCCAAAGGGCAACATAGAAGGTAACACGGGTCTATGTTCTCCAGCAAAATTGGTTTTCATGGTGGCAAACAATTTAGCAGTCAATTTTACAATTACTCTAGGGGATTGATCTGAGGTTTCAATGCCTAAAATTATTTGAAGAAATCTGGGATACATTAAGAATTTATGTTTGGTATCCTTTATGTTTTTAAGCATTTCCTCAAAGATATATTTTGAAAAATTTTAATCTCTCCCCTGAGCCAAACAAATTATAGCTGTAGCAATCGAGCTAGAGAACTGATCCCAACCCCCAGACTTGGGACTTAAACACTGAAGGAGGGTGTGACAACTCGTACTTTCAGGTCATTTCTCAAAACAATTCATGCTTCACTATTTCATCGTTTATCGTAAACTAGGTTTACGAGTTTCAAATTCGCGTAACCTTAATGGTTTAGCTGCGAATTCATGATCATATCATCAAGGACATTTCATATAGACTAGGTTTAGTCTACATATCATTAACATCATTTTCATCATGTTAGTTCATGCATGGTTTTGCATTTTTCATTAAAACGAATAATTTCATATTAAATAAACGCTATCGCGTAGTTTATTATTTAAAACATTTGATCCGCTACTTCCAAAAATTATCCCGACATATTTTTATACTTAAATTAAGTTTATAAAAATAATATTATGAGTTTACCCAGTGTTTTAAATTTATTTGGTATATAAATTGTTAAATTTATATTATTACGACGTTTTCCTTAAAAACTACACGACAATTATTATTTCACTCAAATTTTGCAAGAAATGTGTTTTTATAATTTTTAATGACCTCAATATATTTTACTATGATCCGTTAAAATTTATTTCTAGCTAACGCTACTCTAAATGCTCAAATGTGCACACAAGTTACCAACTATCCTTAAATAACTACACATTTACTTCCACCTTTTACATACTTAATTAATTTAAATGCACTAAGACTTTTATGTCATATGTATGTCGACACATACTAGGGGACACACACATGTTGCTTCCAAAATATCTTAAGTACATGCATATCTATTATACTATATTACCTACTACACACACAATCACAATAATTCAAGGATGACTTCTCTCCTTCTTTTTTTTTCTTATCTTAAGACCGGCCATGGTGAAGAAACAAGAGAAATCCACAATTTTTCATGATCCAAGTATTAATCAAGTCCTAGGAATAATCTAGTAAGGGTTTTGAAATAAAAACCTCAAGATTGTTAAGTATTCTTTGCTCAAAAACTCTAAAACCATTCAAGTAAGTTTTTCATATATTTTACCAATCTTTCTTGATCATTCATGAGTTATTTTTATTATGCTTGAAAGAAAACATGCATGTTACATATGAATTTATACCACTTTCAATGTTTTTATTACTTATAATTAAGTTACATCATCCTATAAATTATCCTTTGTATCATATCATTTTGATGATGTCTAGGAACCCATGACACCCTAAGAAGGTGTATGGTAGGATTAGAATAGCTTCGGAGTTGTTTTGAATGGGTTAGAATAGGTTTGGCGCGAGAAAAACTCATTTCGACAAGTGTATAAAAGGGTCTGATTTTATTTTTTGAAATCTGGAAAATCCGACAGTAGATAAAAATTTTTGGCCTAGATATTTAGAAAATATACTTTAAAACGAAACCGTGGCCGCTTGAACGGATTAAAACGGAGCTATAACGAAGAAGATATGAATTTTTCAAGTTTGACGACAAAATATATATATCCTGAAATTTCAGCATGTTAATTCTAGTTTGTACGAGTCGAAAACGAGTCTTAAGCGTTATAAATTATTTCGACTTATCAAAAATATATTAGTATACTTTGATACGAAGCTAAGGACGTATAATACGTAGAAAACGGATTTGTAGAGATTAAATTATACACGTTTATATCAAAATGCCGTAACTTTATTATTTAAGAAAAACTATATTATTTCTATTAGACAAGTGTTACGGTAAACAAGTGACCATATTGAAGGCTATTTTTAACATTGACGTAGAACTTTTTATAAAGTGATGTCTTCTGGTAAAAGCGAGTTCACCAAGCATATTTTCTAAAATGACCGACCGTTTGTTTAGAGGAGTAGTAATGAATTAACTACGATTGCTTAAACTTTGCCGAAATTCACATTTAAACTATATTTTGGATAAAATCACCATACTTAACCTATATTTTTCTCTATGAACGAGACCTCTAGGATGAAAACTTAAATGCCAAAACTTTGAGATATTGATACAAGCTTCCCAAAACCGTTGAGTTCGTTCCTAACGCTCGACGTGCACCATTTTACGACTAGCTTTTCGAGGCCGTTTTTGTCACTTTCATGAAATTTCCAACGACATTATTTTACGACGAAAAGTTATAATTTCCTAATAAATCATTGAGGAACTATTGTAGGATGACATTTTGACGTAAATACTTGCAAAGTAATTTAAGAATGGTCAAGACGTCAAAAGAGTATTTTTCGACGAAGAGTATTATTTTCAAAATTCACAAGTGGTATAAATAACATACGGATTGCATGCATAACATTACATCATAACTCATTACGTATCATAACATTCATAATAGGTCAAGGTTAGAGATTCACGCTACATTTCAGTGTATCCACTTTTGTCATCATAATCATTGCAACAGGTGAGTTTTCATAGCCCTGATTTATTCAAGTTTTACTTTATTTCAAACCTACGGGGGAGAATACATTGCACATCATTTTATTACGTTACCAAGTATATCAAATTCATTTACATTGCTTAAGTTACCACATGCCAATTGAATGTCCCCATTACATTACATGAACCGTTAATTTCCTAGAAGCGAGGGTGAGTGGATAGATCTATCGAGGGTGACTCCTCCATCCGGGTTGGTGGATCCCAACTAGTCATACGGATGCATTTCATTTAATAACATTATTGAGTTGTCTGGCAAACACTCTGTTGGGGCGAACATCATGAACAGTCTAGTTTCGGTGTCATGGGCTTAAGCAATTGTAACATCATTTTGTGACATCATTGTCATACATAATTTATACTTGTGGTAGTCGTATTAACATTTACATAAACTCTATGAACTCACTCAACCATTGTGTTGACACTTTTAGCAATATATTTTCAGGTATCTAAGGCATTCACTTCATGGCATGCATGTGGGCATATCATAGAGTCGCGGTGACGACGCGTCTCACATGGGATTTATACACTTTAAAAACATCGTTTGACTTGTACCAAACTTACTTTCCGCACATAGTAACTTTCATTTGGGACCTATCTTTGTAACTCTGAATGTTTTATTAAATCAAGCGATGTATTTTCCAAACGACACTTTAGGTCGTTCAATATAACTGTGATTGTGATGCTATGACAGTCAATCCCCAGGAATTCCATTCCGCTGCAAAACAGGTAATTTGGGGGTGTGACAGATTGGCATCAGAGCTTCGGTTATAGAGAACTAGGTTGCATCATTGACCCTAGACTATAACTACATCATCATAGCATCTCATCATTTCATCATAAGTGCATATTCACTATACATGCGGTTTCGTACGCACTTTTTGCGAGTTAGTTACTTTCATTTCAAAATCGATTGTCACATAGATGCCTTCAGATACCCATCCCATCATACTCACATCAGACTTTGACATGGAGAATGCCCTGTCATTCCCTACCACAATTTTAACATCAGTTGACTCAACACCGATAACATCAGATGATGAGACTGAACCCTTTTAGGAGGACGAAGTTGCACCTGCACCATCACGATCACTATTGATTCACTATAGGATCAGGACAGTTTTTATCATTCGGCTGGGACAGATTATACCATTTGGTAGAACTTATAGGCTTAGTCCTAATGAACCTATTTTCTTATTTCACCACAAGGATTTCCATTATCATCATTGTCATTATTTTCATCATCATTATCATTTTTAGCACCATCCGTACCATCGCATCTCATACACGATACTCATACATCTGACTTGCAGCTTGGGAAGCATGCATGAATTGACACATCATTACCATTTATCACTAAGATTATAGACATTGCACTATCTCATTGGTTTGAGGACTGTGAGAGTTCTAGGGCTATTGCTGCTAGACCGTCTACTACTCCTACACTTGAAACACGATTAGACCACCAACAGGAACAGATAATAAATACCTTTCTAGCTAATGTAATCTTTATCATTTATTATCTCCACGATAATCACAACCTTTGTTTATTTCATTCCTTATTCCAATTGCCAAATTTTCAATCATTTCGCGACATTACCTCACTATCTTATTAGTGGTTAGGACAACTTTATTCTTGACTAATTAGGAGAATATTACCATTCTATGAGGTTCTCCCATGTATCCTACAAACTATTCAACAAATTATATTTCAAGTTACTTTGCTACTACTTCATAACATTATTTCACTTAATTTTATTTCAAGCTATTATACATCATTTTAGAAACATTGTTTCGTAAAGTTTTAAGACAAGTTGTTTCGTTACCACCCTATCAATTGGCCTTCAGTCATTTTATCAACTATTTAATACCATCATGCGAAACGATTTTCATGTTACTCTGAAAAATTATTGAGCCATCATCTTACAAAACAAAACGTTGAATACCATCTAAAACTTCGGAGGAACATAATATCATTTTAACAAAACCAAGCATCACATCATTTGTCCTCGATTATACATGGCCTGATCACCTATGTATAATCTAGGAAGAATTATGTCATGAAAACAATCTTCACTCAAAAGCAAAGCTTTGTAATCAGATAAATTGTTCATAAACATTTCTTTTGTTAACACTCTATAGATTCCTATATCATTCATCACTCACGCAACCAATAAGTTAGAATTTGACGAGTTACCTTTTTAGGAAAGGCTATCTATACGATCTATGAGAAGGATTCCTTGATACAAGAAAACAATGAAGGGATTTTGGAATTACCGACAAGGGCTAGAAGTAGGTAGCGAGATCTTTCAAAACTCAATAAAAATCTTAAGCCATCACGGGACAATCCGAACCACTATCTTTGGACTAGAAGCCAAATTCTATTATTTCAAAAGTACTAGCTAGACCGAGTTACGAGATTTAGTACAAATCAAATACACACTAAGCGACACTATAGAAATAAACCAATCCTCCTAATTGAGACTACATAACATTTCATTAAACAAGGCTTCAACAATATGTGAACTTCCCTACAACGAGTTTCCCTTAAAGGAAAATTTGGTTAGATTAAGGTTATCTATATAAACTTCCTTTAAGGCATTGGGTTCTCTAGAAATTTCAGATAGCCTCACTTTCATATCAAGAGATGCAACGGGCATGAACATATAGGACAATCAATGACTCCCCATCTACAAGTGAAACTAGAACAAACATTCTTCGACATAGTATGAGTTGATATCTATTTTCTTGCTAGCATGATAACAATATTAGTGATGAACTATTTTTTTTTAGAAGCACCCAATATCGGAACAAATCTTGAAAATCAACCACTACACCACGTCACTTAAATATATAAGGTTTGTGACTTTACAACATAGAGCATGGAAACACTTCGATAATCAAACAATAAACATTTTAGTCATAGAGACTAAGCACCTTAGGCAAGTAAGACTCAAGTCATGACATTCGCTAGGACGAGAAACGCGAGGAATCACAACTGTTACCTATATTCTATCCTTTTTCAATAAGGTCCTTTCCGACAGAATTAACATTTTGAAATCTAACACGAGACACGTGGTATCAAGTCCAGTTGTACCTATTATAAGCTATTCGATTCACCTTAGGCTGCTGTCAGTCATTTCAAGATTTCCATGGAACCTACTAGGACATGATTACCACCTACTATCCTCAGCTCAATGGTTAGAGCGAGAGAACAATTCCCATATTAGATACTATGCTCAAGCAAGCGTGACTTTCTAGAAATGGTTAAGCAAATCATTCTTCATCGACAAGTTTCTTTACAACAATAGTTAGCTCATGAACATATTGACTACACCATTTGAGGTACTCTAAGGTTGAGGTATCAATCACTTATTCACGGGTTAAAATCAGGAAAGTCCAATTTATTAGTCCATAATTCATTCAGGAAACAATACAGAAGTCATACAAATCAAGAATCAGTTACAAGTAACAACATATAGCTAGATAAGCTACGTCGATATACAACGCAAAACATTAGAAGTATGTTCCATTAGTCGCAAACCATTAGAATTTCTAGTTGGTAACAAATTTATGTTCAAAATCTTGCCTTGGAAAGGCGTAGTGCGATTCAGAAAAACATTTGGACGAACCGATGCGACTCAAATATCCTCACCTTTCACTGATAACACCGTAGAACCTAACATGGACTGAATTCAGGGACTGAATTCCTTTTTGGATGGGCGAATGTGACAACTCGTACTTTCAGGTCATTTCTCAAAACAATTCATGCTTCACTATTTCATCGTTTATCGTAAACTAGGTTTACGAGTTTCAAATTCGCG
Source organism: Chrysanthemum makinoi (assembly GCA_910596185.1). NCBI lineage: Eukaryota > Viridiplantae > Streptophyta > Magnoliopsida > Asterales > Asteraceae > Chrysanthemum > Chrysanthemum makinoi. The sequence goes on from OU343221.1 coordinate 127,577,183, forward strand.
TAACCTTAATGGTTTAGCTGCGAATTCATGATCATATCATCAAGGACATTTCATATAGACTAGGTTTAGTCTACATATCATTAGCATTATTATCATCATATTAGTTCATGCATGGTTTTGCATTTTTCATTAAAACGAATAATTTCATATTAAATAAACGCTATCGCGTAGTTTATTATTTAAAACATTTGATCCGCTACTTCCAAAAATTATCCCGACATATTTTTATACTTAAATTAAGTTTATAAAAATAATATTATGAGTTTACCCAGTGTTTTAAATTTATTTGGTATATAAATTGTTAAATTTATATTATTACGACGTTTTCCTTAAAAACTACACGACAATTATTATTTCACTCAAATTTTGCAAGAAATGTGTTTTTATAATTTTTAATGACCTCAATATATTTTACTATGATCCGTTAAAATTTATTTCTAGCTAACGCTACCCTAAATGCTCAAATGTGCACACAAGTTACCAACTATCCTTAAATAACTACACATTTACTTCCACCTTTTACATACTTAATTAATTTAAATGCACTAAGACTTTTGTGTCATATGTATGTCGACACATACTAGGGGACACACACATGTTGCTTCCAAAATATCTTAAGTACATGCATATCTATTATACTATATTACCTACTACACACACAATCACAATAATTCAAGGATGACTTCTCTCCTTCTTTTTCTTATCTTAAGACCGGCCATGGTGAAGAAACAAGAGAAATCCACAATTTTTCATGATCCAAGTATTAATCAAGTCCTAGGAATAATCTAGTAAGGGTTTTGAAATAAAAACCTCAAGATTGTTAAGTATTCTTTGCTCAAAAACTCTTAAACCATTCAAGTAAGTTTTTCATATATTTTACCAATCTTTCTTGATCATTCATGAGTTATTTTTATTATGCTTGAAAGAAAACATGCATGTTACATATGAATTTATACCACTTTCAATGTTTTTATTACTTATAATTAAGTTACATCATCCTATAAATTATCCTTTGTATCATATCATTTTGATGATGTCTAGGAACCCATGACACCCTAAGAAGGTGTATGGTAGGATTAGAATAGCTTCGGAGTTGTTTTGAATGGGTTAGAATAGGTTTGGCGCGAGAAAAACTCATTTCGACAAGTGTATAAAAGGGTCTGATTTTATTTTTTGAAATCTGGAAAATCCGACAGTAGATAAAAATTTTTGGCCTAGATATTTAGAAAATATACTTTAAAACGAAACCGTGGCTGCTTGAACGGATTAAAACGGAGCTATAACGAAGAAGATATGAATTTTTCAAGTTTGACGACAAAATATATATATCCTGAAATTTCAGCATGTTAATTCTAGTTTGTACGAGTCGAAAACGAGTCTTAAACGTTATAAATTATTTCGACTTATCAAAAATATATTAGTATACTTTGATACGAAGCTAAGGACGTATAATACGTAGAAAACGGATTTGTAGAGATTAAATTATACACGTTTATATCAAAATGCCGTAACTTTATTATTTAAGAAAAACTATATTATTTCTATTAGACAAGTGTTACGGTAAACAAGTGACCATATTGAAGGCTATTTTTAACATTGACGTAGAACTTTTTATAAAGTGATGTCTTCTGGTAAAAGCGAGTTCACCAAGCATATTTTCTAAAATGACCGACCGTTTGTTTAGAGGAGTAGTAATGAATTAACTACGATTGCTTAAACTTTGCCGAAATTCACATTTAAACTATATTTTGGATAAAATCACCATACTTAACCTATATTTTTCTCTATGAACGAGACCTCTAGGATGAAAACTTAAATGCCAAAACTTTGAGATATTGATACAAGCTTCCCAAAACCGTTGAGTTCGCTTCCTAACGCTCGACGTGCACCATTTTACGACTAGCTTTTCGAGGCCGTTTTTGTCACTTTCATGAAATTTCCAACGACATTATTTTACGACGAAAAGTTATAATTTCCTAATAAATCATTGAGGAACTATTGTAGGATGACATTTTGACGTAAATACTTGCAAAGTAATTTAAGAATGGTCAAGACGTCAAAAGAGTATTTTTCGACGAAGAGTATTATTTTCAAAATTCACAAGTGGTATAAATAACATACGGATTGCATGCATAACATTACATCATAACTCATTACGTATCATAACATTCATAATAGGTCAAGGTTAGAGATTCACGCTACATTTCAGTGTATCCACTTTTGTCATCATAATCATTGCAACAGGTGAGTTTTCATAGCCCTGATTTATTCAAGTTTTACTTTATTTCAAACCTACGGGGGAGAATACATTGCACATCATTTTATTACGTTACCAAGTATATCAAATTCATTTACATTGCTTAAGTTACCACATGCCAATTGAATGTCCCCATTACATTACATGAACCGTTAATTTCCTAGAAGCGAGGGTGAGTGGATAGATCTATCGAGGGTGACTCCTCCATCCGGGTTGGTGGATCCCAACTAGTCATACGGATGCATTTCATTTAATAACATTATTTGAGTTGTTTGGCAAACACTCTGTTGGGGCGAACATCATGAACAGTCTAGTTTCGGTGTCATGGACTTATAGCAATTGTAACATCATTTTGTGACATCATTGTCATACATAATTTATACTTGTGGTAGTCGTATTAACATTTACATAAACTCTATGAACTCACTCAACCATTGTGTTGACACTTTTAGCAATGTATTTTCAGGTATCTAAGGCATTCACTTCATGGCATGCATGTGGGCATATCATAGAGTCGCGGTGACGACGCGTCTCACATGGGATTTATACACTTTAAAAACATCGTTTGACTTGTACCAAACTTACTTTCCGCACATAGTAACTTTCATTTGGGACCTATCTTTGTAACTCTGAATGTTTTTATTAAATCAAGCGATGTATTTTCCAAACGACACTTTAGGTCGTTCAATATAACTGTGATTGTGATGCTATGACAGTCAATCCCGTGAATTCCATTCCGCAAAACAGGTAATTTGGGGGTGTGACAGAGGGTATGAACAAGAAATCTCCATTTAGGGCAAAATTTGTTTTTATACCATATGAACTTCCCATCAGTGGGATACCCTAATGTAACACCCCCAAATCTCGATACAGCGGAAGACTTAATCAAGTATTTAGGGCGTTACAATTGGATTGGTATCGCACACAAGTATAGCAAAAAAATAGTCATTTATCATTCAAAGCCAATCCCAAAATTTGTTATTCAAAACATTTAGTTTCAAAGTGTAAATATTAGGCCCAAAACATAATTTAATAAGATAGGTCCCCAAAGTTTATCAGAGTCAGAAATGATCCTTGCACCTCGCCTTCTTGCCAAGTATCCACCGATCACGTATTCCAAACATCTCTCAAAATCCTGAGAAATCATGCTAAAAGGTCAGCTTACGCTGGTGAGTTCATAGGTTTAAGTTCAACAAAATCATAGTGGACCAATAAGATTTGATTTGCTATGCAAGACCTAAGATAGATAAACACCGTTTTCACACCGATCCATGCCGGATCACCAATCATAATACATGTCCCGCATCCAGGGACAACTCGAGCTCGCGACTCTAGTCCAGCACTGTCATGGCAAAATCTAGAACGATTGCCAACCCCGGACTAGGTCGATGTAGAAGTCTATTCTTAGTTAGGCACGGCTAACCTAAACTAAGGCAACAACTACCACACATCTATCTAAACAGTCAAGCATATAAGCAAATCCAAAAGAGTTTTCACGGTCCAAAAACAACAGCATGATTCTCACCCCAAAATAGTTCAAAACGTAGTTAAAACGCATATAAAAGTGGGGCTATGAAACTCACCTTAGCCACAGCAATGCACGAATAAATACTAGCAGAAGATAATAGGTAATCACGTCACAGCAATGCACTATTCGCTATTGACACGACTGGCATCTAAAGTTAATCTCCATGGCATCCAAAAGATTGTACGACGAGTACAATAGAGTAGTTGTGACGCAACCTAATGCGTATACGATATTCTTAGAATACGGCTCATATGATAAAGAAATCAATAGAAAGTAATGTGTTGTAGTTTTCGTGGATCATTCATGTCATTACTTTCAAAAGTACATTATCGTTCCCAAAAGTTCATAATTAATATCTCAAAAGCTTAGCTTTAACGTTTCGTGTGGTGGTAAGAAACATAGACGCGACATACAACCCACGCAAAAGGAGAGAAGACATCGACCAAATCAGGACATACAGACCATAACTCACGGCAAAAAGGAATAGACATTGACTTAGTCAAGAAATACTTGACAATACTCAAGCTAGTCAAAGACTAGGAAATGACGACAACTATTTATGCAACGTAAATAGGTTAATTGATAAGTTTCGGCAATTTACCCAACAATTCCCAAACGTACATGATCAATAATAAAAGACCAGTTTTCCATTTATCGCTCAATTAATAAAGGCTTCTCATTCGCTATTCATAATCATACAAGTTTACCCGAGAATTACTTCATATAAGGTATGGTAAATAGTGTACTATAATTGACACGTTCATTTATTCCAATGTTTCCGAATCAATATGTCTTCAATAAGTTATATTATCAAAATAATATTTCCAATAAGTTTATAAAAGCTAGCATGTGTAATGAAACACGAGTTACCATCGTATTTAACAAGGGTTTATAATAGATTAAACCATATCCGTCCATAATATATATAGTTATATAACTCAATAGTAGCGTAGATGTGAAAACAGAATATTCAGCTTCATCGCAAAAACAGTTATACTAAACTCATTTAAACCAAAACGTTTAATAAGGTAAGACATAATAATCAATACAACTTGTTGTCAATAGTTTATAAAACAAGTTATTATTGTAGATAATAAGGGTTTTTAACTAAATAAAACCGTATTCGTCAACAATATATTCAGTAATATATTTCATCTTCGGTAAAAATGTGAAAACATAATATTTAGGCTTATAGCAAAAAGAATACATTAACTCGTTCCCGAGTCTAACATATCGCAGTTAGTTAATTCAAAATATTACATAATTCCCGACTTAGAACCAATATAATTTATGTGTCGTTTGTTACCCGAAACATATAAACCGTATTAAACATCATAAGTTACAACATATATACAATAACCGATATTAGTTACTAATCACGTAACTAGTTATAAATAAATATCCTCTATTTTATAACATCTTTCTTACTACCCATTCGAGTCCAAAATTTAATGATCAATGTGTCCGATAGCGATATTTATCATTAGTCCATCAATTATCAAATAACTCATTGTTATCATTTATGTATATAGCTAACCCGTTGACTTATACTATTATTCGTTTCATTAATTCACAAACACATTCCATATTAACCACTTATCGTGACTAAAATAATCCCGTAACTAATTTATCAATACCATATCCGACCAACCTAAATCAAACGCCAAGTACTATCCGGGTCAAACATGATACCATAGCATTCGTAAGTCAAACAAAGGCTTGGGTCAAACCCGACTCGACTCCACAACAGAACAATACACACGCTTCCTTAATTATTGTTACCATTCGAGACTCACAACAGTGTTATGGCAACACTAACGCAAGCACAATACCCAACTTAATCCATATAATCGTGTCCAATACACAAGGGTTACGACCCGACCTGTTTCCTTATACCCAAAACTGACCCGACACCAATTCATGACCAATGAATCTAAGTACACCTGAGCACATAGCCTAATAACAACATGAACACACAACCCTTCAAGGGTCTCGACAGAAAATCAACGAGCGTCACTCTATCTTTTTCAAGTTCTTACCACACACGAATCAGTTTTATAAATATGTCTAATCCATTTTAACCCACCATTCTCATTGTAAAACTGTTATAACCATTTTTATAGTCCACGAAAACATAATCACTAGTTATCCATACGCATCTTTTTAAAACGTCAATAATAAAACAAATGAGACAACACAAGTACTTACCGAGAAGAAAAGAGAAGATACGAGGGTCGTGATGGAGTCTTTATACGAGTACAACCCGTATTTAACCAAGCACGAACCATAATAACACGTTATCTTATGAAACCCTAGAATCCGAATCTTAAAATTAAGATCTAGGGCGCGTGGAAGAGATTTAACGTGTGCGTTTTATGAAAATGGAACCACGGGATCCCAATCTACAAGATGGGATGGGTGGTGTACTTATTGGAGGTCGCCGGAAGTTGGCCGGAATCCGGCGACGGCGCCGGAACCCTAGATGGGGTGGCCGGATATTGTAGTGAGAGAAAGAGTGTGTGTGTTTTGAAGTGAGAGAAAGATTATGTCAAAATGAGGGAGTGGTGAGAGGTGTGTGTATTTATAGTACTAGGAGGGGCCAAACTTGCACACTCAAAACCACAATGGCTAAAATGAAACTATCAAAAGGACCCTAGCTGTAACTTTGTAAATCTTTCGATATATTAGATTCGGGGCTCGTTTTAACTAGTAAACGAAGGATTCGTGTCTCGAGAGTTACGCCACTGATTTTAAAATGTTAATTCCAATAAAAACGATATAAAATTCGACTCATGTCTCAAATTAAATCAAACGATCGCTCAAATCGACGTTTCTCCAATTACGACGCATCGAGGAATTTATGAGTTGTCACACCTGAGCTGGCCAAACCAGTGATAATTTCTTCTCTATTATTGTCAAAGACACCTCCTTCATCATCTAAATTTAACTGAGTCCTTATGAGAGAGTCAGTAATGACATACTCCTGTCCATCTATAATGGCCACAATCTCCTTGGGTTGACCATCAGGAGATCGCTCATGAGCTGTGGCCCAAAATTTCTTGACTAAAGAGTTATAAACAAGAGACGGACAAAAGGTTAGAGCATACCTGAGTTTGGAACGCAGTAAAAACTCAATCATAGGATCATATAAATCACTTCCTTTGGCTTTTTCCAAGAATGCAACTTTATTGTGATCTCCTTTGAAAGCCGACGACGCCATTGAATGATTCGAGAAGGTTGAAGATGGGTTTGGTTTCAAAATGAGAGGGAATTGAGCAACTAGGTCGTGGGATGACAATAATTGGTTATTTAAGTAAGTCACTTAAAATAACCTTTTAAATCGGCAAAACACTCGCAATGAATCTTTGACCAATTTTGAATTTAATTAAATCCCATATTTAATTCCCAAGAATACAAAACCAGCAGCAATCGAAAGTCAATTCAGCAGAAACCATTTTGTCAATCAGCAGGAACAACTGAAACCATCCCTCATCAGCAGAAACACACATGAAACCAGCAGGAATGAAGAAAAGTCAAACCATGTTGTACTTAACTGCGCATTAAAAGTCTGCAGTCTTAACCCTTATTAATTCAAATACCAACCAAGTCATTACTTCCATAAATTCTAACAACCAAAGATTGCACCTTGACTTTACCTATATAACCAACCCCTTGCCTCATAAATCACATACACATCAAATAACCCTAACACACCAATCAATTACCAAACTAACTACCATGAATAACTCTCCCAACCATCCGATTGAGATATCTTCAGACTCATCTGAGGAGATGCCATCCAATGATGGATGGTTAACCTACTTCCCTCGTGGTTACTCCAGCGTGACTTACATGTCCAGAGACCCTCCACCTTCACCAAAGACCTCTTGGGACTTCTTCAGAGAATCTGCCTACCTCACCTTCAGGCTTGGGGTATAATGATACCAGTTTTGACACTGATGATGAGCATGGTGGATCTTCCAGACCAGTAAATGTTGCTCCTCTTGCTATTGTGCCACCTTCTTCTGTGCCAGTTGCAGGCCCTTCAGATCCAAGACCAGGACCCGGCACCTTAAACCCTGAGAAAAGGGCTCAAGTGGTTGGTATTGCTGCTCCTAGAGTGTGGGACTTCATCAGTAGGTGGGGAAAGGAGCATCAGAGGATGCCAGAGTGGGCAAAGAGGAGGCCAAGTAGGTGCCTTAAGGATGGAAGCTGATGTCTGGAGGAGTGTTTTGATTTGGTGAAGCTTGTGTCATGTCATGTGGTTCTTAGAAGTCATAGGAAGACTTGTAACAGTGTACTGCATCCTAGAATGCAGTTTTTATATAAATAAAAGACTTTCCAGTTTCTAGTTTAATCTTTGCAACTGATTGTGTGTTTGATACTTGATCTGCAAAATGGTTAGAAGTAGACAGAATATACAAAAACTATACAAATATACAACATTAAATCCTCCCCTTAAACCAAAAAAACCTCCCCTTAGACATAATCCTCCCCTCAAACACAATAATCAGGGGTTGATGATGCCAATATGGACAACCAAAAACTGAAACCTTGGACCATCAAAATCTTTAGTCAACAAATCAGCTACATTATCATCAGTGTGAATTTTAACCACTTGAATAAGATGTTTTTCATTAGCATCCCTTATAAAATGGTGTCTGATATCAATATGTTTAGTTCTCTGATGAAAAACAGGATTTTTAACAATGCAAATTGTACTTTGGTTGTCTATAAAGATTTTGGTGTTCATAAAATTGAACCCATAATCCAATAAATGATTTTGTATCCAAAGTACCTGACCACATCAACTAGCAGTTAAGAACATACTCGCTTCAAGAAGATGTAGCCACTATGGTCTGCTTCTTGCATTTCCAGGAGATTAATCTCCTTCCCATAAACTGACAACCCCCAGTAGTAGATTTTCAATCAAAGTTTGCACCAGCATAGTCACTATCACTATAAGCTTCCAACTCAAATTGAGACTCTCTAGGATACTAAAGACCCAACTTAGGTTGACCTTTGAGATACTTGAAGATCTTCTTGACTGCATTCAAATGGGAAGTCAAAGGAGTGACTTGATGCCTGGAACAAGCACTAACTCAAACATGATATCCGCCTGAAGCGACAAATACATTAAGGAACCAATCATAGACCTGCATGCATGTACATTAACAACAAAGATCTGTTCAAGATTTTGACTTAGGCTTTGGGGCTTCATAAGGAGTAGTTGCAGTCCTTACATTCTCTAAATCAAACTTCTTGAGGATATCTTGAACATATTTCTCTTGACTGATGAAAATACCATCTGGCTGTTGCTTAACTTGTAGGCCCAAAAAGAAAGTAAGCTCACCCATAGCACTCATTTCAAAATCACTTTTCATCAGCTACTCAAATTCCCTGCACCAAGCTTCTTTGGTAGAACCAAAGATAATGTCATCCACATACACTTGAACAAGAATGATATCCCTGAAGTTCTTTTTGATGAACAGTGTCTTATCAATAGCACCTCTCCTGTAACCATGCTTTAGCAGAAATGATGAAAGTCTGGCATACCAGGCTCTTGGTGCCTGATGAAGTCCATAGAGTTCCTTGACCACTTTGTAAACCATATCTGGATTGTGTGGGTCTACAAAACCTTTGGGTTTAGTCACATATACTTCTTCTTCAATTTCACCATATAGGAAAGCATTTTTAACGTCCATATGATAAACCATGAAGCCCATGTAGGAAGCAAAAGCCAAGAAGAGTCTGATAGCTTCAACTCTTGCTACAGGAGCAAACACTTCATCATAATCAATGCCCTCTTCTTTCCTGTGACCTTGAGCTACCAACCTAGCCTTATTCCTCACCACAATCCCCCTTGCATCTCTTTTACACTTCAGAATCCATTTTGTTCCAATTGCATACTTCCCAGCAGGCAACTGAACAAGCTCCCAAACATTTTGATTCAAAAACTGTTGCATCTCTTCTTGCATAGCAGCTACCCAATCTTCATCTGCTAAAGCATGTGCAACACTGGTAGGTTCAACTTGAGAGAGGAAACAACAAAATAGACAATGTTGATAGTCTATGTGATTGTTCCTATGTTGATTCTGAATGTAGCTAAGAAATGCAGTGTCTCCAAATTTTTTCTGCTTCACCTTACTTCTAGTTTGAACAGATGAAGTAGGATCACCGATAATCAGAGATTGTGGATGAACAGTGTTAACCCTTTTTGTAACATTAGGACTAACATCAAATGAGGTGGACAAGTTATTAAGAGTTGGGCCAAAGTCATCATAATATGAAGAAGAATCAAAGATGCCTGTTCTTGACAAATGATGAATGCCATCCAATTTAGAGCATGAATAATGGGAATTGGCTAGATCAGATGGACTTGGAAATCTAGCAGGAGAATCATCTAAACCCAGAGTATCAACAGATGGAGTACTTGAGGAAACCGTAGGAATAGTATCACTAGCAGGAGGAACAGGAACGCTACCAGCAGAATTAAGTTCAGCAGCAACTGACCCATTACCAGCAGAAACAACTTTATCACAGATTCGACCGCCAGATCAAGAACATTACCAGCATGAATAGATGCATTATTAGCAGCTTCCAGGTTCCTGCGGGCTTCAATAGTTGCTTGCCATAAGAGTTCCTTAGTGTCTTTGGAGAATTCATAACCATACTTTTCAACATCATCCTTAGCTGCATGCTCTTGGCGTTGAAGCTTCACAAGTTCTTCTGCATACCCTAAATCACTTGGTTTTTTACCAGAAGAATCCTTGTCGCCAGTACCTGAAAAGTGGTTAGTGGGAAAGGAAGGAACAACAATAAGTTGTTCATCACAATCTGAATCTGAATCATCATCTGAGGAACCTGAAATGTTAGTTGGTGAAACCTGTGGACCTGCAGAATGATTAGATTTGAAACGAGTATAACCAAAGTAATCAGTTAAATAGTCAAGATCAAAGTATGTAGGATCGTATATTTTATGTTGTTTGATGATTCGGGTGGTCTAAGTTGGTGATTATACAAGAAAGCCATGGTTAGAGAGATGAAGAAAGTAGAGAGGGTGATTCTAGAGAGATAAACAAAAGAGAAAATGTTAGATTATCTAAGAAGCACCACCCTTCCCTTAGTGGGAAGGGTATTTATAGTTACAAACTAAACGCCCTCCTGTCGGGCTGTGGATCAGGTATACAGTGGGTAAAGACCCGTCCTTCCTCTATGATGTTACACTAACTAACTAATTGACTACATAATAACGTAAATAACGATATGTCTACGAGCTAACTTATGCTAGATTATATTTGGGGTGACCGACACTTCATTATGGAATTTCCAATTCCTAACAATCTCCCCCTAAGGGAGGTCACCCCATGATTTACATTTTGAATCCTAGCATTCTATTTAATCTTCAGTTCTAAGCTCGTAGACTTCAATTCTTCACTTCCGCAATCTTTGTGCTTGATTAGTGACTCTTCATAGTCCGATTTATTTTGTACTTTCAGTGGAGGTCTTTGAACTGATCCACATCTTGATGATCTTCGAGCTTTCTTTGAGATCATCAGCCACAGTAAATCTCTAGATCACCCTTTGTTGTGTTGCCTTCATGTGATGTTGTGACTTAAGGACCGACTTGCTCACACTTTATGGATCGTGACATCTTTTCATCAGAGTAGCGGAAGATTTATTGGTTCATGATATTTGCAGCTATCAGAGCCAGGTTATGTAGATTAGCACTTGTCATGATTTTCTTCAAGTAAGTGTGGATGCTGTGAGCATGCGGCTTTGGATTGACTTCTCAATTCTGATCAGCTGCAACTGTCCAAATGTACATGCAAACAATAGTTAGCAATAAAACATATGAAAGTGTCTTTGATCACTTTCATTGAATTGAGGTACACGACCTACGGTTCCCCGTTGATTAGTACAAGTACTGCCTGTGATCAGGTATCATTCCGAAGAATCTCCTTGACAGGGTTTCGCATCTGTTCTAGCTCGTTTCAAACCGGAACGTCTCAAAGAAGACAACACGGAGTGAGTGAACCAACGAATTGAAATTCACTGATTGATGAAAAATTGATTTGAAAACAATCGTGTATTGCTTAGAAGAAAGAGTTTTGAAATACGACGAAGGTTTCATGAGAAAGATCAATTTTCAATTAGAAATACTATTTGAATTTGAAAATGAAAACACATTCGATGTGCTAGGGAAAAGAAGATTTGCACAACGAACGGTTTTTCCAAAAGTATTCGTCATGTCATTTCCTGAACCAAGGTTGATTCAAGAATGAATTGCCCCATTGTTTCAATCCAGTTGTCACAAGCTTGATCTTTAGAAAAGATCTCACATGTCACCCACCAAGAGCTTGTTTGATGTTGGCTCTAGAAGGATTTCCATCTTCATCGTGAATATTTAACATATCACTCGGATGTTCTGGCAATACCACAAGGATAATGCGTAGGACTCTTAATATATACTTACTTTCCACATTGTGTAAAACAGTAAGTTTTCATTAAATTTGTGTCCTAATGAAATATTGTGGATGATCTCTTGGCTCTAGACTCAATTGTGCACTTTGGTTTCCTATGCCGGAGACTAGGGAGAATGTCTCCTTCTTCAATATCAACAATCTCTAAGAGAAAGTCGATAGATTATGTAGGTTCCCTGTGAGAATGAAACAAGCCCTTTTAAGAGGAACTTGAGTAACTTGGGATGTTAGATGCAGTGCATCACTGGGTCCATGACGTCTTGTCTTCAATACCAGTGCTACCTTAGTAACGACAAGTAGCATATGAATTGAACCCGGTTTCTGCCCTAAGATTGAATTGTTGGAGGGCTATTTCTTTTCACCATTTTCTCATTTCATTTCTCTTTCATTCTTCAACCCCTTCAGTGCTTACCGAGACTTCATTACTAGAACCTTGTTCGGTTTGTTCCAGTACTAGCTCTGTCTTAGTCAGCACTCTTCCCATATTCTCATTTTTCTCCTCTTTTTCATCATACCTAAGGACTCTACACTATCTAGTAGATTGTCCCTGGGTAGATCCCTCTGGCTTTGGCGAGATCGTAGGAACTAATACCTAACCTCACCATCCTTATAAGTCCATACATAAAGTAAAATGGTCGGTCTTTTTGTATTGTTCATTCCTTCTCGAAACCAATTGAAAAATTATTTGGAAAATCAATCAAGGTACTTGTGATATAATATCAAAGCGTTTTGTACCTTAATTGTTTTTGATCATTTAGAAATGCTCCCCCTCAACATGTGCTCTTATGATTTTGAAATTGTTTAGCACATGGAGGCAAGAGGTCTTTGAAAAATTTCTTTGATCTCAATTTCCGTGGAAAAGGCCATTTGATTTTCTTAGTAAATTCTCCCCCTCAAAATGTGCGTTGGTTATTTGAAATCATTTAACACATATAGGAAAGAGGTTTTTGAAGTACTTCCACAATTGCCAATAGAAACCATTAGAAGATCAATCAAGGTACTTATGTTTAAACATAGAAATCAATGTACCTTGAAAGTTTGTTTTCTTTTGAAATGCTCCCCCTCAATATGTGCTTCGAGATTCGAAAGCGTTTAGCACATATGGGAGAGCAGTATGCACATTTGAATCAAAATGACCACCTTTTATCAAATTTCATTGATAAATCACAAATTCTCCCCCAATCAAAAATATCAAACCCTTTGAGATTTTGGATCCCAAGTGATTTAATAAGGTTTAGAAAACATTGGAGAAAATGTGTCTGATTTAAAAGCTCTTCTGGTTTATGGTTAAATGCTCCTCCAAAATCATGTGCATTATGTATTTCAAAATCGTTTGGCACATGAAAGAAGGAGTGCTTTTGAAACAATCACCCTTTAAAACCGATTTGAGATTTAAATCACGATCTCTCCCCCGATCAAAAATTTCAAACCATTTGAGATTTTGGATCCTGATTGATTTAAATCATTTAGAAAATTTTGGGGAAAGACGTGGCAAAATTTAATTTTGAAAAATGACTTATAAGATCAATTTTAGACATTAAAGATTGTTAGTGTCAGGTATGATAGTTTTAAGAGATCTTTAAGTAAAATAAAACAATTTCACAATCAAACAAGAACCGAAAAAATTTCATTTTGAAAGATCTTTGAGTTTTAAAGAAAATCATACCATGACATAACATTAAATATCTAGATCACCACTTTGTTTCGTACAAATCGGAACTTTTTATGAAGAAATATCGTTTGAAAATATTTTATTTTAATCACTCCCCCCCTCAATCGATGACCGTAGTCGTTGATTGAGTGACTTAAGTTTTGATAAGATGAAGTCCGGTGATTTTTACAAATTAAGTATGATTTATTTTCAAAAACAATATTTTTCCATTTCCAAAACAATATTTTCAAGATTGTTTAAAAATGGTATCATCACAATTATTCCTGCACAAATATACGTTAGGTGGTGTAGAAGCTGCTTCTGTTGTTGCTGAATGGCTGGAAGAAAACCATCTGCAGATGCAGTGAGACCTCTGAAGTTGCATCTATCATGCCAACTATCCATAGAGAGATCCAATTAAGATTCGTTTCTTCTTTTGTCGACCTAAGAAATAGTTACCCTTTCCTTTCGGCATCTAATCTTCTTCATTTGTGGTATCCGAATCGGGAACATTCTTATGAGCCATGATATCTGCATACGTTAGTGGACATACAAACAGATATATGGTGGTCGACATCACCCAAACAGCAATTGACTAATAAAAGTCAATTCAACATATCAATCAGATCATGTAAAGCATGGGAATCATGTGTTTATCAAACTATAATCATCTAATCATAAGAATCATATCCTAGAATCCTAGTCCTTCAACATAGGCAAACATATTTTTCTTTTAAGCACATAGGATGATTATATAAACTCGTTAGATGATATATATTTTGAAAAACATTTTCCCCCTCAATCAATGACTAATTTTCTGAAAAGTTTAAAAGCGTTGAAGTCATTGATTGAGTTTCAAAATTTATGAAAACACTGATTCTGATTGATTTTCAAGCAACTCAATTTACCACCATTATGAAACAACATATATTTTTCTGAAGAATTTATAGAAGGAAAAACATTTGTGTAGGAACATCAGTCTTTTTGTCGACATGCTTTCCTTATTTTGTTTTAGGATAAGTGCACGAAATATTTGAAAATTGGTTTAGCGCAGCACTTTCCTTTCTTGAAGAACGAGTTGCTATCTGAAATAATAGCAAACCATGGTTTAAGCACGAGTTACAGTCTGAAGTAACTGCAAGCCATATTTTTAGACATGTTTTGGAAAAAGAATATTTACACCTCCCGCTCGAACTTCATCTATGGTCCCATGCCATTATTGAATGACATTTCTAAGACCGTAGATGTTATCGATACCAGAAGACATGTCTTTAGAAAACAATATTTTTGGTATTTTTCAAATTTTTGATTTCTATGGGTTTTTGTTGGTTTTATATTTTTCTATTTTGGTTTTTTGATAGATATTTACAAAGATAGAGTAGATGATATAGTTTATGAAGATGATAATATCGAACAGCCTCGTTGTAGAAGATAGAAATCGTCATCTCTTAAACATCCACCACCAAAGCTTCCGAGGCTCTTGAAAAGAAGAAATTAAGCCTTTAAGGATGCAAGACTTTGGCAGCTTCCCCCCGAACCGAAAATCCTTTTGTTGAGCAGATTCAAAGCTCTATTACAAGCTTGCCTTAGCCAGGTGCACAAAGAAGCACACCATTATCATCGATCTTGCTGCTCTTTTTAAGAATAATCATTTTGATTCTTCGTTCGAGGTTATATCATCCAATAGAACAACAACGTATCATCCCACACATAAAACAATCTTCTCAAATTCCTTTTCCACTAAAGTCTGAAGTGATCCATACCAAAAAGTTTTCAAGAGACCACTTCCCCCAAGTAGATGAATTGATGCAGTCAGTCTCTTTGACTAGAGCTCACGAACCCGAATACACATATACCCAAAGACAGAGAAACTTATACTATCGAAGTGGCAGATTAAGTCCGATAGCCAAAGAATAACTCCGATGTATACTTTTCTCTCCCTTAAAGAAAGTGTATGAAGCTCAAGAACCCGAAGTACCCGAATGCCCAAAGAGAGAATAACCGATAACATTGAAGAAGCAAGCCGAATCACTGATTATCTCTGCGGATGTCAACTTCGGAATAAGTGATTATATATCTGAATCACTGATTAAGCTCTCAAGTGAAATAGATGAACGTCCCCAATCTACACAATCTCTCTCCCCTGATGATTGCGATACCATCGAAATCATCACACACTTGTGTACCTCTTTTATCACCAGAAACTGACTCTTCCATCTCTTCCCCCACATAGTTGGAATAAGAATACTAAACGCCATGAGTCAAAGCTTGAGTTTCTCTGCGGTAATGACATTCGTCTTCCCGGGATTTCTTCAATCACTTAGAAGTATTAAGTTCATCAAGTTTACTCGTGTTTAGATACGTGTCTCCTTCCCCCTTGCTGGTTTTGATACTTCCGAATCAGCAACACACTATAAGCCTATGTACTATAAATCTATTGAGAAGAACATTTGAAATCTTGTGAGAATCAACTTGCTAAAGGACAATGTGAGCAAATCTAATTGGGGATTAACTTTGGCATATCACTCTCCCCCAATTAGTGCTCTCCCCTAAACCGACAATCTTTATAATGAATGCTTGAATTAAGAAGAAGTTTTTAGATTGTTAAATACAACTCGTCTTTAGTCTTCTAACATGTTTCTGAAAATGTAGAACCGACTGTAGACTCGACCTTCTTCTAGATTGTCCGTTTGGGGAATAGAATGTTAACATCTTCTTCTCACTAAATGCATTCCCGTTAACTTAGATGTAGCAAATCCCCTTAACTCAAATCCCTCCCAATCAAACAAGAACAGAAAGATGCTCATTAAGGAAATCAGCCCCATAACTAGAAGCACTTTGACACTAATCTCATTAGTCCGTGAGAAGATGTCAACCAATGGCTCTTAGAAGAAACTCCATGTGAAGATGACCCGATAAGAAGAAGCTCGGTTCTTACATGAGTTTGGAGTCGTTTGACCATTTATTCTCATATATCAATCAACATTCAGAACATTCACACTTCTTCTCCCCCTCAAGAATTGCATACGGAGTTGCCATTCTTGATTAAACAAGTGAATTTCTTCAATAGTGTAGTCTATTCACATTTCTCCCCCTCAAAGGTTGCATATGATGTCGCCATCGTCATTATAATTGAGCAAGTGGAATAAGAAAACAATCAACGGTAGTTCGGTTCACTTGATGACTAAGCGCGCACGGAAAAAGCATGAAGCATGTTGATGAGAATGGTCATAATAATAAGATTTCTCTTCTTCCGAAGATAAAGCACACTGAAGCGTACACTTTTCTTTTCTTTAGAGAACGAGACTTGAACTGTTGTGTTCAAACGTCATTAGAAGATTTTTCTTCTTTCGAAGATAAAGCGCACTGAGATGTACACTTTTCTTTTCTTTAGAGAACGAGGCTTGAACTGTTGTGTTCAATCGTCATAAGAAGATTTCTCTTCTTTCGAAGATAATGCGCACTGAAACGTACACATTTCTTTTCTTTAGAGCACGAGGCTTGAACTGTTGTGTTCAAACGTCATAGTCTCTCTCTTTTCAATCTCTCATGGCAAACTTGTTATCAATCCCATTATCATTCAGTAGGCTCTTTGTAGTGACAGTTGATGGAGAAAACCCAATATGATGAATTTGACCCTGAAGTAGAATAACCCGAACTCGTGACTTAAACTTGCACATATGTAACAAAGAGCGGTGCCGAGAATTCATGCCCTTTTGAATCTCTAAGTACTCTATACTCTTCAACCAACAAACTGTTAGGAATTGGAAATTCCATAGTGAAGTGTCGGTCACCCCATCTATAGTCTAGCATATGTTAGCTCATATACATATCATTATTTACTATTTAATTAGTTAGTTATTAGCCTAGTTTAGCGTAGTGTAACACCGTGGAGGAAGGACGGGTCTTTACCCACTGTATGCCTGATCCACAGTCCGATAGGAAGACGTAGTATTTGTAACTATAAATACCCCTTCCATCCTTGGAAGGGGTGGTGCTTCTTTCAATCTAACATTTCATTTGTTTCAAAGCAAGTCTCTACCAAGAACACCCTCTCATTCTTTCTCTCTCTAAAATGGCTAACATGTATTTCCATCATCCAAGACCACCCAAATCATCAACACAATAATATTTACAAACCTACAAATGGTATCAAGAGCCATGGTTATTTTGTTTTGATGATTTATTGTGGTTTGAATCGTGTTTGTGACTATTTTTTTTGCACTATTTTGCTTGTCGGAATTTTTTCGTCTATTATTTTGGTCATAAACAGTTTTTAACAGTTTTGATGTATCTTTATTTGGTATAATACTAAAAGTCTTTTGGGTTATTCAAAGCTTAACTTCTGTTTTGGTGTCCATTTTTGTTGGTCCAAATAGCAGTAAAATACGTGACTTTTGTTACCAAATATGTGTTATATCATGTGGTCAAACCGTTAGATTTGTGAAGTCAAACTGGGTCAAAAAGAAGTTATTTTGCTTTTTCAGGGTTTATCTTTGAATCCGGTCAGGCTTTTGAGGTCATAACAGGTCAAAATATGAAGAATTTTTTTATGCTTTTTCTGGGCTTATATGAATATGGTCGGAATTTGGTCGGAAAACTCATCAGAAAAAGTCAAATATCTAGCTAGCGACTTGTCTTTACAAGTTAGCGATTTGTAATAAAATGAGGTAGCGACTTGACCTAGCGACTTAACCTAGCGACTTGGACTCATGTAGCGACTTGTTATTTAACAAGTAGCGAGTTGTGTTTAAAAACTGAGTGAAGCGACTTGACTCAAAGGAGGTAGCGACTTGACTCAAAGGAGGTAGCGACTTGACTCAAAGGATATAGCGACTTGACAGAAATGATGAAGAAGAAGAAGAACTGACCACGACCTCATACCATAAACCAAATACAATCACTCATGACTTCAGTAATTATAACATCATCAGTTCGTGAAGATCCAACACCAACTCCAACTAATCCTAGACCTAGACTCAACCCATAACCCTCACATCAACTCCTCAACTCTCAAACTATCAAGACTCAAAATGAAAAGAAGAAATGAATCTCAGAAGTGGTTTGTGCGTATTCAAAGTCTTATCAAGACCATCAAGTGTCTACTACAAACAAACAACATATCATCACAGATTCGTGACCATGCAAACAAAAATGATCTCAGCAATTTATTTCGTGCTAATCACTTCTACATCAAGACTGTTAAGGTCTAGACACACGAAATATTTTGGCATCATCAATCTATGTTGTTATCCGAAACATAATAAGAGAAAGAATATAACAATAATGTTATTTATTTGCCTCGTTTCGTTTTAAAAGGTTCTCAAACATAAATCATCCAAGCATCCAAGCAATAAGAAAATCACAAGGATAAGTAATTGATCTCAGATAACCTTCTTGTTTTTCGAATACCATGAAAGGTCAAACAAACAAATGGTTTTCCTTTACTGATCTAGAGATGATACAATGACTCTAACAAAACGAAAAGATTAAATTTACAAGATCTCAGTTTTTGATTTCGTGTATCTCGAAATATTTCAAGAACTTAAAGCTTTATACACGAATCTTTCTTCATAGATCTTATCTCACATGGACTAAATGAAAAAAAAATGATCTCAGTTTCATTCCAACCATTTACCAGATCTTGATAGATCTTGTTGGTTAGAACCTAAACCATCATCGATCAAAAAGCTTGGATTATCTTCGACCTTAAATAAATGATTTCAACAAGTTTGTTGAATCATTAATTTGGGTCGTGATAAGAATAAATAATTAATGATTATTACATACGAATATCAATATGGTTTAATCACATACCCGTGACCCTTTCTAATGAATCTTGATGCCAAGATCTTTCAACTCAAGCCATCCCTGCGGCGAGTTTGTGATGGTTATCACTCGGATATTCATGATGATTAAGACAAGATTTTGATCTAGAAGGTATTCGATATTCTTTTGGTGTGATAAGTGACTGATAGGAGGCGAATGTATAAGGAGAATAGTTAGGGTTTGTTTGAGATTAATTAGGGTAACTATTGTGAGATGTGTATGTGTTATATACTCCCATGATTACTAGGGCATTGTTAAAATTGGAGTTGACTGTGAATGGGCCTCGTGAGAATGGGCCTGGCATATATATGTCAGCTGGATCGTGTGCTAACTGGACCATGTTTCGAGTTAAGGTGTGGGCTCGGGGTATGAAATTTAAATCGAGTGTTATTTTTTTTGAGAAGGGCTGAACGTTTTGAAAAACTTTTGAATTGTGCCATGATTAAGTAACGGGTATGATTGCTTGGATTTGGATATTGGGGTACACATTTACAAAACTTGAAGTGGGATTGAGCCTAAGAGTGATGATATGTACTCGTATGGGCTCGTGTGGTTATATGGTACAATGCATTAGTGGTAATATAAATTTGTGTTACTCAAATTTTGTTATCACTAATAAAATTTTGGATACACATGTTTCAATACTTTTCGAGAGTTGTAATTCAATCGTGCGAATTTGAAGATACGTGTTGAGAATCGATGAGAGTTGATAATGAGTCTTGTTGTGATATATGGTTAAATGATGAGATTCGTTGTGATTGACACCTTGGTTTACACATTTTCACTAAGGTTACTATTTCACGGCTTGAATTGGATTTAAACATCGGTGACTACGGGGTTGGTGTTCGGTATTTCTTATTTGAATTTGAAGTGACGTTTTCTGGGCGCGTTAACTTATTTCGTCTTCTTTCTTTCTACCCTTCCGCGAAGATGACTTGTTTGGGCATTTATAGAGGGTGATAAAGACTTGGCTATTTAGTTACGTTTGTAATTCTTTCTCGCTTAACCCACAAGGTAGCTATCACTTCGGTGTCTCACGCAGTTGAGGATACGTCAAGAGGTTTTGTACATTGGGTACACCGTTTCTTCTTCACAAGAATTAGTACAAGATTAAGTAACAAATCTGGGGAATTTTACGTCATGTTCAAATTTGATAAATCGGGTTTACTTGTCCATGTGGTCACTACAATAGCCGACAGAATGCGTGAATGATGTGTTTACCAAAGTGTTTATTGGATGGTTGATGATGTTGTTGATGTTGGTAAATGAACCGTTGATGAACCGCTGCATGTTCCCCTAAAACAGATATTCACCGAAACCAAAGTTGTCATAACACGTTCAAACTGACATTATTTACAGGTTTTGTCTTGATTTTGTGAAATCCCGCGAAAGAATCTATTTCTCGGTTTGAATCATAGACTTGTAAAATCCCGTGACAATGGAAACATCTTGGTAATTGTAAAGTGCATTTCCGGATCTATCTTACGGTTTATTCTTGGTTTTGTAAAATCCCGTGAAAGAAACTATTTCTCGGTTTAAACCATAGAGTTGTAAAATCCCGTAATGATGGAACCATCCTGGAGAAAGGAAAGTGTATTTTGGGTGTCTTTTACCTTTTCTTTTACCACTTGGGGAAATTGGGCTCTTACCACCAGAAAATAACTATCACTTTAAGGAGTTATGCTGTAGTGCTCAGTGTCACATTCAATTATGGATTTTCAAGAGGTGATGTACGTCTTATACTTGATGGTTGGTTGGATGAAGAGTATAGAGTACTTTGAGATTCAATGGAGGATGAAGTCTCGGCACCGCTCCTTGTTACATATGTGCAAGTTTAAGTCACGAGTTCGGGTTAGTTTACTTCAGGGTCAAAATTCATCATATTGGGTTTTCTCCATCAGCTGTCACAACAAAGAGCCTACTGAATGATAATGGGGTGATTACATGTTTTGCCAAGAGAGTTTGAAAAGAGAGAGATTACGACGTATGAACACTACCGTTCATGCCTCGTACTCTAAATAAAAGAAAAGTGTACGTCTCAGTGCGCTTTATCTTCCGAAAAAGATAAATCTTCTTATGACGCTTGAACACAACAGTCAAGCCTCAGACTCCAAAGAAAAGAAATGTATACGTTTCAGTGCGCATTATCTTCTGAAGAAGAGAAATCTTCTTATTATGACCATTCTCATCAACATGCTTCATGCTTTTTCCATGCGCTTCAGTCATCAAGTGAACCGGACTACCGTTGATTGTTTTTCTTATTTCACTTGCTCAACTATAATGACGATGGCGACATCATGTGCTAATTTTGCGGGGGAGAAGTGTGAAGAGACTACATTTTAAAGATTTTCACTTGTTTAATCAAGAATGGCATCTCCGTATGCAATTCTTGAGGGGGAGAAGAAGTGTGAAACTACTGCATGTTGATTGATATTAGAGAATAAATGGTCAAACGGCTCCAAACTCATGTAAGAACCGAGCTTCTTCTTATCGGGTTATCTTCACATGGAGTTCTTCTCTAAGAGCCGTTGGTTGGCATCTTCTCACGGGCTGATATGATTAATGACAAAGTGCTTCCAGTTGTGAGGCGGATTTTCTTGATGAACATCTTTCTGTTCTTGTTTGATTGGGAGGGATTTGAGTTAAGGGGATTTTCTATATATAAGTTAACAGGAATGCATTTGGTAAGAAGAAGATGTTGACTTTATATTCCCCAACTAGACAATCTTGAAGAAGGTCGATTCTACAGTCTGTTCTACATTTTCTGCTGCATGTTAGAAGACTAAAGACGAGTTGCATTTGATTATCTAAAGACTTCTTCTTAATCTGGGCATTTATCAAACAAATTGTCGGTTTAGGAGAGAGCACTAATTGGGGGAGAGTGAAATGCCAAAGTTAATCCCCAATTAGACTTCCTCATTCTGTTCAGTTGTTAGTTTAGACTTGCTCATTATGTTCCTCAGCAAGTTGATTCTCACAAGATTTCTAATGTTCTTCTCAACAAATTTCTAGTATTTGGGCTTATAATATGTTGCTGATTCTGAAGTGTCAAAACCAGCAAGGGGGAAGGAGACTCACATCTAAACACAAAGCGAGTAAACTTGATAAACTTAATTCTTCTAAGTGATTGAAGATATCCCGGGAAGAAAAATGTCATGACCGCAGAGAAACTCAAGGTTTTACTCATCAAGGCTTTTAGTGTTATTATTCCAACGACGTGGGGGAAGTGATGTAAAAGAAAGTTTCTGACGATAAAAAGAGATACATAAGTGTGTGATGATTTCGATGTTATCGCAATCATCAGGGGAGAGAGAATTGTGTACATTGGGGGCCAAATGCTCCTCACTTGAGAGCTTAATCGCTGATTCAGAGATATAATCACTTATTCGAGTTGACGCCACATAAATTGTCATCCGCAGAGATAATCGTGATTCGGCCTCGCTTCTTCAATGTTATCGTTATTCTTTCTTTGGGCATTCGGTACTTCGGGTTCTTGAGCTTCATACACTTTCTTCTGGGAGAGAAAGTATACATCGGGGGTTATTCTTTGGATATCGGACTTAATCTGCTACTTCGATGTTATAAGTTTCTCGCTTTTTTGGGTATATGTGTATTTGGGTTCGTGAGCTCTAGTCTAAGAGACTGACTGCATCAATTCATCTACTTAGGGGAAATTGTTCTCTTGACAACTTTTTGGTATGGATCGCTTCAGACGTCAGTGGTAATGAAATATGAGAAGAAATTTAAAGAGTGGGATGATACGTTGCTATTCTTCTTGATGATATAACCTCGAATTGAGAATCTCGATTATCATTCTTAAAAGGAACAAGCTTGAAATAGAGCTTCAAATCTGCTCATCTAATGGATCTTCGGTTTGGGGGGAAGCTGCCAAAGTCTCTTTTTCTCAAAGGCTCCTGTTCTATCTTCTATTCTGGAGCCTCGGAGGCTTTGGTGGTGGAAGTTTAAAAGACGACAAATTCTATCTTCTACGACGTGCTGCTCGATATCCTTATCTCGGTACTCGTATCATCATCTTCTTAAACTATATCATCTACTCTATCTTTGTACATTTTTATCAAAAACCAAATACAAAAATATGAAACCAACAAAAAGAAAATAGAAAAATATAAAACCAACAAAAACCCATAAAAATCAGAAAATTTGAAAAAGACCAAAAATACTGTTTTTCAAAGACATGTCTTCTGGTATTGATAACATCTGCGGTCTTAGAAATGTCATTCAATAAAGGCACGGGACCATAGATGAAGTTCGAGCAGGAGGTGTAAATATTCTTTTCCAAAACATGTCTCAAAACTATGGCTTACAGTTATTTCAGATCAACCCGTGCTTAAACTATGGCTTTCTATTATTTTCGATAGCAACCCGCTCTTCAAGGAAGGAAAGTGCTGCGCTAAACCAATTTTCTAAAAATTTCGTGCACTTATCCTAAAACAAAATGAGGAAAGTATGTCGAAGGACTGCTGTTCCTACACAAATGTTTTTCCTTCTAAAATTCTTCAGAAAAATATTTGTTGTTTTCTAAAATGGTGGAAAATGAGTTGCTTTAAAAACAATCAGATTCAGAGTTTTTATAAAATTTGCAAACTCAATCAATGACTTCAGCGCTTTTAAACTTTTCAGAAAATAAGTCATTGATTGAGGGGGAGAATGTTTTCAAATTTATATCATCTAAACATTATCTAATTATCCTATATGCTTAACTGAAAAATGATGTTAACCTACGTTGAAGGACTAGGTGCCTAGGATAAGATTGTTAGGATTAGATGATTATAGTTTGATGAACACATGTTTCCCATGCCTTTACATGATCTGATTGATATGTTGAATTGACTTTTATTAGTCAATTGTGGTTTGGGTGATGTCGTCCACCATATATCTGTATGTGTTTTCACTAACGTATGCAGGTATATTGGTATATAAGAATGTTCCTGATCCGGATCCCACAATAGATGATGATTGGATGCCAAAAGGAAAGGGAAACTATATCTTGGGTCGACAAATGAAGAAACGGAACTTAATTTGACTTCTATGGAGAGTTGGCATGAAATGCAATGTAAGAGGTCTCACTGCATCAACAGATGGTTTTCTTCATCATCAAATGAAGAAATGGAGCTTAATTTGACCTCAGTTGGCATATAAAATGCAACGTAAGAAGTCTCACTGCATCTGCAGATGGTTTTCTTCCAACCCTCAGCAATAACAACAAAAGCTTCTCAACCACCTAACGTATCTTTGTGCAGGAATAATAGTGATGATATCATTTTTTAAACAATTTTTAAATAATATTGTTGATCTGTGCTGAAAACAGTCAAGCTACCTCACACAAACCGGCCACTTGTGAATGGTCAATCGTAGAAGCTGCTTAAAACACAAATACAATGAAGATCAGAGAATACAATGAATTCCCGGGTCGTTTAGTCCCACGGAGACTCAATGGTGTGTAAAACACAAACTCAGAAGATAGAGTGATTACTAATGATAGTGATCAATAAGGGTTGGATTGGATAATTACACTACTGAAAAAGAAAATTAATAAATAACAGCGACTTAAATACAAATTAAGAAAATTAAAAAGATAAAGGATATTAAATAAACGCTATCACTATATTTAAAGTGATGAACGCTTAAAACGAAAACTACGTTTAAATTAAAAACTACATACGCATAAAATAAAAGCGTGAAAATAAATAAGGAAAATACCTACGAATATGAAAAATACATTTTTACAATCCTAATTATATAAGAAAATTATTAAAAAAATAAAATTATTTTTAAAACTATTTATATAATTATTATTAAATAAAAAACTATTTTAAACTATTTAATAATACTCTAAAATAAAAGAAAATATGAAATAAGACTAGAAAAATAAAATTAAGACTTATAAAAATCTAAAATATGATAATACTAATTTTAAAACTGAAAATATATTTTTTAGACTTTTTATATATTTATTATTAATTTAAAACTATTTAAAACTAATTAAAAGGCTAAAAAATACTATTTAAGCTAAGAAAATTATGGAAAAATATTTTTTTTGCTTTTTATATTTAACTAAACTTAATAAAATTGAAAAATTATTTTTTAGAAGCTTTTCTTAATTATTTGTATTAAAAACTATTTAAAAATACTTAAAAACTAATTTAAATTAAGAAAAATAGCAAACAAGCTTAGAAAAATATGAAAATTTCAGGAAAACTCTAAAATAATATTAGGAATATAAGAAAAATGGAAAAACAAGTGCTTATTTGGAAGAAATAGAAACTGATTTGGGAAGTGCTTAAAAATAAGCACTTTAAAAAGCCAAAAGCTACCAAATGACAAACACACTGAAACAGAAGCTTTAATAAGCTAGAAGAACATAAATGGAACAAGTTTTAACTATCCTAATCCTCTAAATCACAAGCTAGCACAGATTTGATTATATGAGCTTTAAGCTAAAACAGAATCTGGGGTGCCTACTTTGAGCTTATGCATAAGCTCCAAAATAAGCTAAATGTGAAAACCACAAATTGGAACTAGTAGTAGACCTGGTTGAGAGCTTGTAAACCAATTTACAGACCTAGGGGAGCTATGATGAGCTCTATGCTGAAGCTACAAAATCCTAACAAGCCCCCACAATAGTGCAAGATTTTAACAGCACTTAAGCTCATTCTCAAGCTCTTTTGAGCTTATAGAAAAAATTGCAAAAATATACTAAAATGGGCATGAGAAAATAGACCAAGGGAATATCTTAAAACAACAAGAATCACTGAAATTGGCCCAAAGATGAGCTCATGAAAATTCCTACTAGATGGGCTCAAAACAGATTTTATGCAAATTTTGACTTTTGAAGAAAAATGAAAGGTTGACTTCTTGGAACTTTAATCTTGATTTAAGGACTGAGTATGAACTTAATGGATGAAATAAGACTAATGCTAACTAACTTTATGTATTTCATTTACAAGATGAGCTTTGACTATGCAAAAGTTCAACAGATAAAATTTGAAAGAGTAGAGTACATGGGATTTTGACTTGAGAGATTGCAAGCAGCACAAAGGAATGACTCAAATGAGTTCTAAAATGATTAAACAAACATGAAACACCAAAACTTAACACTTGAATAGACCTAAACCATGGCTCTATCAGGTCAATCCAAACACACTTTAAAACCGATTTTGCAATAAAAATTGAGCTAAACTTTAAACTAGCTAATCTCAATGATCAAACTGAGTTCACATGCCCTAATTACAACTATTTAGACATATTAAAACTACAAATGATCACAGATACAAGAGAGGCATGAAACTGCAATTAGACTTGAAATTGGAAAGTGAGAAAAATAACTCACAATTGTCCAAATTTATGCAGGCTCAAAACCAAATCCAAACCTATGCTAACCTAATCTAAATTCAACCCAAATAAACTTCTCGAACACCCATTATCAGCTTCCATTCCAATTTGAGCTCCTGTTGACTTTTGTTGACTAAAATGGAAAATTGTTTGAAACTGTAATGAGAGCTTATGAAAAGCTTTAACAAGCTTAAACAAACTTGAATGAACTAAATATAAGCTATTAGAAGCTTTAACACCAGATTTAAGAACTCAATTTTTCAACAGTGGACTAAAAGCTTTGAACTTAAACCAAACTTGAATTTGATTCTCAAAAGTACAATACAATGTTATTTTAACTTGAATGAAATACAATTAAACTTAAACTACAACATTTGGCTTAACTAGAACATTAAAATAAAAAAACGACATTTAAGAAAAATTGTTAAAACTAGCTACTCCCCTCATTGCTTCTCTTAGCTTCCCTTTTATACTCCAAGCTTCTTCCCACTTGTTTCTGATTGATTCCCACCATCTTTCTAAGCCATTGGATGCTTTGACTCAATTCTAGCCGTTTGATCAGTTTTTGGCGGGAAATGGTTTTAGCAGTGGTTGAGGTTGAGTGAGATGAGGGGGAAGGGATTTAATGCATTTTGTAGTTTAGGTGAGGTGGAGGGGACAAGAAAATGGATAGGTGAGGAGGGGGGATGGGATATGGTGAGTGATTTTAGGGCAGTGGTTGGGAGGAAGGGGAGATGGATTTGGCGGGTTGGTTTATTTGACCAGGATTTGACTTGTTATTAATATATTGAAGGGGGGTCAAATGGGAAAGGGTCCAAAGGTTTAGACAAGGGTCCAAGGTTCAAGGTTCAAAAAGGCTTAGGTAATAATACAAGGACCATTATGTAATTTCTGAAACTTTAAGGACCAAGGTCGCCATTTTATCAAAGTTGCTCCAAGGACCACAAGTGACAATCTTCAAAAGTATAAGGACCAAACTTGACAATTTCCAAATTCCAAGGGCCATTTTTGACAATTTTCAAACTTGAGGGACCAAAGTTGTAATTTTGCAAATTTTACATTTCAAGGGTTTATTTTGACAACTTTTGAATCCCATGGACCTTAAATGACATTTTCCTTTATTTAGATTTACAGTGGACTAACTTGACAACTTTGAAACTTGGGGACTAAAAAGCGCCAATTTAGCAAACTTGATACGCTTTTTCATCATCGATTTTGATCTTTTTGCGTTTAAAACACATAAAACACTGATTTGTGATATTTTCATCATTTTGAAGCATTTTTGAGTGTTTTCAGATGATTATGCAGTCTAGATAGTACAAAAATGATGAGTATTTAGACACTCATCAATTGTTTTGAAAAATGGAAAAATATTGGTTTTGAAAATAAATTGGACTTAATTTTGAAAATCACCGGACTTCATTTTATCTAAACTTAAGTCACTCAATCATCGACTACGGTCATCGATTGAGGGGGAGAGTGATTTAAAATAAAATATTTTCAATCGATATTTCTGCACAAAAAGTCCGGTTTGTACAAAATAAGTGGTGATCTAAAGATTTAATGTTATGTCATGGTATGATTTTCTTTAAAACTCAAAGATCTTTCAAAATGAATTTTTTTCTGTTCTTGTTTGATTGTGAAATTGTTTTATTTTACTTAAAGATCTCTTGAAAACTATCATACCTGATACTAACAATCTTTAATGTTGAAAAACTGTTCCTTATCTGTCATTTTTCATAATCAAATCTTGCCACGTCTTTCCCCTAAAATTTTCTAAATGATTTAAATCATTTGGGATCACAAATCTCAAATGGTTTGATATTTTTGATCGGGGGAGAGATCGTGATTTAAATCTCAAATTTGTTTAAATGGAATTGGTTTTAGTCCTTTAAAGGCAATCCTGCCTCCATGTGCCAAACGATTTCAATATATGATGCACATGATTGAGGAGGAGCAGTTATCCAAAAACAAGATGAGTATTTAAACGAGGCCACATTTTCTCCCATGTTTTCTAAACCTGATTAAATCACTTGAGATCCAAAATCTCAAAGGGTTTGATATTTTTGATCAGGGGAGAATTTGTGATTTAATTATGAAATCTGATAAATGATGATCGTTTTGATTCAAAGTGCAAGTTCTCTCTAATATGTGCTAAACTCTTTCGTTTATTGATGCACATATTGAGGGGGAGCAAATGGTTTCTTAAATGGCTTTTGTGACCGTGGTTGTGCTTCAAAAGAACTCTTTCCTCTATGTGATAAAATGATTTCAAATATCCTATGCACATATTGAGGGGGAGAATTTACCAAAGAAATTCAAATGGCTTTTTCCACGGAAATTGTGATCAAGAATATATTTCAAAGAACTCTTGCCTCCATGTGCTAAACAATTTCAATATCATATGCACATGTTGAGGGGGAGCATTTCTAAATGATCAAAACTATTAAGGTACATAATGCTTTGATCTCGTATCACAAGTACCTTGATTTTTTTTTCCAAATGATTTTTCAATTGGTTTCAAGGAAGAATGAACTGTAGCAAAGGACCGACCATTTTACTTTATGCATGGTGTTATAAGGATGGTTAGGTTAGGTATTCGTTCCCATGATCCGCCAGAACCGGAGGGATCTACCCAGGGACAATCCACTAGATAGTGTAGAGTCCTTAGGTATGATGAAAAAAGGAGAAAAGTGAGATATGGGAAGAGTGCGGACTGAGATAGAGCTAGAACTGGAATAAACCCAACAAGGTTCTAGTTATGAAGTCTCGGTAAGCACTGAAGGGGTTGAAAAATGAAAAAGAAATGAATGTGAAAAAGGGTGAAAAGAAATAGCCCTCCAATAATTCAACCGTGAGGGCAGAAGGGTTCAATTCATATGCTATTGGTGGTTACTAAGGTAACACTGGTATTGAAGACAAGACATCATGGACCCAATGATGCACTGCACTAAACTTCCCAAGCTACTCAAGTTCCTCTTAAAAGGGCTTGTTTCATTCTCACGGGGAACCGACATAATCTATCGACTTTCTCTTAGAGATTGTTGATATTGAAGAAGGAGACCCTCTCCCTAGTCTCGGGCATAGGAACCAAATGTGCACTATTGAGTCTAGGGCCAAGAGATCGTCCACAATATCTCACTAGGACACAATTAATGAAGACTCACTGTTTCACACAATGTGGAAAGTAAGAATATATTAAGAGTCCTACGCATTATCCTTGTGGTATTGCCAGAACATCCGAGTGATATGTAAAAAATATTCGCGATGAAGATGGAAATCCTTATAGAGCCAACATCAAACAAGCTCTTGGTGGGTAACATGTGAGATCTTGCAAAAGATCAAGCTTGTGACAACTGGATAGAAACAATGGGGCGATTCATTCTTGAATCAACCTTGGTCCAGGAAATGGGTTGATGGATACCTTTGAAAAACTGGTCGTTGTGCTCAACAATTCTTTTCTCTAGCACATCGACTGTGTATTAATCTTTCAAAATTAAAAGGGTATTTATGATTGAAAATTGATTTTTCTTATAAAACCTTCGTTGTATTGCAAAACTCTTTCTTCAAGCAATACGCGATTGTTTTCAAATCATTTTGAATCAATCAAGAAATCTCAATTTGCTTTGGTTCACTCACTCCGTGTTGTCTTTTTGAGACGTTCGGTTTGAGAACAATTAGAACAGAATTGCGAAACCTGTCAAGGAGATTCTTCGAATCATACCGATCACAGCGGTACTTGTATCGATCAATGGGGAACCGTAAGCCGTGTACCTCAATTCAACGAAAGTGATCAAAGACACTTTCGTGTGTTTTATTGCTAACCGTTGTTTGCAGGTACATTTGGACGGTTGCAACTGATCATAATTGAGAAGTCAATCCAAAGCCGCATGCTCACAGCATCCACACTTAATTGAAGAAATCATGACTTGTGCATATCTACATAACCGGCTCGATATTTTTATATATGCTTACGCTTTCTGGCTGCAAATATCATGAACCAGTAAAGCTTCCTCTACTCTGATGGAAAGATGTCATGATCCGGAAAGTGTGAGCATGTCGGTCCGAAAGTCACAACTTCACATGATGGCAACACAAAAGGGGTGATTCAGAGATTTACTGTGGCTGATGATCTCAATGAAAACTCGAAGATCATCAATGATGTGGATCAGTTAAAGGCCTCCACTCAAAGTACAATATAATCGGACTATGAAGAGTCACTGCTAAAGCACAATGAAGTGGAAGTTGAAGAATTAAAGTCTACGAGCTCAAGAACGAAGTCAAGAATAGAATGCTAAGATTCGAAATGTAAAACATGGGGTGACCTCCCTTAGGGGGAGATTGTTAGGAATTGGAAATTCCATAGTGAAGTGTCGGTCAGCCCATCTATAGTCTAGCATATGTTAGCTCGTAGACATATCGTTATTTACTATTTTATTAGTTAGTTATTAGCCTAGTTTAGCGTAGTGTAAACACGTGGGAGGAAGGACGGGTCATTACCCACTGTATGCCTGATCCACAGTCCGATAGGAGGACGTAGTATTTGTAACTATAAATACCCCTTCCATCCTTGGAAGGGGTGGTGCTTCTTTCAATCTAACATTTCATTTGTTTCAAAGCAAGTCTCTACCAAGAACACCCTCTCATTCTTTCTCTCTCTAAAATGGCTAACATGTATTTCCATCATCCAAGACCACCCGAATCATCAACACAATAATATTTACGATCATACACAAACCATCAAGTATTAGACGTACATCACCTCTTGAAAATCCACAATTCAATGTGACACTGAGCACTACAACGTAACTCCTTAAAGTGATAGTTATTTTGTGGTGGTAAGAGCCCAATTCCCCCAAGTGGTAAAAGAAAAGGAAAAGTCTCCCAAAAACAACTAGATTTCCAAGTCTTCGTTTTTGAAAATATTGAAAGCTCGAACAAGGATCTCGAAGAATCTTTATCCAACCATCCCCGATACCTTCAGATACTAAGTACACTTGCCCGTGATATTTCACTTCAACCTCAAATAAATAATACTGAATTAACGCCGTTGTCACATTTTCTGGTTAAAAGCTCAAATCTAGCCTCCTTCGACGTTTTAAGTGAACTATGATAATGGTTTCATCCCGACCATGGTTAAAAGCACATAATACCCCGTAAAACCAAGTAATTACCAAACTGTCATGAGGACAATCCAAATAAACACCCAATTCATGAAGTACATCCGTTTATCCCTTCGTCGAAGCAGAAACCGTAGCACCAGCATCAGATAAGATCCTGAAATACACTTTCCTTTCTCCAGGATGGCTCCATCATTACGGGATTTTACAATTCTATGGTTTAAACTGAGAAATCGTTTCTTTCGCGGGATTTTACAAAACCAAGAATAAACCGTAAGATAGATCCGGAAATGCACATTACTTTAACTGGGATGTTTTCATTGTCACGGGATTTTACAAGTCTATGATTTAAACCGAGAAATAGATTCTTTCGCGGGATTTTAAAAAATCAAGACTAAACTGTAAACAATGTTAATTTGAACGTTTTATGACAACTTTGGTTTCGGTGAATATTAGTTTTAGGGGAACATGCAGCGGTTCATCAACGGTTCGTTATCCATCTTCAACGATATCATCAACAATTCTTTACCCAAATGTAGACAACTTCACAAACCACACTAAGTCGAGTAGTATATACTACTTCCCCCTGTGGTTGACCGTAAACCATCAAAGTACACGTTTCTCCCCCATGATGGTTTTGAATTTTTAGAAGCATCATAACGTGTACTAATCTTTTCACGAGAAGTTCTTGTCATAAGCAAACATCTTGAGAAGTCATGACTGACACTGAAGATTCATGAAAGATTTTGCTTAGACTGTGAAGTATCATAGACATTTTGTAGCGAAGAATATTCCATGATAATTGCTGATCACATCTCAACCATTAAATACTTTGGAAAACACATCATCCATGAATCTGCCGGCAATTGTATTGACCACATGGTGAAGTATACCCGATATACCAAATTTGAACATGAAATAGAATTCCCCAGATTTCCCCAGATAACATCAAATATTTTCAGTAGCACCATCTTTTCCGTTTTAGTCCAAAGGAAATGATAATCCATTCAAATTTGAGAGAACTTGCAATTCAAATTGGCGATATTGCAATTCAGTTAACAACAAATAAGTGATAATGCCATTTTGTGTTGGACGAACTAAGTGAGAACCATTCAAATTTGTGCAAAACAAAATCCTATACGGTGGAACCTACAGAATGTCGGCCCATATCCTGATCCAACTCAAAGCCTATGTTAGAACAAATTAAGCACTTGCTCGGCCCACATCCATTGATACAATATCACGAGGTCCAATCATTACCCATTATTAGGCCCATAGAAATATCCGGTATACACATAAGTCTCACATCATATAACCCTAATATTCACGGGTATTTAACCATCACATACCAGCTCCCATTCAAACCCTAATCATACTTCTCCACCCTCCTCCTAATCTCTCACCTCTTACCCTAAAATCACTCTTCAAATTAGTACGCCTCTATTCTCACAAAAAAAAACAAATCACAGTTCCTTTATCAAACCCTAAAGACTTGCAAATAAATTCGCTCCAACATAATCCATCCGCCCCGTTTGCTGAAGATTCAAACCCCCAGTTCATATCAAACATTAAAGAAACTCAGTACCTTATGATTGCCACAGGGATGGCATGAGGTGGAACGAATAGGCCACAGGGATGGTTATGGATTTGTGACTGCCATGAGGTTAAGTATATGGTTCAACGGTAGGTTATCCATTTAAATTACTTTCGTTTTCACCTTTTTGACCGAACATGAAGGAGAATGAAACCGTTAAGGTTTTGTTCTAACTTCAATTTATTCGGACATGAACCAGTTTGACTTCTTTGTATCAACGAATGAGAGGAAATGAAACAACAGATTTGATATTGTTTCCTTTTCATAGTGATATTCGAATATTGTGTCAATAAGCATAACTAGAATCAATGATGAGCATTTTGTGTTGAGGGCCTTTATCAGTGGTCTTGATATATATATATATAAATATATATATATATATATATATATATATATATATATATATATATATATCACCATACACAAAATGATTTTTGAGATTTTAGACCTCTTATCCTTTTGATTTTGTTAGTCACAGTGAGATCTTAAATTCTTTTCATTTTCATCTTGATTTGGATCTGTGATGTATGTCGTGGATATCGGCCCTTGATGGTCTTGATGTCTTAATAAACGAGCAAACTGAGATCATTATTTGATAATTCATGAGACTTATGATGAAAGAGTCATTGATATGAATGTAGATTTGAACTTGATGATGTTGATGATTTGATGTAAATGATTGTGTCGAGTATTAGATATGACAGATAGATGTGAGTTTGCGATGTGTTTCGTTGGAGTCTTAGTTACTTTGAGCTGTGATGATTAATTGTTGTGGTGATAGACCTTAATGAGTCTTGATGAATCGATGTACACCACAAGCAAATCTGAGCTCAGTGTTGGTATTGAGAATGAGTCTTGGGTTTTTGGTATTTTTGTCTTGTGATGTCAGATCTGTCTTGATGTAGTCTCTTTGATTTAGACGAAACAAAAACTGAGATATCATTGAGATATTGTACGAGTCATTAATCGAACAAAAACCTCATCTTTTCATCTACACGTATCAACACAACTCGCATAGCAAAAATGACAACTCGCATTTGACTCAAAAGTCAAACCGCATAGGTAAGCAAGTCGCAGTCAATATTGTGACAAGTCTCAGTCAATATTGTGACAAGTCGCAGTCGATTTAATCAACTCGCAGTTGACTCAAAAGTCAAACTGCATCTTTTTTGTTAATCACAACTCGCATACCCAGATATTATTATGACAACTCGCATATTTTTCTGCAAGTACACAACTCGAAATAACTAACACACATCTCACGGGATTCAATGAATCTGGACAATATGGATACCAACTCGCATAGATGAATGACATAGCAGCAGAACAGAACTCCAACTCAAACCCATTAGACATAACCGACCAATCAGACATATACAAACTGCTTAAAAACAGTATGCTTGTTATAAGTACAAATCATGACCAAAATCAAACATGTAATACCATATTTAACGAAGTATAATGATAATCATAACCACGTCACCAACGTATTCAAATAACACAAGGAACAACATCAAACCGCATCAAACCTACACAAACCGCATACAAGAACCAAATAAAGCCATTCGAATCACCAAACACAACCAAACCTAGGCTCTGGTACCATTTGTAGGATCGTATATTTTATGTTGTTTGATGATTCGGGTGGTCTAGGATGGTGATTATACAAGAAAGCCATGGTTAGAGAGATGAAGAGAGTAGAGAGGGTGATTCTAGAGAGATAAACAAAAGATAAAATGTTAGATTATCTAAGAAGCACCACCTTTCCCTTAGTGGGAAGGGTATATATAGTTACAAACTAAACGCCCTCCTGTCGGGCTATGGATCAGGCATACAGTGGGTAAAGACCCGTCCTTCCTCCACGGTGTTACACTAAAATAATAACTAAGCTAACAACTAACTAATTGACTACATAATAACATAAATAACGATATGTCTACGAGCTAACTTATGCTAGATTATATTTGGGGTGACCGACACTTCATTATGGAATTTCCAATTCCTAACAAAGTACCATTCCTGACCAGCTCCCTGAACATTAGGTTTATCCTCCAGAAATCTTAGATTCAGTGTTTCTTCTATCCTCTTGGCAGATATATTGTACACCCTGTAGGCCTTACTATGAGTAGAGTATCCAACTACAAAACCCTCATCAACTTTCTTTTAAAATTTTCTCAAATAATCACTAGTGTTTAAGATAGTCACATGACAACCAAAAGGCTTAAAGTAACTAATGGTAGGAATCTTCCCAGTCAGAAGTTCATAAGGTGTCTTATTGTGAGGATGAGTTATCAAAACCGTGTTCAAAACATAACGTGGTGCCGACTGCTTGATCCATAACATGGTAGGTAACTTAGAATCAGCAAGCATAGATCTTGTTGCTTCAATTAGGGTTCCATTCTTCCTTTTAGCAACTCCATTTTGTTGTGGAGTCCTGGCATTACTTTAGTCCCTTTTTATCCCCTTAGATCCACAAAGTTCAATTAATTTGGCATTCTTGAACTCTGTCCCATTGTCACACCTTATGGCTTTAACCTTTTTATTCAGCTGGTTCTCAACTAGGGCAATAAAGTTTTGAAGAACCTAAAATGTTTCATCCTTAGTTCCCAAAAAGAATACCCATCAAAATCTTTTGTAGTAATCAGTAACCACCAGACAATAATACTTGTGATCAATGCTTCTGATAGATATGGGACCAAAGAGGTCCATGTGAAGAAGCTGCAAAGGTTCTGAAAATTGGCAAGATAATGGATTTGTAAGAAGCCTTGTGCTGTTTTCCCTTGTTGCAAGCCACAAAATTATGTTTATTAGTGAAGACTTTGGAAGGAAGACCATGAACTAAACCATGTTTTGCCAGCTTGTTGATAGTTTTGAAATTTACATGAGCCATCCTTCTATGCCATTTGTTAGATTCATCCAAGGATGCTTTAGCCACCAAACAAGCCAACTCTCCTTCAGGCTGGACATCATTAAGATTGAATGTATACAGATTATGTTTCCTTGGTACCTTCAGCATTACTTGACTGTCATCAGGTATCTAAAAGTCTTTAGAAAGCACAAGACATTCAGTATCAGTGAATAGAACACTATTCTTCTTGTCACATATTTGAGACACAGAAAATAGATTGAAGTTTCTAAGTTCTTCCACATAGTACACATTTTCAAAGTCCAGCTTGGAAGTTCTAATGGTTCCTTTCCCTGTTATCCTGCCATCTCCACCTCCAAAAGTAATAGTGCCTCCATGACTAGGGACAAAATCATGCAATATTTCCCTGTTCCCTGTCATACTCCTAGAACACCCACTATCAACAATACCTAAATCTTTATTTGTATGAGGATCATCCTACAAGTTAAAAGATATACAACAACATTAGTATACATGGAGACCCAAGTCATTCTTGACTTGGGCCTTTGGATCATATTAGAAAAACTTGCAGATTGATGAGATCCACCATTGTTCTTGGAATCCTTCATGAAAGGTGGTCTATTTTGTCTCCAAGAGCAACCTGCTGAGGTCTTAACAGCAGTATCCCACCTTGCCCCCCTTTTATTCAATGGGTCATTATTAACAGGCCTATATCCATTTTGAAAATAAGTACCTGTAGGTCTGATTAATGGCCTAGGAACATTTCTTCCCCAACATGATGAAAATGGTCTATCGGCTGGGTTACCCAGCAGAAACTGGTTACCAGCGGAGTTTACCGAGCGATACCCGGTCTCTACCACGGTAAGGCCCGGTCTACCGGTAAAGGCGGTCTACCAACATAATTGGTTCTGCCAGTCCTCACATGTTTTCCAGAAGGAACAAATGGAGGAATATTAGTCACGTCATTCCATATTGGTCTATGCCTTTGTTGATAAGTACAAACACCTATTTGTTTCTCATAAAAATCACAATCTTTAATAAGATGAAATGTACTACCATAAACAAAACATGATTTCTTCTTA
The DNA here is from genome assembly GCA_910596185.1 of Chrysanthemum makinoi. NCBI lineage: Eukaryota > Viridiplantae > Streptophyta > Magnoliopsida > Asterales > Asteraceae > Chrysanthemum > Chrysanthemum makinoi. The sequence continues at coordinate 127,614,946 of OU343221.1, forward strand.
AAAGGCTTGTTCATAATATGAGAAGTCTTATCATAAACAAACTTATTCAAATAACTACCAAAATCAGATTTTTTTTAACATAATCAAAAGAACAAGAAATGTTTTTAAAATAAGCTGTCTTTGAAGAAGATTCATTAACAGCAACTTCTTGGGGAAGGTCAACTGGTAAAGGCTTGGGTGAGGCAGACTTAGGGGTTGTAGAATCTTCACTTGAATCACAACTGGCAAAGTCTTTAGAATGGGTCTCTGAGGTCCTATCACAGGAAGAACAAGAGACAAAATCATTAGTTTCACTGCAAGTTTCAGATAAGTCATTAAACGTTTGGCCATAGGTCATATGTGATTCATCCAGGTGTGAGTCTGGGTTAGGTGGTCTAACAATACCATTGATTGAGGAAGGAACAATATGCATTTCACCTTGTTTCACAAATTTAATAGGTTTACGATACTTTTCTTCCTCTTCATCAGTGACAAGATTAAAAACACTATAGTCATTAGGGTCATATACCACATCTGGACCGATATAGTCCTTGAAGCCTAACCCCATCTTAGTTTTTATAGACATAGAACTTCTCCATAATTTGTCTAGATTTTTAGGTTGTTCTTGCCACTCTTTATGTCTAGCCACCTCTTTTTCTAAATTAGCCTTTAGATCCTCTTTTTCTACATTAACTTTTACATATTCTCTCTCTATCACCTTAATTCTCTCTTCAAGGGCCAATTGATTTTGTTGGTACCAAACCTTTTGCTTTTCAAAAGTTTTAACAGTTTTCTTATAAACTTGAACCTGAATAAAATTTTCTTTATATTGGCCATCAATCTCATCAAAGTCTCTTTTAAGGGCATCATATCTATCATTACAACCAAATATACAATTATGTATGTACGAGATGTGATCCCCATCAGTGCAAACTCCTCAGCGTCTCTAGTCTCCATTGCATCCCTAGTCTCAGAAGCAATCCATCGAGGAGAGCTGTCTTCTTTCCTTCAGTTTCATGGTCAGTCCAGTCAACCAATAAATCTACAGACACCAGAGCTGGAGGTTTAGGTTCTCTATTTTCCTTGAGCTTGAATGTAGAATATCTTCTCCTGTCACTTCCCTTCTTATCTGGGCATTCTCTGGCAAAGTGACCAATTTGATTGCATTCAAAATACCTAATCTTCTTTCTGTCAAACACAGGCGCCTCCCTTCCCAGTAACGATCTTCCTCGGACTTCTTCTCAAACTTGTTGACTTTTACAGCAAGCATAGCCATCTGCCATTTTATGTCCAACTCCTCCAAGTCCCATTTATCCATTTGTTTAAAATCCTCATAAGCCAGCTATTGTTGAGGCTCACTCTCAGCAACAAATAAGTAAAGCACATCCTCTAACACATTACTAGATTTTGATTTTCTAGTAGAAGAAGTGTATGCTGTGGTTGCTGCTGATGACGAGGTGGGACTTTCAGCATGTGACTTCTTGGTGTTAGCACTGGTAGCACTTACAAATGCTGAATTTGTTGGAGTGAGAGAATAGGTGGAATGACCCTTGATATCAGTTTTAAGAGTGTTAATACAAATAAGCCATAAAACGTTTATTTATAATTTACGATCTTCTAATGTTTTGTCGATAACAAACATAAAATCATTTTAACGAAACAAATAAAATACGTAAATAGTTTGAACAAGTAGTTTTCTAACACACTTACGTTTTCACATAAAACACTAAAACAAGTATAAGTGATTTTATGATTTAGAGATACATATGTATAACAACTAGTGTTTACATATTGGGCTAACATACACATAACTAGTGTATACTAAAATGGGTAAAAACTAACAAATGGTATTGACCCATAACCCATGGTATTACCCAAACCACTTGACTAGGTACATTGCATCCATGAGATACATTGTATCTAATAAAAGAACCATGGATCAACCCATAACCAATGACCCATGACCCATAACCAAAATACCCATGGGCAAAGAGGAGCGTCCCACGGATCCCTAGCTTTACGCTAGACGGATCCTTTGTGGGAGGGATCCGTGGGATCCGGGGAACAGTAAGATTTTTCCTCTATAAATGGTGAGCCATTTCTACCTTTCATCTTGCCTCTCTCACACATACTTTCCCCAAGTATTGTATCTCTCTAACCACTGATCCAAAGGGATCTCTTTATGTAGTTTGTCTTTTGTTTTTATGTGATTCTCTAGGTTCCTCTTAAAGGCAAAATCACAACTTCTTGAAGTCGAGCAAGCTCAAGTCCATGAGTTGCCATGCTTCGTCATCATCAAGACTACTGAGGTTCTCTTGTTGATAGTTCTTTCTTCCTCCGTAGATGTGTTGTGTTGAAGGCATTAGTGAAGGATGCCGAAGGAGTCAAGACGTAAGCATTAGTGAAAGATGCGTAACATCCGTGTGTAGAGCATTAGTGAAGAATGCTAAAGGTGTCAAGACGAAGACATTAGTGAAAGATGTCAAGCGTTGTGTCAAGGGCATTGGTGAAGAATGCCTAGGAATCAAATCAAGTGGCATTAGTGAAGAATGCCAAGGTCGTATAATCGATGAGGTGCATCGTTATACATATAGTAATAGTCGGTTTCCAAGGATGGTGATGTCCTTGATGGTGTTGTAATAAGGAGTGGGTCTCCTTTGGGTTTAGGTGTTGTGTAGTGTTGGGTAGTAGTTCCTCCATTGTAATGGAACTAGGTACTTAGCCTAGTACCTAATAAAGGGTAGGCGACGTTGTGATAGGTGTGGTTCACCTTGGTGTGAAATAACCCGGTGGTTAGCCTAGCACCGAATAAAGGGTAGGCGACGTTGTGATAGGTGTGGTTCACTTTGGTGTGAAAGAACCCGGTGGTTAGCCTAGTACCGAAAAAAGAGTAGGCGACGTTGTGAAGGCTTCTCCGCCATAAGGAGTTGGTGTCGTGTAGTGATTACGAACTCTAGAGTAGGTGACTCGGGGAGTGGAGTAGGGCAAGGAAGGTGTCCTTGTAGAACCACTATAATATAAATGTGGTGGTTATGTGCTTCTTACTCTCTATATTTCATTACACGTTTATATATCCATCTATCAACGTCCAACATAAACAACTAAATAGATTGACATAAGTTGATCTAAATGTTTTAAAACAAAGTTTTAAATGGTAAAACTATTCAACCCCCCTTCTAGTTTTCCACAATTGGTATCAGAGCTTCGTTACCAAGTTTCTTAAAGTATGTTGTACTTTAAAAACTTGATACGATCCGTGTATGTTTGAAAACTACAAAGAAGGATTTTTCAAGTCATGTTTTAAAATCATTATAATGTTTATTGTTGGACAATGATAGAATGCTCTAACATTTTCCTTGTTAATTATTCTCCGTACTTGGATTTGGGCTTACTAAGAAGATCATGAAGAAACCATCTAAATATTTCTTTTCGCAAAAAGATTGTTCAGCCTTATTCTTCTCACACATGGATCTGGAGATTCCGAGAAGATTCCAAGAAGATCACAAAGCATGTCCTCAAAATATTTCCTTCTTTAAGAAGAATATTTAGCAAAGGTATGATCGTTGATAATTTACATTTGTTGCCATTGTTGTTAAAATCTTAGTTGAATAATTAATCATTGTTAGTAATTACTTAAGTAGTTATCTATATTAAAGCCATCATCAAGAATACTATTCTTCGATTTATTTGTATAGACTACACTACTAACTTGTAATAATGATATTTTGGTTATTCGATATCCTCAATCATTATTCATCACAAAGGGTTTATTGACAGTTCATCTATGTTAATAAATATCCATGTGAAACTTCTTATATTATGATAAAATGGGATTTTTTTATAATGATTGAAAAACTCCTCAAGAATTATATCTAATTCTTAGAAAGGGAACCACGTCAAATAGGATTAGTATTAAATCGTCAAAACCTCTAATCACAAGTTATAGAGCCTAAACATCAAACTCTAGGCGTTTTAGAACTCCCAAACCAAAGTTATCAAGGAATGCTTGATGAATTTTCTGCGTCATGCGGGATCCACTTGCTTATACTAGCGGATCCCAAATGAGAGGGATCCGCGGGATCCGTGCAACAGAAGACAGCATAAGTTAGAAATGATCACTGTGGAAGTTCCACAACCACTTTCCCTTCAAAGACTCACGAACAAAAACCCAATTACTGTTCACAGGAGCAATTTGATCATCTCTCTCAAGCATAACAATCATTTGTGTAAGTATAATCTTCACTACATTGTTAATTTAATTCTTTGATTTCTAGGATTACAATTTCTTCATTTTTAGAAGTTGGGTTCAAATGGGTTTGTCATAATTTGTTACCACATTGTTTTCTAAGATAATCCAAATCAAAGAATTAACATTGTTAATACAAATTAAACTCATTTCTTGAATTCAATAAAAATGAATTGAGCAAAATTGTGATCAAACCCTCTAGATTACTATTCACAATTAACACCACATTGTGGTTGTATTTGTTCGGAACAATCATGCCAAGCAACCGACAACAAGATTACCAAGACACCGCTCATTACATACCAATGTACCATAGAAAAGATGGACTTAGTCCGGACGATAGGAAAGCCTTTAAAATGCTCGAAAAGAGACTCTTTCACGAAGTTCGAGTAGTAGAACCATCATTTCTTGCCAATACCGACATAAGAGAAGTTTTTGGAACTATTGGGTTTGATTGTTTATTGGACATAAACGAACAAATTTGCCCGGTCTTTGTACTCGAGTTCTACAAGACCATGAGGATAGTTAGAAATGAAGATGGATCCATCTCGATTGTCTTCATCATAAATGAGCATGAGTATACTCTTTCGCTTGTGGAGTTTGGAAGAATTGTAGGGGTTCCGTATCAAGGTGTTTGCATGTATTCTAATGAGTGGTCTTTGGAAGAGTTACACACTATGGTTGATCATCATGGAATTTACCACACATTAATCCCGGAAGCAACCATGGTGAGGGACACCGTGTTCATGCCAAGAGCATCTCCATCAAGAGTTACTAGGAATTCGAAAGTGATCTATAGGGATGCCTTCCAAATGGAGCTCTCCGAGATGTATGCATTATATAGGAAATGGGAGAATGTGGTGAGGGAGAATGTGGTGTGCCTAGTAGGAAACAAGGATCACCCCAACGCATGTCTAAGCTTCATGATCTATTGCCTAGTGACCGAGACTCGTTTCAACGTTGCTTACTACATGATCAAGAGAATGGAAAGTGTAAGAAGCATGGACAAAATGGTGCTCCCATACGCAATGCTCCTAACCCGTCTTGCTAAATTCATCTTTGCATCAGATCCTTCTCCGCAATCCTATGATCATAGCTTTTGCAACAAAGTTATGGTGTCATTAACCGAGGGTAGAACTACAAGGTTTATGGTGGAAGGCAAGAGGCCTCACCTACCCACGGATTCCTCGAATGAAAGTGAGAGGCAAGGAGGAGGTGAAGGTAGTAGCAACTCACTCGGAAATACCGATCTTGACCCCTTGGACTACATTAACCAATTGTCGGACGTTCCTAGTGCATCACCCGAATGGCAACAAACCAAGGGAATCTTCAAGTGCTTTGCCAACTTCTTGAAGAAAAAGAAGTAGAGATGGTATGATAAAGAGTGGAGGACGGGTGAAGACGGGAAGGGGAGGAGAAATGAGGTAAGGTCATAGGACCTAAATTTGTGAAGAACAATTTCAAATAATGGGTTCTAACACTTAAACAATGCTTGTGTAGAATAGTTTAGTATGTAGGTCTTGCCATATCTTGGCACTAAACAATCTTAACTTAGGAACTTGAAGAATGAGATTTTACGACTCCTTGAAAACATTCAAGTGGTCGTCGTCACTCATTTTAGGAATGTTTAGCTCTCCCTACTTTGCTATGCCTTACATTTGTTGTGTTCTTGCATTTAGTCCTTATAGAAACAACTAGGAGAAGCATTTGCTAAAAAGTGCAAAGTTTCACATTTTTTGAAAAGCCTTATGATCTGCAGTAGGCGAATCCCAGCATTACAACTAGCCGGATCCCTCTCAGAAGGGAACCGTGGGATCCGTGACTACTGATGAACAATGCAGACTTGCTTACATCAAAATAGCTCATTAGATCACATCACACTAGCCAAACATAAGATTTTAGAACCAACTAAGTCTTCTACAAACACTTGAAAGCATCACACTTACCCATAGCTTATCTAGGATCAAATTCAAAATGTTGTTGATTTATCAACTCATTAAAACTTACCATATTTCCGCTCCAACGCTCACACATTACTTCTCACATCTCATAACTCTTAGTTTGAGACATTTATCAATTTTAGCAAATTGATTTTAGTAACCATTAACTCAAAAATAAGCTTAAGACTAGTTTTTTATTTCTCCTTATTTTTTAAGATTTTAGTAAATTTTTCTTGAGTCATCATCTGACTTCTAGGACTAATTACCACCATTTTTCCATATCAAATCAAATGGTATCCTTGTCAAACACTTACTTAGACTACCTAAAGTCAATTTTCTTACCCAAAACCATCATTAAGCAGCATCACTCTTTATGGTTGAGCATTTAAGATATCCATCAGTTAAAGACTTCATAATTAAGTCAAAACCTCGAAATACATAGGTAATAAACCTTACAAAAGCATAATCATTTCACCTAGAACCTGTCTGAAGCGACGGATCCCTGGTTTATAACTAGACGGATCCCTGGTGAGAGGGATTCGCGGGATCCGTGGCTGCAGAAAGCCTTAATCAGCTTTCCTCTTCAATTTTAAGTCACCTTTTGGTTATCTACCACTTTTAGCCTTCATTTATTATCTCCCTGGAGCTGATCAATATCCTAAGTGCATGCTTAATCCTCTTAGTGGACAAGAATTTAATTCCCTAATTCAAATTACCCTTTATAAACCAAACACTCTTAAGGTTAAGGCACCACTCTCACTTATCTCTCAAAAATCAGCAACTAGAAGCTCATTTAGCATCATTATCATCACCATGACTAAGGCTCTTAGCAACAACTCCTCAACCAAAGGCTCATCCAAAAGAAAGGGTCAAATGATTCATAAAATCTCATCCACTGAATCATCTCCCATAAGAGATAACAATGCTAGAATCCCACCTCATCAAACCCATTCAACGAATGCTAAGAAAACCGTAAGGATTAGCATCAAACCTTTCAGACTAGAAAAAGGATCATCTAGTTCAAAACCAAACATGGCTAGTTCTAGCAAGCCATCTAAACCCTCATTCCTTGAGCATGGACTACACCATTTTAATGAGCCTCTTCCTCACCCAAACCTCTATTCATTAGAGCATTCACCACCAAGAACCTCTCACTTACCAACTTTCTCGTTGAATATGGAACCACCTACAACACCAACTATTCCATATTGGGAAACAAGGAACAATCAAGGACTTGATCATATGGAATAATTTCCATTACTACCCTCATTTTTTGAACCTCGTCCCACGTCTCAAAATGAAAACCCACAATCATTCATAGAGCCTCCTCAAAATATCCATTTCCCTCCGGTTCCAAACCAAGACAATAATTGTCCAAATTGTCTAATCACTTAAGGACTTGTTCAAGAAGCACGAAATGAGGTACATTTCATGTTTAATCATCTTCTTGCGAAATTGGATCAAATCAACAAGTCCACTCATCCCTAGACTCAAGCACATTGTTGTGTTTTAAGTTTAGTAACTAGTTAGTATTAGTAGTATTTGTATGGCTAGATCATTCTCTTAGTTTTAGAGATTTGTTTGATTATCTCTTGGTTTTATTGAATGATTACTTATATGCCATGTTGCTTTGTGTTTATGCTTGCTAATTATATACATATCTCACCTCATTATTAGCATTATTTGGCATATCTTCATTGTTTGAAGAATCTGTCACCAAACAGCCGGATCCCTAGAAAAGGCCTAGACGGATCCCTCCATGGAGGGAACCGTGGGATCCGTGGTACAAAAGTACTAAATACTACTAACTTGAGTCTTATTTGCAAGAAATTATGCACTATACTCTTGTGTTCTAACTTTTATTTCGTAGATATTCAACATACATATGAAGATTTTGACACCATAAAGCTAGGGGAGCTTTGTGTCAAACCATATTGCAAAAAACATTTGCAACATAATCCTTAATTGGATTACACTTCATGACACCCCATTGCAACATTGAAATCTTCAAGGAGGAGCATTTTTCGTCACAAGGACGAACCATTTGCAAGCAAAATTGCACTACATTAGTTTACTTACTTTTATGTACTTGACACCCTCACAAAGGGATGGACTCGTCAAGGGGGAGTTAAGACGAGAACCATTCCCGTCACTTTCTCTCTTTACATCTTTTCTTTTTACATGTTTTTTCTTATAAAAGTTGTGTAAGTTTCTTTTCGACACTCTTTTTGTTTCGACAAAAAGGGGGAGAAGAGAGTAAAAACTTCAATTCGAACTTTTACGAATTTTAGTTTTTCCTTAAAATAATTTTATGTTTTGTCATCAACAGAAAGGGGGAGATTGTTAATACAAATAAGCCGTAAAAACGTTTATTTATATTTTATGATCTTCTAATGTTTTGTCGATAACAAACGTAAAATCATTTTAAGGAAACAAATAAAATACGTAAATAGTTTGAACCAATAGTTTTCTAACACACTTACGTTTTCACATAAAACACTAAAACAAGTATAAGTGATTTTATGATTTAGAGATACATATGTATAACAACTAGTGTTTACATATTGGGCTAACATACACATAACTAGTGTATACTAAAATGGGTAAAAACTAACAAATGGTATTGACCCATAACCCATGGTATTACCCAAACCACTTGACTAGGTACATTGCATCCATGAGATACATTGTATCTAATAAAAGAACCATGGATCAACCCATGACCCATGACCCATGACCCATAACCAAAATACCCATGGGCAAAGAGGAGCGTCCCACGGATCCCTAGCTTTACGCTAGACGGATCCTTTGTGGGAGGGATCCGTGGGATCAGGGGAACAGTAAGCTTTTTCCTCTATAAATAGTGAGTCATTTGTTCCTTTCATCTTGCCTCTCTCACACATACTTTCCCCAAGTATTGTATCTCTCTAACCACTGATCCTAAGGGATCTCTCTATGTAGTTTGTCTTTTGTTTTTGTGTGATTCTCTAGGTTCCTCTTAAAGGCGAGATCATCACTTCTTGAAGTCGAGCAAGCTCAAGTCCATGAGTTGCCATGCTTCATCGTCATCAAGACTACTGAGGTTCTCTTGTTGATAGTTCTTTCTTCCTCCGTAGATGTGTTGTGTTGAAGGCATTAGTGAAGGATCTTTGAAGGAGTCAAGACGTAAGCATTAGTGAAAGATGCGTAACGTCCATGTGTAGAGCATTAGTGAAGAATGCTAAAGGTGTTAAGACAAAGGCATTAGTGAAAGATGCCAAGCGTTGTCTCAAGGGCATTGGTGAAGAATGCTTAGGAATCAAATCAAGTGGCATTAGTGAAGAATGTCAAGGTCGTATAATCGATGAGGTGCATCGTTATACATATAGTAATAGTCGGTTTCCAAAGATGGTGATATCCTTGATGGTGTTGTAATAAGGAGTGGTTCTCCTTTGAGTTTAGGTGTTGTGTAGTGTTGGGTAGTAGTTCCTCCATTATAATGGAACTAGGTACTTAGCCTAGTACCTAATAAAGGGTAAGCGATGTTGTGATAGGTGTGGTTCACCTTGGTGTGAAAGAGCACGGTGGTTAGCCTAGCACCGAATAAAGGGTAGGCGACGTTGTGATAGGTGTGGTTCACCTTGGTGTGAAAGAACCTGGTGGTTAGCCTAGTACCGGAAAAAGAGTAGGCGACGTTGTGAAGGCTTCTCCGCCATAAGGAGTTGGTGTCGTGTAGTGATTACGAACTCTCGAGTAGGTGACTCGGGGAGTGGAGTAGGGCAAGGAAGGTGTCCTTGTAGCCAAACCACTATAAATACTCGTGTCGTGGTTATGTGCTTCTTACTCTCTATCTTTCATTACACGTTTATATATCCATCTATCAACGTCCAACATAAACAACTAAATAGATTGACATAAGTTGATCTAAATGTTTTAAAACAAAGTTTTAATTGGTAAAACTATTTAACCCCCCTTCTAGTTTTCCACAAAGAGTTCTAAGCGTGTTGTACAAATCATCAAAACTTAAGTAATCAAGGCCACCCTTTGCCTTGAGAGTCAGAACAACATGCCTCCAGGAAGAAGGTAGAGCACGCAGGAATTTGGTGTTGCATTCCTCGTTGTCAGGTTTGGAATTCATCTGAGTAAGCTGGCTCAAGATTTTCTGAAATCTGTCATACCCCTTGTGTATGCCTTCTTTTTCAGAAATTGTGAACTCCTGAAAGCTCTGCTTGAGCATAGTCTTCCTCATCTTCTTGGACTCTTCGTTACCCCCAAACCTTGCCTTGATTGTTCTCCAGATCTCTTTGGCATCATCAAGATGATGGAAGTCACTCATATGTTCATATGGTAATGATTGGAGCAAGGTAGTCCTAGCCTTTGTTTCCCTCTAAAGAGCAATATGTTCTTCAGTAGTTGCTGCTGGAAGAATTATCACATTACCATCAGTATCTCTTCCAGTCTTCTTCTTACTGTTGCCTTTTAGAACAATGTTCCATAGATGGTAGTCATTGTTGGTGATATAATTTTCCATCTTCATTGCCCAGATGTCGTATTTGTCCTTCTTCAGATAGGGAAACTTTGCATTGTTGTTTGACATGGTGGTAACAACCTGCTGAATTGTTTGAGACTGAGTGCTGGATGACTCAGGCTTATCCTTCTCATTGTCTGAGCCTGAAGTTGACATTGTTAGAGAGTGTTTAGGGTTTTGAGATAAAAGGAAATCTTCTTTTAGAGATTCTCACCAGGCTCTGATACCACTTGTTGGATCAGTCCCAGATAGATCTTTTGAGCCTTAATGATCAAATAGTAAACCTGTGTAATCACAAGCAAACTATAGAGAATCTCTGTTAAACTTATGTCCACGCGGAATATGAACACATGAGTTAAAGGAGACAATAAACACAAAACTCTTGATCCTCTATGGATCTATATTAATTCACTAATAATGTTTTCAAACGTGTACATAAACCCTAGCCGCAGGTTTCTTTTATACTATCAGAAACCCTAATTCCGCAGCTTACAAAACACGTAAAAGATATGCATTATCTCTTCCTAAAATAACTCATGCATATCCTAACTAATTACTAATAATACGGATACTACTATCCGCAGAAACAAAACTACCAGCAGTAACTGCACTGATATGCTTACGCAGCGCGTTCGGGGTCAAAGGAACTTCCTTTTCATCGAGCAACTTTTTCAACACCCTAGGCAGTGAACCTAAGTACCTAACCGTTGTAGTGTAATATTAGGGTAAGCCTCGGGAATTGATATCGTTCTCTAGGGGAATAGGAATGCTAGTAAGAAGTTACTACACTAAGGTTGGGGTTGAGGAAGATTATTTTTTTATCTTTTTTTATATTTTTTAGGAAATTGAAAGGTACGAATCTCGGGGTTTGGATTTGGGGGTTGGTATTTCTACCTATTACTCTACTACCTATTCTAATTAACTAAACTAAGGGGTAGTATGTGTCTATTGTTGTGTGCTTGTATGATGATTAACAATGTGTTTACTTAGGTGTTATTACTCCCTAGTTATCTCCTATTGATGGTTGAATTTTCACGTCCTTATTCTTAACGCGTTGTGTTTCTAAGGTCGTAGGGTATGCGTTTATCCCTAACTCTTTGAAGCTACCAGAGGTTAATGACTACAAAATCTCTAGGATTCAAAAACTTAACACTAAGGTATTCTTTGGATGTTTAGCCTACAATTACTCTAGGTGATTATAAACTAAGGTTCAACAAAGATTAATCAAGCATTAATAACACAAAGAATGACCTATCGCAATATTAGGTCAATCACAATTAAGATAAGAGACAACCAATCAATATTCAATAACTAGGTTTCATATTACCTAAGCAAACACACAAGTAAATTAGCCGGACATGGAGAACATGCAAACATACACACAATCAATTGAAGATATAATTGGATTAATGAAGTAAAACACTTATCTTGATGTAAAATAGGGTATGGAACCCTAAAATACTGTACAAGATAGCCTTGGTTCGGTTTAGATTTTTACTCCACAAAATTACCTCTCTAAAAACTGAAAAATTCGGATTCTATATATAGTGTTACTAACTGCGACGGCGTCACTCTTTAATTGTGATGCAGTCGGGTCGCTGCCATTAGGTTTTCGTCTTGGCCATGTTATCATTGTGACGGCGTCACCTTATGCCTGTGACGCCGTCACCTTCAGTCTTTGACGCCGTCTGGATCAAATCTAGGCCGTCTGAGCTGCGACGCCCTACTCTTTTAAAACCTGATGCCGTCACTTGTAAATAAGCAATTTGGCTACTGAGTCATCACAAAACATGTTACGACGGCGTCGCAGTTAAACGCTGACGCCGTCCCCTTCAGTTCCAGCAGCTTGAGTGTCTCGATTCTTGACTTGGGCCACTTTCTTCATATATTCGCGCCTTTTCGTCCGAATAAGTGTCATTCCAGCAATTTGCCTTCAAGGGACCTAAAAAGTGAAAAGGAATGAAATTAAGTAATAACGGATACTAAAGTGATCAATTAAGGGCTTTAATGACCCCTCAAAAAGGTAGCTTTTAAATCCTTATCAAATATCCCTACACTTGGTATTTGCTTGCCCTCAAGAAAATGTGCTTTTAGCCAATTGATTTATAAGTTAGGGGTCATGAAGCATTGGTTTAGAATGATACACAACACATATAAGCCCCGCAAAATTCATACCAAGCACAGAAATTACATACTAGCACCTCACATGGGGTGTTTGGATACTCACATCTCTCGGGTATATATGAAATATAACAAGTTGGAAATGGAAGATAAACACTCATTAACCGGTCCTAGTACATAGATTACCATAGGATTGTGACTAGATCAAACCTCCATCGCTTTGGCGTAAGCACCTAGGAAAGACTATCCAAGAGGTCTTTTAAAGGGTTGTAACGTTAGGGAAACAAAGGGTTTGGTGGGATAGAAGATTTAGTGTTGGCAAGTCAAAAATCTTTATGTTACAAGCATGCGAAGAAAGGCGTTGCTAAGCCAAGACTCGATACTCTAAACTCTAGATAACTAAAACAAACGAACATAAATTTAAATATAGATGTAGGATGGTAGCCCGTATGTTATTTTTTTTATTTTTTTTTTATATCCCTTTTTTTCGATTTTTTTTTCAATACACTTTTACTCTACCATCCTCTACGATAACATAAAAATAATAGGGATTTATAGGCACATCCCTACACTTGAGTTTTTATTATTCTAATACTAATTTGACCCGAATTGAAAAGATCAAAACACTTGGAGTACATTATTACGCAAATAAAGGGAATTTGAATTTAGCGTTCCTTCCCGTCATTTCATAAAATTTAACTTTTCTCATGAGTCCCAATCGTCCCAAAACTGTGTAAAAAGGATATGACTCGACTTAGCAACTTATGCAAGCAACTAGATAATTGAACTAAGGGTTTAGTGTGATAACAATAATGCACTAAAAGTGAGTGCATACAAGGTAGGCTAAGGCGATTTTGGTGTACATTTAGGGGTGGATTGCAAACAACGCTCTTCATTGATATTCCGGAAAACCGAAACATCACGAGAACCGCGAAAAGGATAGGCTCTGAGGGGTTAACTAGGGGTATCGTGTACTAAAGATGAGTACAACGCAAAGGTGTGGGGGAATTACTCAACCGATGTGGAAGAAGTAATTATATTACTGGTATCAAACAAGGGTTATCCTAATGCCTCTTATCATTTAGTTATTCCTAACTACACAAGTGTAGTCTCACTAGCGATCTCGGAATGTATAACAAAACAAGTTCTAGAATCTATTATACTACCGGTACACTCTCGAAGCATTAAAGTGGAATGCTTTAATTCCTACAAATCTAAGGGCGATCCTCACATTTTGGGTGGAATTTAAGTGGTAAAGGGTTTTTGTGCTAGTCATATAATTTCCTATCCATGAGACGCTTTATTAAGACTAATGGCCCACTCCTATATGTCATGAAAACATTTAAATTTGGTGCCAAAATTACCCTAACCGATATTTCTCATGGTTTATTACACAAATGAAATTGGACAAAGCAAATAGTCAAGGATAAGCATAGTTTCAAAGTTCCCGTTTTATTTTCCCTCCCTACACTTAAACTGAACATTTTCCCCAATGTTCCCCGAAAGTATCAAAGTTATGATAATGGAAGGTAATTAAAAACGAAAGAAACTAGTACTCCCCTGATTAGCTCGGTAGGATCCGTGTGAAGTGGTGGTTAAATCTTTCTTCAAGAAGAGTGTTTGCGTGAAAAGCTTCTTCCAATCTTATGTATCTTCTTCTTAAGAAATTAAACCTGCACACTTGAAGAAAACAAACGAAACCTTCCCGTAAAATCGGCGGTAACAATATATATATGACTCTACTAAACTAGGATATAATGCTTATGGAATAGATGTTTACAGATTTTTTTGGAAAATTAAGACCTGAAAAATTCCAAAAATTTATAAGTAGCTCGAGCGAGAAAAAATAGTAAGCTTTTTCTGCTCCTCCTGACGCCGTCAGGTTATCCTAATAGAAACTGGTCTGCGTTTTTCTGGAAAAAAATTCTGGAAAATTTTTATCTTTAAAATCTGGAAAAAATTTCATGCAAAGCATCCATTATGACTCGATACAAGCATTTGACTCGAACAAACACACATTTATATCTTTTAAATAATTGTAATTCTCATGTTTACGTTTCTTTTGAAAACGTGTGTAATCCTCCCTACACTTATCCCTTATGTAAAATACCTTTATATGTAATTAAGACAAGGTTAAAGACAAAATAAAGCATTTTTACAAATTCAACCATGAGAACATACAATAATGAAAAGATATATGACACACAAATAAAAATAAAAAACAAATACACATGGGTTGCCTCCCAAGAAGCGCTTGTTTTTGTTCGAGTCACGAGCTTGACTCTACCCTTATTTAACGGTTAAAGGGGAAGTTTTTCCTACACTTAAGCTTAAGTGCGGGTGATAGTAGCGATACACACCCTTAGGGTGGAAATTTGCTATGTGAGGAGAGGGTGATGGGTGATTTATATGCTCAAAGGAGTGTGCTCCATTCATTATAACCTTACCTAATTCTATTGGTATAGCGGGTGAATCAAATCTCTCTCCTAAAAATGGATCATCTTCTATCAACTTCAAAAGATTCTTAGTTAAGGATCCATCTTGACCTAATAAACCCGGTTTAAACCCATAATGTTTCTTGTTATCAACCATGAATGGGCGATATAAGTGTGTAAGGTCATGGGTTACTCCTATATTAGCTTCCACTCTACATGGCCTAGAGTCTACCACCTTTATCAAGAAACTAACCGGACTATTTGTTTTGATGGGTGGATTGGGGCCTAATTCAATTCCAAGATTCACATCTAAAGACGGAAAATTGGGTAATGTTTTTGGTTGAGGCTCCGGTTCATCAAAATTAGGAACTTCCCTAGGGCTAAGAGAGAGGTCATGACAACAAGCATCTAAACCTACATTCTCTAGTGGCATTTAGTCCAAAGGTTCTATATCAATCGGGGTTCCTATAGTCTCTTCTACTTCTTCCGGGTAAGTTATAGGTGATGTGTGTTCCTCAAGTGATGGTAGGGCTTGTGGGCTTGGAGTTTCGACCTCATTCTCCATTATATCTAGATCTCCTAAATGTTCATCATGTGTTTTAGTATGATCTAACCCAAATACACTCCTAAGTATCTCAAATCCTTCTTTAGCCATTTCAAATTCTTGGTCCGATTCATAAGAATCATTCTCAAAAATTTGATCACTATGTTCTATTTGCCTAAAGGATTCCTCACGCGTGTCATATGTTTTGGTGAAATCTATCCCAGGCATGCAACTAGGTAGTTCAACTATAACCATCTCACAATCTTGTTCAGGTTTAGGTTCCATGTTCTTAAAAACTAAGTCTTTTTTATCATGATGCCTAAGGTTGGATAAATCCTCCTTATCCATTTCCTCAAGTTGTGACAACTGATGGTTTATGCTTAGGAGGCTTTTCTCAAAATGTTTCTAGAGGGTCTCACTAAAAGGAGTTGATTCTAATAGTGATCGTTGAATAGAAGCCACACAAGCACAAAATTTATCAAATCCATCCAACCTTACACCCGTCTCCTTTTGCATATCTTTGAGATCACTCACAAATTCATTAGAACAATAAAAAGCAATCCAATCTGCGAAGTTCAATTTTTCCTCATTTGTTAATGATTCAAATGCAACTTCACTTGCCATAGTGACAAATGAAAAGGGTTTTATGAACAAAAACACAAAGAAGGGGGATAGACAACAAGGAAGCTAAAAATGAGAAAAAAAGCTTACTTGATAGGAATCAAGTAAGGAAACCTAAATGAGATAGAAATCTAACTAGCTATTCTATTCCCCGGCAGCGGCACCAAAAACATGATACGCTTACGCAGCGCGTTCGGGGTCAAAGGAACTTCCTTTTCGTCGAGCAAGTTTTTCAACACCCTAGGCAGTGAACCTAACCGTTGTAGTGTAGTATTAGGGTAAGCCTCGGGAGTTGATATCATTCTCTAGGGGAATAGGAATGCTAGTAAGAATTTACTACGCTAAGGTTGGGGTTGAGGAAGATTATTTTTTTATCTTTTTTTTTATATTTTTTAGGAAATTGAAAGGTACGAATCTCGGGGTTTGGATTTGGGGGTTGGTATTTCTACCGATTACTCTACTACCTATTCTAATTAACTAAGCTAAGGGGTAGTCTATGTCTATTGTTGTGTGCTCGTATGATGATTTAAAATGTGTTTACTTAGGTGTTATTACTCCATAGTTATCTCCTATTGATGGCTGAATTGTCACGTCCTTATTCTTAACACATTGTGTTTCTAAGGTCGTAGGGTATGCGTTTATCCCTAACTCTTTGAAGCTACCAAAGTTTAATGACTACAAAATCTCTAGGATTCAAAAACATAACACTAAGGTATTCTTTGGATGTTTAGCCTACAATTACTCTAGGTGATTATAAACTAAGGTTCAACAAAGATTAATCAAGCATTAATAACACAACGAATGACCTATCGCAATATTAGGTCAATCACAATTAAGATAAGAGACAACCAATCAATATTCAATAACTAGGTTTCATATTACCTAAGCAAACACACAAGTAAATTAGCCGGACATGGAGAACATGCAAGCATACAC
The DNA here is from genome assembly GCA_910596185.1 of Chrysanthemum makinoi. Lineage (NCBI taxonomy): Eukaryota > Viridiplantae > Streptophyta > Magnoliopsida > Asterales > Asteraceae > Chrysanthemum > Chrysanthemum makinoi. The sequence continues at coordinate 127,632,275 of OU343221.1, forward strand.
ACAATCAATTGAAGACATAATTGGATTAATGAAGTAAAACACTTATCTTGATGTAAAATAGGGTATGGAACCCTAAAATACTGTACAAGACATCCTTAGTTCGGTTTAGGTTTTACTCCACAAAACTACCTCTCTAAAAAGTAAAAACTAAAAAATACGGATTCTATATATAGTGTAACAAACTGCGACGGCGTCACTCTTTAATTGTGACGCCGTCGGGTCACCGCCAATAGGTTTTCGTCTTGGCCACGTTATCATTGTGATGGCGTCACCTTATGCCTGTGACGCCGTCGCCTTCTCACGGCCTGCTCCTGGATCAAATCTAGGCCATCTGAGCTGCGACGCCCTACTCTTTTAAAACCTGATGCCGTCACTTGTAAATAAGCAATTTAGCTACTGAGTCGTCACAAAACATGTTGCGACGGCATCGCAGTTAAATGCTGACACTATCCCCTTCAGTTCCAGCAGCTTGAGTGTCCTGATTCTTGACTTTGGCCATTTTCTTCGTATATTTTTTCATCCGAATAAGTGTCATTCCAGCAATTTGCCTTCAAGAGACCTAAAAAGTGAAAAGGAACGAAATTAAGTAATAACGGATACAAAAGTGATCAATTAAGGGCTTAAATGACCCCTTGTGACAACCCGTACTTTCAGGTCATTTCTCGAAACAATTCATGCTTCACTATTTCAACATTTATCGTAAACTAGGTTTACGTGTTCCAAATTCGCGTAACCTTAATGGTTTAGCGGCGAATTCATGATCATATCATCACGAACAATTCATATGGACTAAGTTTAGTCTACATTTCATTGACATCATTTGCATCATGATAGTTAATTCATGACATTTCATTTCACATTTAACGCGTAAATTTTTATATTAAATAAACGTTATCGCGTGAGTTATTATTTTGAATATTTAATCCGTTACCTTCAAAAATGATCCGACATATTTATACTTACATTAGTTTATAAAAACTATATTTTTAGTTTACCTAGTGTTTTAAATTTATTTCGTATATAAATCGTTAAAATTATATTATTACGACGTTTTTCTTAAAAATTACTCGATAATTATTTTATCACTCAAATTTTACAAGGAATGTATTTTTATAATTTTTATGATCTCATTACATTCTACTTTGGTCTATTAAAAATCTCTTCTACCTAAAATCTACCATTTACCTTTACTTATACATTTAACTACACATTACTTACACTTTTCTTAAAATTGTTACAAGTATATATTATATACAAGTAAAGAAAGAAAAAAAAAATATATTTTACCAAATCCCTCCCCCTTGGCCGACAAGGGGAGGGTGATAATTAATGAAGCATGGTTTTCTTGATTGTTAACATTTACACATAAACATAAAGTCTTACTTACACCTTTTACTCATTCACTTCATCTTTTTGTCAAGTCTAGTAAAAATCATTTTCTCTCTTTGTTTCTCCATCAAAAACCGGCCACACTCAAGAGCTAGCAAGGGATCATCATTTTTTTTTCTCAAGTTCAAGCATAAACACAATCTAGATAATACTCTTTATTAGGTTTTGAAATAAAAACCAAGAGTGTTTAGGTTTAACCTTGTTCTTTGCACCTCATCATATTAACTTGTAAACATGTTTCTTTCATTTTTCATGTTTCCTTATCATCTCATATTTATCTCTTCATTTTTGGAACAAACATGCAAGACTTGTGTTGTTTATACCATTTTTCCATGATTTTTAGAGTTTTATATATATATGGTCATCCTATAATTATCCCCTTGGTATGTGTTGGTCTTGATGATTAGGAACCCATGACACCCTAAGAAGGTGTATGGTAGGATTAGATTAGTTTTGGAGTTGATTTGAAGGGATTGAAATAGGTTTAGTACGCGAAAAACTATTTTCGATAACTATAAAAATGTATTCTGTCCTTGTTTTGATTTTCTGGAAAATCCGACAGTAGGCACGACTTTTTGGCCTTGATATTTAGAAAATATACTTTAAAACGAATCTGTGGCCGCTTGAACGGATTAAACGGAGTTATAACGAAGAAGTTATGAATTTTTCAAGTTTGACGACGAAATTTATAGTTTTCTGAAATTTCAGCAACATGTTTTTGTTTTATTCGAGTCAAAAACGAGTCCTACTTTACACAAATTATTTAGACTTATCAAAATTATATTAGTATACTTTGATACGAAGCTAAGGACGTATAAAACGTAGAAAACGGTTTGAAACGACAAAAGATATGCACGTTTTCATAAAATTGCTAACTATTATTTTCTGAAAAATTATATTATTTTTCTGAGACAAGTGTTACGGTAATTAAAGCGACCATGTTGGAGGTTGTTTTTAACTATGATGTGGAACTTTTTGGAACGAAATGTCTTCTAATAAAATTGAGATCACCGAGCATATTTTCTAAAACGACAAACCGTTTGTATAGCGTAGTTGTAATAAATTATTTATGGATGTTTAAACTTGGCCGAAACTCACTTTTTACACAACATATTAGACAAAATCACCATCTTTAACCCTTATTATCTTTATGTTCGAGACCTTTTTGACGAAAACTCATGAACTGAAACTTCTAGATTTCGATACAAACTTTCCAAAACCATCGAGTTCGTTTCCTAACGATGACGTTACATTATTTTACGACTAGTTTTTCAAAGCCATTTTTGTCACTTTCATAAAATTTCCAACGACTTATTTTACGAAAAGTTAAAATTTCACAATAAATCATTACGAAACCATTGTAGGATGACATTTTGACGTAAATACTTGTAAAGTAATTTAAGAATGGTCAAGACGTCAAAAGAGTATTTTTCGACGATAAATATTATTTTTCAAAACTCACAAATGGTATAAATAACATACGAAATGCATGCATAACATTATATCATAACTCATTACATATCATATCATTCATAATAGGTAATTTTCGAGATTCACGCTATAATTCAGTGTATCCACTTTTGTCATCGTAATCATTGCAACAGGTGAGTTCATAGCCCCACTTTTACTCTTTTAACTGTTTTACAAACTCTTGGGGAGATACATGCTATATTTTTAATCGAACACAAATGCTTTGAATTGTATGCTATAACCGAATGTTTTATTGTCACTAAGTATTTGCCATGTTCGAAGTCCCTACATCATGAACCATTAGTCACTTGCGAGTGGGCGCGAATATTGTGAATAGGCCTATTGGAATTAACACTCCCGCTCTTATTGACCCGGTTAGAAATCGAGCGCCTATATTTGAACCCGTAAGGTAATTTGGCAAGTTACCTATTAGGGGCGGCTATGAACGATGATTACCAATCTTTATTGGTGCGATGTTACGCTTTGGTGTCATGAACTTAGTGAAATAAATACGATTTTGTTTTCAACGATGAGTGTGAAACCATTTAACTCACACTACGATGATTGTGTTCAAACGAATTAATTAAACCTATGGATTTCACTCAACCTTTGTGTTGACCTTTTTAAGCACGTTTTATCTCAGGTATCTAAGGCATTCAATTCATGGCATGCATTTGGACACATCATGGAGTCGCGGTGACGACGCGTCTCACTTGGGTTTTATGAACTTTAAAAATATCGTTTGACTTGTACTAAACTATTTTCCGTGCATAGTAACTTTCATTTGGGACCTATCTTTGTAACTCTGATTATTTTATTAAATCAAACGATGTATTTTTCAAACGACACTTTAGGTCGTTCAATATAACTGTGATTGTGATGCTATGACAGTCCTCCCCCAAGGTATTCAATTCCGCTGCAAAACACGTAATTTGGGGGTGTGACACCCCTAAAAAAGTACCTTTTAAATCCTTATCATGCACTATCAGCAGAAACAAAAATAACTATCAGCAGGAACCATACTGTTACAATAATTCCCAACATTGTGGTTGTTGCTGGAATTGTGGTTGAGGATATTCTTGTTGCTACTGAGGATATTCATGAGGAAAGTAGTTAGAATATGGTGGTTGAGACATCTTGAAACTTGTGTTGATGATGGATCTTTGTACATGAATGAAACGTGATTTGTTGTTGAAGGTGTGCTTGTTCGTAAAAAACTCCTTTGTCATAAAGTGATGTAGCTTACTCGTAAACGTCTTAGTCGTAAACCTCCTCGTACTAGTAAGAATATCTTACTCGTAAACTTAGTGGCTTAAACCTAGTCTTATTCATAAACTCAAAACTTATTCGTAAAGAACCTTACTCGTAAGATAAATCTTATTCGTAAAGTGTTACTCGTAAGTATTGACCTTATTCGTAAGAATAGGTTAAAAACCAAAATCTTTCAAACTTGTCCAAGTTAGAAAGATATCCACAAGCCGAAGTGTTTCACAAGCTTATCCAAGCAAGGAAAACACTGAGTTACAAACAGCTTTGAAGATTCTGAAGAAGATTTCTTATTTGTAAGAATGCTTATTCGTAAAGTCTTTCCGTGTTCGTAAAAGTTACTCGTAAAATTAGGGTCTTCTTATTCGTAAGAATAGAGTTTAAGTTACTCCTAAGATTAGATTCTAAGCTTATTCATAAACACACCAGAAATGACCAAAAATGAATTTTTAAGCACCAAAACGCTTTGTACACACGATTCTTTTGAAGAAACAGCTTCAATAACACTTAAATAACAAGAAAATTTTGAACTCTAACACCCAAAGTGAAATTTGTGCTTATTCGTAAAAGATGATGAACATGAAGAAACAAGTGAAAAACGATCTTAAAACGCGTAAAGTTCCAAACTTTTTGCCAAAACTAAGATTCTAAACACTATATTAACCTTAAAACTTTCTAAGCTTCAAGATTGGAGTGCAAAAATCAAAGTTTACATATAATAAATGTTTAAGAACGATAGAAACTTACGTATAACTAACCAAAACTTCAACAAAAAACGTTTCAAACAACTAAATGGCGATTGATACCACTGTTAGGTCACCATAGTATGAATACACAAGTATGTTAAGATGTAATATAGAAGGAGATAAAGGAGAGACGGTATGGAACTTTCACACACACACGAATATGAAACGATTAAGCATAAATGAAAGAATCAACACCCTCCTAAGAGGGTTTACAATGTATTTATAGGAAAGGGAGCTAGGGCAACACTTCTAGTCCCTTCCTTGTTCGTTTGGGCCTAAGCATAGGCTCATGGGCTTACTACATAAGCCTAGCACTAAATACAAACATATAAGCCTAATTAGCAATCTATTACAATAATAATGACCGACACTTGAAATACTAGTTACACGTAATCCCAACATCGGTTGAATTTTCACTTCCTTTATCTTATTGATGCGTTGTATTCCGTTTGGTCGTAGGGTGGTGCCTAGTTCCCTAGTTCTATGAATTGCAACTCTCCTCTAGACTACCCGGGATCGGCGAGTACAATGGTATCTCCCTCGAATACTCTATTATCCTTAAGCTACAATTCACGCAATAAACACAACGAATGGCCTAAGTGCATTCTTAAGCTTTTTTGGTATTTAGGATGTTCAAGCTCACAACAATTAAAGAAGAAGCCAGTTTTCCTTAATCTAGCGTCTACCAATTAAGACAAGAGACAACCTAACAATAATTAACAACTAGGTTTCATAGATCTACGCAAACACAAGAATAATTTAGCTACTCATGTTAAACAAGCAAGCATACACACATACAATTGAACATGGGGTAGACATGATGATAAAATGGATAAATAAACTTATCTTGTGATGTAAAATAGGGTATGGGACCCTAGAGTACTGTCCACATCAGACTACAACTGTATTAAGGTTTGCTCTCCAAAGCTCTACCTCCTACAAAACAGAAAAATCGAATTCTATATATAGATTTATAAGTGCGACGACGTCACTTTTTGCTAGTGACGCCGTCAGGTCGCCGTCATTAGGGTTTATTTTGGGCTAAGTCATCGTTGAGACGACTTCAGTTGATGTGTGTGACGCCGTTAGTCTTCATGAAGGACGTCGTCTGAGCTTGGTTCTTGGGCGTCTATTGTGGAAATTGTGAGTGACGCTTTTCAGAGTTTAGGCGTGACGCCGTCATGCTTTAGAACCAGAATTTCAGCTGAGCTGTCGCTTGTATTTTAATCAAAACTTCTATAGAGGGACAGCGTCGCCCTTTGATTGGGACTCCGCCAGGTGCTGCCGGAGTGCCTTTGATCTTGACTTTGCCATTTTCTTTATGTTTTCGCTCCCTTTCGTCCAAACATGCTTCATTCCAGCATTTTGCTTCCAAAATACCTAAAATGTGAAAAGGGATGATTTTAAATAGTAACGGATATAAAATGTGTCGAATTAGGGCTTAAATGACCCGCTAAAAATGTATGTTTTAAATCCATATCAATTAACAATCTGCTTATCATGTTCCCTTCTTAGCTTTGCCAATGCTCTCTTTCTTGTATAAGTGCTACTATCATAACCCCTTTCATTACCACTATCACTCTCTATGTCAATATCCATATCAAAGTCATCTAGAGTATACCCTTCTTCAACATCTAATTCAACAGGGACTTTAACATTTCCACCCTTAACTCCTACCCATTCTACATCTTTGTTAGTGTTTCTAAAGAATTCTTCCATATCTACATCCACTAAATTTAACTCATGTTCCTCATCAACTATATAGACACTATCTTGGCTATCATCACTCTCTAAACTAGACTCATTCTATGCACTAGCCTCACTCTCTGTACTAACACTCTTAGCTTGATTATCAGCCTCCTCATAACCGTCACTATGTACTTCATCAACATTCACACTTGGTCCTTCCTCAAAAAGCAACATAGGCAACCTAGTTTTCTTTACAACAGGCTTCTTAAAAGGTTTCCTAACTACATTAGCATTCAAAACAGGCTTCTTAACTAAAGCAGTAGGTTCTTCTTCATCTATTTCCTCCAAAGTCAGTCTCTTTGATTTATTAAATGGTGATTTCAAATAAGTATCTAGGACTGTATATTCATGCTCAATGTACACATCAATCAGTTTGACCTTATGAGCATACCCAACTAGTTTCAACACATCTTCATCGCCACCTAGTGCTTCTAAGCCATAATCTAATTCAGTGTTAAGTATTCTCCATTGATAGTACATTTTACAATCTGTGCTTTGGTAACCTAACCTCCTAACCATGTCATTTAACTCAATTACAGAAAACAAGTCCACATCTACAAATTCTATATAATTATGTTGGCCATTTTTGTAGGTCCTACCTGGAGGTTCAGTGAAAAAACCACCATGATGAATCTTTAATGAGAAAACGTTTGGTCGTGTACTTGTTATCAGCAAGTAACATCAAATGAATGTACAAATAACTTTGATTATGTGTTAATCAGATTAAAACGTACTATATGCTTGTGGTTCATCCACACGATCATCATAGTCACGAAGGACCCATTCCACAACCACCATTGTTGTTAATCAACGATTGAACATAGGATTTGGGGTTTTTTTTGTTTTTTTGTTATTGGTTTTGGTGAGTTTGAGAGGGAAAACGTTTGCTGGGTTTTGGACTTTAGGTATTAAAAGAGGTGGGTGGGTAGCTGGGAGTGACAAATGGACCAAAATACCCCTCACGTGACTAGCACGTGGGGCACTGATAACGCTCAAATTGTGCATGTTTTTAGTAGCGTTATCTGTGCTTTTATGTATGTTATTTGGCTATAATCATATGCTTTTAATGCTTAATCGTACAAAAGTGCGTTTGCTAGTTCATTTGTAGCCAACTACAGAAAAGTGGAGGAAAAGACGGAAAAAGAAGTAAAATAGGAAGATTTCTCCAAATACGAAGAATTCCCGACCAAAGCAAGACTTGTAGAGTATATTCGAGAAGGTAAAGTCATCAAGTTAGTGGTCCAAAGACTCAAGAGTAAAGTTCAAGAAGGAAAACGAGAAAGAAATGAAGAAAAGAAACTTAAACGAAGACATATTGGAAGACTCGTTGTTCCCGACACACCTTCACCATTTTGGTCATAACTTTTGCATACGGACTCCGTTTGACCCCCGGTTCGCGGCCACGAAAAGCTAAGAGAAATATCTACAAATTTGGCTTTTGACCGTTTCTGTCAAAAGGTCGCAACCGGATCGGTTGGAGCGCAACCGAAACGATTACTCCAAGCTGACTTCTCCAAGTAATTTTTAATGCATCCTTAAGTGCCATTAAGCCCCAAGTCCGATCATATGGTCCTAATAACTCCTAAACCTGCTACTTTATGACACTTTGTGCCCAAGAAACTTACTTGGTGGCTAAGGGTGGCTTCTACCTATAAATAAGACCATTTTTGGTTAGTTTTGTGTGTGTAATTCTAGCCTCCACCCTTAAGGACGAATTTCCACCAATCTATCTCTCCCAAAAGACCACAAACCTCTGCCATTTCCAGAAGTATGCATGGTTAGATGTTGTAGTTGATTGGAGGCTTGAAGGAGTGCTATAATCCTTCACCCTTGCCTAATGTAATCTTACTTTGGGTAAATCCTTGTTACTTTTATGATGTTGAATGCTATTGTTCATGTTTGGTTCTTTGATTGTGTTGATTATGTGATTCTTGTGAATGTTGTCTTGATACTTGTTTATTTCATATGAGAACTTGTGATAAAAGATTATTTAGATAATTGTAGTGTTTGTTTGGAATATGTTGATAACATCATATTTAGTTGAATTGGAACTTGTTCTTGTTTATTGTTTTGGTTGATCATTGTTGAGTCTAATGTCGAAATATTCTTAACAATGGTTAGTTCCAATTCATTAATCGACAAATGATTTTGGTCTTGTACTTTGTGACGATTGGGCAAGAGAATTAATAAACATAACAAGTAAAGGTTTAATTTGGATTAAGGCCGAAAGGAATCTTTTGAATATGTGTTCTCATTATCTTTCAAGTAAATGGAACTTCACAAATTAATAATATCAATGTCTAAGGCCGAAAGGGATTCTTTGTTGTTGTTGGTATAAGGCTCATGACATGACCACTTGATTGAGGCTTATGCACATTTGATTTATAAAACACTAAACTATTATTATAGGTTCTATCTTTGATAATATGTTTTCCAAACTAAACATCCTAGTATTCTTGTGATCATTTGTATAAACATGTATGTTCTTTGTGTGCTTTTTCTTAGTGGTTTGATCTGTGACAATCATAACCACGACCTTGATACGTGCTTGCTCTTATATTGCTTTTCTTGTTGGTTTGATATGTGACAATCATAACCATCAACTTGTTACTTGCTTAAACAAACAAACGACACTTGTAGTGCAACCAAGTCTCTTGGGACGACCTTGATTTACCATATACTATACTACAACTTGACTATGGTATACTTGCCCGAATGTGTTCCTAGTTAACCGGTAATTCTTGATTATAAATTTAAAACCCCGATGGAACCCATCAAGTTTTTGGCGCCGTTGCCGGGGATTTGTTTTGCACTTGTTTGTTCGTTTGATTGTTTTCTTGTTTGATGAATTGTTTGTTTGCTTGCATGATATTTCCGGCATCGTCACCATCAAGTTTTTGGCGCCGTTGCCGGGGACTTGCGTTTGTATTCTTGTGTTTGCTTGTTTGTTGAAATGTTTGCTTGATTCGATTGCTTGTTCTTGATGTTTGCGTTTGAATAATTGTTTCTTTGCTCTTGTTTGATTGCTCTTGATGTTTGCTCATGAAGATTGCTTGAATGCTTGTATTTCATTTTCGAAAAACCTCTCATTTTCTCAAAATTGCTCAAATGATCTTTGCATCAAAATCTTGTTTTTGATATTGGGATTCCGTCTCATGTTTGCTAAAAATGCTCATTTCAAAGTTTGCTTTCTAAGTGTGTTCAAAAGTTCTTGCGAAAAAACCACCAAAACCACCAAAACAACTCTAACCGAATCGGTTGGAGCTCTCGGTAAATATTTTTCAATAAAAATCCACTCTAACCGATCGGTCACCACCCGTAACCGATCCGGTTGTGTGTTCTGTTAAAAAAAATTATTTTGTGTGTTTCTTGTTTCGTGTGTTTTGTGTTTTTTATGTTATCTGATCTCTTGCATGTTTGTGTTTCTTTTTGTTTGTGTTAATCTAGTTTAGATTGGTTTCGTATTAATTTTAAATAAGAATATCTTGTTTTAGATTATCTTGTTTGATTTGTGTTACGTTACTAATTATGTTTGCTTGCGTCTATGTGATTGTCGTTTTTCTGTGATAGTGCTTCTATCTATTTTTAGTGTCGTTTTATGTTCTTGATGGTATTCTTGATAATGTGTGTTTCTGTGTTTTGTTTACTTGTGTTTATTTTATGTTTGTTACCTTTTGTGTTGTCACAATTCTCAATTTTCGGTCATTTCTCATACTCCATATTCATCATTTCATAACGGTTCATGCATGGTTTTGCATTTCACATTAAACACATAATTTCTTATTAAATAAACGCTATCGCGTAATTAATTATTTTAGACATTTGATCCGTTACTTCCAAAAATTGTCTTGATATATTTTTATACTCATTTTAAGTTTATAAAAACATTATTATTAGTTTACCCGGTGTTTTAAATTTATTTTGTATATAAATTGTTATATTGATATAATTACGACGGTTTTCGTAAAAACTACACGATAATTATTATTTCACTCAAATTTTGAAAGAAATGTATTTTTACAATTTTTATGACCTCAATATATTTTACTTTGATCCGTTAAAATTTATTTTTAGCCAACGCTACCCTAAATACTCAAATGTGTATACAAGTTACAACTTATATTTAATTAACTTACATTTACTTACACATTTTACTTACATAATAAATTAAAAAAAAAATGTATTCTTTGAAATACATACCCCCTTGGCCGGCAAGGGGGGGGGGGGGTGACTCACCAAGAGTTGCTAGACTTTCTTACATATACTTACACACTCAATCACTTACACACACACTACCATATTTCAAAGTAAAAAGTCAATTATTTCTCTCCTTTTTCCTCTCCAAAACCGGCCAACCCAAAGATCAAGAAGGAGATTCACCAAAAATTTCTCAAGTCAAGTTTTAACAATCTAGATACACCCATTGTTTAGGTTTTGAAATAAGAACCTAGGGTGTTTAAGTTAAATCCTTTGTTCTTTTCACCTCATCAAGTTAACTTGTAAGCATTTCATATACATCATCATCTTTCCTATTTATTTCATATTCATTTCATTATATTTGAGCAAAACATGCAAGTCTTATGGATGTTTATACCACTTTTTTTTTCATTGTTTTTAAGAGTTTTATATATATAAGTCATCCTATAATTACTCCTTGTTATATACTAGTTTTGGTGATGCCTAGGAACCCATGACACCCTAAGAAGGTGTATGGTAGGATTAGAATAGCTTCGGAGTTGTTTTGAATGGGTTAGAATAAGTTTGGCGCGAGAAAAACTCATTTCGACAAGTTTGCAAAAGGGTCTGTCCTTATTTTCAAAATCTGGAAAATCCGACAGTAGGTAAAAATGTTTGGCCTAGATATTTAGAAAATATACTTTAAAACGAAACCGTGGCCGCTTAAACGGATTAAAACGGAGCTATAACGAAAAAGATATGAATTTTTCAAGTTGGCGACGAAATATATAAATCCTGAAAAATTTCAGCATGTTACGTCTATTTTGTACGAGTCAAAAATGAGGCTTAGGCGTTGTAAATTATTTCGACTTACCAAAAATATATTAGTATACTTTGATACAAAACTAAGGACCTTTAAAACATAGAAAACGGATTAGTAACGATTAAATTATACACGTTTACAAAAGTTGCCGTAACTTTATTATATAAGAAAAACTATTAAATTTCTAATAGGCAAGTTTTACGGCAAAACTAGAGACCAAGTTGAAGGTTGTTTTTAACATTGATCTAGAACTTTTTATAAAGTGATGTCTTCTAGTAAAAGTAAGTTCGCCAAGTATATTTTCCAAAATGTCCAACCGTTTGTCAAGCGGAGTTGTAACGAATAAAATATAGTCACTCAAACTTGGCCGAAAACCACCCTTAAACTATATTTTTCTTTGTGATCGAGACCTCTAGGATGGAAACTTAAGTACTAAAACTTTGAGATAATGATACAAGCTTTCCAAAACTGTTGGGTTCGTTTTCTAACACTCGATGTGCATCATTTAGCGACTATCATAGGAGGTTGTTTCAACGTAACTACTTGTAGAGTACTTTTAATACGACGGGATGTCATAAACATATATTTTGACGATAAACATTATTTCCAAAACGTGCAAGTGGTATGAATATCATATGAGTTTGCATTCACGACAACATATCATAATTCAAGTCATAACATTTATTTTAGGTCGCGGATAGTTTCCGAGCCTCATTTTCGTGCACTTCATTTTGTTAGCATATCAATCATACCAGGTGAGTTTCATAACCCCTACTTTTATACGTTTTGAATAACTTTTGGGGGAGATACATGCTCAACTATTTTCATTTACTTTCATAAGTACTCTAAACTTTTACTGATTACTGTGAGTTTCATAGCCCCTACTTTTATACGTTTTGAATAACTTTTGGGGGAGATACATGCTCAACTATTTTCATTTACTTTCATAAGTACTCTAAACTTTTACTGATTACTGTGAGTTTCATAACCCCTACTTTTATACGTTTTGAATAACTTTTGGGGGAGATACATGCTCAACTATTTTCATTTACTTTCATAAGTACTCTAAACTTTTACTGATTACTGTGAGTTTCATAGCCCCTACTTTTATACGTTTTGAATAACTTTTGGGGGAGATACATGCTCAACTATTTTCATTTACTTTCATAAGTACTTTAAACTTTTAAGGATTACCGTGAGTTCATACCCCGCTTTTACTCGTTTAAATTCCTATAAACTATTTGGGGCGAGATACATGCTTATTTATCAAAACATTTAAACTCTTTGCCAAACAACATTACTTATACCTTAGACTTGGTGCGTGTAGTGACTAGACTTAAACAAACATCCCAATATTTATATGTTGGAAGGCCATTTATATGGATACAACCCAACGTGAGTCGTTGGAGGAACATCCCAATATTTATATGTTGGAAGGCCATTTATATGGATACAACCCAACGCGAGTCGTTGGAGGAACATCCCAATATTTATATGTTGGAAGGCCATTTATATGGATACAGCCCAACGTGAGTCGTTGGAGGAACATCCCAACACGAGTTGTTGGAAGACCCTTGTGGTGACATTTATACTTTTAACTACCTTAATGCGTATATTCATGATTGTCATTCTATTTTAGGCAATGGGTTGTGAACACACAGGTTGCAAGTTTTGTATGGGCGGAACTTGGAACTGAGTGGATTTACAATGCCTTTGCTGTGTGAACATTTCTCAAAGTATTTCAGATCATTTTATTACAAACTTATGAACTCACCAACCTTTGTGTTGACACTTTTTAGCATGTTTTATCTCAGGTATCTAAGGCATTCACTTCATGGCATGCATATGGACATATCGTAGAGACGTGGTGACGACGCGTCTCACATGGGATTTATACACTTTAAAAACATCGTTTGGCTTGTATCAAACTTATTTCCGAATACATTGATTTTCATTTGGGACCTACATTTTGTAAACTCTGATTATTTTACTAAATCAAACGATGTATTTTCCAAACGACACTTTAGGTCGTTCGATATAACTGTAACTTTGATGCTATGACAGTCCTCCCCAAGGTATTCCATTCCGCTGCAAAACACGTAATTTGGGGGTGTGACATGTGTCCTTGTTTTATTTTCTCAATAAAAGTTTTGAAATAAAACTAGTTCTCTAAAAAAAAAAAAAAAAAAAAAAAATCGCCTCCAACCGATCGGTCACTTCCCGTAACCGGTTCGGTTGGAAGGTTGGTCATATTTGGTTCATTCCAACCGATCGGTCACTACCCGTAACCGGATCGCCTTGACGAATCGTAAAAAAAAATTGATTTTTCGTATTTTGTTTTTGTGTGTTTGTGTTTTGATAAAATAAGTTTAAATGTCTTTTTGTTTTTGCAAGAGTATCATTTCTTTTATTTGGTTTTTCCATTTTAAGTTTTGTTAATTTGGTACATTGTGAATAAATAAGTACTTTAAATAAAAGTGTTTTGAACTTTGTGGGTATGTTCACTGGAAACCCTCATGAGACTACAACTCGTCCACTTGGGCCATCGAGGGGTTTAAAGGCTTGTTGCATACGCTAAATGCAACCGTGATGCCTACGAAAGTGAGTTTTAGAATTTTACGCGTTTTTGTAGTTTAGTTTATTTTTGCAGATTTAATAAGCTCATGGAGGATAGATTGGTTGGATTGTAATTTACACTCTTGATTGGACATGTTTGGATGAGAAATCGATTGATCTCACACGCTTATGCTACCGTTTGCGTAGCACCTTATCATTTGGAGTTCGATCGTGATGGTTAGCCCGTGAAGTTTCGTTTCTCTTAGAATTATAATATCATTTTTCCCTATCTTACATGCTTTGAAGTTTTCACAATTCGTTTATTTTGTTTCTTTGTTATTTTTCCTTTGTTTGTTTGTTGGTAGATTATTTTAATAAATTGACTTCTTTTAGTCCCTCGAAAGTAAGGCTCACCCATTGTAAACAAACTGTGTGAGAGGTATAAGGCGGGTCTCCCTGATTCCCTAAAGAAGTTGGGTTTTTAATATGCTTCGTGTTGACCTGCTTCTCCGCTTCTTTGTGCGTTTCAATGGAGCTACCGAGAACTCGTGGGACAAGAATAAGTCATGTTTGGTTTTTTTTTTTTTAAATTTAAAAAGAAAAAGAATAAAAATAAATCGTAACTAGTTAATTTTTCAAAATTTCTCGTAGTAATAATATAATAGCAGTTTTTTTTAGTCGTTAAGTTTTTTTTGTGTCTGCTTAACTTAAGTGTGGGGGGAAAATATTATTGTGAAAAGCGAAACTAATTTTTAAATTCCAAAATGTTTGGGCCAATTTTAAATTTTGTGAACTTGTTTGCCCTTTTGATCTAGTTGTTTTCACGCGTATAGGTTAATATATTAGAATAACTGGATCAACCCACTGGTGAAATCGGTAATTTTTGAAAAACTTGAGATGTGTCCCGATTAATATTGCAATCCATTCTGGGATCGATGACATTTGCTAGCACATTTTATAGCCCTTTCCACTAAAATTGTGAGGATTTGAGCCTGTTTCATATATAGCATACATCTTTTATGCTTGAATCTTTTGCTATGAGTGTGCCGGTGATTTTATTTATTCTAGAACTTGTACTTGTAAATCATTACCAGACCGCAGTAAGATCACATTCGTGTGATATAAGTGTTTATGCGTGATAAAGAGGTACCTTAGGAATAAAACCAAATGGCCTTCCATTTTACATCTAATGATATATTAGCTAACCACATCGATTAGTTAACCACCTTTATATGGACCTATTTGTTAGCGCTCATCATTAGCGCTAGATACCCTTAGTTACACCCTCTGAGCCATCCTTTTCATTTTTGCTTCACCCAGAAAATACAAAAATATTTTACACTTCAAACCTTAGCCTACCCTTTTGTCAAAGTCTAAATGGTTAGTTGCTAGTTGCTTGGTATGATTGGATTGTTTTTTATGATTATGAGTTAGCCACACTTTGCCATTTGTGTGTGCCATTCCGACGAAGATGAAGGTGCGCAACTTCATATTTGTATTTTTGTGGTGTATGCTTATACGAAGTGTGGGGGAGATGTGATGTAAGGTAGATATAAAAAAATGTGAAAAATAAAAATAAAAATAAGTCATCAAAAAAAAAATGAAAAAAAAATGTGTGATGACAATTATAGCGAATGTGCTATATTATTATGAAGATGAAGGAAGATGTAGTATGTTTGAGTTATCGATTAGCCAATGTGCTAAGACGTGATATATATAGTTGGTGATCGATATGTGAAGAGAAGCTTGTAACTATAATCATTTTCGGGTTTGCGGATTGTTCGTGACTAGCAACATGGGTATTAGACTTGACTTTATTTTTTCTTTAACACCAATTTCATAAATATTCCAATGCCTTATCCATACCCTTTAATCACCCGAAGCCTATCATTATAACCCGAATAAAAGCCCTCTTTAGATGTTTACACTTGGTGCTTACACCACGTCGGTGGAGTTTTGTTTCTTCTACAAGCCTATGGTAATATTTAGATCATGACTGAGCAATATGAGTGTACTATTCCTTAATACTATCCATCACTAAATAAATTGAGTGTTGAGTGAATTATACTTCATTCCTTTTTCGTGAGGTGCTTAGCCATGTTATCAAGCGAGAAAATCTATAGGGTATTGTCAAACATCTCGATTTTTCACCTCTAAAAGCTTAAAACGATGAATCTTATCTCGTACTTGTACTTGATAGATTTGCATCACATTTTTCTAATCATATTTCATGCACCATACGGGTTATTTATTTTTCTTAATTTCTAGATTTGCTTGAGGGCAAGCAAAACCTTAAGTGTGAGGGAGTTTGCGCTCATTTTTCGCTTATTTTTATGCTTGTTAAAAAAAAAAAAAAAAAAAAAAAAAAACCCCAAAAAGATTTTAATTTTCTTTTCGTTTTGTCATTTAGGTATGTGTTTTTTATTTTTCTTTTCTTAGATTTGCTTGAGGGCAAGCAAAGTTTAAGTGTGGGGGAATTTGATAACGCTCAAATTGTGCATGTTTTTAGTAGTGGTATCTGTGCTTTTATGTATGTTATTTGGCTATAATCATATGCTTTTAATGTTTAATCGTACAAAAGTGCGTTTGCTAGTTCATTTGTAGCCAAGTACAGGAAAGTGGAGGAAAAGACGGAAAAAGAAGTAAAATAGGAAGATTTCTCCAAATACGAAGAATTCCCGACCAAAGCAAGACTTGTAGAGTATATTCGAGAAGGTAAAGTCATCAAGTTAGTGGTCCAAAGACTCAAGAGTAAAGTTCAAGAAGGAAAACGAGAAAGAAATGAAGAAAAGAAACTTAAACGAAGACATATTGGAAGACTCGTTGTTCCCGACACACCTTCACCATTTTGGTCATAACTTTTGCATACGGACTCCGTTTGACCCCCGGTTCGCGGCCACGAAAAGCTAAGAGAAATATCTACAAATTTGGCTTTTGACCTTTTCTGTAAAAAGGTCGCAACCGGATCAGTTGGAGCGCAACCGAAACGATTACTCCAAGCTGACTTCTCCAAGTAATTTTTAATGCATCCTTAAGTGCCATTAAGCCCCAAGTCCGATCATATGGTCCTAATAACTCCTAAACCTGCTACTTTATGACACTTTGTGCCCAAGAAACTTACTTGGTGGCTAAGGGTGGCTTCTACCTATAAATAAGACCATTTTTGGTTAGTTTTGTGTGTGTAATTCTAGCCTCCACCCTTAAGGACGAATTTCCACCAATCTATCTCTCCCAAAAGACCACAAACCTCTGCCATTTCCAGAAGTATGCATGGTTAGATGTTGTAGTTGATTGGAGGCTTGAAGGAATGCTATAATCCTTCACCCTTGCCTAATGTAATCTTACTTTGGGTAAATCCTTGTTACTTTTATGATGTCGAATGCTATTGTTCATGTTTGGTTCTTTGATTGTGTTGATTATGTGATTCTTGTGAATGTTGTCTTGATACTTTTTTATTTCATATGAGAACTTGTGATAAAAGATTGTTTGGATAATTGTAGTGTTTGTTTGGAATATGTTGATAACATCATATTTGGTTGAATTTGAACTTGTTCTTGTTTATTGTTTTGGTTGATCATTGTTGAGTCTAATGTCGAAATATTCTTAACAATGGTTAGTTCCAATTCATTAATCGACAAATGATTTTGGTCTTGTACTTTGTGACGATTGTGCAAGAGAATTAATAAACATAACAAGTAAAGGTTTAATTTGGATAAAGGCCGAAAGGAATCTTTTAAATATGTGTTCTCATTATCTTTCAAGTGGAACTTCACAAATTAATAACATCAAAGTCTAAGGCCGAAAGGGATTCTTTGTTGTTGTTGGTATAAGGCTCATGACATGACCACTTGATTAAGGCTTATGCACATTTGATTTATAAAACACTAAACTATTATTATAGGTTCTATCTTTGATAATATGTTTTCCAAACTAAACATCCTAGTATCCTTGTGATCATTTGTCTAAACATATATGTTCTTTGTGTGCTTTTTCTTAGTGGTTTGATCCGTGACAATCATAACCACGACCTTGATACGTGCTTGTTCTTATATTACTTTTCTTGTTGGTTTGATATGTGACAATCATAACCATCAACTTGTTACTTGCTTAAACAAACAAACGACACTTGTAGTGCAACCAAGTCTCTTGGGACGACCTTGATTTACCATATACTATACTACAACTTGACTAGGGTATACTTGCCCGAATGTGTTCCTAGTTAACCGGTAATTCTTGATTATAAATTTAAAACCCCGATGGAACCCATCACGCACTTAACTGGGATATCCTTGCACCGTTCGTCCAAATGGATGATTTTGTGCCAACTTTACTAACGGAGGGATACAATTATTCCAAAAACAAAGTTTAGGGATGTAAAGCGAGACAAAGGGCAAACAACAGGGATGCATTTTGGACTTTACTCTAAATTTAAAACACCTCTTTTCACCTAAAAATACTCCATTTTCACCTAAACAAATTACATACATTTAACACAAATCACAAATTCAATACACTTTTTCTTTCCAAAAACCATGGTGTGTAATCTCCCACACACTGTCGAAGAAATCAATGATGACGTTCAGAAACTAATTGACGGCGATAAAACTCAGAAATAAAAAGTTTACGAGGTATCTGAGATGTTTAGCAATGCAAGAACCTTGAAATATGATCTTAGGAAACAGTATGCGAATTGCAATGACATTTCGCCTGAGAGACGTGTTGAGAAATTTTTGCACAAGGAAGGTTTGAAAGATTACGAGATAAATAAAGCGTTGGGGAAATGTTAATCACAAATACAAGTATCATAAGTCACAAAATCCGTTGGATGCGTAGGGAAATTAATATAGGTGGTTCAGTTTCACAGCAGCTTCATCGACTTACGGTAGATGAAGATGAATCGGTTGATGAGCATGGATTTACTGCGAGACAACATCATCAATTTATGTGAGATGAAGAGGCTTTAAGATACATAGAGGAAGAGCAAGCAAGGCTTGATGCAGAAAACGCAAGGCATCAACAAGAGTTGGATGAGTTATTTAGGCAAGATGAAGCTCGTGATGAGTTGTTCAGGTTGGAGGTTGGGGAGTATCCTGATTATGATTCTACATGCGAGGAGTATTCAGATTAAGTTATGTTTATGTATTTCGTATCATATTGTATTTTAGTTCGTATGTTTTTTTTCTCGTATTTTATGTTTAATAAGATGTGTTTGTTTATTTGTTTTACCCACCGTACTTGTTATAATTCAAACACTAACCAACAAAGAACTATTTAAAACAGATTAACTCTTGATGAGATCATGCCATGTCAGATTTAGAGCTACAATAGGAAGATTAAAAATGTATTTGACTACTTTAAGAAGAAAAAAAAGTTAAATACCTAAAAAAAATGGCAAGTTGGATGCTGGCAACAATAAAACCACATCCCATTGGGAAAAGAAGTTCGGAGTGGGATGTTGGCAAAAATAACACACGCACAAATAAATAGTAGGTCACTTGGTACATACAGTCACAGATACAAAAATAACCAGACTCAGTCACTTGTACATGTTACAATGAACATTATACATGTACTATAAGCGCTTTTAGCATACAAGTATTAGATTGTACAAAGTAAAAATTCAAATAAATACCTCCCATTGTCCCTCCCTCCCATAACAACAACAATTATCTCACGAGTGTTTGCTAGGCTTACTAATAGGGTTTAATCCTTAGGGATAATTCCATATCTACCCAATCTAAACATGAAAATGTCATATATACCCAAAATACAATTTTTAAATGCATGATGTACAATGCATTTAAAGCATGTTTTGGGTAAATATGACATTATCATGTTTTAGTTGGGTAAATATGGAATTGCCCCAATCGTTATATTTGAACGGTCTATCATGAGTTTTTAATTTTTTGCTAAGCGTTTGGTTTAGCTTATATAACTAATAAGGTAAAACTCTAAAGAAAAATACATAAAAATAAAATAGATGTAATTATTAAACGAGAGTATATAAATGTTTTTATATAATATTCTTATATAAGCCCACCATTCTTTATGCAAGCGACAAAGTTTAGGATTATCAAAAAGCCCTTATATAAGCTCATAAGTCTGATCATATAAGTTTAGCGAAACACTTAGTTTTGGCTTATTTAACACATATAAGCCATATATACATCATATAAGCTTAGCCAAACACACCCTTAGCCTATCATCCACCATTAAACCGGATTCAAACCCGAGCCAAATAAGTTGAATTATATCATTTTAATTTAAATTTTTACTGAATTATATGAGTTTTCAGCAACAAAATAATAATAATAATAGTAATCCAAGTGAGATCGCTGCCCCCAAACTTATGAAGAAACTGGCAGATATATATTTCACGCGTGTTACTCAAACGGCTGAATCCTCTTTTTCTCTATCTACCCGACAAATGGCTTTATGGAAATCTCAGATGGAGGACCATACTTCTGATTGGCTTAGGGTGGTCCCGATCTCTGGGATCGGGCAGACTATGAATGCTAGGACATACCGGTGTGTGCTATGCTATCGATTGGGTGTTCCTTTATTTTCTATTCAGATGCCATGTCCAGCGTGTTCCAGGGTCTTTACCGGGGATATTTATGGGGACCATGCTGTTTCGTGTGCTGGCATGATAACATCAAATAGTCCTGATTATTAAGTGTCAATTTCCCCCGATAATGCTTGTAATTTATATCATTTATATGGATTTACGCTTGTTTTCCATTGTTTTCCACTTTCAGGTAAATTACGAGCATTGGAGCTAAAGAGACGCGGAACTGGAGAAATATCTAAAGATTTATCACAGTATGCTACTTTGAAGAAGTTACGGCGTAACTCATCTCTCACATTACGCCGTAACTATTGCGTGACTCAGAAAACCAACTTCTCAGGAGGTTACGGCGTAACTCTTCCCAAAGGTTACGACGTAACTATATTAGGTCAAATGAGGTTCCACGCCGCTGATACTTACGCCGTAACTACTGCATCAACTACGACGTAACCGAGCTTATTGAAGACTACGGCGTAACCACTCATTAGGTTACGCCGTAACCACCAGATCTAGTGCATTATACAAAGAAATAGAAGGTTACGGCATAACTCCTAAATTGGTTACGCCGTAACCCAGATCTGGCCTATAAATACCCCACGAATTCCAGCATTTCTATTCATCCCATTCCACACACAATACTCAGAGAAAGTGGGAAAAAGCTCAAGGCAGGTCTAGAGGAGCATACGGAGCTGTCTCCAGGGGAGAAATCACTCCCCTACGATAAGCATTAGCGTTTTATATTTGGGTTATGGTACAGAAAAGTTACTAAAGTTTCTCAAAAATTTATCCTAAGTTACTATAGTTTCATTTTGTTCATCTAGGTTACTCAACTTTGAAACTTTGTTCAATCAGGTCACTGAACTTATAAAATTATACATTCAGGTTACTAAACTTTGACAGTCTGTTCACTCTGGTTACTGAACTTATCAAAAAATATACGTTCAGGTTACTCGGACTAACACTAAATTTATCGAAGTGTATGCTCCCGAAAGTTCATTAACCTAAGTGAACAAAATGAAACTATAGTAACTTTAGACAAAATTTTGGAAAACTTTAGTAACTTTTCTGTACCATAACCCTTTATATTTCTTTTACTTTCAATTCATGTATTTCGTACCTTTGAATATTGAATTGGTTTGCATGATTAATATGAGCGGCTAAGCACCTCTTGGTGCTGGCCTAGTTATGATTCCTTAATTGTTTTTTTTGTGTTTACTTTACTTCCGTACAATTATTTCTAAGTGTATGCATGCATAGTTTATTGGTAGCCACCCTTGGTTCGGTAGTTTTGAATGGCGATAGAGGCCAATTGCCTAGGAGATATGACCAACTGACCCTAGGTGAGCGGACTGAGACAGAAAGGGTAAGATATGACCAACTGACGACCCTTTCTACTTGTGCGATTTGACCAACTGATCACCTATCGTTTGGATGAACTTAAGAATTAGGGGGTGCATGTCTAAGTTCCTAATGGCCGGGCATTCACTATTATAAATCTAGCATGTATCGGTACTTATTGACTTGGCTTAGGGGACCAGAAACAACAGGACTTATGACGGTGCGCCTGATTTCTCCTATGGTGGCATCTTTGCTGATAGGTTAGGGCGAATTGACCAAATGTTGTCCTCTCGACTTTGACCCCACCTGAAGTAATTTCAAGTAAGTAGACGTAGACATAACTAGCTAGGAGGATTAACTAGGTTAGCACCACTCTCCCCTATTGATTTCCCTTTACCATTTATTTGCTTTTATTTACTTTATTCTGCTTTAGTAGTTTAATTAATTAATTCCCTGTCGAAACCATTATTAATCTGTGACACCTAGACTTAGTAATAATCCAACACACATAGCTCTTGGGACGACCTCGGCTTTGCCGATTACTACACTACACACGACCGGGTACACTGCCCGTTAGTGCATTAGGGTAGACCATAGGTATAACGAGTAATTATAAATATTAAAACCTGGTCAGTAAAACCTGCATCATGGCATTATTGGTATTAAGCATCGGCATAACGTTGTGCGCGATACCTTGGTTGACATCTGTTCTCGATCTGGGATTTCAGCTCGTAAAGAAGTTGACATCGGGCTTAGTGGGGAAAGGGACAAACCCTTACGTCCGGCTGATATGTTACTCTACTCATGGGATGGAGGGCTTGATGTATGTGTTGATTTGACTGGGTCATCGCCCTTGACGCAAACTGATATGGTTGATTTTGTGCCTGGTCGTGCGTTGTCTGTGGCTGCACAACGTAAACGCGTCAAATATGTGGCTAAGTGCGCAGATATTGGATATGGGTTTTTCCCCTTCTCATTCTCTTCTTTTGGGGAACTTGAGAAGGATGTTGTGACCTTACTGAAGCGAATCCGAAAGTTCTCGATGACCCAAGATATTAGAGCACGTGCTGCTTCTCATATCTTTAGTAGGATTAACTTTTCTATAGCTAGAGGAGTGGGAGCCCAGTTAGTATTTCGGCTTCCCACTAACTTCTTTTAAATCCTTTGAGTTTCTAATAAAAGTGATAATAATAATAATAATAATAATAATAATAATGATAATAATGATACTAATAATAATAATAATAATAATAATAATAATAATAATAATAATAATAATAATAATAATAATAATATGTGTCCAAATGTGAAGAAAACGCTTACAAGTTCATTCCATTTGCTTTTTCCACATTTGGGGAGCTTGACGCGGAAGCTTTGGATACACTTTCATGCATCAAGGCTGTTGCTGTTAGCCACTCGAATAATGTCAAGAGTGGTGCTTTTATTTTTCATAGATTAAGTTTTTGTATCCAGAAAGGAGTGGGAGCCCAACTAGTGTCTCGGCTTCTCACCAATTTCTTGTAAAATCCTTTTAGTTTTCTAATGAAGTGATGTTTTATAAATAAATAAAAAATAAAAAATAATAATAATAATAATAATAATAATAATAATAATAATAATAATAATAATAATAATAATAATAAAGCATAAAATATATTTATATTTATTTTATGAAAGATATAATTATGTGAATTTGGTTTCTAGTTCATTTTCATTTTGCCAAAATCATATTTAAACCGAAACCCGAATATTTAACTCGGTATGGTTTTGGCAAATTTCGTTCTCTTTTCTCCAGTTGGGGTGTGATTTTGGCAATTTCAGTTACAAATTAATATGGAAAAAGGATGTTGTAATTTCCGAGTTACAAGAGAAACATACTAAAGTGGCAATATCTTTTTTCCCGACGGCTATGCACACCATAAAAAAAAGTTACTTGCCACAGATAAATTTAAAAATATTTGCATGTCTTACGCGCCTTAAGTCACGTCTTAAAAACCGAAACCGTTTGCTTTGTGAGTTCGGTTTCGATTTTAGCTAAAAAGCGGCAACCATGCACACCATATAGAAAAGGAAAAATAGAAATAATAAATTAGCTTATTTGTCACCTATACCAAATTGCTAGAGTGACTAAGAAAAACTACAAACAATAGATAATGCATAAACCCTTAAAGCACATATGAATGGAAAAAGAAGTAGAGAGTGAATATTTTAGTTCGGTTTCAGATTCTTCCAAAAACCGAACCGTACGCAACCAGCTATAACACTGGAAAAAAACCGAAACCATTTAAGGCTTCGATTTTAATTAAAAAGTGGGCAACTATGAAAGAAAGAAAAGAAATAATTTACTTGTGACAGACACCAAATTGCTAGAGTCGGTAACAAAACCTACTAGCAATACACAATGTACAAATACTTAAAGCACATATGAATGGCAAAAGTAGGATGTTGGCAAAAATAAGACACGCACGCATAGCATGTACAGATACAAAATTACCACAAGCGGTCCACTTGTACATGAAACGATGCACATTGTACAAGTACTAAACGGGCATATTATGTAAGCATATAATATCTGTGTGGAAAAAGTAAAAATTACAAATAAATAAAAACTCCCTCCACTATCTATCTTCCTCTCTCATCTCTAACAAAATTCTGTTACAAACGCCATTTTCAGTTTCTCTGCAACTCCTTTTCTTTTAACTCCTTTTCTCCCAAAATTTGGTACGTAAATTCTTCGTCTCTGTTCTTTGCTCATATTTAAAGTGTTTCTGACATCATCATTAGTGTTTTTTGTGTTTCTGTTGCATAATTAGTTAGTGATTATGTTAATTTTGATTATATAATGAAGGAACTGTATATTGATTAGATTAATTTCTGTCGCTACATAATTTTGTGTTCGATCATTAAGTTTTGTATAATCACACGCTCACACCTCTTTCTGTTGTAATATCTAACCGTGAGCTGTGTGGCTTCTTCAAATATTGGCAATTCTTCTGGATCTTGTCACAATTTTGATGCAATATGCACGACGTGGAAGTTTGTTAAAAGTGGCACAACATTGATGCAATGTGCTGCAGTTGGCAAAATGGTTTGGTCGGTTGGGTGGTTAATAGGTCAAAATGAGTCTAGTTAAGCACTTTTTTGTTCGATCTTTTAAGTTCTTTAACATGTTTGTGATAAAACATAAACTGAATCAGCCTATTCGTAAGTAAATTGCGTCAAAATTATTGCATTTATGATGAGTGCTCTTGAATGCTATTCAGGGATGAGATTATAATCATGTTGTTGTTTAGCTTTTCCACGTTTAGCTTTTCGACATTTCTATTAGACTTTGTTAATTTTGAGATATTAGTAGCTTTAAGTTTGAATTCAACTAACTTGCTAATTATAGCTTATTCTCATTTTAATAGATACTTAACGTGAACGATCATGGCGTTTGCTAGTCTATTGTCTGACGGATTTTCAGAATTGGTTATAAAGAATAACACCTTAAAGCTGGAGGTTACAAACTTAACTCAGGAACTTGATGACTTGAGTAAAAAATATCAAGGGTCACAGGATATCATCAGGTCTCTCTGGTCCAAGAATCAACAGCTTGAAAATGAAAAGATAAAACTAGAGACGAAAAAGGTGGAAATTCAGTCCGATTTAGCGCAAAAGGAATTGGAAAATGGTGACCTGCTAGAGATGAACACACAGCTAAACAGGGAATTTCAGTCTCAAAAGAAGAAGTTGCAAAATAGAATTGAAGAACTGGTCAAAGAGTGCTATGCAGTAAATAAAAAATGGAGTGCTACTCAGAGTGAACTTGGTGAATTAAGGAGGAGGTTTGAGGTAAAATGTGTAGACAATAAGAGATTGAAATCTGAAGTCGAAGAGTTGAGTATGAAAGAGGATTTTTTTGAGCAAGAGATGGACAGAGCTAAGTCTCTAGAGGAGAAGTTGAATGAGCAAAAAAAGTTTTTTATGAGTTCGGAGTTGTTGGAAGATACAATTGAGAGTCTGAAAGTAGGTGAGAAGAATGTGATAGAAGCAATGGAAGAGAAGGTCAAAAATATGGAAATGGCAAACAAGAAGGTGATTGAAGAAATACAAAGGGCACACAATTTACAAATGCTGGCAATAAGGGGTGATCAAGAAAACAAAGCGAGCGTGTTAATGGAGTTGCAACGCAAGGTAGAGGCTTTGGAAGCACAGAACCATATGCTTGCGCAGCCTAGTGAATGATAACTGTGAGACTGAACTGACAATACAAAGATGGTGTTTGTTTAGTTTTCTGATAAAATGACTCTTCTATTTCTAGTGGTTTCTGTTTGAAAGTGTTGGATATAATCAAGCATGTCTTTACTTCCGGATTGAGATCATAATTTGACATCTGTACATCTTTCCATTGTTCTATATTAGAATTAGTTATTATATTTGCAGACGATGTAGGTAAAACTAAAGCTGAACCTGGCATACTGGTCCTTTTGGAACCGGGTCTACCACTTAAACTTGGCAAGACTGTTTGACCAAGATTAATTTGAACCTTCGCAAATCCAACATAAACAAAAGATAAAGTCAACAATGAAATGAAAAATCAAACAACCAATACTATGCCCCACGTTCTATTTTTCAGTGTGCTGATATTCTGTTAAGAGTTAAGACCTTCAAGACCTTTAAATAAAGATCTTTTACAAATCGAAACACAAATCATCATTGATCTATAAGAAGCTCAACTTCTTTTTAACTATACGAAACTCTTAGAGAAAAATTTATAAAAATTACGAAAAATTGCACAAAAGTATATCCAACTTATGCTCAATTTCAATTCAAGAAACTTTACTTTTTTTTTTCTTCTTAAATTTAGTGTACTCAACTACTTTTTAATTGCATGTAAGACATATAACGGATTTTCAAAAAATTGTGATTTACCCCAAATAACACTCATAGTCTATTTCATACGTTTTGTACATTTTTATACGTTTTCGTTCGTTTTCATACGTTTTTGTCCACTTTTAAACGTTTTCGTCCGTTTTTATGCATTTCTGTCTGTTTTTTCCGTTTCCATACGTTTTTCGACCGTTTTTATACGCTTTCATACGTTTTTATTCATTTTTATACGTCTTTATACGTTTTGGTTCGTTTTTATACGTTTTCGTCCGTTTTTATGCGTTTTCGTCTGGGTTTGTTTCCGTTTTCAAACGTTTTTGTCCGTTTTTATACGTTTTCATCCGTTTTTATAAGCTTTCGTCTGTTTTCATAAATTTTCATCCGTTTTTGTATAGTTTATACGTTTTTTATGTTTTCATATGTTTTCGCCCGTTTACTTACGTTTTTGTTCGTTTTTATATGTTTTCAGTGCTGATGTTATGTTAAGACACTTCAACACCTATAAAGATCTTTTACAAATCGAAACACAAATCTTCATTGATCTATAAGAAGCTCAACTTCTTTTAACTATACGAAACCCTTAGAGAAAGATTTATAACAATTATGTTATACTCTTTCACTCATTCGTTAAAAGAAACACAAAAAAACAAACAAACAACCTACCCGAGATCCTGTCAAGATTTTAGACAAAAATTATCATTAACAAAAAGGAGAAGGAGTTTATTTTGGAGTGATAAGGCAGATGAAGCTGGATAGATAAGGAGAATATGTATGGCGTATATTTAGGGTATAACGTAATTAGGGTTGTGTTATGTGACGTGTGAGCTTATATAACCGATATTAGGGTTGGATATTGGTGTGATGGTGATTTGGGATACTATGTGGACTACACGAAAAATATAGGCTGTCAAAAGGGTTTAATCGTCTATTATTTGGGCCATTCGAAATTCTATTAACAAAAAGGGTTGGGCTGTTTGTGTTAAAGCTGTATTTGTTATACAAACAGGGGTGAGAAAAAAACCGAAAAGAACGAATAAACTGAAAATCAAAATTGAACCGAACCGAACTGAAAAAAACCAAATCAAACTAGAAACCGAACCGAATTTGCTAAAACCAATCGAACTACTAATCGGTTCTCATGTTGGATATGGCTATGCGAGGCCAGAAGAAACCGAATTCATATATATATATATATATATATGTATATATATATATATGTATATATATATATATGTATATATATATATATATATATATATATATATATATATATATATATATATATATATATATATATATATATATATATATATATATATATATATATATATCTATATATATATATATATATATAGGGGATATCTTGGCTACAATTTTTGTAGCTAATTGGCTACAATCCTTCATAAAAAATACACTAGCAATGAATCTGGGACCCACAGAAAAGAATCAGGACCCACAAAAAAATCAAGGTCCCACATTATATAGCACAAAATTGTAGCCAATTGGCTACAATAAATTGTAGCTAATATATTCCCTATATATATATATATATATATATATATATATATATATATATATATATATATATATATATATATATATATATATATATATACTAGTGTCAAACCCCGTCAGATGGACGGGTATCACTATTGGTTTTATTTTAGGATTTAGTTGGACAAATATATACTAAAAAGTAATTAAAAGTTAAATGAAACGGTTAAGATTTATAATTGATGTTACCATAATCAATTGAACGACTAAAAGCAGGTAAGTTTTTAGATTTTTGGTTTTTATTTTTAGGAACATACCGTTAGTTTCTCTAAGCTGAAACTAAGCTAATAGGGTTCACCCCTGCAAGAGTTTGGCGGCCAATTAAGTTCATCATCTCGTATATAGCTTGTTGAGTTCCCTGGTAATTCAATGATGTTTATGATTTATGATCAAGAAAGGGTTTGTAATGATTGTTAAAATAACCATTTGATTAACTTGACACTTACGTGGCATGGTTTTTGGAGTCCCAAAATTGAGCATTTCTTAATAGATCCAATGACATCCAGAAACTTTAACATTTCGTGCATGTTTGAATTCATATCATCTTGTAGTACATTCCTATACATACCCCTTAGATTGGAACATTCTGTACGTCATGTTCCATCCAGAGCTTCATCTCTTGGTACATATGTTGAAAATATAATGGTATTCACTTGCTTTTCTGCTCTTATATCTACATAATATTGGTAAATTGGATTGGCTTTCTGGGTTTTATTAATAGCATTTTATTTCACTAAGATTAATTGCCGGTTAAAAACACTCACTGGTACTTGTAGTAGGACTTCCTGTGTGACAACGTCTAGGATGTGGGTTTCTTTCACCTCCTAGGGTTGGCCTTGCATATTCAGCTCCCTTATTAGGATTTCCAAGATTATTATATGTGTCATAGTCATATATTCTATTTGATGTTAATCTATGACCATTTCCATCACCTCTCTTATTTTTTAGTTCCTTAACTCTCAAGTATCTCAGCTCCTTAGGCTTTTTACTTGGTAAGTATGCCTAGTAATCCCATTAATACACTAATTCAGTGGATAGCCCATTAATACACTAATTCAGTGGATAGCCTTGTAGACATATATAAGATATTATGGAAAAGTACTTTGATTAATCATGTGGATTGTCACTGTTTATTTTCTGAAACATATCAAGCAAGAGTTTAAAGTTATTTTCATTAGTATAGTTGATGAAGAAAAGGCGGCCTTTCACATTCACAAATTTTAAAATATATACTTTGGTCAGTGTTGTATTTTTATAATTTTCCATAACCGTAAAGAAAACAATACAAATGAAATATTTACATGAACTAACCGTAATAACACAATGCGATTGATGTCCAACCTAACCGGCCAATGCTCCGACCACCTTAAAAAAACACCATAAAAACCATAAAAAGTGTAAAAAATACTGCTTTGTTGATCACCATCTGCTAATGAAACAGAACTTGTTGCATGTAAAGAGAGATATTATGTAGGTCAACAATATCATAAATATATAAACCAAAATTATTGGAGTTGAGAGCCTCACCATTCCAGCAAACATGCAACCAACGCTCCACATGTCTCACCAAAACAAAAAACATACGGAGTATATCAAATTATAAAATTTTAAGAATTATCTTCAATTTATATTTACAAATAAAAATAAAAGATTTTTTAATCCGAATTACCAAAAGGCCATGCATTTTCTTTGGTTTTAGTATAAACATGGCTAAACAGTTATGCCTAACTGAATAAAGTGTTGTACAAAGCCATCAAACCATTTTAACCAATGGGTGCACAAGCCTTCCATCAAGTTCAACTTGTGGTTTTTGGAGGTCAGCAAAACTATAATAAACAAATAGCAAAGGTTAACAGATTATATGTACTACTCAAGTATTTAGAAAACAATGTACCTCTACGTATAGAAAGCTTTTTAAATCAAGATATTATAAAAAAAGAAAAGAAAAGAGACATGTCATTGATCATTTTCCTATACTTAAGCCTTTGGCGGACAACTCCAACAGCTCCTGAAGTAACTAAAATAATATCAAAGCCTCGGAAATTCAACTATTCATGCTGCAAGGAAATTAGATATTACTACATAATAAGTAAAATTCTATGTATAGTGAGTCCTTTAATGAGAAAATATTTATTTGTAAGTCCCTATATACGTAGCAACGAAAGGAAAGTGGATATCGATCATGGGCTGCTCTGCATGCTCAAGTAATATTTAGTATGCGATTACTTATAAATTTTGGTAAAAGATAAAACGCCGCGATACTATTATCATTGAGTTGACTAATTGTAACCGTTACTACATCAGAATTTTATGCACGTGTAATGTGTTTGAGTAAAAGTCCTTCGAAAATACCTGTTCGAAAATATCTCCAAGTCGTCCAGCCAAACCAAATTGAACAACATTAGTTAGTTTAATATGCAAATAGATGTGTAGAGTTTACATCAGTTTAATTGTAACACCCCAACCCGACAAGGGTAAAGATATCACAAATACGGTTTCATATCAGAACCTTAAGTACTATACAAAAGCGGAAACCTTTACAAAACTTACAAAAGAAAATATAAATAACTTAATAATCAAAATAAATCTAAGATCCCTATTTCAAAACTTGCTCTCATCTCTACTCTCAACCCAGATCAGCTATCCCATAAGCTCATCTTGAATGCTCAATACCTGCCGAAGGAAAAGAAATTTGAGCTGACAAAAAGCTCGTGAACAGATATAACAAAACAAAAGCTAAAGCAGAACAAAGATACAATAATGAAATCACAACGAAATGAGAATGACGAACCATTGAGGATTCTGCGGAAGCACAAATATACAGAAATCCGAAAGAAACAATGACAGATAAGAACAACACATAGCACATTAATAACACAAACACAAACACATCAAGAAAATATAGTACATATAAGCCAAACGAAAAGTCTAAAGGCTAACGGAAACAATCTCTAGAAAGTAAACATGGCATTCATACAAGTCAATTAATCTACACTTAACACACTTAATCCAATATTGTAGCAGCGGAAATAGCAGTCAAATCATGGCAGTCACACATGCAAATAGATAACATAGTAGGAAAACTATAACTAAATAAGCAAAATACAAAGCATAGCAATTAGCAAACTACCAAAACAGATATCATAATTAAACCATTTCCCAGATCAACCCTTAATATAAGCAAAGTCTAAACATAACAGATCAATCATAAGCAGACAGATAACTAACGGATAGGCAAAGTTTACAAAATTAACTGAACAATCATACATACTAAACTTTCCGGATACTCAATTTCACACTAGCACATTCATCTCACAGATCAACGAATTCACATAACGATAAACTAACCTAACATCAGATGACAACATACGAATCATATTTAAACATACTAATCATATCCTAGCATGGCATACGGTAGTTACATAATCATATAAAAGCATAAACACATACAATAACATATAATAAACCTAATACATAAATATAAACACTTGAAAATACCGAATCATAAACAGAATACTTAACACAGACATAACAGATAAGGATTTAGTTAACTACCAGAGAGAACTTATCATATCGAAATAACTACTTATTGAGAAGTAACCTCATAAAATAATTGGAGTAGCTAGCTCAGAATTTTGT
Organism: Chrysanthemum makinoi; assembly: GCA_910596185.1. Lineage (NCBI taxonomy): Eukaryota > Viridiplantae > Streptophyta > Magnoliopsida > Asterales > Asteraceae > Chrysanthemum > Chrysanthemum makinoi. The sequence goes on from OU343221.1 coordinate 127,664,421, forward strand.
GAGCGCGTATTGCACCCGACATCATTCACCGAAAACATATCCAATAGGATCGGATCTAGGATGCATCCATACGCCCCAACAGACGGATAGTGGCCATACTATCAATAAACGGATAACGGAAAGGGACGTGGCAGAACATCACTCTACTGCCCTAGAGTCATGTCAGAGGTGCATCACTGACACGGACATGGAACCCCCATGACTAGTGAAATAGTGGCTCGGGTGTCACACTAACCTAGGTCAAACAGATTATCATAAATAACACAGATCATAATCAAGCACAAGGTCAACAATTAACATATCAGATAGTTCATATCATAAGGTTCATGTCCAAAGGTTCAGAAGTCAGAAGTTCATATTCAAATATAGCAAGGTTCAACAAATGTGCATATCAAAGTCTTTCTAACATAACGTTCAAATCGGATATTGCATGATTCAATAAAATAGGTGTTTCAAACAAGCAACAGATCAAACAATCAGAAAGGGTTCATAGCAATGGCATAGGAAACCCTAATAATTGAAATAGAAGAGCTAACGAAAAGAAAACGTCATAGGGAACCTTTCGAAAAGGTCAGAATATTTGTACCTTAACGCAAATGAGAGGAAAGCAAACGAATGAGTGAATCACGAAGATATAACGTCGCGTCTCCTTCAACGAATCTACACGGATTATGATTTATTTAATACTTATTAGCATCATTAAAGTTATAACGGATTCATCGCATTAACATTCTTAGAGTTGTAAGTATATTCTTATTCTTATTGACGGACGAATTACAACATTTTAGAGTCTTAATCATTAACTAGCCAAACTTATAGGTTACAAAATTAGATAATATATGGTAAACTTAAGGTTTAATAATATGATAACTTAACTAATCTTATTCCTTGAATATGGATTTATTATATGATCATCATTCAAGGTATAGGGTTTACAAATGTCAGAACTAATTTTAAGACTCTCTTTCAAAACAGTTTACACAAGCTTTTATATCTTTCATGAAAGACCAAGACTCCCATGTAACATTGCTCGAACATAAACTTAATGAGACCATGCATACAATAATTTTAATTCATGACACTAGTTTCTTACATAAAATCACAACTCATGTATGCGTACAACACACTTAGTACTAGCTCGTTATATACTTAATCAATGGTTATTAATGACCTCCAAACTTACTATTTTCACATGAAATGACAAATCAACACACTGCTTAAAACCCTAATCGACTCATAATCATGACCTAGGGTTTCTCTCAACTTTTAGCACCATATTAAATACACATTAAATTGACATGTTACGGATTTTAATGACTTATCACCTGACCTTAACGCAGAAAAACAAACCGAAAATAACTCAAAACCCATGCCTACATTTACACTAGTAACTCACACCACCTTGACTTATATAAATCATGTTAACGAGACCAAAGTTTACCCGTTCCCCTTGCTTCAATATATACGCCACACATGCAACTCCACTCCACTTAATACGTTGTTTCCCCGACTCTCAAACAATTCGACACACACATACAAACACTTAATTATTTTTCTCACACGACACGTTAACTCTTGTTCCAAACATGCATGCATCGACACTATCAAGACCTTTTCAAAAGACTCACGCTAGGAAAACATGCATGCAAACCGACTCATAACCAAAACCACAACATCGCTACCTACTACCCATATAAAATCATCATAATGAGGCTCTAACCTTTTAAACCCTAATCGATCCCTAACTCCAGCGCGACTTATATAAATATAGCATCATATTCATGATTTTATGTGACGCATTTGGTATGTTACTTATTATGCGGTTCATGTTACACAAGGTTTTAACGATCTGATTTTATTCAGCATGGATTATACGACATGTTTCACAAAGTTTAAAGTTAGTATAAGTTGCACGAGAAAAGTTGAGACTCGGGAGTCGCTACCTTAGCTCGAGAAAACACCACGCACCACCACGCCTCACAACCGCAAATGAACGGAAGAAAAGAAGAAAAAGAGCGTGAAGATTTTTCGTTGACTTTTGAGAAACTAGGGTTTCATGTGAAGGGATTTGTGTTGTATTTATACTAATCGCACTCCATGGTGGGTTTTGTGTGGTATTCGCTCAAACAAGGAAAAGAAAAAATCCGTGGCTCGAGTCAAGCTTGGCGAACTTCCATATGCATGGTTTAATATCTTCTTTGTGAAACTCGACACATGAAACATTATGAGCGTGGCTTTACTTTTCGTCGTACCAAAAGTCGGTTTTTATATTATGCACGTTAAGTCTTGATATCATTTATAAGTTAGATTGAATTTCATTTAACGAGTGTTGATTTATTTTACGTATTTTATAATCTTGACTATTTTAAGGGTAAAATAGTCTTGTAGCACTTTTCGTATTTTAGGGTTTTACATTAATAGGCAAAATTGCACCATATATAATCACTTAGAGAATCATATAAACCACATAAATTTTGCATCTATATAAAAGGTTTGTAAATGTATACGATGTTTAATCTAAAAATAAAACGGGGCAAATTTTTTTTTTCTACAATAGCAATAAAATGCAAAAGAAAAAACTAAGATCATAATGATAAATCGTGTATTTTTACTTAGAGATGAAGGATTTAAGTTTGAATGTTGAATATTGATTTAGTATTGTGTAAAAAGTATTTGAGTTTTTGATTCTTTCGAAAAAGGTCAAAATTAAAAAAATTTACACTATAATCTCAACTTTTCGGCAGTTGCCTGAACGCCCCCATACTTCTAACATAGGTCCGTCCCTGAATGTACGGCCAAACATATATCAGAGAACATGATAAAAGTTGGCATCACCATTTTCATAAAAACACATAAGAAACTTTGGCATCCACTTGAGAGACACATGCTGACTTGTATGGTTAAAGATACAAATGCACCACTTACTTAACACACATGCTCAAATTAAAAAAAAATATTAATAAAACCTTACACATCATTAAATTATATTGATTTATCAAGTGAATCAAAAAGTCTAAATAGTTAAAATGGAACTCACCTGACTCGACTGGTTGTTCACCGATATCCATTGCATCGTTTGCGACTGATTCAACATGGAATTTTGATAGGTAGGTTAAGATAAGTCTTAATAGTTAAAAATACATTCTTGAAGGACATGGTCGATTCACCCATCCTCACTTCCGATTAACTTCTACAACATTACCGACCCGCAATGACCTTTCCACCGCCTTTGGCTATTCTGACATTTTCAAATATATCCAAATTAATGAATAATTGGTGCGACATTACTGGATGTAAAAAAAAAATTTAGTCCATATTGACACAGGTAAGCAGCTAATAAACAAAATTTTCAACTTAACACCCATTGAAACATTTGAACGTTGGAAGCTGAAAATACTAATGGGTTCTTCTGATCAAGGTTTTACTGGTATTGTGTTAATGGGGTTGTTTGGGTCAGCAAACTTCATTGTCTATGTATTTTGCAATCATGTTGCTGCTTTTTTCTGTAAGTTAACTAATATTCAGAAGCTTAAGTTATCTGTTATTCTAACTACTCGCCATTAACATTTACACTAAAGTCAAATGATACGATATACATTAACCCAAACACCCATTAACTTAACTGGTGCATTATACATTACATTTAACTTAACTCATACATTATACCTTATACATTTTAAATCCAAGAACCCATTTACTTATACATTATGCATAACCATATCATACAATTGATACATGTATATCAGATGGTTTTCAAGCACCAATTTCCATTACCCACCATCACAAAAACAGAAACCATATTCCATATAAAAAAATACTCAAGTGCAGATAAGCCATAATAATAGCAAATAAAGATACACATCAGATTAATAGAAATGCTTAATATTGAGAAAGGTTCTTAAATAGATACCCAAAAAGAGTCTTACACACCAGTTATAGAGTTACTAATGTTGTGTAGCCAAAAATAAAACCAATCACGAGCACTTAAACAAAAACAAACTGACCTAAACCAAAACCATCCTATTATTAATGTCTTAAACCAAAACCAAAACCAAAACCAAAACCAAAACCACCCTAACACCTACACACCCTAAAGCATCTGTTTTACACGGGCTAATACTGTCTCAAACGTAGCAGCTTCTAACTTTTGTCTTTCTTGTAACGGCAACAACCTGTAATCTTTTTCTTCAACTTCAAAATCTGATTCGCTTGGTTGATGTTTGACAACAATATCTTCGTAGCATACTTAAATTGGAGTTAATTCAGTTTCTCCCGTCGTACCTTGCACTCTTTTCTTAGACGACCACGATCTGCACATTCCTGTCCACCCAGGTATGTTTCCATGTGTCGCATCATGAAAATCCCGCAGTCGATGAAATTTTGTTTCGTCATACAACCCAATCATAAAATCTTGGGCTCATCAGTTCTGAGATGGCCTTGTAGAGGGTGATTAATGTTGTTGAGTTATTCTTCAAACATCGCAACCTGTTTCATTGGTTCAAAATACTAAAGAACAATTAGAAAACTTATTTACACGTGATACTATTAGGTACTTTTTAACATTTTATAGAATGGAATGTACCAGAAAATTAACAACATCACCGTATCTCGCCTTTGCATCTGTGATTTTTGTAAACATATTATCCAGAATTTGTACTTTATTGTTTTTCAGATGCATACATACGACGCAAAAATGGCTACCTTCTATTATTAGGAAAAACACCTATCAAATAAAAGGATGCAAAGTTTTTAGTTTCCATTTCTTTTATAATTCTGTTTTGCCGAAAGTACAATAGTATGAAATGTCTCCACTATACACGTGCATATAATTACTTTCGTCTTCACGAAAACCCAAGATGACCCGTTTTCACCCAATACCTAAGCTTGTATTGCGATGCATCTTTCATTCCATAGAAACAGCACACGAGTTTTTTTTTTAATAAAAAAACAAATGTTACAAAAGTTTCACAAAGAAGGTTAAAACTTAAAATGCTAATCAGATGTAAAATGTATATACAAACATTAGAAACTGATTAGTGCAACCTCAAGTCTTCCTGATGTAATAATCAGTTCCAAGATCAAAATGCCAAACACCATGTTAACTAAAGGAGATAACATACTTGTTTTCTTAGTTGAGTCCACTTTGGTGTTTAATGGAGTTGACACTTGATCCAAAACTGTTGCTGTGGCCTGAAAAGAAAATGATTTAATAACCATTGCACCCCTCTTTCTACAACGCTCATTTCGTGATACTTCAAGATCAATCTTGAAACCGTTTGAGGTCAACCGCAGAGAACTATTTCCAACTTCTTGATTAAATGAAGAATTGTTGATGTACCCGTGAGACTTGATCACAAAACATTACAGACTTTATAACAAACTTTTGCTATAAATGACTTTAAACGTGGCATATGCAAAACAAATTTGCAAAACATACTTGATATCGTCTTTGGAGGTTGTTAATGGCTTTTGTTAACATATCTTTTCTAACAACCTAAAACAATCAAAGTTAATAATTTATAGAATATTAGCTATAGAAATGACCAAGTCATATGTTCAAACGAAAACTTGCTTTCAATTTGTGACATGGGGTGTAGTTGACTCACCATAGGACGGAAACGCACCCTATAAGATGGTACTCTAAAAGGCTATCATAAACATTGGGTACCATTGTAGTATATGTTATAGTTTTTGGTTATTAAAAGCAAACCAACATATAACCCAACATACGCTGAGGCAATGAAATGTTAGCGGCTTATATACAACAGTGGATATGTATCACATATGTAAAATACGGAGTAGATCACAAGTCTTCTTTAGTCATATATTTTTGGATTCAGTTTCTTTAGAATCCACAGATACGTATATTTGTAATCATGATAGGAAGAAATTATCAATATCAATCTGTAGGGTGTCGTTTTCATACAAAAATAGTTGGTTCAGTGTTGAATCGTGTTTCAAGTGTCTTCTCATAAACTTTAATAGATTTAAAGAGCTTGACATAGTTACCTTTGCCAAATCCTCCACAATATGACTTTTGTTGCAACTTTCCCTCATCATCTTTTACCATTCAACCAATTCTCACAATTGCTCAAACAATTTCCATACCAAATCATAAGAATCACAACAATTATAGTGTGGGCATCTACTCTCCTGGCCTAGCAATAAAATTTTGTATTGTAGTTTATTGAAAATATATGAGAAATTTGTAGTGCAATTTTTATCAAACAATCAAAGTTTTCCCCATGGATGTATAGTCATTTTCTTGCTCCACTAATGATCATAATATTATGTGAAATTGAACATACCTATCACCAACAGGTTTGGTAAAAATCAGAAGCAAAGTTCTTAGATCATCTTTATCAACCAAAATTCCTAGCTCTTCACAGTCATTAATCATCACTCAACACATCACCAAATATTTTTTTTTCAAATTTCGATAATACAACGATGGTGGGCCTGACATAAACTCAAATCTACGAACACCACTTCTCTTCCTCATCTCTTTTAATTTCAAAAATATATCCTCAGTCGCCAATGCCAAATTGTGAATACCAGCACCTTCATTATGCTCCAAATAGGTTTGAATCTTTTTTTCCTCTTAGTTTTGAAAACTGGTTCATTCATCGATATCATCACATTCTCATTATTACAAGCTAAAACAACCGAATTCGTCCGCTTTCAATCTTCTTAAATTCTTTCGTCGTGAACTCAGCAAACTCGTGAAATCTAGTAAAAATGTTAAGCCATCTCCTGTAAATGTCATTTTTTTCTCATCTTGTCTCCTATGTTCTTTATTAACCATGATACTCCTTTTTTCATGATCTCTGTTGCCAATATGATAAATCAGTAACATAGAGAAAGAGAAAGCAAAATAAAGATATAGACAAGTGAATAAACAACAGCACCAATAAAAAATAGGAAAAGACAGTAACTTGATCACGTGACATGTCATCAAGCATCAACCACCGAGTTTGGTTTAGATCCAGCACTTCTTCATCACCATCAGCATATAGCACCTGCCTTAATAAGTAAATCAGAATTTCTAATTCTTAAACATTATGCATTAAAGATTATATGATATTGTAATGAATCAGATAAGAAAAAATACATATGACAAAAAAAATAAAAATTTAACTTACTCTTACCTTATGATTCTTATCTGTAGGGTTAAAAGAAGAAACATCACCTTCGTGAAACCTGCCCAAAAAAGAGCTTATCAGTACAGAAGATAAACTTTTATATGAGCAGTTTTCACTAAATACTAATAAGCAGCCTCCATACATGAAGCCCTCGTACTAATTTATGTACTTACTCTAACCGCTGCTGCAACAGCAGTTTCATCGCGCAAAACATAGTATACCTCGACTTTTGATGTAGCATTCAACAGTTGACGATGTTCATCCTTCACTTTTCTATATCGTTCTGTTAACTTTTCCATACTGAAAAGATAGTGAAGCTTAGTAACAGAGTCTCCATAACCAATATCCATTCTTAGACCCATGTCCGGTTTAAAGGATGGTTGGGGAATCTTAACAGAAACATTTGGATACCCATTTTGAGGGTGTGTGTAATCCCTAAAAGGTAAACAGCTGATGAGTTCAGCAAAATGCCAAGGCCATTCTCCTTGAGATAAGCAACTTGGTTTCCAATCTTCCAATTTCAGAATGAGATCATTCTGCCCTTCCCTTTTCGATTGACCTTTGGTATCCCGAAAAGAATTTGTGCATTCAACTGTATGCTTTTTTACTTCCACAATATCCCAAATACTATCAGATTCATATTTCATTCATCACCATCAAAGAGCCAGCCATTACTGATTTGCATTTGTTTTTCTGTAGCTCGCCTTCTTTGGTAAAATTTATCGCTCTATATAAGCATAATCTAAGTTAATTTATGCCATTAAATCAATTTATAATGGATTTCATGTTATGTTTGGAAGATAATTATTTTTCATTTGGATCCACAGCTAAATGAAAGTATTCACTTGGTTTATTTAGTATTTTATATTTCTCCTTCTTTTTATATTAGGGACATGCTAAATTTATTGCTCTATATAAGCATAATCTAAGTTAATTTATGCCATTAAATCAGTGTATATGTTTGGAAGATAATTATTTTTCATTTGGATCCACAGCTAAATGAAAGTATTCACTTGGTTTATTTAGTATTTTATATTTCTCCTTCTTTTTATATTAGGGACATGCTAAACTGATCGAGTGTTTTGCAATGGAATCCATAATGAATGAAGAAGCCAACACTGATATTATTAATTAATGAAAATCCATTGAGGTCAAATGGTTCCTCAGACGCAGTTCAACCCGATGTCAACTCTATGATATGAAAAAAAAAAAGAAAAACAGTTGCAAATTCCAGGGGGGGTGTTGCTGCTCCCTCTGCTGATACGTGCGTACAACTTCATCAAGACCAGACACATTTGTTAGTCATCCATGAAACTCATATAGCTATTTTTGAAGCACCTAGACTGGAATGCCTGAAACAGGTCTATTTCTTGTGTAGCTATTTTTCTATATATAGCGTAGCTTCTTTTGACAACGTGTCAGTTAGTTTGTATTACAAACAATGAAAATAGATGCCAGATAATAATCATATAATTATGACTTTTGACAGTTTTCTTGAACATCCGTGAACTCCTATTTATAGTTTCTTTGTATATGGCAATATATTAATCCTCATGAGATCGACTCATACTTACTTATATACTTTGTTCACAGATTTTCTGGTGCAAACAGAGTTTTAGTTAAGATATTGAAGAAGCTTTGAAGTTGGTGACAAGTACGTATTTTTCTGAATTGGCTGCTAAGTATATGTGCCTATCGAGATATATAAATAAACTTTTTTGCCTCGAAAAAAATTATACCCTCAATGCAGCAAACCAAAGACATAAGAACTAATGAATTTACGTACCTTCAGTCTGCGGCTACTGTCACCAGGCGTATTGCCAAAATCATTTTCTTCTCTTCGATGAGTAAGTGTAATAACATGCTGTTGCAAAAAGTTAGTATCACTTAAAATAGCCATGTAACTTACATGTAAATATTACCTACTTCTTCAAGCTTATAAATTATAAGTTGCTAGGCCAAACCCGCTTCAATCAGTTGCATCCTTTAAATTTAAATTAACCCTGATGAAATTTTTGTGGTCAATGAAAAAACCCAAACACCCTCTTAAACTTTTACTATAAAGCTATGTACTTGATTACACTCAAACAATAAAACAAAAACATACGCGTAGGCAAGCTTACCCATCCCAATCTAGAGTGTTTCCTCATCCATATAGATACTCTTTTATGCAGCTCATATTCGGCATATTATTGCGATTGTTACAATAACTGATTCCCTGGTTTCATATGCCTGTTGCAGCAAACTTCCCTGCTGCCATAAGGGCACTATGCAATAAATGGGAATAACAAAAACAGCAGCTTCTCTAATTTGTAAATGGAAGCCTAGACTATAAATAAAGTAAATACGTAACCCCTCCCCCAAAAGATTTTCGCCACTTTCTGCATAAAAGGCGTAAACATGTACAACGAAACAACCCAGCCGTATATTATAAGCCGTATATCATAAAGGAAGACCTTAACACAATAATCATGAACAGGAAGAAGTAATTACTGGTTTTGTTCAGTCATGGCCTTCTTATGCACTTGATCACTGACATCATCTCTGCTCCTAACCACACAATGTCCCATTGCTTGATTCCCAGAGGATAGAAGATTGTGATCCTGAACACGTGTTTTAGGCATGTAAGGAAAATGTAATAACGGTCTAGAACACTATTATTTTTCATAAAGCAAGTACTAAAAGTATAGCAAGATGACAAATGATACAATAACGTGAAGATACTGAACCAACTTGATGAAAGTGTATACATCTATTTTCTTCAATTTGATCTAACCTTGTACAAGTTTTAATAAAACATATTTCGTTTTGTTCTTGTGATCTATATCTTTAAAATAATACCATTACTAAATGATAAGAAAAAGATCCTTCTATACTTGTTTAATGCAAAGATGTACGAGTGAACTTATATGTTCGCATCTTCTCATGGCATTTGCTATAGAGATTTAAATTACAAATATACCATGACCTATTGGACATGATCAAACCCTCATGCTACAACCAATATAGTTACCAACTCATAACTACCGCCACACTATTTATTACAAGTGAGATTCTAAGTGGCATACGTACTAATATAATGGAAATAATACAGACAAGTAAATTGGAGGTCAAGAATATAGATAAGGCTCAAATGAGAGAGACAAGCGTTGAACTAACCTTGAACCTCAATGGTGTTGAAGTTGCTCCACTGCTTGTCCCTTTCTTGATATCAAATTGCACAGAAATACTCGCTTGTGACAAATCAACCCCACTTGAACCCAGTGCCTGTGTTATATTATCCAACAAATTTATTGTGGAACACGAGTTAACTCTTTAATTACATACATATTATTTATGCAAGATTAAATGCCAAAGCATATCAAACAAACAACAAATCCAGCAAAATAGACACCTTAGGTGGCAAACTCATTTACCTATATGGTTAAGGGTTCAATTAAAAAATTGATAAGAGAAACTGGTCAAAAAGGCTAAAAGTCATTCAAAGTGCATATATTTTCTTACATACGTTTTATTCTAGTAAATTAGGTTCCTATTGCAATAACATTAGTTTTGTAATCATGAATAACGTATTTATAAGAAATAGAAGTGGAGACAAAATGTTTGGGGGTCAGCCTTCCCTGACACATTTTAAAACCACACCAAAACACCTTAATTCAACCCGAACCCTTTTTGACACGTTAATCACACTGTCCAAACCGCCCCATTTTTTCCACCTCTACTACCACTAACTTTTATTTCTCACAGTATGGAAAAACTTATTAAAGAAATTAAAACTTTTTTTGTAGCCCCAAACTCAAATATGATAAGAAAATAAAAGAAAATTGAAACAGATGCTAACCCTTTAGAATAGGCATTTAAGATGCTAGATTCTTCCAGCTCACTTAGAGTGAAGCTTTGACATGCATTCCATGTTGGTGGTCGTGATTGTGAAGCCAAAAGATCAACATCAGGAAAAGATCCCTGAGGAGTATGAGATGGTTCGGCCTCATATGTATTTCGATCTGTTGTTCGAAAGGCGGTTGAGCCACTCACATCGGGTTCTACCAAGTTCTGTGTGTTTGTAAGCGGTATTGGGGTGGGAATAACATTACTTTCATAAACAGAACCATTTCTTGCAGGCTGTAATTGATCTGGATAGTTATCTGCACCATAGTTTCCTCTCTATTTGAAGAAATAATTATAGATCAATTTATTTGCTTGCAGTAATGATATAATTTAGCAAATATGATATAATGACTTGAATCTCACAAATATATGCAATCAATAAATTTAAACACAATGCAAAAAAAATAATAATAATAAATAAAATAAAATAAAATAAATCGACATGACAAAATTCAGTGAATTGTATCCAGTCTAACAAAGTGTGTGAAAGTAATAATACCTACTCATTAGCATCTTGCAGAACTCTAGATTCAACCCAGCCTGGTCGCATTAACATTCGTATGTAAGAACAACTACTCTCATCATTAATGTAATCACCTCTATAAACCTGAACATGCTCCATTATCATATTGTGAGTTCTTTTAGTGTTGTCCAACCTCTAGAACTGGTACACCATTCTTTTTGTTTGAAGTAACTTCTACACGATGATATGTTGTAACCAAGTTGTCAGATTTAGACTTGTAAGGTGTCTTTTGACTCCAAAACTAAAATCAGATCAACTTTTTGGGACTGACTAAAAATCTTAGAACTGCCATAATCATCAAGGCAAAAGCCAAAAAGGCATTTCCAAATTCTCAATCAGTGATATCAAATACAGAACTCAAAATATACTGCTATGATAATAATAATAATTATAGTGATTTCTCCATCAGGCATGTCCAAGGTTGCGAACTTATTTATATATGAATGTGTTTTCCCTCCCCTCCAGTGCCTTGTTCTAATGTACATGACTACACGTACCATACACAAATAAACAAGAAAATTTATATAAAGCTGTGAACAATCACTTGCATTTTTTAGAGGTGGTTTACAGCTTTACATGGTATGCATTATCCAACAACCATGCTCACATTAGGATGCAAACCAGCATCAGTCACCATCTGCAATCAAGTATGACAACCAACATTCTTGACATAGACAGTAATGTTTAAGTGAGCAACCAGGGAAAGGGTCGAAAACAATCACAGAGATAACCGATTAGGCCGTGTACATACGAGTCAAAGACTTGCCCTCCCTGTTACCTCATCCGTTTTAAAAGATAAAGTGCATCAAACCAAATTAATGCCACATCACAGGATAAACAGATCAAACATAATTCTCTAATAGGGATTCAGGCCCAGCGATTGACTAAATGCCACAACAGCTGGATTCCGACCAAGATTTTTTTTCTTCCTCTTATTCTTCTATTCCTTGGATTGATGGACTATAAATATGATGCAACTTTACACATGAGCAGACCCAAGGTACACATCCAACTCTTCCTAAATACTACAACATATACAAATACAAAATATGCTAGACGCCTAGACCACCCCCCGGTTTCAAAGTGGTACGTAAGAACAAAGCATCAATGCGTAGCCCATCCGATGAACGAGCAAGCCTTATTAATATCGTTAAAAAACTTAATTAAGTTAACGAAACTTGAGGTGCGTACTCACAACCAAGCGTGCCAATGATTAGTCCTCTAAGAACAAAGCTACAAATGAAGGCACTCCCATATGTTCATTTTAATCGGGTGTTTCCACAAGCTTATTTATTAGGCTTATAAGCTTATAAAGAGTTTTATAAGCTCATATGTTCACGTTTTTTGGCTTATGAGCTTTTCAATTGACTCTGAAAAATTTATAAGCTCATAAGGCCACAAAAGTAAGCCACGCTACTAAAAGAATTGCAAGAATAATCACCTGTGAGCTGCATAATGGTTGCAGCCATGTCTCCAGCATGATAAAGAACCATGGCAAGGTAGCTACAAGAGAAAATAAATAGATCTTTAGTTGTATGTGACTGATCATCTATCAAAATCTTTCAGCAAAATTCCTTATTTTACAACTTTAGATTTAAAAACCATACCGGCAGCTGTTAGCAACCTCCCGTTGAATTGGACCGGTGACCTATGTTTCATAATTGAATAGAAAAGAAAACAATTTCACTTAAACTTGCTTAAAATGACTACCAAAACTACAGCTACAGTCAGACTTGTGGGTCGGAAGTCAGAACACATACCTGCTAAAGTATTGTAAATGCTTCCGTAAACAAAGTGTACGCTTCATTAAGAATTCCTTGCAAGTTACAGTCAATATAAATAAATAAAAAAATTAGCCACCAACACAATCTTAATGATATAAACATCAACAAAAATGCATAATGACCTAGGTCGATGTAAACAGATTCAAGTCGTTATTGAAAACTAAAGCAGACAATCAACAGTAGTATACCTACAAACGCTCTAATTTAATAGTAAGAGAACATATTACACAAAAACTATTATTCACCTTGAACATTAAGTCAATTAACCTTGCACACTGATTCTCTGTCGATTATCTGCAGCAACTTAGGTTTAGGTTTTTCAATAATTTTTGATTATCTGATGATGATGATGGTGGCTTACTATACCTTTATCGAATGATTTTTGGTTTTGGTTTTTTCTCTTTATGAAAATACAGATAAATTATGGATGATATTTAGGGATACGTTTTTTGAATATTGGCATCAAATAATTAATTATAGACGTAATCAATTCCATAATTTCTCCATGTTTTGAATTGCCAACGTTCCATGCAATATCAGTTATAACTTGCAAATTTTATCACAGCCATTGGAATGCTCTAGTGGTTGAGGTGTTATTTATTTGTGCCTATCATCCCAAGTTCGAATCTTGGCAGCTACATTTTTTACATTTATTAATCCTAAAATTTCAATTAGTTTGCTAAGGTGGCGCTAAGGTGGCATGCTTTGCGTATTGAATCCGAAAATTTCAATTAGTTTGCTAAGGTGGCATGCTTTGCGTATTGAATGATGACATGGAATAATGACGTGACATTATATGTGGCATGTCTCCTCTTATATATAATGTATAGATAAATTGAGAAGGCTTCGTTTTCATGATTTTTGGTTTGATTCACTAGTATACGTCAATTAAAAGTGAGTCTATATCTATATTATATAATAAACAAAAGTTTTTTTAAAAACTTGACATGTCATTTAATCCATGTGGACAACCTTGCCACCTCACTAATTCCATGTATATGCAATTAATATTTACATTGGTTTTTGAATGTTGATTTTCTTCTCTCAAAAAGATCGAGTCTCTGCTTCTCTTCAATCTCCAAACTCAATATTCTTTCATCTCAATTAATTCAAGGTATGTTTACTTTGCAATTTTTGATTAACTATTTATATAAATTGGATACATCAGTGAGACATGTTCGACCAAAGTAAAGGGTATGATTCATATATATTGTTGGAAATTGTCTTTTGAGTCTAAAGGGTGTTTTCATGTTTTGGTTTGCTTATATAAAGAGCTAATTTGCGCATGGTGTTTGTTTGTTGATGAAAAAAATGCTTGAAGTTGTTGTCAATACATAGTTTTAGATTGCTTATTTCCGAAATTGATTAATATTGGTGGCATCAAAATCACAAGTTTACACTTGAGAGTGGCATAAGTTGTATTCTATTAGCATGAGTTCTTAAAAAAGAATATGAAAATTACCATTTTCATGCCATTGCTGTGGCAAACTAATATACTAAAGCTTTGCATAATTGTTTCTTCTAGGGTTGTCTTTCTTAGTTTGTGTGCTCGGGCTGAATGTTTTCTCTCTGGCTCGCTTGATAGAATTGTTCTACTTTGGGATCAAAGAGCTGATAAATGTCAGGTTGTCTTATAATCCACTTGATACACTTTTTGATATATTTATGTATATATCCATGATGTACTCGATCTAATAAATTATTGATTTAGGGCATTTTACGTGCACAAGGAAAACCAGCTACATCTTATGACGATCAAGGACTTATTGAGTAAACGAAAACAACCTTTATATTTCGTTTTGACATTAGGACATGAAGTTTTGGCATCCCATGCTATTATGCCATCAATCCTATTTTTTGTGTTTTTGCTATGCAGAAAGTTTTGGCAGCTCATGGAGCGAATTAACGCCAAGCTCGTGTTACTCATGCTGTTCCCTAAACGATCATGGGAGAGATTTATTCACACAGATGGTGGTAAGATAGCTACGAGTATATGTTAAGCTAGATTAGCAAGATGGGCGGGGTCAGAAAATGGGTTGAAAATGTCGTTTTTTAGATGGGCTGAGTGGGATGTTTGACCGCAAACTCTTTTTTGTGATAATTTTTTATTCTACATATTATAATGTGATATTGATAATATAAATCTCTGGATTATATTTTTTAGGAGACTAGATGGGTAAAAAAAATAAACTTTGAGGAAGTACAATGATTTCAATATGCTTGACTTTTTAATGGGTTGAGATCAAAACAACCCAAATTGACCCATTTATAAGTAAATGGGTCAAAAGCCACAACCTAACTCTTTTTTTTATGCTAGCAATGTAGTTGACATATGTTTATATTCTGTTCAAAACTCAAACAAGGAATTAAACTACTTTGGATTATCGATTCTGTAATCCTACTTTAAAAGACACCGCACAAAGCTCCCTTTTGTAAAGACTATGCTCTAGCTCACTCATATGTTGATTGATGTATTGTTTCTTTTTTTCATGTGTATATGCACAAACATATTGGTATTTTAGTCTCTTGTGTTCCAAGTTTATTTACGGATTCTTTTCTTCATCTTTTAAAAACATTTGAGACATTTAAACCCAGTTATGAAACTTATGCATTCAAGGTAGTATTTATGTTACCATCTTTTGAAAGAATAAGGATGTTCATTTTTGCTAGGATCGGCAGAGGTTGTAAAATTTTCTTTACCAATCGATATTGATTGTAGTAATTTCCTATTTAGATGCTTGTATACATCTAAAGTCTATGATTCTTTGGTTGCAGAGATATGGTACAATAATTTCCCACACACTAGGCTGGCAGAATTTAAGGGACACCAAAACTGGGTCGAAGTTAGTGGTGAATACCATGACGCTACAAAAGATTTGACCCGCAGTACAATCAAATAGCTATTTCTATTTTAGCTATCTTATATGAACTTATGTTTACATTATCCGTTGTTCGCTTCTTGGTTTATTCTTCTTTGTTACTTTCAACAAGTTTAATGTTCTCTTACTTTTTTTTTTTATAAAATTGCACAATATTGTTTGAGAATTAATTTTAGTTTTTCTTTCTTTCTTTCTTTCTTTTTTTCCTCTTTTTAACTTTATATTTTGTAACTCTCTATAAGCCGCCCGTGATTTATCACGGGTTTATAAGCTAGTTGAATATATAAATTGAGTTACGATAATGATTCACGAAATACGTACATATGATTCACAATTGTACATATATTGATAAATCGTGAAATTTTCAATATTGATTCAATTATTTTTACACATTCTGGATTTGAATCATATTTAAATGAGTTCTACACTTTAAAAAATTGAATCGGAGTTAAAAATCTAGCGTTTTTTAGTCTTCTCAAATTCCTTCTCAATGGATCTAGATTATATATATATATACATACATACAATATACATATATATATATATATCAATGTTGCAAAAATCGGTCAACTCGGCCGATTAATCGTTAATCGGCCAAGTACCTTGTCGATTTTTGAAAATCGGTCGAAAAATCGGCCTAGGAAAAAAATCGACACTAAGCAAATAAAAATCGTTCAATCGGCCGAATCGGTCAAAAATCGGCCGAATCACCAAATCGGTCATTTTAAAAAAAAATAAGTTAGGCATTCTACATAATTGGGGATCGATATTTCATTTATAACATCAATGGGCATCATAATAGAATTTGAGCCTTTTATGAGGTTTGGAAACATGCATGCTTGGAATCTAAGACATTTTTACGGTCTAAAAATACCAAACATTGCAGGAATGTCAATCCGGATTAATCATCGATTAATCCCGACTTGACCGATTACACATAGGTGGTCACCCAACTATCGATTCACGATTTTGCAACATTGATATATATATATATATATATATATATATATATATATATATATATATTGCTTGTTACGTCACTTAATGGCGGGCATGACTTATAAGCCCTCCCAGGCATATAAGCCCGCCATGAAGGGCGGACATGACTTATAATTATTGCTGGCATATTTTACTATAGCGAACGAAGGGTGGTAAAAAAATGGTTGAAAAGTGTTCATGTTGATAGAAAAGGGTTGTACATAAAAACTTTCAGATTTCTGTAAATTAATTATAAGATATTAGTGATCGAAGGCAAAATGAGCGCCAACATAATGGGATCTCATCCGTATTTCGATCAAAGAATCAATGAAAGAAGGTTTCAGTTTCATATAGCAATCACCTCTTTCCAGCCTTAGTCAAATAGCCATCGGGGGCTCCGAACGGGCACGGGCCAAACAGGCTTTAAAAAAGACCCAAAAAGACGAAATAAATTTCTTAGTTAAGGAGTTAAAATACGTCACATCAAATTCTTGATATCCGTAAATTTCTTGTCAAAAAGAGCATAATAAACTAAAATACATGATTCACCAGAAAATTTATCCTCCTAGTGTACAATAGCATATGTATGCAAATTTTGGATCACTTAAATGTTGTGAGACCGAAAAATAGAATAGGATAATGACATATTCTTTTTCCAAATGTTGTATAACATCAAAATCGTTAGGAAGAATGGTTGAGTGAATAATGCTGCAACGATCCCTAGCCATAATACCTACATAATAGACGAAATTAACTTGAAGAGTAATTTTCACTCGAGCTTTAAATGAGATCAAAGAGGCAAAAGTAGCTACATTTCTTCCAATATTAAATACAAAAGCAAATAAGATTGCCAAAGGAATCCCGATGAGATAATAAGATCCCAAGTTTACTATTGCACCAATTTTTTGTCGCCCACTACCTCTAACAGCCCCTGCAAATTAAAATCAAAATGGGTATATCTATACTATATAAAATGGAAAAATGGTCAAAGTGGAAAAAGTGAAAAATGTTGAAAGTTGAATGTTGAAAACATGGTCAATGGAGAGAGAAATAAATAATATAATTAATAATCTTATTAAAACACCCCATTACTTAAAAGTACAATAATTTATTCACATTGTACACCCAATTAAAAGCACATCTACCAAATTAAAACAACCAATTGAAACCGATACCGGTTGACTGTTGAAACCGATACCGGTTGACTCGTTGAAACCGACACCGGTTGACCGACGCTTCAAACCCGCCGGCTGACCCGTTTAATTGACATTTTTTGACCCAACCCATCGGTTTGACTCGTTAAATCGAACTGCTTTATCGAACGGTTCAACAGCTGAACCACCCGGGTCGAAACAGGTTTCAAATTTGACAAAATTATATGAGAAATGATGAAGTAGTTGTGGAACCCGTGACAATTTTTTGAAAGGAGAGACCAAGTAATTGTAGTTTTTGGTTTATTTTGCTTTGACACATGTAATTTGTCATTTGTATAATGTTATTTTAAAAAATGTTGCTTCACCATTTAGGGCTAGCAGATATATGAATCACGTTTAAAAGTTAATATATTGTATAGCTCTTTCATTCAAATAGACAATAATGTTATGTAAATTTATTAAAATCACAAAAAATAAATAGTATTGTTATCTTTAGCGATAATTATTTGTACATCAAACAAATAGCTTTGAACAATGCATAAATATTTATACAAATTGATAGTACAAAATAATCTTATATGGTGATATCCAATTTGCAAAGCTACAATTTTAAAAGCCACACACCAAATGATAAACGCTACACATGTAAAAAAATAGTTATCATTGCCTAAATTATCTACAAAACAAGAAAAGACGGTCACACATGTTGGCTATACCTCTAAACTACAATATAATATTGCCAACTACATAATACCGTTGCTTTTGTAATGCTTGAATCTATTATTACTAAAAATCTTAATAACTTAAAACAATCCTATTAGAAAATATACTCACACACTTAGATCACTCCAATTTTTAAAAACTATATATTTATGTCGCTATGCAACACACGCATCGTGATAGTTATTCTAAAAACCATTCTCTAATGCTACAAATACAGTTTGTTGAAAGAAACTTATGGGTCATCGGAACTTTGCAGAAAACTAGACATCGCTGCCGCTAGGCGCGGGTACTCGTCTAGTTATGAAAAACAAATAGAAACGTTAACATTTCAGAAGATTTTGAATTAATTGTGATTCTGGTAACGCCAAACATATTTATTTAATTCAAGTTAAAAAAATCAACATAGTTTATTGGCTCCATATAACTTGAACGCACAGTTTGAATGCCTTCGACGACGGAGATCCGCGAAGAAGCATCACTATGCTAATGTAGCTAACCACTTCTTCTTCGCTACTATAACAATACCCCCATAGTCTTCGCCCAAAAATCAAGGTGATGGCACCCAAAACGCCTTCAGTCACTACAAAAAATAGTGAAACACGCCAAGTTGCTGCCGCAGTCATTTCCCTTAAATAGTAAATGTAAAAATTTACCTTATGTTGCATTTCATTTCAGAGCAAGAGGAATCATGTAGATCATTGAGCATGTTTCACACGTTCCATTAGATTGGTTAAATGACAAATGTAGCATAAAAGAAAAAGATAGTATCTTTGTATAGAACTGAATTATGATAACCTGATAGATAGCACGGAGGTTTCTAGTTGTGGATTGGAAAGAAGACCAGATAACAACACCATCATCTCAAATGACCATATCTCTAAACTAATCAAAGGGTAATAGTAGTTAATGGCAAGCAAAAGCTCTTGGTTTTTAGTTGTGGACTACACGAAAAATATGGGCTGTAGAAAACACTTATCTACTTCTTTTTTTAATATAACAAACAAGCAGTTTTGACTTTTGAGTATTTTGACCACTTATCTATCTTCGTCCCAAAATAAATGTCGACATTCCTATTTTGTGTTGTCATGTCCACTTTTCTAAAGTTGCGGGTATTTTGAAAGTGAACTTTTTTTTTTTCAATTTGGGACGGACGGCATTAAAATCCTTAAATAGCAAAACAAATAAAAAATTCAAGCAACTTGATAACACTAGTACACTTGGGGTGTTTGTTTAAACTTATATTTGGTCTTACGAGCTTATGTGATTTTGGCTTATATTTTAAAAGCTCGTTATGATATACTAATCTCATAATAAGTTTTAAGAAAAAAGGGCTAATGAATCATAAGCCTAAATCAAACAAGCTCATAAACCAAAAACTAAGCTAACTCAAACAATCATAGCATAATTTTATTTATTTATTTTGGGCTTATTTTTCAGAGTCTCTTTGTGGCTTATTTTGAAACATTCCTAGCTTATATAAGTTCCTTATGTCAAAATGAACTTATATAAGCTGAAGCATTTAAAGTAAGCAACAAAAAGTGAGCTTATGAAACATAAGCCCAAAATCAAATAAGCCATAAGCCAAAACAAACACCCTTAAATAGCCATGTGAGTTTTATCTTGTGGCAAACAACCATGAAGTTCATGTACAGTCTAATTCACTTCTCTATGATATATTGTCAAAACGTATCCTCAAAGTGTTTCTGTCAAGAAATAATGGTCATCATGTAACCACATTTTTTGTTTTCGCTCAGTTCGTTGTCTTCACAGCCGAGATACTGTTTATAAATCAACACAAGTTTGAATACTAGTAAAAGTATGTACGCGTTAACCTTAAGAAACAAGAAACGAAAATAAGTTTAACAATTATTTATGCAACCCCCTGAGCAAAAGCTCATTCTTCATCCCTCCATTTAATGTACAAAATTGTGTCTTTCAAACTAATTTCAGATTCTTTACTGCTTTGCAATCCCGTGGAACAGTGCTTAGATCACACGAATATGGCAAATTGTGGGTCGGCTACCTTGCAACGATGTCAAAAAGAGGACCATCTTTTGTTGGAATATGTATATATTTATAAAACGCGCATGTCCGGATTCGAACTCGTGACCACGGGATTGCACACATTAATAATGAAATTAAAGTTAATAACTAATGTTTATGTTTACGATTAATTATTGCACATTAAGTCCTGTTAACGATCGCTAAGTATTTAACTAAAAATGACTAACCACTGCTAAATGAAAAGAAAGGACTAGAAATGGAAAACTTGGAAAAGTTATGGATTTCTTTTGGGCTTGTCTACTATGGCTCCACCATAGGGGCCTTCTAAAGCCCTAATTCATAAACTTGTTCCATAAGTTTACCTACTAGTATATAAAGAGGGTTAGGTTCTAGGGTTTCAGACTTGTGCATTGAATTAACTCTAGATCTCTCATCTCCTCTCTCTTGTCCCTATTTCGGCCGAACACCCCATTTGTAAGGGAGTTTGGTTTCGTTTTTCATAAACGAGGACTTGTGTTAGATCTAGCAATCGCTTGATTCGTTGGTTAATTGTGTACAAGACGTGGTTGTAAGACATTATTCTTACACCATTTGGTTGTAGAAAGTTGAAAACTCTCTAAACCACTTCTTTGGTTTGCTCAAGAGATATGACAATCGTAAGAGGTACGTACGCATACTTTCGCTTAATTATTTATTTGTTATGATCTTAAGTCTTCCTCACGTGTACTTTGATGTCTTTATGTTTTATTGTATTTTATATATCATAAACTCATCACTGGCATCAATGAGCCTTGTATAACAAGTAATTAATTAATGAAACACATAAATAAAATAAACATGATTGTGTTATTATTTGTGTATGCGAGATCTAGGGTTTGAAACCTAAACCCTAATTTTGGAGGGGCGCTATTTTGGTGCCCTAATTAGAGTTTTGTAAACTAAAGTTTTAATTGGATTAGAAACCCTAAGATGCATGCAACTTTATGTGTATATGTGTAACTCTGTATAATTGCATTAATTGTTAAGTGTAATTTTATGTCCATGATAATTATCTGCATGTTTTATCATGGATCTCTTTTTTATTGTATGTCTTTCTTGTTTAAGTGATATACACTAAATTAATGATAGATCTAAAATTGGGGAAGACCTCAATAATTATTAATTTAATCAATTATGTGCTATGTGGTATATACTTAATTTTGACTTACGCAATCGATGAATCGATGCATGTGGCTCACCTTGTACTTTATGTCAAACGGGTGAAAGTCTTAATTAAACATATGCATATTGACAGATCTAGAATTGATTATTAATAGGATTTATCAAAACGTTTGCATGTGGCTATTTGATATGCATGACTCTTATTTGTTATGCATTCATTGTTTATTTGTTTATTTTTACAAATACTTGCTTGTTTGATATGTGTAACAAGGGTATTTTTATAAGAAAAATAAACTGACCTAAACAATGGTGAAACATATATTTTTAAGCCTAGTAATCATAATCGTTTAATTGATTGGTGACTTTGGTACAAATGGTCTGAACGGCTCACCCATGAGAATGAACTAATAAAAGGGTTTAAAGAAGTGCGATAGTCACATCAAAGGATGTCTAAGGTTATGCTTTTGTGCTTACCCGTCCTCTCCCCCTGTAGTTCGAATGGAGCTACTTAGTAAGCCATTAAATGTGCAAGCTCATCTTAAGGGTGAATTAGTTTTAATTCCATGCACCACTTCTTGGTAATTATCCAAACACTAAGTGTTTACACTTATGCAAAAGTACGGGATGATAATTAAAACTAAATTCCTTGATTAGAATCCAATACCTCAATTAAAGTTTGATGATGAATAGCTTATACATTAAAACAAGATATATATGTTTTAATAAAAACTATGTTACGAAGATGAATGCATGACATCTTTGTACATATTTGATTTGACATCAAAATTATTACCCTTAATTTAAGTTATATGCCATCCAACGAAACGGAAACACCGATATTACCTTTTATTTGCGGAGATCGTGATTTAGATCGTAATCAAGGGTAAAATGTCCACGCAGTAGTGAGATCGGCGCATGGACGATTGCAGCTTAAGTTGGATAACTTAATTGAGTTTGTAAGAGAACTGGCAACTCATGGCATAAGATGGGATAAAACATGTTTACATGGCAATTGAAATTGGCTATATGTAAATCCTATAAATCTAGGAATTGCAATTGAAATTGGCAATTGAGCAAAAGCTCTACCACTTTGTATAAGGTTCATTACTAGCGGATCAACCGATGTGATGAGATTATGACAATTTGGATCCTAGTTTGTCAGTGAAAATTAAATGGTTATATGCTTATGAAACATGGGTATTTAATTTTCTTGAAAAGGTTAATTATCGAAAATACTAAAATTGAATTTTGTAATTCTTTTGAATGTATAAATGCAACATTTAACCCAGAACGAGGTTTAGTCTTTTATTAGTAAATTGATCCATTCGCCAAACAAATGTTTGATCAAGAATAATTTACCGAAAAGATAAACAAAGTCTCTTTTCCATGGGAGAAGAATGAGACTCAATCCTATTCCTTTTCATGAATGAGAAAGGTATTATAGGAGCATTTGAATTGTCTAAATTCTAATGTAACTCATAGCAATCATTGCACATCTTATTTTCCATAAAGATTTCATTACCCTCATTTGGTGAATGAATCCTTTTGTAACAAACATGAATGTTCGTTAACTGGAAAACATGTATATGAGTTACAAAATTAGAAGCTAGACAAATTACCTCGAAAATTGGTAAAAGGCAAACTAGCATATTTTATCTAGTTGTTTTGCTTTAGCCTTTAAAGGTACTATATACCAGTATGGGGATAATAGGCCTGTTAAGGAAGAAATTGCATACCCAATTTTTCAAGTTAATAACATTGATGGATAACCCATCAATCACAGAGTAGAATACACCTTTTTAGTACCTTAGTAATGATTACGTATGGTTCTTCAAAGGTGTAGGAAAGTAAAAGCAAGCAAGTTGTTTTCATTGGTTATGCAACACTTACAATGTTGTCGATTCGGGGAGCATTTGTGTTGCATTACCAATAGAAGTTGTTTATTGATTTCTAATTCAGGGGAGCTACATGCCTTTATTTCGTAGTAAACCTAGATTATCTTCAAAGATAATTACTTTTCAATTGTAGGCACTTATGTTTTTAAGGAGAGTCATGTAATGCTTCCTTACTAATCAATAAAGTCCTACATCTACTTGTTATATCTATGACACAAATCATATTAATCAAATAAACGAACGGTATCGTGTTGTTTATTTGCTACATGATGTTGTTCCAAGCACAAGTGGGAGAAATCTTTATTGTGTGCAAGGTACAACACATATAAATATGATTTAAATGGATTCTCTTGACCGCAAGGTAAGAGAGTAGCGTTCTAATAGGAATTATATATTTAAATATGTATGATTGCCCTATTAGGAACATGTGTCAAGATGATAACAAAGACTACTTTATTTTTAAATATTTATGTCATTCGATATTTAAGAAACACTTGTAGTACAATTTATGTTACGTGAGAACGTGAACTAGAGTGTAGCCCAAGGTAAAATATCCACATGTCGTGAGAACGAGCATGGATGATTTTGCAGTTTCTTACGTTGACCTTTTCATGGAATGACATAATTAAATGAAGTAATCTAATACTACTTTGAATTTAAGTATTCGTTGAATGACTTAAATATATGTAGTAAAAGTTAACTTGAAATATTAATTGAAACCTGAGGTGGTGTTCATAATTACTTTAATTATAAATGTTTATGATTTTGTAAAGTCACAAACATGAAGTCTTTTAATACAAGACTTATAATATAAAGACATTAACTTGCTATGTTTTAAGACATATGCATGAAGTCAATGAGTTGATCAATGACTTATAACGTATAGTGGGATTATAACTGATATGTCTTTTGACTAGGTCAAGAATACTTGTGTTATAATACATGCAATTGACTTGGTAATTCTATTGTACCATTAAGTTTTACTTTGTTGGTAAATAGGATAAACCAAAGAGTAGATGGTTATCTTAAATATTGTTAGATTATCTTACAATATTAATTCTAATGAAATTGTGGAAAACTAGAAGGGGGGGTTGAATAGTTTTGCCGATTTTAAGTTGATTTCAAAAACTTTAGATTCGATATTATGTGAAATTGATAACGCTACACGCGTCGTTCGGGGTCAAGGAAACTTCCTTTTCGAAAGCAAGTTTTATAACACCCTAGGCACCCAACCGTTGTAGTGTAGTAATTGGGTAAGCCACCGGTATTGATATCGCTCTCTAGGGGAATAGGAATGCTAGTAAGAAGTTACTACGCTAAGGTTGGGGTTGAGGAAGATTATTTTTGTCTTTTTATGTTTTAAGAAAATGAAAAGGTACGAATCTCGGTATTGGATTTGGGGGGTTGGTATTGCTACCGATTACTCTACTATTATCTAATTGTCTAAGCTAAGGTTGTGATAGTCTATGTCTAATTAGTGTACTGTGATGATTTTAAAGATGTGTTTACTTAGGTTTTACTACTCCTTAATTATCTCCTATTGATGGTTGATTTGTCACGTCCTTATTCCTAGTTACGTTGTGTGTCTAAGGTTGTAGGTGTATGCCTTTCCCTAACTCTTTGAAGTTACCAAAAGGGTCTTGTCTACAAATCCACTAGTGATTTATAAACTCCTACTCTATATCTTTGAATGCTTTATCCTACAATTACTCAGATAATTATGTTCTAAAGTTCACAAAGATGAATCAAGCATTAAGTACACAACGAATGACCTATTGCACTACTAGATCATTAATCAACTAAGATAAGAATCAACCAATCAATATTCAATAATTAAGTTTCATATTCCTTAAGCAAACACACAAATAAATTAGCCGGACATGGAGAACATGCAAGCATACACACAAATAATCAAAGACATAATTGTATTAATGAAGTAAACACTTATCTTGATGTAAAATAGGGTTTAGAACCCTAAAATACTGCACAAGAAAGCCTTTGTCTGGTTTTACGCTTTACTCCAAAAGACTACACACCCATAACCTAAAAATTCGGATTCTATATATAAGATTATCCGCGACGGCGCACCTTATGTTTCGCGGACGCCGCCGTGTCGCCATCATTAGGGTTTCGCCTTGGCCACGTGAAACCTTGCGACGGCGTCACCTTATGACTGCGCCGTCTTCAAACACGCCGTCCCTTAGCTGACATCTAGGCCGCTGAGTAGCGACGGCCTACCTTTTATAACTCGACGCCGTCCTTGAAAACATGCAATTTCGCTTCGAACCGCCGAAATTCTTCCGATAGCCGGCGCAGATATAGCATTGGACGCCGCCGCCTTGTGTTTCAAAGCAGCTTTGAGTGTCTCATTTTGACTTTGGCCATTTTCTTCAGATATTCGCCTTTTTCGTCTTTCGAAATAAGTACCATTCCAGATTTTGCCTTCAAGAGACCTAAAAGTTAAAAGAAAAGGAAACGATATTAAGCAATAACGGATACAAAAGTGATCAATAAGGGCTTAAATGACCCCTCAAAAAGGTATCTTTTAAAACCTTATCAAATATCCCTACACTTGGTATTTACTTGTCCTCAAGCAAATGTGCTTTTAGCCAATTAATTTATAAGTTAGGGGTCATGAAGCATTGATTCAAAACGGTCCAACACATATAAGCCCAAGAAAAGTCATAACAAGCATGAAAATTACATACTAGCACCTCACATGGGGTGTTTGGATACTCACATCTCTCGGTGTATATATGAAGTATAACAAATAGGAAATGGAAGATAAACACTCATTAACCGGTCCTAGTACATAGATTACCATAAGCTTGAGAATAGATCAAACCTCCGTCGCTTGGCGTAAGCACCTAGGAAAGACTATCAAAGAGGTCTTTTAAATGGTTGTAACGCTAGGCTTACTGGGTAGGGAAATGAGGGTTTGGTGGGATAGGCTATTTAGTGGTGGATAGTCAAAAATCTCTATGTTGCAAGTATACTGAAGAATGGCGCTTGCTAAGCCAAGACTCGACACTCTAAAACTCTAGGCAACGAAAATAAACAAACATAAATTTAAAAGATAGATGTAGGATGGTAGCCCGCTTTTTTGCATACACTTTTACTCTACCATCCTCTACGGTACATCAAAATGATAGGGATTTATAAGCACATCCCTACACTTGAGTTTTTATTACTCTAACACTAATTTGACCCGAATTGAAAAGATCAAAACACTTGGGGTACATTATTACGCAAACAAAGGAAATTTTGAATTTAACGTTCCCTTCCCTATATTTCATAAACTTTAACTTATCCCATGAATCCCAATCGTCCCAAAACTGTATACAAAGGATATGACTCGACTTAGCAACTCATGCAAGCAACCAGATAATTGAACTAAGGGTTTTGGGTGATAACAATAATTTGCACTAAAAGTGAGTGCAATAAAGGGTAGGCTAAGGCTATTTGGGTGTATATTTGGGGGTGGGGTGTAAACAATGCTCTTCATTGATATTCCTAAAAACCGAAACATCACGAGAACCGCAAAAAGGATAGGCTCTGAGGGGTTAACTAGGGTATCGTGTACTAAAGATGAGTACAACGCAAAGGGTGTGGGGAATTACTCAACCGAGGTGGAAGAAGTAATTATATTACGGGTATCAAAAAGGGTTATATCCTAATGCCTCTTATCATTTAGTTATTCCTAACTACACAAGTGTAGTCTCACTAGCGATCTCGGAATGCATCACAAAACAAGTTCTAGAATCTAATATACTACCGTTCACACTCTAAGCATTAAAGATGAATGCTTTAATTCCTACTAATCTAAGGGCATCCTCACATTTTGGGTGGAATTTGGGTGGTAAAGGGTTTTTTGTGCTAGTCATGCAACTTCCTATCCATGAGACGCTTTTGTTAAGACTAATGGCTCACTCCTATATGTCATGAAAAAATTTTAAATTTGGCCAAAATTACCCTAACCAACATTTTCTCATGGTTTATTACACAAATACACTTGGACAAAGCAAATAGTCAAGGATAAGCATAGTTTTCAAAGTTCCGCTTTATTTTCCTCCCTACACATAAAATGAACATTGTCCCCAATGTTCCCCGAAAGTATCAAAGTTATGATAATGGAAGGTAATTAAAACGAAAGAAACTAGTACCGATTAGCTCGGTAGGATCCGTGAAAAGTGGTGGTTAAATCTTTTCCAAGAAGAATTATTGCGTGAAATGCTCCTTCCAATCTTGTGTAATTTCTTCTTGACAAACTAAACCTGCACACTTGAAGAAAACAAACGAAACCTTCGCGTAAGAAAATGGCGTAATAATATACATAAGACTCGATTTAAACTAGGATATAATGCTTGTGGAATGGATGTTTACGTAATTTTTAGAAAATTAAGATCCGAAAATTCCAAAATTTTACAAGTAGCTCGAAAATGAGAAAAAGTAAGTCGATGTTTTACTCTTCTTCTACGCCGACGGCGTCCAAAGTTGCAATCTCCACTGACGGCCACAAGTTATCTCCTGACAAAACCGGTTCGATTTTCTCGAAAAATTCGAAAATTTACATCTTTAGAATCTGAAAAACTTCTAAAACATCCATTATGACTAGATACAAGCATTTGACTCGAACAAACAAACATATATATCTTTTAGTTAATTGTTATTCTCATGTTTACGTTTCTTTTTGAAAACGTGTGTAATCCTCCCTACACTTATCCCTTATGTAAAATACCTTTATATGCAATTAAGACGAGGTTAAAACAAAATAAAGCATTTTTACAAATTTAAACATGAGGATAAACAATTAATAAAAGATATATGACACACAAATAAAAATGAAAAAGGAAAAACACATGGGTTGCCTCCCAAGAAGCGCTTGTTTTTGTTCGAGTCACGAGCATGACTCTACCCTTATTTAACGGATAAAGGGAGGTTTTCCTACACTTAAGTTTAAGCAAGGGTGATAGTAGCAATACACACCCTTAGGGTGGAAATTTGCTACGTGAAGAGAGGGTGATGGGTGATTTATATGCTCAAAGGAGTGTGCTCTATTCATTATAACCTTACCTAAGTCTATTGGTGTAGCGGGTGAATCAAATCTCTCACCTAAAAATGGATCATCTTCTATCAACTTCAAAAGATTCTTAGTTAAGGATCCATCTTGACCTAATAAACCCGGTTTAAACCCATAGTGTTTCT
Source organism: Chrysanthemum makinoi (assembly GCA_910596185.1). Lineage (NCBI taxonomy): Eukaryota > Viridiplantae > Streptophyta > Magnoliopsida > Asterales > Asteraceae > Chrysanthemum > Chrysanthemum makinoi. The sequence goes on from OU343221.1 coordinate 127,693,757, forward strand.
TGTTATCAACCATGAATGGGTGATATAAGTGTGTAAGGTCATGGGTTACTCCTATATTAGCTTCTACTCTACATGGCCTAGAATCTACCACCTTTATCAAGCAACTACCCGGACTATCTATTTTGATGGGTGGATTGGGGCCTAATTCAATTCCAAGATTCACATCTAAAGACGGAAAATTGGGTAAGGTTTTTAAGTGAGGCCTCGGTTCATCAAAATATGGAACTTCCCTAGGACTAAGAGAGAGGTCATGACAACAAGCATCTAAACCTACATTCTCTAATGGCGTTTGGTCCAAAGGTTCTCTAATTGGGGTTCCTATAGTCTCTTCTACTTCTTCCGGGTAAGTTATAGGCGATGTGTGTTCCTCAAGTGATGGTAAGACTTGTGGGTTATCCGATGGGGTTGGATTTTCTATTCTATCCTCCATCTTATCAAGATCACCTATGTATTCATTTTGTATTGTGGTAGCGCCTAACCATGACATGCACCTTGGTACCTCAACTCTAATCATCTCCTTCCTAAACAATCTTTCCGACCGAAGTTTCCAAATTGAAAATAGGTCTAAAGATTCGCTTTTGGGTCCCATGTTCCACTTCTAAATTGGGCGTGAATCTCAAAGGTTTCCCATGCGTATCGAACACCACATCCCCAAATATCCCCATCCGCTACATAGTCAAGCCTCCTTTGGGTTTTGTGGGCTTATATGAGTGTAAAAGAATTGCAAAGGAAACAGAAGTCAATACCATGATAAAGGACTTTTGCAATAAATATTTAATTCGAGTCCAAGCCTCGTGAAAGGATTCATCATGATGTTGCTGGAACCTCAAGATCTCATCTTGGAGTGGAAAGGGTAGATTATGTAGTGGATTTCGTTGATTGGGTGAAAGTTTTGATGATTCGCGTTCTCCATAAGGGTGAACGGAAGAGTCAATGGACAAGTTTTATGAACAAAGGCACAAAGAAGGGGATAGACTACGAGAAAGCTAAAAATGAGAAAAATTTACTTGATAGGAATCAAGTAAAGAAACCTAAACGAGGTGGACTACTAACTAGCTATTCTATTCCCCGCAAATGCAAAACTTGATAACGCTACACGCTCGTCGAGGTCAAGGAAACTTCCTTTTCTTCGAGAAGTTTTATAACACCCTAGGCAAAGCAGCACCTAATCGCTGTAGTGTAGTAATTAGGGTAAGCCACGGGTATTGATATCGTTCTCTAGGGAATAGGAATGCTAGTAAGAAGTTACTACGCTAAGGTTGAGGTTGAGGAAGATTATTTTTTGTCTTTTTATGTTTTTAAGAAAATGAAAAGGTACGAATCTCGGGTATTGGATTTGGGGGGTTGGTATTGCTACCGATTACTCTACTATTATCTAATTGTCTAAGCTAAGGTTGTGATAGTCTATGTCTAATTAGTGTGTACTCGTATGATATTTTAAAGATGTGTTTACTTAGGTTTTACTACTCCTTAATTATCTCCTATTGATGGTTGATTTGTCACGTCCTTATTCCTAGTTGCGTTGTGTGTCTAAGGTTGTAGGGTGTGCGTCTTTCCCTAACTCTTTGAAGTTACCAAAAGGGTCTTGTCTACAAATCCACTAGTGATTTATAAACTCCTACTCTAAGGCGATCTTTGAATGCTTTATCCTACAATTACTCAGATAATTATGTTCTAAAGTTCACAAAGATGAATCAAACATTAAGTACACAACGAATGACCTATTGCACTACTAGATCATTAATCAACTAAGATAAGAATCAACCAATCAATATTCAATAATTAAGTTTCATATTCCCTAAGCAAACACACAAATAAATTAGCCGGACATGGAGAACATGCAAGCATACACACAAATAATCAAAGACATAATTGTATTAATGAAGTAAACACTTATCTTGATGTAAAATAGGGTTTAGAACCCTAAAATATCGCACAAGAAAGCCTTGGTTCGGTTTTAGGTTTTACTCCAAAAGACTACACACCCATAACTGAAAATTCGATTCTATATATAAGATTACATCTGCGACGGCGTCACCTTATGTTTCGCGGACGCCGTCGTGTCGCCGCAATTAGGGTTTCGTCTTGGCCACGTTAACCTTGCGACGGCGTCACCTTATGATCGTGGACGCCGTCCCCTTCGCTTCGACCGCCTTGGTCGCGATCTAGGTCGTTCTGAGTAGCGACGGCCTACTCCTTTATAACCTGACGCCGCCCCTTGAAAACATACAATTTCGCCTCAACCGTCAAGCAATTCTTCCCGACGGCGCCGCAGATAAGCAGGACGCCGTCGCCTTGTGTCAGCTTTGAGTGTCTCGATTCTGACTTTGGCCATTTTCTTCATATATTCGCGCCTTTTCGTTCAAATAAGTGCCATTCCAGCATTTTGCCTTCAAGAGACCTAAAAGTGAAAAGGAACGATATTAAGCAATAACGGATACAAAAGTGATCAAATAAGGGCTTAAATGACCCCTCAAAAAGGTACCTTTTAAAACCTTATCAGAAATCGTATGGATGTTGAGAATGTATAGATCTAATGATAATGCAAGCAAATAAATAGAGTTAAGGGTTAGAAATGACACAAACGATTTATAGTGGTTCGGCTACAAGGACACCTTCCTTGCCCTACTCCACTCCCCGAGTCACCTACTCGAGTTCAAGCACTATGTCAACAAACTCCTTCACTTGGCAGAAGCCTTAACAACGCTTGCTTACACTTTATCCGGTGCAAAGCTAGATAACCGAACCGTAACACGGTGGATGAAACCAACACGACTATTACACAACAAATATGTGAAATATCAAATACAAGATCTTTGCTACGTAAATCTTATGAGGTGACAAATCAATCAAGGACCCCTTGCTTGGATGACTTGTAGAATGCTCGTGATCTCGCTTAGAGAAGGACCTATATGAGGATCACAAATAGAAAGAAAAGAAGAACAACTCTCTAGATCTAGTGATCTATATGTTAGAAGAGAATGAGAGTGTATGAGAGATTTAGTAAGAAGAGGGGTAAGTTAGAATGAAGAAATGGCTCTCTATTTATAGGCAAATTTCACCGCTCCTTACGGATCTCACGGATCCCTTCCACTTGGGATCCGTCTAGTGCAAACCTAGGGATCCGTGGAACGCTCCTCTTTGCCCATGGGTTTTTTGGTTATGGGTCATGGGTTATGGGTTGGTCCATGGGTTTTCCTTAGATTCAATGTATCTAAGTCAAGTGGTATATATAATACCATGGGTTATGGGTCAATACCATTTGCTAGTTTCTACCCATTTTAGTATTTATACATTTTTACCCATATTAATAAACTTATTACAACAAATGCTTAATTACTACATTTTTGTATTTAAATGGTTATATGTAAATGCTTAACAAAAATAACATGTATCCTTATAATTATACTTAAGATAACATTATGATTGTTATCAACAAAACACAAAGAGATCGCAAAATATTAATAAATGTTTTTACGGTTTATTTGTATTAACAATCTCCCCCTTTTTGTTGATGACAAAACATAATGTTATGATGAGTAAAACTTAAGAATAAATGTAATTTGTGAAAGCCCCTAAGTTTTACTTCTTCTCCCCCTTTTTGTCGAAACAAAAAGTTAACCCTTGGAGGAAAAAGTAGTCTACGTATTTCATACTCCCCCTTGACGGTAGCTCCCCCTTGCTTGGGGCGTCAAGTGAAGAAAAATAAAAATCCTACAAAGAAAAGGGTTAGTAACATGCTTAACTAATCTTGTGTTTGCCGAGAATCAAGATTGGGAGCCAAGGTATGTAAACAAGGCCTTGTAATAGAACAAAAAATTGTAGTGGTATGTATGCCACTTACAAGCATGTAAAAATAAGAACAAGACTTGTTCTTGGAAATGACTTCAAAAGAAAAATAATACTAAAAGTGAAAAATAGTAGTAGTGATTCCGTCCATGCTTGCATAGGGTTATGGATGGAGGTTTTGATGAGTGATGGTATTGATGCGATTAAGGTTGAGGTTGAGTATGAAGCACATTTCTTCCCTAACTTCTATTGCAATTTCCCTAGTGGATTGGCAATGTTCACAATGTAAATGATGTGGGTAATGAGTGCGGAAGTTTTCCGGGTTGTTTTGATTTGAGTTAGCGAAGTTGTGGTGGAAAAATAGGAAAATATGGATCAACATCCGGAATGTTTGGAAGTGGTGGTGGAAAAGAACCTAGATGTTCTTGTAATGTGATGGGAGCTAATGGTGGTGATGTTTCAAGATCTTGAAAGATAGTATTTGGTGATGTGGGAGGTGTTGAAAAGACTATTTCTTTTTCTTTAGGTTGGGTAGATCTTGTTGGATTCTTAAGGAGTTCCAAAAGAGTGATTTTAGGTGGTGATGAAGTTGGTGATGAGGGGGGTGTTATAGTGGAAGCATCTTGTGGTGAGTTATTTGATGAGGATGAACCATTTGAGGTTTGTTTTGTTAAACAACAAGATCGGATACTAATCCGTGCGGATATCCTAGAGTTGGATTTTGGTATTTTGGATGGTGGTAGTACAAAGGTTTGGGTATCATGAGAATGATTGTTTGTACTAGGTGATGCATCTAATGGGTTGTTGGATGACATGGTGTGTTGTGAGGATGAGATGGATTATGCAAGCATTTTGGGAGTTCTATATATATAGATAAAAACAAAGCATTGTAATGAATGCTTTACCCAAAATGTGGATTAAAATCTAATGATTAGATATGAATTCAAGGCATGTGATCATGAGAACACAAGCATTAAAGAGCATACTCCAAAAAATGAAAACAAATGTGATTTTTCATCCAAAGTGAAAAATAGAAGATAAAATCAAACTGCTCCACGGCTCCCACGGATCCTTCCCTTGAGGATCCGGTCCCAAGATGAAGGCTGGGATTCGTGGTCCGGTGATTCAGCAAAGACAAAATTTTCCTTTTGGAAACATTTTTGCCTATTGTGTGCCTATATGCAAACTATTTGGAGTTGCGATTATCTCGACCCTTAAAAGAAAATAGAAAATAAACTTAGAAATGTAAAACCATCCTATTGAGATAACCCGAGAACACATATTTAGTACATGAGTACGTAATTTTGTGTTATCAATGCTCCTAATTCATTGTTGCTTGAATGAATGTACCCGAAAACACATATTAGTTATGTGTTCCCTTTAGCATTCAAAAGACATGAGATGCAATGAAAACGGGTTTTTACTTTGTATTAATAATGAAAAAGCGAATTTTCCTAGGCGTGAGAAATTGCTTTTGTGAAATTGATACGGGAAGGTATCATTCTTTTTAGAAAACATTGTAAAAGGGGTTTTCTTTGAAAGTGTAAAATAAGAAAGCTATAAGTGGAAAACTCATCTTGGGTTTTGAAAATTCCCGTATTGTTTGTGAGTTGTGCGTAAAGTAGAAATCCTAGACTCAGAAAGAAGAAGGCTAGTGTTTACATACCTTGTAGAGTTAATTAAGTTACGACGTGTGTTCCATTAGACCAAGACCAAGACGAAGTAGGTTGAATTGTTCCGCCAACGGTTTGGTGAGAATGTCGCTATGTTATCTTCGGATTCTACCTTCTCAATAGAAATGTTCCCCTTTTGAACATTGTCTCTTAAGAAGTGATATCTAATCTCAATATGCTTTGCGCAGAGTGCAATACGGATTCTTGCTTAAGTCAATGGCACCTTTGTTGTCACATAGAATGGCTATGTCGCTTAGATGAATGTCGTAGTCTACTAACGCTTGTTTCATCCATAGTGCTTGTTGGCATGCTTTGTTTGCCGAGACGCGTGCTCGGCTTCGGGTTGTTGATATTGCAAGTTCCGTTTGTTTCTTAGAAAACCATGATGTTAAACAACATCCCATGAAAGTACACACCCCACTTGTACTTTTTCTATCAACGTAATCACCGTGATGGTCGAACTGCATATACAATTGTTTCTACACCCGTGCCTTTAGGATACCATAATCCTAATTGTGTTGTACCCTTAATGTATCTAAATATTCTTTTACGCTTCTAGAGGTTTTGGGGTCTTCTTGAAACCTAGCACATAAGCAAACACTAAACATGATATCCGGCCTACTTGTCGTGAGGTAGAGAAGACTACCTATCATGCCACGATATTTAGTATTATCTACGGATTCACCGTCTTCATCTTTTGTGAGTTTGATGTCGGATGACATGGGTGTCTTAATTGGTTTCGACTCTTCTAGACCAAATTTCTTTAACATCTCCTTGATGTATTTAGATTGATTGAAGAAGATACCATCTTCTACTTGTTTAATTTGTAGACCAAGAAAGAAACTAAGTTCTCCCATCATACTCATCTCGAACTCGTCATGCATGATTTTAGAGAAATCATCACATGTCTTGACAAGTGGATCCAATATAATATCGCTCTACGATATTTGTACTATGATTATGTGTGACTCTTTTTTCTTAGTAAAAAGTGTGTTGTCAACTAACCCCATGGTATAGTCATGTTTAATTAAAAAGGACTTGAGTCTATCATACCAAGCTTTTGGAGCTTGTTTAAGACCATAAAGGGCTTTCTTTAATTTATAAACGTGTTTGGGTTTTTCAAAATCGATGAAGCCCGTAGGTTGAGCTACATATACTTCTTCATTAATAAGACCATTTAGAAAAGCGCTTTTGACATCCATTTGATAAAGCTTTAGATCATTAGCACAAGCATACGCAAGAAGTATTCTTATAGACTCTAATCTAGCCACGGGGGCATAGGTCTCATCAAAGTCTATTCCTTCTTGTTGGTTATATCCTTGGGCAACGAGTCTAGCCTTGTTCCTAGACACTACTCCGTTTGCATCTAATTTGTTCTTATAAACCCATTTTGTTCCTATTATAGTTTGATTACTAGGAGGACAAGTGTCCAAACATCATTTGAAACAAATTGATTTAGTTCTTCTTGCATGGCCATTACCCAACTTTCATCTTTTATGGCTTCTTGTGTGTTCTTAGGTTCTATCGTTGAAACAAAACAAAACAAGCTACTTTGGTTTTGAACTTGAGACCTTAATGTTCGTTCGTTTAACTTTCCTATGACCATTCATGGGGTGATCTTTGGATTCTTTAATGTTTATGATTTCACCATTTAGAGGTTCCTCCTCTTCATTTATCTTTTTCTTAATTACAATAGCTTCACTTTCTATGATCTCACATCGATAAGAGTGGAGAGGGTTTGGGTAGACTTTCATCAAATTTTATGTTTAATGACTCTTCTACCTTCATTGTTTCTTTGTTTAATATGACGTAAGCTTTGCTATTTGGCGAGTAACCTAGAAAGATACCTTCTGTTGATTTAGGATCAAATTTTGTAAGGTAATCTTTAGTGTTAAGAATAAAACATTTACTTCCAAAGACTCTAAAGTGGTTTAACGTAGGCTTTTGCCTCAGTAACTCATATGGAGTTTTACCTAATATTGGTCTAATTAAAACTCGATTGAGTATGCATGCTTGAAGTATCAACTGCATTACACCAAAATTTTTGAGGTATGGATTGTTCATTAAGCATGGTTCTACTCATTTCTTGAAGGGTTCTATTCTTTCTTTCTACTACCCCATTCGATTGTGGAGGCGGAGCCGAGAAATTGTGAGTAATACCATTGTCACAAAAGCTCCAAATTGCACTTCATTATCGAATTCCTACCATGATCCCATCCTAATGGACACTATAGGACTTCCTAGTTGTCTTTGGATCTTTTTGCTTAATATTTCAAAATAACTAAAGGTTTCCGTTTTGTTCTTTAAAAATTTTGTCCATGTATACCTAGAGTAATCATCCACTATTACCAAAGTGTAGTAGTTGCCTCCATAACTTTGGATAGCGGATGGACCAAATAAATCCATATGTAGTCATTCTAGACACCTAGTTGTAGACACCATGTTTTTAGCCTTATGACTTGAATGAGCTTGTTTCCCTACATTACAAGCATCACAAAAATGATGTTCATATTTTAACTTAGGTAGATCTCTTACTAGATCTTTGGATGATAGCGATTGAAGAAGTCGCATGTTGGGGTGACCCAATCTTCGATGCCATAAGGTCGAAGTATCATCCATAGAGGTAAGACAAAGTTTGTCTTTAGGTTCATTATCGATTTTAATGACATAGACTCCATGTTTTCTAATTCCTCTTCCTATGGTTATGAAATTTTTAAGTATCTTACTACGGTTTCGTAAAAGTACATTGCACTTTTTTATCACATATTTGTCCTATACTTAAGAGGTTAAAGTTTAGGTTTCTCGTGACACACATCGTTAATGGTTTAGGATTTGTTAGAAATCGTACTTTACCGATGATTTTTTTTGCTTTCCAAACACCACATTACCTCCATTTACTTTATTCATATGGAGAATAGATCCCTATTGCGGTCATGTGCCTTGTACCCGCTATCCTTGACCCATTCATCGGGGTCTAGGTGACCCTTAAGCATACCTAAAACAATAATAAACTCAAAAGTTTGATCCCCATTTGTTCATGGGTCCATTAGTGTTAAACATTCCATTCATGTTTGACATGTATGGATAAGATGAGTATGCATTCCATGGAGCAAAGTTTTGAAATGGTAAACCGTTTTTCATATTAGGGTTCCACCTTATTTGATGGTTACTTTTTGGATAGACGTTATTAGGTCTTCTATATGCATTTTGTTTTGAAAAAGATGGTGCTTTGTTTCTTGCAAAAGAAGGATTATATTTTTGAGATGGTTGTCTAGTGGTGACATGGGTTGGTTTCTTCCTATTAACGATAACAAATTCAGTTCTAGATGATGAAGCTACATTATTACCACTAGTTGCTACAGCAGATCCACGGATCCCTGTTTGTTCACTAGCCGGTTCCCTTTTTGGGGGATCCGTGGGATCCACCACAACAGTGGCTGGTTTTTCTAGTGCTTTAACAAATTTTGTTTCTTTACTTTCACTAGTTGATGGATCAAGTTGTTGAATACCTAAACCTTTTTGATTGTTACCGGTTTTAACCCCATCCAATATTGTATCTAAGGTGTTTGTACTCATTCTAGCAATTTTAGAATCTAGATGATCTACTAGTGTTTGTAGTTGAACGCAAAGTTCACATTCACCACTAGCTATTTTACCTTTTTCTAATCGTTTTAGCTTTGCTTTTAATTCTATGGCCTCTTTATCTAAACGTTGATTTTGACTCTTTAAAAGCTTGTTTTTGTTAATTAGTTTTAAGCTAATATTGCATAATTTGTCATATTCATTATGCAATGAGTCGTCATCAAGTGATGAACTACTATAGTATTCGTGACATACCTCGTCATTTGCCATGAGACAAATTTCTTCATCCTCTTCGTCGCTCATCCCCACGCACTTCATTACGCCTAACTTTTGATCATCCCGTTTGGGACACTTACTAATAAAGTGGTTTGGGTCCCCAAATTTAAAGCAAGTACGATCATCCTTTGGCTTCTCGTCCCTTCTTTGCTTTCCGAAGCTCTTTCTTATCGTCATAAAGTTGTTTGACGTATCTTCCCTTTCTTCTAAAGAACTTTTTAAAGTCCCTTACCGCCATAGCGTACTCCTCATCATCACTATCCGAAGAAGAGTTCTCTTCATCGCTTGAGACTTTCTTTGCTTTAAGGGCAAGAGATTTGTGTTTCTCTTTTACCTTTGAAGCTTCAGAATCTTTAGCAAGGACAAGCTCATAGACTTTTAAGTTTCCTATGAGTTCATCAAGGGTGAGGATTGTCAGATCTTTTGACTCTTCGACTTGCCACCTTAGATCTCCACTTCGATGGAAGCGCCCTTAGATATCTCCTAACATGGTTACGTCTAGAGAAAGATTCATCAAGTGCTTGTGAAGATGTAATAATAGTATTGAAATTAGCAAATGAATGATCTATAGTTTCTTCATCCGATATTGAAAATTGTTCATATTGTTGAACAAACAAATCAATTTTATTATTTTTAACTTGTTGATTTCCTTGATGAGTTACAACTAAAGAATTCCAAATTTCCTTAGAGGTTTTAAGCAAAGAGATTCTTTCAAATTCCTTTTTCGGTAAAGCATTATATAAAACCATTTTTGCTTCACTATTTTTAGAAAGCTTTTTCTTCATTTCATCATTTAGTTTATCATGAGGTATGTTAACTAAATTTCCCTTATCATCTTTTGAGGTAGCCTCAAAATCACCTTCAACAATAATGTACCAAAGATCAATATCTTTAGACTTCACATAATGCCGAATCTATTTTTCCATATATATAAAACCATTAGTTTCAAGTAGTGGTGGTCGTTGCATAGATTGCCCTTCCTTATAATTTTCAGAACCCTTAGTGATCGAAAAGTTTTTAAAATACAAATTTACTTTAAAACTTTTATAAACTTAGCTCTTGATGCCAATTGTGGAAAACTAGAAGGGGGGTTGAATAGTTTTGCCGATTTTAAGTTGATTTCAAAAACTTTAGATTCGATATTATGTGAAATCGTATGGATGTTGAGAATGTATAGATCTAATGATAATGCAAGCAAATAAATAGAGTTAAGGGATAGAAATGACACAACCGATTTATAGTGGTTCGGCTACAAGGACACCTTCCTTGCCCTACTCCACTCCCCGAGTCACCTACTCGAGAGTTCAAGCACTATGTCAACAAACTCCTTCACTTGGCGGAGAAGCCTTCAAAACGTTGCTTACACTTTATCCGGTACAAAGCTAGATACCGAGTCCAGTGAACACGGTGGACCAAAACCAACACGACTATTACACAACAAATATGTGAAATATCAAATACAAGATCTTTGCTACAGAAATCTTGCGGAGTGACAAATCAATCAAGGACCCCTTGCTTGGATGACTTGTAGAATGCTCGTGATCTCGCCTTAGAGAAGGACCTATATGAGGATCACAAATAGAAAGAAAAGAAGAACAACTCTCTAGATCTAGTGATCTATATGTTAGAAGAGAATGAGAGTGTATGAGAGATTTAGTAAGAAGAGGGGTAAGTTAGAATGAAGAAATGGCTCTCTATTTATAAGCAAATTTCCTCACTGTTCCCACGGATCCCTTCCACTTGGGATCCGTCTAGTGCAAACCTAAGGATCCGTGGAACGCTCCTCTTTGCCCATGGGTTTTTTGGTTATGGGTCATGGGTTATGGGTTGGTCCATGGGTTTTCCTTAGATTCAATGTATCTAAGTCAAGTGGTATATATAATACCATGGGTTATGGGTCAATACCATTTGCTAGTTTCTACCCATTTTAGTATTTATACATTTTTACCCATATTAATAAACTTATTACAACAAATGCTTAATTACTACATTTTTGTATTTAAATGGTTATATGTAAATGCTTAACAAAAATAACATGTATCCTTATAATTATACTTAAGATAACATTATGATTGTTATCAACAAAACACAAAGAGATCGCAAAATATTAATAAACGTTTTTACGGTTTATTTGTATTAACAGAAATACCATAGTTTTATGGTATGTTCAGTTAGAAGAATCAAAATCTATTGGCATGTTTGATTCAAGATAACTATAGTTTCTTCCAAATGTTATCAAGGTTAGTAGATTGAGTATAGATTGAATATACTCAATAAGACTCCAACCTAGAAGATTAATAAGACACCATTTGTTTATGGAATGTGATGAATCACATTAAGTCTTATAATGAAGTTCTGAATTTGTTAAACTACCTGTAAAGTGGGTTGTAACAAACTAATGTCAGGAACTGGCAATGTTTTTTGTAATATCCCAAAAGAGAACAATGTATTGTTGCTCTACTTACTAAACTATTTAAAGGTAAGCTTTGTTAAAGGCAAGTGGGAGTTTTGGTTAGATCTTGAAAGATTGAATTACAAAATACATAATCTTCTAAAAATGCACTAGCAAATATCATGATGAGGCTAAACATGTAAATGATATACCTCATTATGATGGAATTGTCATTCATAGATCCGTAAGGATATCTCAGATATTTAATATGCTGAGGATTATGAGTTACAGGATCATGGTAAGCATGTTAATCATGATGATGAATTTACCAAATGTTGAATTGTGGTAAATCAATCATACTATGAATGTTGAGATGCTGTCCATAAAGATAATCAACTTTAGATACTTGGTTTATCTTAATAATGAACATGAGTTTCTTCAAAGGATGGAAACCCTAGTGGTTTAAATCTTTATGTAGAAATCATATGGACAATATTGTACACATATTTAATGCATGTCTAGTGATAATAATATAATCATATTTAAGCAATTAACTATGATTGAATATTCTTTACTAGATACATTAAATAGAAGTATAAAGATTATAATTGTCATACTTAGTTTCATTGATATGAAATTTTGACAATGAATGTCATAACTCTTTGTTGTGGAATTACTTTTGCGAGGACGATGAGTAATACAAAGAAGTTTTATGAATTGAAATAATCCTTGGATATGTACAAACTGCAAGAATCCATGAATGGATATATGCAAGCATCTAAGAGATGTTTCTTATGTTTAATATTAAATCCATGTTTGATTTAATAATTAAAATAAGATAGCTCATAAGTATTCCTAAAAGCTGGTGGGAGTATTATTTTAAATCTTATATGTTGTATGGGCAACTACATTCCACCTAAATTAAGTTTTAGTTGGGAATGAACTTCGTTTGTAAGATTTGGAAATAAGATATATAACCTTGAAAAATATGTTTATTATTATAAACATATGCGGTAAACAAATGAGTCGAATAGAACATGATGAATACATATCTTTGACAAGATAGATGAGATCTTAAAGTTTAACTTGAAGATTCATCATGAACATCATGTTGTGTATAAAGTTGTTGTGTCATGCTTGATTACAAGATGATTTGACAACATTGAAAGTTGTTAGTGTAATAAATATTCTAAAGGAATATGTTTGGATTTAGAATCACATTCCACAGTCTGGAGATGCTCCTAGATTCTATGGATGATTATATGACAATTGTTTCATAATTGTCATTGCCAACAAACTTGAGTTTTGGAAGGCACCAACATTACACTATAACTATTCAAAAGTTTACGGATATTTAAAGAGCATATTGTTGTACACAATGATGCTAGTATAATTGAGATGACACTCAATTCTAGTCACGGTATCCTTGATGATGACCATGTTGACTAGTTATGCTCATCTAAGAGCATAGTTGCATTATACATTAAAGAATAAAGAATACTTTAAACTTTAAAAGTTTTGAAAGATGATTGTCATATAAAGGTGGTTCATGTTGTCACGCACCTTATGGAATGATATGACAATATCAAGATATGTGTAAAAACATACAAGAAATTGAATTCTTGAAATAAGTATTCTCAAAATTCCTATAGATCAAAGTTAGTTGAAATTATGCCTTGTCAACAAGTATGAGTTGCATGACTTGTGGAAAAAAATCATTAACTGTTAGGAATTAGAAATTCCAGGTATTAAAGAGTCGGTCACCTCAAGTATATGTAATCGTAGAAAGCTCGTAGAATCGTAATTTTTAAGTTAAGTAGTATTTAGTTAAGTAACACCGTGGAGGACTGGACGGTCTTTACCCATCAGATGTTCTGATCCACGCACTGCTGTATGGATTTATGTAAGACTAAAAATACTCTCTACCTCCCAAGGTAGAGAGTTGGAGCTCATAATAATATCTTTCACTTTCTCTCACTAAGTTCCCTAAACCTCTAACTTTCTCTCTCTAGAATTCCATCTATATGCTACTTTGTGTTATGGTTTGATGTGTATGTGAAAAGTTATATCTTACAATTGGTATCAAGAGCCATGGTTAGATCATATCTTGCACATCTTTGGATTTCTAGTGGTATTTAGGTGGTTTTTGAGTTTGAAAAAGTTTAGTGGTTTTTGCATCATTTGGTTGATTTCTTGTGTTAAAGTTTGAATTTTGTTAGTACTTTCATGTTTAGAATCATCACAAGTGTTTAGGTTTTCATTTGGTTAGCTTGAATCATCTTGGTTGGGTTGTTTTTGGATTGAAAAGTGATGTTTATAAGGTTTTTCTTGCTAGCGACTTAGCTCACGGTTTACTTTTCTTCATAGCGACTTGCTTCACAAAATTGTAGCGAGTTACAGTTTTAAACCTAGCGAGTTAGATCTAGCGAGTTAAAGTACAAGTAGTGGACTCTCCACTCCGAGTAGCGACTTTGACGTGGTAGCTTACTTTGTCTCAGTAGCGAAGTTGCTCTTTAGCTTACTTGTATCTCTAGCTTACTTTGTAGCGAATTGCCAAAATTTGGCTAGCGACTTGGTCTCAGAGCAGTTACTACTTAGCGACTTGCTTTTTGTCTAGCGACTTGGGACTCTAGCGACTTAGGGGTGTAGCGAATTAAGGGTTAGTGATTTAGTGGTTTATCTTCTAGCGACTTGAGTGATTGTTTACGGTTTTCTCTTGATTTAGTAAAATCCCGTGAAATAATCTATTTCCCGGTTTAATCATAGAGTTATAAAATCCCGTATAATCTGTTAACATGTCTACCAACGCCCCTACTGTCATCTCCACTATTGCGGATGTACAAGCAAATGGCTCAGATACTCGTCCCCCCATGCTTGACAGAACTGACTACGATTCTTGGGGCTCAACGAATCGATTGTATTGCCTTGGAATTGAAAATGGTGTCAACATTCTCAAATCCATTGATGAAGGACCATATCGAGTTGAGACAACTAGAGACATACTTGATACTAATGAAGATGGACTCTGTTTATGGAATGGACGACCTAAGATGTATGATGAGCTTGATGATAAGGATAAAAGAGATTTGATGCGATATCGGGCTTCAAACATTGTTCTTCAAGGTCTTCCTAAAGACATCTACAAGTCGATCAATCATAACACCGATGCTAAGGCATTTGGGATAATGTTAAGATGCTTCTCTCGTGTTCAATTGACTATGGAAGACAGAGAATCACAACTCTATGACGAATTTGAACACTTCAAGATGAAACCATGAGAATGTCACGAGTACTATGGAGATTTCATAAGTTAGTTAATGACATGAGGAACATCAGAATGACTATGCCTAACATTTAGTTGAACTCAAAATTTGTGAACAACATGAATCCTGAATGGCACAAGTTTGTTACCGTGGAAGCTCACTAAAAGATTGAAGAATACAAACTATGAGCAACTCTATGCCTTCCTCCTCTAATGAGAGACATGCTATGTTTGAAAATTAATTCTCAATCAGTTCAAAACCAACCAGGGAGAGACAAGCTCGCCTAATGACTCTACAGCTTTCTACTCAAACATCGGAATCACAACCAAAGCATCACAAGTCATACCCTCGGGTAATGGTAATCACAAACTCATTCCCCATCCTATGTACAAACAAGTGATATGCTCACGTGGTAGCTTCATTAATCAACTTGCTCTTCTCATTAGTCAAAACATGAATACTCTCCCACAAACCAACAACAACCTCGAATCGCATCTAACCCACACAATCAAGCCATCGTAAAGATGGAAGGATCGTGGTGCAACCAGTCAGAAAGACAGATGATCGTGGACGAGGTGAGCTGGAGAGGTTATGTTGGAAACCAGAATCGAGGAAGGAATGGTAACCAAGGTCAAGCTAAGCCCATCAAATGTTATAACTGTGGTGGTGAGGGACACATTGCAAGGAACTGTACATCTCCAAAGCGCCCACGAATCGCCGATTACTGTGAGATAAAATGCTGCCGCACAAGCTCGTGACAATGGTGCCGCTTTGAATGAAGAGGAATTGCTGTTTCTTTGCTCGAGGGTAATGCCAAGACTTATGATGCGATGTGGATGAGCAGCCTATTCAGAGATAGGTCACAATCATCGGATATGCTTTCTTTCAAGTCGCCGATGATGCATACGACTCTGATGTAGATGATGGACCTACTGCACACACAATCTTTATGGCTAGCATCTCTCCAATGGTTTCTCCCAAGATCTCTTCTTCACCACAAGCTGGCCCATCCAAGGACAAACTCATCTCAGAGGTATTGAAACTATACGATAAAGCTGATGTGCAACAAATGCATGACAAAGTACAATCAACTGAAACTATTGAATCAAATGTTGAAAATATGGGTAATAACAATATTGTCCCATACGATCAATACGTGAAACAAAGTGAAAGTGAAGTTGTAAATTGAGTGATGCATCTTCTGCAGTCAATAATAACTATGTCTTTGATGAATACACTGCATGTGCTGCTGATGATTCCATAATTTCTGAACTAAATGCCTATAAGGAACGTGTTGCTATTTATGAACAACGTGCAAAATTTGAGTTGACACTCGTGAGCAGAAATGGATGTCCAGTGAGTACAGAATTAGAAAAAGTAATATTAGAGAAGAAGTATTGAAACAAGAATTAAATTCCTTGCAAGAAAAACTTTCTAAAACAACTAAACAAAAACAAGAACTTCAAGAAAATGTGAAAATGCTTAAGCAAGAATTTAATGCAAAGGAATCAAAACTCTTGAGAGATTTTTCTAATCTGAAAACTTTGAAAAACAAACTTGAAAACAAGTTGTACATACAAGGAAACACCATTCAGACCGCTCACATGGTCACTAAACATCGAGTCTTAAGCTATAAGCATAGCATTCCCCTTGTTGAGGAACCTAATCCAGAGGTAATTAAAAGGCTAGAAATGCTCATAAGGTGCTTTATGATGGTAATGAAATCCTTAAGCCTAGGCAGAACCCTAGTTGCGTTGAGTGCACTGAGGAAGATAAGAAATCAAATGAAATCACTAGGGAAAAGATGAATAAGAAACAAAATGATCCCAAATGCAAAGAGAAAAACATAATTATCACTCCTCATGATTACAAGAAGGAAAACTGGATTTCCTTAAACAAGTTTAAGCCTCGACATTGTTGACTCTAACAAGTCTTCCTGAAAAAGGATTTAGATAAGCGAAGCGGAAAATATTGTTGAAACTAACCCTCCCCTTTGGAAAATGCCTAGAGCGACTGTGTATCCTCCTAATACACCAATGCATCTTGTACCTAGAACAATTGCCACTAAAAGCAAGACATTAATTAGCCAATACGTTATATTTCAACTATTTGTTGATTTTGAGAAAACTTGCAAGAAAAGGATCACACCCACTGGTATAACAGAAGGAGAAAGGGGTTTTGAACAAATGAAAGAATGTTATTTAACTGAGGTCATGCCCTTCTTTAAACTTCTAAAAGATCACTTTGAGAGTCTTAAAAAGGGAATAGAAACTGATATTAAGGGAATGGAAAAGGAATTTGATGCAATGGTTGTTAAAGTTAGTGACTATGAGCGTGCACTGAAATATAATGAGATAGAGAGAAAGAACCTGCATACATTAAATGAGAATCTTATTACTGAATGTGTTGCTCAAGATGTGTTTTTCACTGCTTCAAATTGCTCTATTAATGCTTCCAAATTTCATGAATTATCTGTGGCCCTGAAAGTCTCCCATGATCGTGTCATTGAGCTTGAAAAAACTAATTCTAAACTAAATGAGAAAATTGAACTGGATGATCACGACAATTTCGTTAAACATTTTTCTAAACTAGAAGTTGAGCATTTTAATTTACAACTAAAATATCAACATCTTAAAGAAAATGTCAAAACTTCAAATGTCAAGACATCTTCAGATGCTCCGTGAGTTTGATGCGTTTTCAAATTAACAAACGTGATGAAGGATTCAAGCTCGCTGCAACACGATCGAAAGTTGAAAGCCCAAATCTCAATTAAAGGGTCAAACAAACAATATGACAAGCTCCCAAATGCCTCCTCCTTTAGATTCTCAGAATTCTCAAACGCTTCATCTTCAAAACCTAGTAAATGCTTTACAAAAGGAAAACGAAAGTTTTCTAGAAGAAAATGAAAAGGTTAAACGTCATTTCAATGAGTTGTTTGAATCAATTAAAGTCACTCGTAACAAGAACAACGAACAAATAGCTTCATTGCAAAGGGAAATTGAGAATCAAGAGTCAAAAAGGGAAAATGCCAATGATCAATGAGGAGAATGCACAGATCAAAGGTTCACTCTGGTAATAAATATGCTTTATCTGTGACATATGTCCCCCCTCACCTAAGGAACAACAAACTGGCCATTCAAACATATTTCTCATCCCTTAAGGATTGCTTAGAATGCTTGCGTGAGATTGTTGAAGAGTATAAGCTAGAGAAACCTCATGATAATGCAATTGGACATGCATGCTCATATGCCAAACGATCTCAAGAAATCTTAGAATGCTTGATCACTATATGCCCAAAGACATTAGGTGAGAGAGTTAACCCTTTGATTCCATGCTCAATGCCTAAGGCCAAATATGATATGCACTCTATTCCCAATGTTTTGAATGAGAGCCGTAGTGTACCCTTGAGTAGTTCAGATTCTAGATCTGTCAATGCTAGGAAAGAGAACTCAAATGTGCCTTCTAGAGTACAAATCTCAGACTTAGTTTTAAGAATGTGAACCGAGTGCACTGCAAGATGTAGTTCAGATCCCAAAGACATCTAAACAGGTGTGTGCAAAGAGTAGTAAAACAAACTAATGTTCCCATTCCTCTACAGAGTAATCAGACATTAAAGGGAGCAGTCAAAGTCTCAAGACAATACAAGGAATGATAGGACCTTGCAAGCTAAGAATGTGCACTGGAAAAGAGTAGAAGAACAATCTAGGAACTTTAAGTTTGAACCGAATAAAACGAATCGTGTTGATTCTAGTATTTGCGCTATAGGCGATCGTAATTAATTCAATTCGATACTATTTGAAAACCTTGTACTGATGACTGCTTGAATTCTGTTTCTAATCATGGATGTGATGTTAATGTTCTGCCTAATGATGTTAATTGTCCAGTTAATTTTGTTAATGCTAAAATTCATGCTAAGAAGGCTAAAAGGCAAAAACGTAAGAAAGTTAGAAAACAATGGAAACCCACAGGAAGAACATTCAGTAAAATAGGCCTCTATTGGATACATGTTGGTCATAAGACTAATCAGATAATGCCCACTAGAAAATGGATGCCTACTGGTAGAAATATTCCATTAAGAAGTGATCACACTGTGAACAGGGCTAATACAGACACTAGTACTGCATCTATTCACAATGATTCCATTGCCTCACTTTCTGATATGAATACTTTTATTTCTGATGTGGGTGGTCCAACCATTGTAACTAACCAAATGGAACCCATTCTTGCATGGGGATCCCAATTATCCAGTTATCCATTCTTGTCTGTTCAACTGCAGATCGTTCAAATCGCTTCGTGGTACCTGGACTCGTGCCGTTCCAAGCATATGACCGGAGACCGTCGCCTCATGAACTTCGTGAACAAGTTCATCGGGACTGTTAGATTTGGTAATGATCATTTCGGTGCTATTATGGGTTATGGAGATTATGTTGTTGGTGATAGTGTCATCTCTAGAGTGTATTATGTGGAAGGTTTAGGTCATAATCTGTTCTCTATTGGTCAATTTTGTGATTCGATCTAGAAGTAGCCTTGAAACATACCGCTTTGTTAGAGATCCTAATGGTAAGGAACTGTTAAAAGGAACTCGTGGCTCAAATCTTTACACCATCTCTATCGATGACATGATGAGGGCTTCACCAATCTGCTTGTTATCAAAGGCTTCAAAAACAAAGTCATGGTTATGGCATCGTCGTCTCAATCACTTGAACTTCGGCACCATCAACGATCTTTCCATAAAGGACTTAGTTGTAGGTTTACCTAGACTAAAGTATGAAAAGGATCATCTTTGTTCAACATGTCAATTGGGAAAAAGCAAGAAGTATGCCCATAAACCCAAACCTACTAACTTTGTCGTAAGTTCTTCATATGAATCATATGGATTTATGTGGACCAATGAGGGTGCAGAATATCTTTGGGAAGAAATATGTGTTAGTTGTGGTTGATGATTACTCTAGATTCACGTGGGTCAAGTTCTTAAGGACAAAGGATGAAACTCCAGATATCATCATCAAACTCATCAAACAGCCAGCAGGTTCGACTAAACAAAACCGGCCGAATTATCGTAACAGACAATGGAACCGAGTTTGTCAACAAACAACTTAGTGAATTCTATGAAAGCGTTGAATCACCATCAAAGAAGTGTTCCACTAACCCCTCAACAAGCGGTGTAGTTGAAAGACTAAATCGTACTCTTGTAGAAGCCGCGAACAATGCCGATCTACTCAAAGGTTCCAATGTTTTCCTGAAGCAATTGCCACCGATGCATGCTACACACAAAATCGTTCCTTATTCACACTATTCATGGAAAACTCCATATGAACTCGTCCACAACGTAAAACCTAATCTATCTTTCCTTCGTGTGTTTGGTGCTTTGTGCTATCCAACTAATGAGGGTCAAGACTTGGGCAAACTCAGGGCTAAAGCTGACATTGGAGTATTTGTAGGATATGCACCAAACAAAAAGGGATACCGAATCTACAACAAAAGAACCCAAAATATCATGGAAACAATTCACGTTACGTTGATGAGTCGACCGGTCAAATGGCTCCTGACACTCCAGAATGGACCCGCACTTCAAGACAGTCCCATTGGTTCATCCCTTGTTCCAAACTCCTCTCAAGAAACTCCATATGTACCTCCATCTGAAGATGATGTAAAGAAATTGTTTGATCCTATGTTTGATGAACTCTATGATTCAATTACTAATGAGGTGATGATTCCCACAACAGAGGATGCTCATATTCCAGTGAATGAAGTCAATCCCTCAGGCCTCAATATCTATAAGTCAAGAAGCACCCTTTGTCGATCCTTCAGTCTCATCAACAAATCATCATTCTTCAAATGTACATCATGGAAATGTTTCGGGCATCAATGATGAAGTTAATCCCTTTGCTACTCCTGAAGATGCTCCATTTGAAAACATATTTGCTACTCTCGAATCATCATCAACCATCTTCTTCAGAGACATCGACTGCTACCCCGCCTCAACAACTGCCACATGAACACCTTAAAATGGACTCACGATCATCCCCTTAGACAACATCATTGGAAATCCTCTCGTCCTCATATCAACACGGAAATAACTTGCAACCGATGCCTTATGGTGCTTCTTCAACTCCGTACTATCTAAGATCGAACCAAAAGATGTTAAATCTGCCATGAATGAAGATAGCTGGTTCAATGCCATGCAAGATGAAATTCATGAGTTTGATCGTCTTGATGTATGGGAGTTAGTACCTGCTCCAGACTGTGCTATGATTATAGCTCTAAAATGGATCTTCAAAGTAAAACTTGATGAGCATGGTGATGTGTTGAAGAACAAGGCTTGATTAGTTGCTAAAGGATATCGTCAAGAGGAGGGTATAGACTTTGAAGAATCTTTTGCTCCGTTGCTCAATCGAGGCAATCAATCTTTCTGGCTAATGCCGCTAGTAAGAACATGGTAGTTTATCGATGGATGTAAAGACGGCATTTCTGAATCGGAGATCTTAAAGAAGTCGCCTACGCCAGCCAACCCGAAGGATTTGTGAATCAAGAGCATCCTACTCACGTTTATCGCTTGAAGAAGGCTCTTTACGGTTTAAAGCAAGCTCCAAGGGCATGGTATGATACACCGTCAAAGTTTCTCTATCAACCGATTCATCAAAGGAGCAATTGATCCTACATTGTTCACCGAAAAGTCGCAAACATTTAATTCATGTTCAAATTTATGTTGATGATATTATTTTGCCTCGCCGACACCTAATGGAATGTGATCATTTTTCAAATGAAATGAGTTCAAAGTTTCAAATGTCAATGATGGGACAAATGTCATTTTCTTGGGATTACAAATTTCACAAAGTCCCGGAGGCATTTTCATAAATCAATCTAAATATGCAATAGAGATTTTAAAGAAATTTGGATTTGATTCATGTGACCTCGTGACACCCCCATGATTGACCGAACCAAACTAGACGAGGACCTCTCAGGGATCATGATTGACCAAACAAAATATCGTAGTATGATTGGATCCTGATGTACCTCACGCTAGTAGACCGCACATCTTGTTCATTTGCTTGCATGTGTTGCTAGATACCGTGCTAAGCCTACTAAAAAGCACCTTGAAGCAGTTAAACGAGTCTTTCGGTATCTCCAAGGAACCATCAATATGGTTCTTTGGTACCGGGACACCGGTATGTCACTAACGGCCTATGCGATGCCGATCATGAGTTGTCAAGATACACGTCGAAGCGCACGCCGAGGTGCTCAGCTTTTGTGATAAGCTTGTGAGTGGTCTTCAAAGAAGCAAATGAGTACTTCTATTTCTCACAGAGGTCTGAATACATAGCCATGTCATCTTGTTGTGCTCAAATCTTATGGATGAGATCTCAATTATCCGACTATGGCTTTGAATTCAACAAAATCCCTCACATGTGATAATAAAAGTGCTATTGCTCTTTCATGCAACAACGTTCAACACTCAAGAGCAAAGCATATCGACATTCGACATCATTTCATCAGAGAACAAGTGGAAAAAGGTGTGGTGGAACTATATTTTGTGAGGTCCGAATATCAGTTAGCAGACATCTTCACCAAAGCTCTTCCAAGAGAGCGTTTTGAGTTTATTCTTCCACAACTTGGTTTGAAAAGCCTTCAACCAGAAACTCTCAAACGTCTTCAGGAGGAAGACGAGGAGTAAAGGTCTATCTTCATCTATCTCTTGTAAATATTTATTCATAAAAACAAAATACAAAATTATAAAATCCTCAAAAATCAAATAGAAAAATATAAAAACCTTCAAAATCCATAAAAATTTGAAAAATTCGAAAAATCTTCAAAAAAATATTGTCATTTTTGTCATGTCT
This sequence comes from Chrysanthemum makinoi, assembly GCA_910596185.1. Taxonomy (NCBI): domain Eukaryota; kingdom Viridiplantae; phylum Streptophyta; class Magnoliopsida; order Asterales; family Asteraceae; genus Chrysanthemum; species Chrysanthemum makinoi. The sequence continues at coordinate 127,716,573 of OU343221.1, forward strand.
TTCTCGATTCGATTATATCTACGTTTTGTGTCCATTCAAAAAATGACACGGGACTTTAGATATTGTTCAATTTTATATATTAAAAAAAAAAAATCAAAAAATATTTTTGGGAGAAAGAGAAAAAATGGTTTATTGTCATTTTCAGGCAATAACCCGGTTTTAAAAGAAAGAACAGAGCCATGTTTTAACATGTTTTCAAATTCCATGCTCTGATTCTATAAACATTTATCTGCTGAAAACAGAATGCTTTGAAAAATAACTCGGTTTCTATTTTTGATAATCATCAGGACTTATTCTATCTCTCAATCAACAACCTATGTCATTGATTGAGGGGGAGAATTATTTCAATTAAATTAAAAAGTTATTTGGCATTAAAATTGTTTTCAAAAGATATAAATGCATGTTTTATCAATGGAGTGTAAAGTCTTAAAATCCGATCCTTATCAGTTCAAACGCTTTCACAATCAAGTCACAATTCTCCTTAAAAGCTTTCAAAATCAATTTAAATCTATACGAGATCACAAATCTCAAATGTTTTGATAATTATGATCGGGGGAGAATGTGTGATTTAAATTGGATTTAAACTGATATTAAGGTAAATGGTTTCACATGAATGTACATGCTGTCCTTCCCACATGTGACAAACGATTTCAAATGTTCATGCACATGTTGAGGGGGAGCATCTATCTTAAACCTTTGATTTGAAACGTGATCATTCATCCCAAGGTGCAGGTTCCCTCTAGTATGTGCAAAACTCTTTTCAAACCGCGAGGCACATATTGAGGGGGAGCGAATTTATGGAAACCTCATCCTTCCCGGAAATCCTATATCTACTTGATTTGATATGGGAAGTGATGTTGATATCTTTTAGAAAATGGTAATCAAAGAAGTTAATTCTTTCTCTTGCCTCCGTGTGCTAAACATTTTCAAATACTTGATGCACATGTTGAGGGGGAGTTCTCGTTCTAAAAATATCAAAACAATTCAGGTACAAAATGCTTTGATAATATATCACAAGTATCTCAATTGATTTTCAAATGGTTTTCAATTGGATCCAATGGCAGACGAACAATACCAAATAGACCGACCAACTTTACTTTATGTACGGTGATATAAGGATGATAAGGTTAGGTATGTGTTCCCATGATCCGCCAGAATCGGAGGGATCTACCCAGGACAATCCACTAGTTAGTGTAGAAGTCCTTAGGATGATGAAAAGGAGAAAAATGAAAATATGGGAAGAGTGCGGACTAAGACTGAGCTAGTACTGGAATAAACCCAACAAGGTTCTAGCTATGAAGTCTCGGTAAGCACTGAAGGGGTTGAAGAATTAAAAAGAATTGAATGAGAAAAGGGTGAAAACAAATTGCCCTCCATTTATTCAACCTTAGGGCAGAAACCGGGTTTAATTCATATGCTACTGATGGTAACATCGGTATTGAAGACAAGACGTCATGGACCCAGTGACGCACTGCACTTCAACTTTCCAAACCACTCAAGTTCCTCTTAAAAGGACTTGTTTCATTCTCATGGGGAACCGACATTATCTATCGACTTTCTCTTAGAGATGGTTGATATTGAAGAAGGAGACCCTCTCCCTAGTCTCCGGCACATGATCCAAATATGCACAAATTGAGTCTAGAGCCACGAGATCATCAATAAATCTCATTAGGACACTTTCATTGAAGACTCTCTGTTTCACACAATGTGGAAAGAGAGATTATATCTTGAGTCCTACGCATTATCCTTGTGGTATTGCCAGAACATCTGAGTGAGGTGTATACATATTCACAATGAAGATGGAAAGCCTTCTGGAGCCAACATCAAACAAGCTCCTGGTAGGTGGCATGTGAGATCTATTTTATAGATTAACCATGTGACAACTGAACAGAAACAATGGGGCGATTCAATCTCTTGAATCAATCCTGGTTCAGGTTATGGATTGACGGATACCTTTGAAAACCGTTCATTGTGCTTAAAAACTCTTTTCTTTAGCACATCGACCGTGTACTAATTTTTCAAACCAAAAGGTGTTTTATGATTGATAATTGATTTTCAATAAAACCTTCGTTGTATTGCAAAACAATTTCTATTGAGCAATACACGATTGTTTTTCAAATCTCTTTTCATCAATCGCTGGACTTAAAATTCGGGTTCACTCAATTGTTGTCTTCTTTGAGATGTTCCGGTTTGAGAACAAATAGAACCGCTAAACCCTCATCAAGGAGATTCTTAGGAATCCTACCGATCACAAAGACTTGTAATGATCAACGGGGAACCGTGGGCCGTGTACCTTAATTCAACGAAAGTGATCAAAGACACTTTCGCTAGATTTATTCCTAATCTGTGTATGCAGTACCGACGCTTTGCGTACCGATCAGAATGAAGCGTTCAATCCATAGCCGCATGCTCACACTACACATTCATCTCAAAAGAAATCATGATAAGTGCATCAATGACTCTGATATTTTCACTCCATGCTTCGCTACGCCTGCCAATATCATGATTCAACAAATGCTTCCGCTACTCGATGAGAAGATATCATGATCCAGAATGTGAGCATGTCGGTCCTAAAGTCACAACATCACATAATACCAACACCACAAAGGATGTGTCAGAGATTGTTGATAGCTGATGATCTCAAATGATGGCTCAAAATTATTATCACGTGGATCAAGAAAGACCTCCACTTGAAGTAACCAAACATGCAATGTGAAGAATCAATGACTACGAGCTTAGGAGCAAAGGACTACATCAAGAATGCAAGATCAATTGTTAATGTATTATCTGGTTGTATTCAATGTATTTTTGGTACATGATTTAGGTGACCTCCCTTAGGGGGAGATTGTTAGGAATTAGAAATTCCATGTATTAAAGAGTCGGTCACCTCAAGTATATGTAATCGTTAGAAAGCTCGTAGTCGTAGTAATTCTTAAGTTAAGTAGTATTTAGTTAAGTAACACCGTGGAGGACGGACGGGTCTTTACCCATTGTATGCCTGATCCACAGCCCGCTGTGTGGCGATTTATGTAAGACTATAAATACTCTCTACCTCCCAAGGTAGAGAGTTGGAGCTCATAATAATATCTTTCACTTTCTCTCACTAAGTTCCCTAAACCTCTAACTTTCTCTCTCTAGAATTCCATCTATATGCTACTTTGTGTTATGGTTTGATGTGTATGTGAAAAGTTATATCTTACATTAACTAAGAATTATCATGCATTGATCTATTTAGTATTTGGATAAAGGATGTTAAACAATTATTATTTATAATGAATTAAAGTACGGTATACGTTTAATTTCATTTATAATATTGTGTCCTATATTTGCATGTTTAAATCCATGAATAACTTAAGTTATTCTAAATAGTCCGTTGTCAATCAATAACATGGGAATGATATTGAATTAAGACAAATCTGAGTATTAGTTAGAATATACTTGAAAGTATATTGATGCGTAGCATGACTAATTTCAGATGATATTCAATGAATTGAGTATAGGACTTATCCCACCCACATGATGATACTTTATGGATCTTAGTCATTAAGTATATCATGAATATTTATCCTCTGACTTGAGATACAAGAGATATGTCATGGATGTAGTGCATTTCTATGAAGCAATCTAACGCTATACGTAACTGGTAGTTATAAGGGTTGTTTTCAGAAATGTTGCGAAATCTATGAATCCTGCTTGTAGTCAAAATGGGATTTGTTTCCTTCAAATTTATTTTGAAGTATAATACTACTGGGCCCCTCGTAGGATTGTTAAGATGTTTGTATGGCCATACCCAAAGTCTTCTGGAATATGTTCAGAAGAATTGGTAATCTTAATAAATCATATAAAGCGAGAAACAGAATAGTTAATTAAGAAATTAGTAAGATCCATATTCTTATTAACATGGTATTAGAAACAAAAGGATGAATGTGATGATGAATCATCAAACTTGGTTTTTCTCCAGAAAACCATACACGAGTTGTACCGGGGGCATTGGCGTGTTGCTAGACGCTAACCAATGTCATTACATGTTTTGTAAGCATATCCAAGTGGGAGCTGTTGGAATATGTATATATTTATAAAATGCGCATGTCCGGATTCGAACTCGTGACCACGGGATTGCACACATTAGCGAATGAGAATTAAAGTTAATAATTAATGTTTATGTTTACGATTAATTATTACACATTAAGTCCGGTTAACGATCGTTAAGTATTTAACGGAAAAATGACTAACGACCGTTAAATGAAAAGAGAAAGGACTAGAAATGGAAAACTTGGAAAAGTTATGGATTTCTTTTGGGCTTGTCTACATGGCCGGCCATAGGGGCCTTCTAAAGCCCTAATTCATAAACTTGTTCCCTAAGTTTACCTACTAGTATATAAAGAGGGTTAGGTTCTAGGGTTTCAGACTTGTGCATTGAATTAACTCTAGATCTCTCATCTCCTCTCTCTTGTCCCTATTTCGGCCGAACACCCCATTTGTAAGGGAGTTTGGTTTCGTTTTTCATAAACGAGGACTTGTGTTAGATCTAGCAATCGCTTGATTCGTTGGTTAATTCGTGTGTACAAGAACGTGGTTGTAAGACATTATTCTTACACCATTTGGTTTGAGTTGTAGAAAGGTAAGGGAAAACTCTCTAAACCACTTCTTTGGTTTGCTCAAGAGATATGACAATCGCAAGAGGTACGTTACGCATACTTTCAGTTAATTATTTATTTGTTATGATCTTAAGTCTTCCGCTGTGTACTCTTGATGTCTTTATGTTTTATTGTATTTTATATATCATAAACTCATCATCTTTATCATAGCTTGTATTCTTGTTCAACAGGCCTTGTAAGCATACATGTAATTTCTAAGTTGTTTAACTTCCTCGGATGATTCATTGAGAAGAGTATCCACGTCGAGACAAAACCCGGCTCCACTGCAACATGATTGAGAATTTGTTTATTAAACTACGTAATGAGTGGTCCTTTTTTCTTATTAAATTGTTTTCGTGAAAGGTCCATTTAACTAATGGAACCTTAATAATATAACATGAGCTAACTTGAAAACTTTAGAGTATATATAACTTGTTACCGTAAAAATTATGGTTTTACAAATGAGCTTGGACGTATGAAGATGTCAATTTACATAAAAGAGTAAATTACACGGATCCCATGTGGTTTGTGCTGTCTTTCATCTATGTTCCTTTGAATTTTTTGACGACATAATAAGTCCTTAACTCTGAAACGCTTAACACTCAAGGACCTTTGACCAAACAAATGTTAATGAACGATGAGTGTTAAGGGTTTGAGAGTTAGAACTATTTAAGTTAGAAAAAAAGTCAAATGATTATACATGAGATTCAACGCAAACCCAATAAACAATCCGTGTAATTTACTCTATCCACAATGAGTTAACGGCTAAAGAGGATTTTTTTCAGCAAGAGTTAGACAAAGCTGAGTCTCTAAACGCGGAGTTGAATGAGAAGAGAGAGTTCGTTATGAGTTTGGAGGTGAAAAATGTTGGAAAATTTAGTGCACTTGTGGGATTAGTTCACACCTTGTAATGGGTTAGGAGGTACAGAGTGTACACCCATAAGGTCCATGAACACCCTGACTCTAATAGTGGTTTGTATTGGTAGTGCTAGTAGAAAGTACTGCTTGTGGTTTCCACTGATAAGCAGTGTTTCCACTGAAGCAGTGTTTGTGTTTCCACTGAAGCAGTGTTTCCACTGAAGCAGTGTTTCCACTGAAGCAGTGTAACCACTGATAGCGCTATGAAAGTACGGATAAAGTACTGCTTGTAACGGGCTTTGACCTATTCAAGTAGCAGTTACAACTGCATAATGACCACGTTTAATTGGTCATGTAACCACTAACGGCTATAATGGGGATAATTATGAGGCTATTAATGGGCCGATTAATACTCATAATTCCATTTTATTAGCTAAGAGTATTTTCCTATAAATAGGAGATCTGTTTATGCATGAGAAATACACAGAAAACGATTAACACTTATAAGCGCAAGAGTTATTGAATTGTGCCTAATTCTATAACTACATTTGGTCTTATCCCAAGTAGATATTCATGTAACCCAGGCATTAGGGTCGAATAGTTTACTTTGGAAAGTGATCACACGATTCCAAGTGATATCCGGTAACCACCTAGTGGTATTTGTTTCGGCTGACGAGTTATCTGTTTCTGCTGACCTTGATTATCTAACCCTGTTCTGGGAGTTACACGCCAACAATCAAAGTAAACTATTTTGTGATAATCAATGGATGCTGCTGCAATGAAACATATGGCTTCAAACTTTGCCAAGCTTGATAAGTTTGAAGGGGTGGACTTTAGGAGGTGGCAGAAGAAGATGCATTTCTTGCTTTCAAGCATGAGTGTGGTGTATGTGCTGACTACACCTATTCCTGATGATGGGGATGATGCTACTGTGGAGCAGATCAGGAGGAGGAGCAAATGGGAGAATGATGACTACATATGCAGAGGTCTTATTCTCAATGGTATGTCTGATGCTCTCTTTGATATTTATCAGAACATTGAATCTTCCAAAGAACTGTGGGATTCCTTGGATGCCAAATATATGGCTGAGGATGCATCAAGTAAGAAGTTTCTTGTTCGTAATTTCACAAATTACAAAATGACTGATTCAAGACCAGTTATGGAACAATACAATGAACTTCTTGGAATACTTGGAAGGTTTACACAACACAATATGAACATGGATGAGGCTATTAAAGTCTCTTGTGTCATTGACAAACTCCCTCCTTCTTGGAAAGATTTCAAGCATACCTTGAAACATATGAAGGAGGAGTTAAATCTTGTTGAGTTGGGTCAGTCCTGCACATTGAGAATCTCTCAAGGTGCAGGATAATGACAAGCCAAAAAGTAGCAATGCTGCCGGGCATTTTTTGTTGTCAATATGGTGGTGCATAACAACTCCACCAGGTACAATGACAACAAAGGCAAACGCAAATTTCATGATAACACAAGGGCAGATCCTAACAAGAAGGCAACACCTATTTGTTAGAAATGTGGCAAGACTGGTCACATTAAAAGGGACTGCAAAGGTGTTAAAGTTGGTGGTAAAGCCAATGGATCATGCACTAATGGTTCAGGGAGTGGTGGTTCTTCCAACTCACTGAAAGGTCAGAATATGGTTAATAAGTCTTTTCAGATTTATTATGTTACATATGTATCGAATCTCATTATGCGTTGATGCAGGATGATGATGTTGCGTGGTGGGTTGACTCAGGTGCAACAGTTCATGTGTGTAAAGATAGAAGGCGCGGTTCAAGACTTATGAGTCACTGAATGATGGTTCTATTCTTCACATGGGAAATGAGTCAACAGACCTTGGTGCATGGTCGGGTGCGTGTGTAGATCTTAGATGTAGTTCTGGAAAGATTGTAACTTTGTTTAATGTTATTCATGTTCCTGATATAAGGAAGAACTTGGTTTCAAGTAGTGTTTTGAATAATCATGGATATAAACAAGTTATTGAATCTGATAAATTTGTTCTTTCTAAGAATGGTGTGTTTATTGGTTTTGGTTATTTATGTAATCAAATGTTCAGGCTTAATATTACCACTGACAGTGTTGTTTCAGCCTTTGTGACCACCTATGACCAGACTGACTCTACCCTTTGGCATGCTAGACTAGGCCATGTACATTAAAAAAGAATGCAAGATATGTCTAGGGATGGTTTAATCCCAGTTTTTTGACATGGACACTGAAAAGTGTAAAACTTGCATGTTGACCAAGATTACCAAGAAACCCTTTCAGGATGTTAGTCATGAGACTAAGCTCTTGGAGCTGATACACAGTGACCTGTGTGATTTGCATGCCACTCCTTCTTTGGGGAATAAGAAGTACTTTGTGACGTTTATTGATGATGCTTCTAGGTTTTGTTATGTATATTTGTTACATACTAAGGATGAAGCATTAGATAAATTCAAAGTGTTTAAAACAGAAGTTGAATTACAACTTGGGTTGGGGGTCTTTGATCAAAAGATTAAGGACTGATAGGGGAGGTGAGTACATGGATACTCAGTACTTTTTTCTCTGTTGGTATAATCTATGAACGACGCCCTTATACTCCTCAGCAAAAATGGCATTTCGAAAGGAAAAACAGGGTACTGAAGGAGATGGTTAATTCTATGTTGTCCTATTCAGGACTGAGTCAAGGGTTTTGGGGTGAAGCTATGTTAACAGCTTGCTATTTATTAAATAGGGTTCCCAACAAAAGGAACAAGGTTACCCCTTATGAACTCTGGACTAAAAGGAAATCAAACTTGAATTATCTCAAGGTTTGGGGTTGTAGGGCTGTTGTAAGACTCTCTGATCCAAAGTTGAAAACTTTGGGTGAAAGAGGCATTGATTGCATCTTTGTTGGATATGCTGAGCATTCCAAGGCTTTTAGGTTCTATGTTATTGAACCTAATGAATATGTTTCAGTTAACTCCATAATTGAATCAAAGGATGCAAACTTTGATGAGAATAGATTCTCATCAGTCCCTAGACCAAGTATGAGGATTCCTAATGGAACTCATAACACTGGTGTATCAGAGGTCCCTGATGATGAACCATCAGTGGTCCCTGATGAGGTTGTGGTTCAACAACCTGAACCTATGCTTAGAAAGAGCAAAAGGGTCAGGACTCCAAAGTCATTTGGACCTGAGTTTCAACTATACTTAGTTGAAGGAACAAGGGATGAGGTCTCTGACCAATACTCCTATTGCTTCATTTTTTAGGATGATCCCAAGACATTTGAGGAAGCAATGAAGTCCCAGGATATTGCTTTCTGGAAAGAAGCAATTAATGATGAGATGGATTCCATCATGGGCAACAACACTTGGGTGTTGGTTGATCTACCACCAGGTTGCAAACCTCTGGGTTGCAAATGGATTTTCAAAAGGAAAATGAAGGTAGATGGAACTATTGAAAATTTCAAGGCTAGACTAGTCATTCAGGGCTTTAAACAAAAGTCAGGGATAGACTATTTTGATACTTATGCCCCTGTGGCTAGGATCAGTACCATAAGACTGCTGATTGCTTTGGTAACAATTCACAATCTGATTATTCATCAGATGGATGTGAAGACAGCTTTCTTGAATGGTGAATTGGATGAGGAGGTTTATATGAACCAACCTCAGGGCTTCATCATGCTTGGCAATGAAAACAAGGTGTGTAAACTGATTAAGTCTCTTTATGGACTGAAACAGGCACCTAAGCAATGGCATCAAAAATTTGATGAAGTGATTTTGTCTAGTGGTTATGTTCTTAACCAAGTTGACAAATGTGTATATAGCAAATTTGATGAATCTGGTAAAGGAGTCATCATTTGTCTATATGTTGATGACATGTTGATCTTTGGCACTGACCAAAATTAGGTTGACTGACAAAGGAATTTTTGTCATCAAGGTTCTCCATGAAGGACATGGGGGAGGCAGATGTTATCCTTGGCATAAGGATTAAACATGAAAGTAAAAGAATTTCTATATCTCAGTCTCATTATATTGAGAAGGTGTTGAGGAAATTCAATTACTTTGATTGTACTCCAGTGAGTACACCTATGGATGCTTGTGAGAAGTTGATGCCTAATAATGGCAAAGCTGTATCTCAACTTGAGTATTCTAGGGTAATTGGTTGCTTGATGTATGCCATGACTTGTACAAGACCTGATATTGGTTTTTCAGTGGGAAAATTGAGCAGGTATACTAGTAATCCTAGTGCTCATCACTGGCAAGCCTCACAGGGTACTGAAGTATTTGAAGAGAACTATGGAATATAGTCTCTCATATACTGGTTACCCATCAGTGTTGGAAGGATACACTGAGGCAAGTTGGATCAGTAACACTAAAGACAATTCGTCTACCAGTGGCTGGGAATTCCTACTTGGTGGAGGTGCAATTTCTTGGGCATCCAAGAAGCAAACTTGCATCACCAGTTCAACAATGGAATCTGAATTTGTGGCTTTGGCAAATGCTGGTAAAAAAGAAGTGAATGGTTGAAAAACTTGCTTCTTGAGATTCCATTGTGGCCTAAACCTATAGAACCTATTTCTATCCGTTGTGATAGTGCAGCTACATTGGCTAAGGCTTATAGCCAAATGTACAATGGTAAGTCTAGACACTTAGGTGTCAGACATAGCATGATATCTTGGAGCTTATCATGAATGGGGTGGTATCTATAGAGTTTGTTAGATCTCATCAGAACTTAGCTGATCACTTGACGAAGGGTCTGGCTAGAGACTTGGTTATAAAGTCTACTAAAGGGATGGGTTTAATTCCAACTTAGTCACTGAATGCTAGGACACCCAACTCCCTCCTAAGGAAACTTGGGAGCTGAGTTCAATGTGGAAAGTGAACATTCAGGTGACTAGAGCACATGTTTTGTTTACATCCCAAGGTTGTGCTCAGAACCTGCTGAAAGGAGGATGAAGTCCTTACTTCTTAATGGTTAATTTTCTTTGAAAAAGTGCTTAGCAGGAGCATGAATAAAGAGGAACCACCTATGTGAATGTTGAAGTTTTGCCGCTTCAGGAAGCTTTTGGACTTTAGCTTTTACAACATTTATGAATGTGGATATGGACACATGGCTTGTATAGTGTCAGGAGCTGATAAGTGTTTGAAAACTTGTGTGTATTTTATCTTCAGGTATTCAAATGGGTTGAAGGGTTCAATTCTTAGAACACCCTGATTCTCGAATATTTGAACGTGTAATGTACTAAGATGGAAATTCAATCCTTAGGATATTTTCGTTTATGCACATGTTTTGTTTAATGTTTGTTTTCATGCAAAGGAAGTGAACTAAATTTGGGGAGGATTGTTGGAAAATTTAGTGCACTTGTGGGATTAGTTCACACCTTGTAATGGGTTAGGAGGTACGGAGTGTACACCCATAAGGTCCATGAACACCCTAACTCTAATAGTGGTTTGTATTGGTAGTGCTAGTAGAAAGTACTGCTAATGGAAAGTAGTGCTTGTAGTTTCCACTGATAAGCAGTGTTTCCACTGAAGCAGTGTTTGTGTTTCCACTGAAGCAGTGTAACCACTGATAGCGCTATGAAAGTACGGATAAAGTACTGCTTGTAACGGGCTTTGACCTATTCAAGTAGCAGTTACAACTGCATAATGACCACGTTTAATTGGTCATGTAACCACTAACGGCTATAATGGGGATAATTATGAGGCTATTAATGGGCCGATTAATACTCATAATTCCATTTTATTAGCTAAGAGTATTTTCCTATAAATAGGAGATCTGTTTATGCATGAGAAATACACAGAAAACGATTAACACTTATAAGCGCAAGAGTTATTGAATTGTGCCTAATTCTATAACTACATTTGGTCTTATCCCAAGTAGATATTCGTGTAACCCAGGCATTAAGGTCGAATAGTTTACTTTGGAAAGTGATCACACGATTCCAAGTGATACCCGGTAACCACCTAGTGGTATTTGTTTCTGCTGACCTTGATTATCTAACCCTGTTCTGGGAGTTACACGCCAACGAAAAATACAATTGACAATATGAAAATAGCTCACAAAAAGGTGATAGAAGCAATGGGGAGAGGCACACAATTTGAAGATGCTGGCAATAATCAAGGAACAAAAGACTTGCATACTTTATTCAATCCAAAAGAGACTTGCATATCTGGTTCACTTGGCCACAAGAGTGAGTCAAGCAGCAATAAGGAAAGAATTAATATTGATCGATCATGTTAAACTTAACTTGGCATATAACATATAAATCAGTTGTCAAAATACATTAGAGTACCAGGGCCATGGTGATAACGCCATACTACACGGGCTCGTGCATTATAAGCACGTTATAGGTACCACACCATGGTGATAACGAACGGTTTTATACCTTTTGATCCGTTTTTATAAGCTTTCGTCTGTTTTCATAAGTTTTCATCCGTTTTTGTATAGTTTATACGTTTTGTATGTTTTCATATATTTTCGCCCGTTTTCTTACGTTTTTGTTCGTTTTTATATGTTTTCAGTGCTGATGTTATGTTAAGACACTTCAAGACCTTTAAAGATCTTTTACAAATCGAAACACAAATCATCATTGATCTATAAGAAGCTCAACTTCTTTTAACTATACGAAACCTTTAGAGAAAGATTTATAACAATTAGGAAAAATTGCACAAAAGTATATCCAACTTATGCTCAATTTCAATTCAAGGAACTTTACTTTTTTTTTCTTTCTTAAATTTAGTGTACTCAACTTATTTTTATTTGCTATGTAAGACATATAACAGATTTTCCAGTTATTTTATAATGAAAAAATTATTATTTACCCCAAATAACACTCATAGTCCATTTCATACGTTTTGTACATTTTTATACTTTTCATCAATTTTTATACGTTTTCGTTCGTTTTCATACATTTTTGTCCGCTTTTAAACGTTTTCGTCCATTTTTATGCGTTTCCGTCTGTTTTTTTCCATTTCCATACGTTTCGACCGTTTTTATACGCTTTCATACGTTTTTATTCATTTTTATACGTTTTGGTTCGTTTTTATACGTTTTCGTCCGTTTTTATGCGTTTTCGTCTGGGTTTGTTTCCGTTTTCAAACGTTTTTGTACGTTTTCATCCGTTTTTATACGTTTTGATCCGTTTTTATAAGCTTTCGTCTGTTTTCATACGTTTTCATCTGTTCTTATATAGTTTATACATTTTTTATGTTTTCATATGTTTTCGCCCGTTTTCTTACGTTTTTGTTCGTTTTTATATGTTTTCAGTGCTGATGTTCTGTTAAGACGCTTCAAGAGTTAAGACAACCAATACTATTCCCCACGTTCTATTTTTCAGTGTGCTGATATTCTGTTAAGAGTTAAGACACTTGAAGACCTTTAAATAAAGATCTTTTACAAATCGAAACACAAATCATCATTGATCTATAAGAAGCTCAACTTCTTTTAACTATACAAAACCCTTAGAGAAAGATTTATAACAGTTATGTTATACTCTTTCTCTCGTTCATTAAAAGAAACACAAAAACAAACAAACAACCTACCCGATACCCTGTCAAGATTTTAGACGAAAATTATCATTAACAAAAAGGAGAAGGAGATTATTTTGGAGCGATAATGGAGATGAAGTTGGATAGATAAGGAGAATACGTAACTGCGTACATTTAGGGTATAACGTAATTAGGGTTGTGCTATGTGAAGTGTGAGCTTATATAACCGATATTAGGGTTGGATATTGGTGTGATGGTGATTTGGGCTACTATGAGGACTACACAAAAAATATAGTCTGTCAAAAGGGTTTAATCGTCTATTATTTGGGCCATTCGAAATTCTATTAACAAAAAGGGTTGGGCTGTTTGTGTTAAAGCTGTATTTGTTAGACAAAAACGGGTGAGAAAAAAAACCCGAAAAGAACGAATAAACCGAAAATCAAAATTGAACCGAACCGAACTAAAAAAAACCAAATCGAACTAAAAACCGAACCGAATTTGCTAAAACCGAATCGAACTACTAATTCGGTTCTCGGGTTGGATATGGCTTTGCCAAACTGAACCAAAAACCGAATTCATATATATATATATATATATATATATATATATATATATATATTATATACAGGAGGCATTCGACATTAATGTCACCTCAATGCCAAATAATCCAATTTCATGCCACATAAGCATTTGTTGTCCAACTAAGCAATATTTTTATCCACCTAATCACTAATTGTAAATTTTTAATTTTTAATATTTTTTTTATATAAATTTCGGATTTTTCGTGAATTTTTATAATTATTTTTATAAATTTCGGATTTTATTTTTATAAATTTCTGATTTTTATGCAATGTTTTTGAAAATTATTTATAAAAAATGAGCCTTGCAAGGATTGAACCTTATTTGGATAAATAAGGTGTGTGTTTACCACTTATGCAACAAGTTATTTTGATAATTATGTTTCATATTATAACCTATAAATGACTATAATTTTATTGGAATCCTATAGTAAATATTATGTTTTTTAAGACTTATTATAAGTATCTTTTAAACTGCAATTATTTTTGAAATTTAATTAGCTATGCATTAATTTTCGAAATTTTATTATAAAAAATACGATTTTTTAAAATTTTTGTCACTTGCAAGGATTGAACCTAGGGTCTTTGTATCATTAACAAGCATGATAACCACTAGACCAACATATTTTTTGATTATATCTTGCAAAACCAAAAATATAAACCTACACAACTAATTATTGCCATTATTATTAGTTTAAGAAAGAATGTATTTATCTAAAATATGATACACGTATTTTACTGCTTCTTAATATACCTTTTCTCACAAACCCTAATATCATATTTTTTTCCTCACAATCTGTAACCATGAACGCTACATTATTATGTTATTGTGTTCATAATTGTTATATAACTTTTTTTTGTATATTTTGTATGTTTGTAGGTAAACTTCTGCAGTTGGGTTGAATGATGGAAAGAGTAATAACGAAGGTTTGATTATGACAGCTTATTCATGTGTATAATTTAGGATAAAGTACACTCTTCTTCGACAAGAACCGTCAAATAAAAGTGTTGGTTCGGTTTTTGCCGTTCATGTTGCAGGTTTAATGTTTTCTTAAATTTTTGTTAAGAGAATGTTGGCTTTATATGCTTCTTATTACTATTAGTGTTATAGTGTTAATTTTCGTAAGAAAAAACTTCGTATTTTCCTAATTACATCTATTAGTGTTATAGTTGAAATTTTTTGTGTACCCGGTTGTTTTAAAACCTGGTTCCGCCATGCCTATATATGCATACATGTGTGTAATTTGTATGATCTACTTGTTGCAGGCTATTATGTAAGTATCTCAATAATTAAGATAAAAGTTATGCTAATATACACAATGTTATGGTTGCAGGCGAAAGCGTGAAAAAAAACGTGGATGCACAAAAAGATATAAAAGAAGCTAAACTTAAGGTATTAATAATTCGTGAGTGTAAGTATTGACATATAGAGCGCATCTCATTTTTATTTAAAACCATTTTTGTAGTGCTACTTCAACAACCATACCTTTTTTTAAATCTGAATCGATGTTTCCTAGATACAAGATTAATATATTTTTTTATCCGCTATTTTGGAAACTACAAGGTATATGGCGGACAAGGATTATAGACACACTTGCTGCTGCTTGCTTCTACTTGCTTCTTTTCTTGAAGCTTGCTGCTACTTTCTGCTTCTTTTCTTCAATCTCGATGCCAAAGTTGGTAATATGGTTATTGTGTTTTGATATACTAGCTATGTAGGTTTTGAGGGTGTTTGGCATTGTTTGTACAAACTAGATGTCTTATTATTTGTGACTTTATAAATTTTGATGAGCAGATTCAAAAGAATTAGCAGATAACCAACATGTTTTCTATGTAATCGTTTTCACCAAGTCTAATTTATCACTTGCTAAAAAGTGCTAATGACAATGTTTTTAATGCTGGCAGTTTCTTAGATGCAGAGAGTCATGGTTGTCTGGGATTCTTGATGACCTGGATCAGAGAAACGCTTATGAATACCTAAAAGGAATGGTTAACTGTCACAGGATGCATCTTTTTGATGTTGTTAACCAATATCGTGCCATATTCGCTGATGATACATCAGGAAGTGAAGAAAACTATGATGGTGGACTTCTCTTCAGTTGGGCCATGCATCTGATTGCATCTCACCTCAAAACTCTCAAGATTATGCTCCCAAAGATAACTGAAGGCGGGTCCTTGTCTAATATATTGGACCAGTGCATGGTATGTAGCCGACTTTCCCTTCTATGATTCCAAAATTTCAATTATGACGTGTGAATTACGATACTATTAACTTTTCCTACATACTTATTGTCCATTTGACCTGAGCATAACAGCTTTTATAGCTTTTGGGGTTTGATTTTTTGAACTTTTACATGCTTGTCAAGTCCGTCAAAAGAGAGTCAAAATCAGCCCAATGTGCAGCTCAAAATAAGCTACAAATTCAGCCATTAGACATGAGCACACCAATAGCGCATTTATAGTTGTTCAGTAGAGATGGCGTTGAGAACTCGGAAAATGGAAAAAACCTGAAGTATGTGCTTAAAGCCAGCTTTCAACCACATGACTACTACACAATTGGGAGCTATGACGCTGATAGAGAAAAGTTGGTACCAGATAATAAAGGTCTTACAGGAAGTAGATCAGATTTAAGATATGATTACGGAAAGTTCTATGCATCAAAAACATTTTTCGACAGTGTGAAGAACAGAATGATACTATGGGGCTGGATTAACGAGTCTGAGTTCGACAGATGATATCAAGAAAGGATGGGCTGGAATCCAGGTAAAAAAGTTCATATTAAAATTTTGATTTCTTTTTTGATGCACCATGCATGGCTAACTATGACTATATTGTTTTCCAACTTTATAAATTCCTCAGGTGGGATTTCTGAGTGATCGTAGACGTATGAATGTTGCTGTGACTCGGGCAAGGAGACAGTGTTGTATCATTTGTGACACAGAGACTGTGACCAGCGACAAGTTCCTGAAACGGTTGATTGAATATTTTGAGGAGAATGGTGAGTATCTAAGTGGTTCATAGTAAGGAAATGAATGATATGAACTCAGCAAGGTTTTGTTCTGGCCATGGTTTTGAAAGATATGGAACCCATTTATAGAAGAGAACTAATTCCTCGGGGTTCCTTAGTAGAAATCGATTTATACATATAGTGGATAAATGGATAAATTTTCCCCATCTATACTACATATAATGGAAAAACAGTCAAACTTTAAAAGTGGAAAAAAGTTGAATTATTCAAATCGGGGTCAAATGAGAGAGAAAAAAGAAACACACGAATAAAACATACCCTGCATATTCTCTAACCTAAACACACCCCATATCTCTCTCACTAAACAACAGCAGCAGCCGCCGCCGCCGGTCCAAGAACGTCTTAACACACACACACACAATCTGCAATTAAAATCAGCGACACCTACAAATTAAATTCCGGTGACTTTTTTTGCAGCTTGATAGTTTTTGAGCAGGGGGTTAGTAATTCAAGGTGCGTTTTTTTTTTTTTTTTTTTTTGTAGTGAGATTCTTTTATCATTTATGTTATTCACAACATGTCTAATTTTGCAGGCCGCATTTTTTTATGATTGTGCCCTATTTACCGGTGGGTGAGGTTGCCTTTAAGGATATTGAGGTTGTTCTCAATGAGATGCTGAGACAATTTTTTGTTATGGTATGTTATTCTATGCATCTCTGATATCAAATTTCTCTCAGTGTATTTGTTGTTACTATGATTGTTATAAGTTTTGTGGCGGAAATTTGGAGGATGCCCATAAAGTGTTCGATTAAATGCTACGGTGGGATGAAATTGTATCTACGGTTGTGACGATGCCATAACCACATAATTAGGTAAACCACGTGTTTATAATGACAATTTTGTTAGTTGACCATTTTAAATGGTGTTTGGATTGCTTATAGGCTTATTGTGTATACTAAAAGGAAATAAGCACTTTTAATGAGATAAAATGTTTTTCTAATAAGGGGACCGGAGTTACTAATTCTAAAAGGATGGTTAAGAATGATTAAGTGATAAGTGTACTTTGACATAGCGGACAATTAGTTTCAGTATTTATATGTAGGAATAGTGATTAATGAGGTTATTTGAATTGCTTTTTATTTGACTCAAATGCATAAAAAGTACAAATGGTTTATTACCTTGAAGAAAAGTGCAGCGCTATTGTATGCGCTAAACCCTTAATCAACTTATTATAAAGTTTTCCTTAACTAAGATTAAAAAAACAGTGGTAAGCTTGGCCTTAATCAACTTATTATAGGTCATTTGGGATTAGGAGAGGATAAGGATGAACGGGGCTACATCTTTCATCTAATGCTCCAAGTTTGAGTTAGTGTTGAGTTATGTATAGTTGCTAAACAGGTCACTGCAGCTACGGGGTAGAGATAACAGATATATCATATGCTTGCCTATGTACGGGTCACTGCTGCTACCGGATAATGGTATGCAAATGGATAGGTGTATCTACAGTCACAACAACGAATTTTATGCAGAGGCAAAACTGTTGGAGTATTTTTCTTGGATTCGGGTTTTAGGGTTAGTAATGATTATGGATTGGTTTGCACAACAAAGGTGCGTTTGATACTGTTAAACCAAAAGTTGTGGTGTCGGCGGCGTAGGTGTGTCGGGGATGCTGGCGGGGTCGAGAAGATGGTATGCTTGAGGTAAATTTAGCCGAGGAAGAATTGCAATACGTGTTTTTTTTTTTTTTTTTTTTTTAGTTGAGGAAAAAAACTTGATTCTTTTTCGTATGTATGTATTATTTTTTAGTGAGTTCTTATTTCTGAATCGTATCGATCTTTCTTTACGTCTATGCAGTTAGTGAAGGTGAAGGTTTCATAGATGTAGTGGGGCTTCCATTTATTTCAGGTATGTTTATGATAAGCTATTTAAGTGAATGGTAAACCAGTAATCAGTTTGAGTCTTCCCAAAACCAGTTTTGACAAATTAGTTGCAGAGTTGTGTATTTAAACTGAGGTCATACTTAGATGGAGCAACAACAACTTATGCATACGCTTAGTAATAATTATGTTTAGATGGAACAAATACAGTTTTTATATGTATATATAATTAAAGTTGCTCTTTTATGTGACCGAGATAGTGGTGTTGCATTTAGGGGTGTTATCGGGTCGGGTTGAGTTGGGTTTTGAATTTTTTAAAAGTGACCCGAAACCCGACCCGAATAAGAATCGGGTTATCGGGTCGGGTTTTGTCGGGTCAGGTGAATCGGGTTATCGGGTAAAACATTACCATATCACATTTACTGAATAATCATATGTAAGTGATAGTGTTTAGCTTGAGTTTAAATTTATCAGTACTTAAAATAAATGATAAGTTAAGATAATGAAAATTACATGTTGACGAAACTTGAAATGAACATACTAATTGTTGTACGTAGACATCAGTAGGGGAAAAAAGTAATGTAAGTTAACAGTTGTTCAAAATAATTCTATGTCATTTTGTAGCTATGAGCTTGTAGTCTTGTGTTACATATTTTTGGGGGACATGCCTTCTTATTCAGACTTTGGTATTAGGCTTTTAAAATTAACACTATCGGGTTATCGGGTTCGGGTCAAACCAACCCGACAAGAATTTTTAACCCGATTTAACCCGACCAGATAAGCCTTATCGGGTTCGGGTCGGGTCAACCCGACTCTATTGACACCCCTAGCTGCATTACAGAAATTTAGTCATACTTTGGACATGGTGAACCTACACAATTTGCGAATTGCTCAGTTGCAAATGTTCAGTTGACTTGACATAATATTTTTATTTGCATATGCTTTGGATGCATAAGTTTTTTCATCTCTAGCTTATGTCAGTTCTTATTTGTCAAATTTCAACTTTGAACATGTCACATCCGTCTTGGACTCTATCTACTCGTTAACTTTATGGTGTTCTTCTTTAACATTGAAATAATGACGATATTTTATTTTATGCAGTAACCACTTGCAGCTGCTAAGTGCAGACAATTTCTACTACCACCATAATGGGATCCACAAAAGGTTTGTCATGTTTCCTTTAGTTTTTATGCAGTATATGAAACATTGAAACTGTATGTGATGTTAAAGAAGTGGGCGCCAATCGTGTAGCTTAGTAAGGTTAATGGTCTATTTATTGTTTTGATTTGCAGACGAAGCAAAGAGGTTAATGGAAAACTTGGAATTCGAGCACAGTGCGTACTGATTTTGGCTATTATGATGCCCTGTAATACCCTACAAGTTATGAGATTCGTTGGTCTGTAATCAAAATTTAGTCATACTAGCAGGAGTGCCAAGCTTCTTTTGGTATCGTTCATCATGTTGATTGGAATGGCAATGTAAGTAACATACCTTTTGATGTTACCACTACAACCTGGGTGTGACATTTATTGGTCAATTAAACGCAAAACTTGTTGCTTAAGTACTTTGAATGATGTATTAGGGAATATTTTCGACCATAGTTGACTTAAATTGTAGTCTGTTAATGATGAGATTAAATATACATTTTCAGGATTCACAACGTTATACATTTTCATAAGTCCGGTTTTATTGAAAATAGCGACGGCTTAGCGACTTAGATAACGACTACTCTTGGAAATAGCGACAAGAATGGCGACTAGAAATAGATAAGTCGCAATTATTTAGCGATGTATAATACGAAACACTTACCACAATATCGCATATCGTAAATTGTCTGTCGCTAAGAACCGCTGCTGCTAGGCGCGGGTACTCGCCTAGTAGTGGATAAATGGATAAATTATCCCCTTTTCATTTTTAGCAATAATATTGTTTCATGATTTTTAATGTTTTTTTTGTTTGGATAATATTTATTAGCTGTTGGAAATGCTTTTGCAGAGCTGTTTGTAACAAGGCTCTTAGTTTTTCACATTGATCGATCATATGGCCTGACTTAATCAACTCCCTAAGTTTACACCACAATCGTTCAATTATTGTGTATGGAAACCACACTGCAAATGTCCTCTTTCTACGAATAACATCAGCGGGTCTCAGTGGTGTGAGGGATTCAATATAGTGAAGCAACAGATTAGTAGCCTCTGGATATCGCCCATAATCAACATAAAGTTGGAACAACAATGCAGGACTTGATTCAGACCCAGCCATGCCCAATGTTCCTGTATGTTATGCATATGGTCGTTATAAGGGGTACAGAGAGCTTCCTGAATTTCAGCTTTTTGGGGATCTGTTGGAAGATGCTCCAGTACATGAAGGGGTCGAAGAAGTTCATAAAAATGTTGAGAAATTTGAGAATAATATGGTCGAAAGTGCATACCCAAATAAGGAGAGAAGTTTATCAGATATAACGGACGAGGCACCAGAATCTGGAGGTGGCACCAGTAAATCAGTTTCTTCATATGTTTTAAAAAAACGTAAGGCTCGCCATTCCATTTCTAATGGTTCACTGAAAAAGCCAAAACGACAACCTGAAAAAGTGTCTACCGCTGCTCCAATTTCAACTCCAAAGCCGTCTTTTAAAATTGGCCGATTGATTCAGAGAGTAGCAAGCCAGATGACTGGACCTCCATCTGCTCTGAAGTCCAATAGTGATACAAAGGTAGACCCTGGTCAAGAAGACAGCCAACATACTGACCAAGTTGTGGGCTCTGTTATTCAGTTGCAGACTCCTGAAACTCCCCAAGTTGAAGCATCTGTAGCTGAAATGCTATCGCAACTGCACTTGACTGCTCAAGACCCCATGAAAAATTACGCCCATTTGCATACCATCCTTCCTTTCTTTTACAACCGTAGAGCAGATCTTTATAGCAAGTCACTAAAGAAAAGCCCGCCTGTGGAAAAACCAGTCAGTGGTAGCGAAATAAAAGCGTCCGACGAAAATGATCCCGAGAAGTTTGATTTTGATATTCAGTTTGATGATGTTGATAATGATTCTTATTGGACAGACAGGATTATTCAAAACACATCTGAAGAGCAATTGTCGCAAGATCATCAAAATGGAGGGATAGAATATCAGGTAAGAAGGCGCCCTTGGAAGTGTAAAAGCAAATTAAGTCGTAAGGAAGAACTCATACCTCATTTGCACATTTCTTTTCTGGTGAACAACTTAATGAGGCTCAGAATGTTAACCACTCCCTATTCACACTGACGTTATCTATGCATTATAAAATAAACGCAATCATATTCCTTATACGAATTTAAAACTCATACATTTACTTCAATACTCATTAGGTAAATTCAAATAATAATACATAAGTCTTAGTTATTTATGCATCTTACTGCAGAGATGAAGAATGGATTTTAAAGTCTCTGTAGGACACTGTCGGATTTATTCAAAAGCTTCCAACAACTCTGGTGAGCTAATTTTCATATTTATAATATTTTGAGCATTGATTAACTCCATTATCATTCTTATCTTTAGTATCTCAAGGACAGTAACCCATTATTGCTATTGGGTACTTCATAATCAATCAACAAATAAACATTACGCCACAACAGAAACAATGGAGAACAATATGCAGCTGAGATACTTAATGATATCATTGGAAATGCGTTATGTATTGCTCCAGAGTTATATGCTAAAGCAAATCATAGCATGGAGATTTATGCAGATGTGCCAGGCAGTGAGTCGATTGCTGAAGGGAATACCATGAAGATGGAGACCGTGATGATCTTGATGGTAAAGCAGAAAGCGAAGGAGAAGCCGAGGGATAGAGGATGCAGGAAGAAAAGGACAACAATCCTATAAAAAGAGAGGTTATCACACAAACATTAGATTGCAATTCTTATCCAAAGGCTAAAGGTACATATTTAATTTTTTCATCTTAAAAAACTTTTAAAAGGTTTAAATCTAATCAACCGACATGAGAATTATTTTGGATAACATGGAACTGTTTATTGGATTGAATTATAGGGAACTTCTTCATGTGCTACAAGCATTACCTTTTTTAAACCTTTTTATATGGATGAGGTTATACTATATAGAATATGCTGCAATGATAGACTTTAATGAAAACATAATTTGCCTCAATGTTGCTCCCTGTCATCACAAGTGTATGTCACACACTACCAAGTTTTGATTTCGAACATTCCACTAATGTTCTTAGCAGACCTGATACTACTTGCAAGAATGTTACCCTGCAAAGGCGAAGACAATGGGCAAAACAAGTGCAGAATCAGGAAGAAAAGGACAACAATCCTATAAAAAGAGAAGGTTATCACACAGGACTTAAGGACTTCCAGTCTATACTATCAATATTTACTTAATACAGGTTTAGTGTGTTGGTCTTTATGTCGATATGTACTTTGTTCTTATTCTATTGTCTAGCAGGATCATTGAGTATCTCACTGTTCTGTTATTATAGATAGTCGATTGCGAGTCATTGCTGAACTTAGGCATGGGGATCTTTTTCACTCAGCTGATATAATATCAAGGTTAGTTTATTAGAAGAATTGGTTGCACTAAATTGTTGGTTATAATTTTGTTCAACTACCTGATGGCTAATTCTATTTGTTATAATTCTTTCCCCACTTGCAGCATAGAGTTTGACAGAGATGATGAGTTTTTTGGTGTTTCACGTCGTATCAAAGTTTTTAAGTTTGCTTCTGTAAGTGTTTTACTCAGCCTGATATGAACTTATGGTTACTACTATCAAACCCCTTAAATATACAATCTTGTGGCAGGAATGCAACTGTATGCTTTACACTTATGATGACATTTGTTGGTGGATCATAACAATCTTTATAGATTGCAACAACACCTACACGGCAGAAATCGTGTATATTGCTGAAATCGTATCATTACGTGTTCAAGTATATTTACCTTATCGTATCAAAACCTTAAAAAAATATTTGGGGAAAACTGTTTATATGAATTGAATCGGTTGTTTTTATATGGAGTGTGCTCTCTTTTATTCATTTATTTTTTTGGTTCAAATGAAACAGTGTATGTGAAGGTTTTCGAGGTTAGTTTGTGTTAAGTGTTCTCTCTTTTATTCATCATATCGGTTATGGAGTGTGCTCTCTTTTATCTTTTTTACGTATGTTTCATCGACCAGCTCTAATTGAATATCTATATTTTTAGCATGGATACCATATAGCTTATCTAATAAAATTGTCAATAGGTTAAAGAAATTAAATCCTATCTTTTTTACGTATGTTTCATTGACCAGCTCTAATTGAATATCTATATTTAGCATTGATACCATATAGCTTATCTAATAAAACTGTCAATAGGTTATGTGTTGGATGAGTTAGAAGGGGCAAAGGCGGTTACAAGTGATGCAAACCTTTATTATGTTTTTACATTGATTGCCCTTGATTCTAACTAATACGGAGTATATGATTATACACGAATAACAAGGGAGTGTCTTTGAACACTTCGTACTACCAGATTGTGAAGCCCTTGAACTACAACTTCACAGCCAATTAGAACACGATCACAGTTGGGACCCAACATTCTTTGAATCCAGTGACCACATTAATACAACAACCTTGGCAAGGCAAATGCTCTTAACCAGCACGAATGGCGCCCCAAGTCCCTCTTTACCATTTCAGGAAAAGTTGACACCAATGCCATCTACAAGATAGAAGCTTGATATTGCCTTGGCTCTTAAGCCTTGAGATGTTTGTTTTTTTACTGGCTTGCAAGTTGAAACATTGTTACTTTTGATATACTTTTGGCGGTTTTTTGTAACGTAAAAATAATTCCTAACAATTTTTTAGGTTTCGTGATTTCTCTGCTCACAAGTGAATGTAAGACATACTTTGAGAGGTTCATCATGGTATTTTGTTTAATTAATTGCCTAATGAGTACTCTTTCCTGCCAAAAGTGATTTTGCTTATATCCGTTTGATGCTAATACGTTTCTTACGGTTACTGTTTTCTCTAATATCGATTTCGCGCTGATGCATTTCTAACAGTTTTAGTTAGTTTATAGATGCTTTTGTTTGTGAAGGTCTTGAGCATTATTATTATATTATTGAGTTTTAACATCATTGTCAATAATTCAAAGTGAGCACTGTCAAAAATTAGGTTTTATGTTGTGTGGCTAAATAATTCAACATATGGTACTTGGTTCTTTGTACTGTGTAGTCTGTAACTTTCATATTGTTCTCATTTGCTCGCGCTCTTCTACGAAAAAGATGGGAACTCTAAATATATTAACTCGATAGTGTCTTGAGATATTGCCTTTTTTAAAAAAAAAATGAGGGTGTTTAATTTGAGTTTTTATCCCTTTGTTGCGTAGAGTTTTTAAATTCTCAGGTATCGACACAGGTCAGTGGTGCTCGGGTCACCATCACAGGAACAAAATAACTTCATTTTTTGATAATTGCTTTTATCTAATGAAAAGTTAAATTCTCCTTTAGTTTTACAATAATCATTTTTAACATCATTTTATCCCTTATCATAATTTTAGTGTTTTATATTGTTGTTTGGCAATATGTGGATGTAGTTGACTTTGGTTAAACAAGTTTCAGTTGTGTTGATACTGAACACTGTTTCTCCAAATGAGCAGGTTACTTAGCGGACTTGATTAACATGTGAAGAAAGGTAAATTGTATTGAATGCAACAAGGATCACGCTTCTACAACACATCTTCTTTGATATAAGGAGCTTAAAGTCATCCACTTTAGTGTTCTTATAGCTTCCTTGAAAGTTAGGATAAATATTGACATCACCACCACATCTAGGGTTGCCAATTGGGTTATCGAGTCTGGTTAAGGTTCTTATCGGTTCCCAAAAAATAAAAAATAGCTTGCTGACCCTATACTTTATCACAATATCTGAACTCTCTTATAAGAATTAGCACTAAACCAAACGTATAAACTATGAGCTGAATCAATCTTTTTACGTCTAATCTTCCCTACTCCTATCTCCTATTATAGGTGATCAAGAATCAATTGTATAGTCTAACACTTAAAGTCCCTGAATATAATGCAAATATTTGCCAAGAAACTGAGTTGATAAGAAATAACAAATGAACTTATATACATCAAGATTTTAATTCGAACCAGTTAAATCAGTGTTCCAAAATTCTTAGAAATAAGAAATTATTTAAAATTTAAATGATCAACACTACAATAAAAGATGTCTGGCATGCACCATTAATAGACCCGTTAATAAAGATCATGGTTCTAAAGATCATGTGATATGCCTTTGTTTTTTACATGTTTTATCAGTCACACAAAAATTTTACTTACACCTTATTTTTATACTTTCATAGGTTGTCAATAAATGTTTATTCACTTATCACTTCATCAACTTCCCACTACATTGCTTTTTAAAGGCGGTCAAGATGGAGCACACGTGCACGGGCGTTTATTACGTTATTACTTACAAGCATTGTACTCAATACTGTAATTGACTTATTACTTTATATTATTTTCGAATAAATGATTCACCCTGTTTACTTTAGTTCTTTTCCTTATTTTGTTTAGACACTAATTTTTCATTTTTTTTGCAATATCTCCTCTAGAATAGCACTTCAAGGATCCTAGATGAGTAGCAATTGTTCGTAAGAGAGTGTTGGTTTTGGGTGACGGATGGTGTTGTAGAACACCTTCATGTTTTTCTAAGATACCTATAAGATTTTTGTAAAATTTAAACCACAAAATAAGTTAAATAAGTTAATCATAATGGTCTACATGACATATGAGTTAGCGCTGATGAGAATTATGCTTATGGTCATTTGAGTACCCTTTATAGCAATGTAAATAAAGTTTGGTGACTTACTGATGCCATAGCTAAATTTGAGTAACTCATTAATAGTGGATATTAATAGAGTACTTCTGTAATAAAAGTAAAAGTAGAGAGCTAATAGAGTTTATCTTCCCATAAAACATACTTTGCATCTTTACTTTTATCTTTAGCCGCGTCAATTCTTAAGCGAAAATGTTGTTATTGTTATCACTACAATAATATGTATATACCGGTTGAGGAATTGGTCAAACTGGGTTTGAGTTAAAATGGGTACTTTTTTAAGTGGATGCAAAAGAGAATTGGGGCAGGTTAGCCATTGAAAATTTTGTGTGTGTATTCCTCATATTCTTCCGATAGCAGAAACTATATTACTACAATAAATATATTATCTTTGATATAAGCGAATTAGAGGCTATATTTGTTAAAAAAAGACACCTTGTGCAACCTCAAATTCTCAGTCCATTTGACCTTATTTCAGCTAATATTTATGTTTGAATGATTTGACATGTTTAGCAACAAACGGTGTTTCCACCAGAGGATGGTGGTGAGAACTGTTGAGCCATTGGATAAAACGTATGGATCTCAAATAGTCAAAGCTATGAAAAATTTATTAGGCATTTAAAACAAATTAAATCAAATGGGACGTCATAAGCCCAAAAAGTTAACTTGTGTGCTTTTCCCAAATTCAAATAAACACATAAGCCAATGAATTAGGATAACCAAACGCCCCCTTATTAAAATTGCTTATGCTTCTTGCAATAAGCAAGACTTGATAATTAGTCTACAATGCATCTAAAGTTTGGAATGATACTCAAGTTATGTAGGTTTTGGAGTTATAAAGCTTGGATTTTTACTGTTATATATTACACATTAAGTGTACAGTAAATGCTAACTTTTTTTACTTGTCTGATAATAGCTATTCGCGAAACTGAACAACTTGAAGTGTCTGGACCAAAAGGAAGACCATCAACTATTGTCGAAAAGGATGATGATCTGGGAAAGGTAATTAACTGTTGTAATATAGGCTTATGTCGTGGAACTTACCTTTATTGAAAACCAATAATGTCAAATCCTATCATACCATTGCTAACTTTCAATTTTAGTCACCATTATAATTTGATAACTGTGA
Organism: Chrysanthemum makinoi; assembly: GCA_910596185.1. NCBI lineage: Eukaryota > Viridiplantae > Streptophyta > Magnoliopsida > Asterales > Asteraceae > Chrysanthemum > Chrysanthemum makinoi. The sequence continues at coordinate 127,743,909 of OU343221.1, forward strand.
TTTGATGATGTTTCTACCAACTAATGTAATGTTATGGCTACCAAGGGGCGACAACCACTGATGGTAGTTATACAGGTGGCCCAAGAACAACATACGGCATGCCTCAGCCTATTGATAGCCTCTATTTACTCTCAACCGGCTTCGCTATAACCATGCTATGATTGAACAATTCCTAATATTTTCATTTTTCTTTCATGTGTTATCACTTATTTCTTCAATATATATCTTTAATTATCAATAAATATGAGCAAGATCCCACCTCTGAATGATCTCAATTAATCAGATCATTTTAGTTATAAATTATGACATATCCATAGTTTAATTTGTGATTCATTGTTTTAATGTTCTTCCTTAACCATGTTTCTATAGTCTTTTGGTATTATTTTTAGATGGTATATTTAGGTTCTGTTAGTGTGAATTTTCGCAGTAGACTCATAGAGACTAGGAGTTTATTAGAACTGCATTAAACGTTAAAAAAAATATGTTTACCTATAGTAAAATACGTCAACGATAATTATAAGTCATGCCCGCCCATCGGGCGGGCTTCGACCACTAGTATATATATATATATATATATATATATATATATATATATATATATATATATATATATATATATATACTAGATTTCGAAGCCCGCCCAATGGGCGGGCATGACTTATAATGATTTGTTTGTTGGTTTTTGTTAACTTAAATAATTTTTTAAAAATTGTTAAGCAATATTATAATACTATTGGGTGTGCATGAATTATAATTATTTGTTTGTTGTTTTTAAATAACTTAAATACATTTTTAAAAATTGTTTGACAATATTATAAGACAATTGTGGTTTTTTTTTTCTTTTTTTTTTTTTTTTTTTTTCAGTTACCTAACTTTCTTTCCAATTATAACTATTGATAACAAAGTTTATTAAAAGACATTGTAAACAGAGATAAATACAAAATAATACTACTTAAAATACCATTTGAGAGAAAAGTCGTAGTCCTAAACTCAGTTATGAAACAAAAAACATTGCAATAGATTTATCATGAAACTGTTAACTTCACTTGTAATAACATCAAAAATAAAAACGTATTTCAAATGTATCATTGCTCGAGGTTCGTCATATTAAAAGTTGTATCATGAAAAAAAAACATAACAGTTTTTTATTATCTTGTTTGTACAACAAACATTGGTGTATGGTTATTAGGAATTTGGACCTTATAACATAATATGTTATAATAAAAGCTCATAAAGAGTAGAAAATATCAAGTATGCTGCAAATATAGCTAATTCCTTCCACATGTCTGAAAGGTTTTATGGATATTTAAATAATAGTATGTCCGGACTCGAACTCGAGACTTCGGGATTGCACACATTACGTATGAGAATTGATGTAAATAATTAATATAAATAAAACGTTATTATTATTAATTATTAGTCACGAAATAAAACATAACGATAGTTAAATAATTAACGAGGTTTGGTTAACGGTCGTTAAATATTAACTACGAGGACTAGAGATGAAATTAGTGGACAAGAAGGATCCGGAATCCCTTTGGGATTGGGTGGCCGGTCGTGGGCTTCCAAAACCAAGGAGGTGGGATTTCTTGGTCACCAAGTTTTGAGAACCTATAAATACAAACCCCTTGTATTCATTATTCTACTAATCTTGGATCACCAATAACCTAATTTCTCTTCTCTTCTCCTCTCTCTTTTGCTTGGCCGATCGTACACCCCCTCCTCATAGGGATCGATTTTTCCAAGTAAAAGAAACAAGTGTTTGGTTTTATTTGTGATTCAAGGAACTAGCTTTTCCACATCAAATCGCTAATAGTACATGTGTACAAGAACGAAGAACAAGCACGCTTGAGCTTGTATTCCTTGGTGGTCGATTTATTGGTTGGGTCGATTTTTATAAACCCTAACTTAGGGTTTTGGGTTTTGGTTCTTGTTCAATCAACGTTTGATTCTTGAATTGCTAAAAGGTACGCACTTTCTTGTTCGGTTAATTACTTACATATATTATTCCTATTGTCTTCCGCTGCATGCTTTGATGATGTTATTTGTTTTATGTATAATTGTTATGAGTATAAAATCCCAACAGTGGTTTCAGAGTCGTTAATATGATGTAATTAATTACCGAAACACATAAAAATTGGATCTTTATGATTATATGCATGCTTTTTATGGTTTCTAGGGTTTTGAATTCGAAACCCTAATTTTTTTTTATATATGGGTCGATTACCCTATATTTATTTAATTAGATTTTAATTTTGTAAAACTTGTAGAAACCCTATGATTGCATGCTAATTTTATGTGGTTAATTAATGAATAATTGTTATGTGCCATGTAATAATGCGTATCTTGGGTGATAATTGTTATGCCGAATCCATGGTAGAACATGCATGTTTTGCCATGGAGTATTGTTTTTTGGTTATTGATTAATTGTTAAGTGATACACACATGTTTTATTTATTTAATAATTATCAAATTGGGGAAGACCTCAATTATAACTAATAAAATTCGTTATGTGCTAATTGGTATACTATTAACTTTGGCTTACGAAATCGACTTGTCGATGTATGTGGCTCATCTTCTCGCGAGATGAAAGCCCGAGTTAATGTATGCATTTATTTACGACTAGAATTGTTATTAGGGTTTATTGAAATAATTATGCATGTGGCTAATTGTTTTTACATATGTTAAAATTGTTTAGTTATATGTTTATATTATTTGAGTGTGTTTAATTTTTATTAAAGTTCTCTTTGTTTATAAATTGTTTGACATGTTAGTAAGCAAAAAGGGTTTTTTGGAATAGAAAATTAAATGGACTAAATAATGGCGAAACTGATTTGTTATCTAAGAATTATTCTTGAACTTTTAATCGATTGATGCGACTGTACTAAATGGTTAGAACGGCTCACCCACTAGAACAAACTATAAAGGGGTTAATTAAGAAGTGAGCATAGTCTCACTGAATGGATGTCTTAGGTTATGCTTCAGCGCTTACCTGGTCCTCTGCCCCCTGTGAGTTCGATTGGAGCTACCTAGTATAACCATTATATGTACGAAGCATCTTAGTGCAAAGTTGTAAGTTTCTCAACGCATCGATTAAAACTTTGTAGAATTCAATCTTAGCAATTAAAATCATATGTAAGTTTTTTCGAAAAATTTTATGTTATAAAGTTGTATGCATGCTTCTTTATACATAAGTTTTGATTACACGTCAAAAAAAAATTGTACCCTTTAAAATTTAAGTTTATGCCATCTAATGATATGAAACACTTGAAGTTGTAATTTAGTTATGTGAGACCTTGATCTAGATTACAATAACAAGGTGAATTATTTAGTTGTGTGAGACCTCAGCTTTATGATTTGCAGTTTCTAAGTTAGACAACTTAATTAAGTTAGTTAGTGAGACCTATGACTTAAGGCATAAGATGGGGATGAAACATGCTTACGTTTTGCATTAATTGTTTTGGCAAAATTGTAAATCCCATAATGTTTGGAATTGCAAACTTGTATTGGCAATTATCGTTCTTCAACGATTACCTATTCTATACTTTCACCACTAGCAGATCAACTGATGTGGTGGAACTATGATAATGAGGATCCAATATTCAAGGAAAATACTATGGTTAATATTTATATTGACCAAAGGGTATTTTATTTTCTTGAATGTTTACTTATCGAAAGTACTAACTTTTGAACTTTTATTTCTGTAGAAATGGCTCAAGCTGAATCTACTGCACTAGCCTCGTCGTTCAAATCTATGTTTGATCGAGAGAAATTGACTGGTAGCGCGAATTTCAATGATTGGTATCGGCAACTAAGAATTGTCTTGAGGGTTGCCAAAAGACTCAATTATTTGACTACGCCTTGTCCTCCTGAACCTGCAGCTGATGCTACTGCTGAAGCACAAGCTGCATGGCAATCCGAGTATGACAAGTATAATGAGGTCGCCTACATTATGCTCGGGAGTATGAATCCAAACTTGCAAAAACAGTTTGAAAATTACTTCCCTAATCTCATGCTTGAAGAATTGCAAAGGTTGTTTGAAAAGCCTGTGACTGTAGAGCTGTATGACTTGATAGATGCTCTTCACAGTTGCAAGCAAGGAGAAGGGAAACCTGTAAGCGCCCACTGCCTGGAAATGATGAGTTACATGGACCACCTGGGCGTCTTAACTATGTTTACCCTAATGACATACAAATTGGCCTTATCAACAGATCCCTTAACAAGGAATTTGATGGTTTCGTGCGCAATTATAATATGCATTGCACGGGAAAGACAGTCAGTGAGGTACATGCAATGCTCATTGATTACGAAAAAGGTTTGCCCAAGAAGGCCTCTACACCTGCGGTTTTGACCATCCAGAAGGGTAGAATTTCTAAGCCTAATAAGCCGCTAGCGAACAAGAAAGGGAAAGGTAAGGGTAAAGTTGATAAAGGTAAACAAGCTATGACTTATCAACAAGAACCCAAGAAGTACCCTCCCAAGAAGCGTGAGAATCCGAAGAAGGATATGGCTTGTCATCACTGCACCGAGGTTGGACACTCGAAGAGGAATTGTCCATTGTACCTTGATGAGTTGCGCAATAAGAGGTATAAAAATACTGGCACTGTGGCCAGTACTTCAGGTACTCTTTTGATGATAGAATTATTTGCTTTTCCTCATAAAATAAATTCCTGGGTATATGATACTGGATGTGGTATTCACATTTGTAATATACTACAGGGACTTAGAGGAGCAAGGAAGCTTGCCTATGGACAGCAATACCTGCACGTGGGTAATGGAGCACATGCAGTCGTTGAAGCTATAGGCACGTTTGATTTAGTTTTACCTTCGGGTTTAGTACTGTCATTAAACGATTGTCATTACGCACCTTCCATTGTTAGGGGTGTCGTTTCTGTTTCCTTGTTAAAAGATATTGGTTTCGTTCATACATTTACTGATTATGGAATTTCGATTTATTTAAATGGTGTTTTTTACTTTAATGTTATTCCAGTAAATGGTGTGTTTGAAATTGATTTGCATGATAATATGATTGATAAAAATAATTCTGTCTTTAGCATCAATAATAAAAGAATCAAAGGTGATTTGGATTCTTCATTTCTTTGGCATTGTAGACTTGCTCATATAGGCAAGAAATGCATGCAACAGCTGCAACACGATGGGCTGTTGCAAGATATCAATGATGAATCATTTGATAAATGTGAATCTTGCATATCTAGGAAGATGACCAAGAAACCTTTTATAAATAGTTTAGAAAGGGCTTCTGATCTTCTTGGTGTGATACATACTGACGTATGTGGACCACTAAGACATGTGTCAAGAAAGGGTGCTAGCTACTTCTTAACCTTTACTGATGATTTCAGTCGTTATGGTTATGTTTATTTACTTAAACATAAACATGAAGTCTTTGAAACATTTAAGGTCTTTAAGAGTGAAGTAGAACTGCAACTAGGAAAGAAGATTAAAGCTCTTCGATCCGATAGAGGTGGTGAATATTTAAGCCAAGAGTTTAAAGATTATCTTGCTGAGTGTGGTATTGTCCAGCTACTCACATCTCCATATACTCCACAACAAAATGGTGTATCTGAGAGAAGGAATCGTACATTGCTAGACATGGTGCGATTGATGTTTAATCTTACTACTCTTCCCTTATCCTTTTGGGATTATGCTTTGGAAACTGTTGTTCGCATATTGAATATGGTTCCAACTAAGAAGGTTGATAAGACTCCTTATGAAGTGTGGTATGGGAAACCTCCCAACTTGTCTTACTTAAAGGTCTGGGGTTGTGAGGCGTTTGTTAAACGTGACTCTGCTGATAAGCTGCAACAAAGATCTGTTAAGTGTGTCTTCGTAGGATACCCAAAGGAAACTATGGGTTACTACTTTTACTTTCCACCTGAAAACAAAGTAATTGTTGCTAGGTATGGAGACTTTCTTGAAAAGGATCTCATATCTCATGAATTCAGTGGGAGAGTTTATGATCTGGAAGATGATCAAGAAGATACAACACCTTCTAAAAACACTAGCCAACCTCAAGTAGAACCAAAGTCCTGGGCGTTCCACCTGAGATTGAAGTGGTTCCCATTCGTAGGTCTTCAAGAACTACGCGTGCACCTGAGCGTCTATGTCTTAACGTAGAAGCTGAGGAAAATATGTTAGGGGATCTTGGTGAACCTGCTAACTATAAAGCTGCCATGATGAGTCCTGAAAAGGAAAAATGGCGAGTTGCAATGAATGGGGAAATGCAATCCATGAAAGATAACGAAGTCTGGATAGAGGTTGACTTACCTCCAAATGCTAAGGTAGTTGGAAGTAAGTGGCTCTTTAAGATAAAGACTGACATGGATGGCAATGCACACACCTATAAAGCTCGTCTTGTAGCCCAAGGGTATACTCAAACCTATGGGGTAGACTACGAGGAGACATTTTCTCCTGTAGCAGACATTAGAGCTATTAGGATTTTTATAGCTATAGTTGCGTACTATGACTATGAGATATGGCAAATGGATGTCAAAACTGCCTTTTTAAACGGTCGCCTAGATGAGGACATCTATATGGCGCAGCCTGAAGGGTTTGTGAATCCAAAGTTTCCGAAGCGTGTATGCAAACTTCAAAGATCCATTTATGGGTTGAAGCAAGCATCAAGGCAATGGAACAAGAATTTTGATGAAGAAATCAAGAAATTTGGTTTCACTCAAAATCTTGATGAGCCATGTGTGTATCACAAAGCTAGTGGGAGTAATGTTATTTTCCTTGTCTTATATGTCGATGACATATTGATCATGGGAAAAGACATTCCAAGTATGCAAGATGTAAAGTCTTATCTTGGAGAGTGCTTTTCTATGAAGGACTTAGGGGAAGCAGTATTTATTCTGGGAATCAAGATCTACCGAGATATATCACCAGTCGGTATCAACAGAACCCAGGTGTGAAACACTGGCAAGCTGTTAAGAACATTCTTAAGTATCTAAGGGCTACTAAAGAAATGTTTCTAGTGTATGGAGGAAATCCAGATGCAGAACTTGATGTTACAGGTTTTTGCGATGCGTCATTCCAAACTGATAAAGATGATACGAAGTCTCAGACTGGTTATGTCTTTGTCATTAATGGAGGAGCAGTTGACTGGAAGAGCAAGAAGCAAACAACGGTTGCGATGTCTATTACAGAAGCTGAGTACATAACTGCTTCAGAAGCTGCGATGGAAGCTGTTTGGATTAGGAAATTCATTTCGGGACTCGGAGTAATGCCCTCAATCGAATTACCTTTAAATGTGTATTGTGACAACTCTGCTGCAATAACATTTGCCAATGAGCCTGGAGTCATGAAGGGCGCCAGACATTTTCCTCGTCGGTATCACTATGTTCGAGAACAAGTCGACATAGGTGAAATCAATCTACTCAAAGTTCATACAGATGATAATCTAGCTGATCCCTTTACGAAGCCTTTGCCAAAGGAAAAACTTACTGACCATGCTGATGGGATAGGTCTTCGTTTAGCTAGTAGTTTCATGCAGATCTGTGATTAGTATTTGGATAAAGGATGTTATGAACAAATATTACTTTAATGAAATAAAATAGTTGTTTATGTTTATTTTTCATTATCTTAATATTATATCCTATATTTGCATGTTTAATCCATGAATAACTTATGTTATTCTAAATAGTCCGTTGTCGATCAATGATGTGGGAATGTCATTGAATTAAGACAAATCTGAGTTTTGGTAGAATATACTTTTAGAGTATATTGATGCGTGGGACATACCAGATTCACATGATATTCAATGAATTGAATATAGGACTCATCCCAACTTTACATGATGATACTTTATGGATCTCTGTCATTAAGTATATCATGAAGTGTTTATCCTCAGACTTGAGATACCAGATAACTAATATGAATGTAGTGCATTTGTGTAAGATAGTCTAACGCTATCCGTAACTGGTAGTTATAAGGGCTATTTTCGGAAGTGTTGCAAAGTTCATGAGTTATGTTCGTAGTCAAGAGAATTTGTTCCTTTGAATTTGTTTCAAAGCATAATACTATATTTGGGGCCCTCGTAGGGTTGACAAGATGTTTGTATGGCCATACCCAAGATCTATCTGGAATACGTTCAGAAGATTTGGTAATCTTGTTCAATCGAATGCAACGAGAAACAGAATGTTAACTTATGAAATGACTTGATCCATATTCATAGTTAGTGTAGTATTAGTAACAAAAGGATAAGTAAAAATGATGAATCATTAAATGGTTTTTTCCAGGAGACCATACTCGATTCGATCTGGGGGCGTTGGCGTGTAAAAGCTAGACTAACCAATGTCATTACTATATTTAGTAATATCCAAGTGGGAGCTGAAAGGTTTTATGGATATTTAAATAATAGTATGTCCGGACTCGAACTCGAGACTTCGGGATTGCACACATTACGTATGAGAATTGATGTAAATAATTAATATAAATAAAACGTTATTATTATTAATTATTAGTCACGAAATAAAACATAACGATAGTTAAATAATTAACGAGGTTTGGTTAACGGTCGTTAAATATTAACTACGAGGACTAGAGATGAAATTAGTGGACAAGAAGGATCCGGAATCCCTTTGGGATTGGGTGGCCGGTCGTGGGCTTCCAAAACCAAGGAGGTGGGATTTCTTGGTCACCAAGTTTTGAGAACCTATACATACAAACCCCTTGTATTCATTATTCTCCTAATCTTGGATCACCAATAACCTAATTTCTCTTCTCCTCTCCTCTCTCTTTTGCTTGGCCGATCGTACACCCCCTCCTCATAGGGATCGATTTTTCCAAGTAAAAGAAACAAGTGTTTGGTTTTATTTGTGATTCAAGGAACTAGCTTTTCCACATCAAATCGCTAATAGTACGTGTGTACAAGAACGAAGAACAAGCACGCTTGAGCTTGTATTCCTTGGTGGTCGATTTATTGGTTGGGTCGATTTTTATAAACCCTAACTTAGGGTTTTGGGTTTTGGTTCTTGTTCAATCAACGTTTGATTCTTGAATTGCTAAAAGGTACGCACTTTCTTGTTCGGTTAATTACTTACATATATTATTCCTATTGTCTTCCGCTGCATGCTTTGATGATGTTATTTGTTTTATGTATAATTGTTATGAGTATAAAATCCCAACAATGTCGGCAAACTCTCAACCTTCAATGCATTAGAAACCAAAAGAAATGTATGTTTATCGAATATTAGAGAAAATATAAAGCTTGACAACCTTCGTGTTTACAAACTTGTTTACATGAATGTTCCATTTTGCTAAATCATATATAGGACAAAATTCCTGATAGACACATTCATTCCAGAACCTTGACAGCCGACACATTTTATTGAAGCGCTTGATTTTGATCCGTTACTGCAATATTTATAACTTCAGTTAGACAACATAATAGAATATATTATAAGTTAGACATTTTTCACCTACATTCAAGGTTCAAAAGTTGATTTTAACCAAAATACATAAGACATATTTGCACATGTGTGGATACGAAGTTTTATTAATAGTCACATCTTTACTGAACCTACCAATTATCAAATCGATTTACATTAATGTAAACAAAGAATAATACTACTCTTGAGTGAGGAATAAGAAGATAGTTAAAATACCCCAAACAATGCAATTAAATCAATCGGATGAGAATTAATAAGGAGATACTTTCATTGTGCTAATGCTTTTTCTTTATATATAAATATCCAAACCCCAACCCGTTTCAACATGCCAAAATGCTCAGCCAAGATCACCATAGAAAGCATCCTAGAAAAACATGTGTTAGAACATCATTCCAAAAGAAACTCCATAAGTATTTTTCTGTTTATTGCAATTATTAAAAAAATGTCATTGTTGAAGGTTCCATATACAATATCAAATCCTATTACAACATTAAGTAATAGTAAAGTTTATTTAAGTGAACCCAAAAATCCATGACTGCGATATGTGATTAACGTCATAATAACAATAATTAAATGACTTGATTAACTGAATGACAAATAGTAATATATCTCTCCTTGAGTAGTACATGGTCCAATACACGATTTGCATCCGTATGTGTTCTAGAGCCTGCAACGATAACTAAACTCAACTTCTGCTACATATTCAACGACAAATTTATTCTATTTGGCAAGACGAATAACAACTAAACCCGCATAAGAACATTGCTTATTTTTTTATTCTATTTGGCATACCACATCTTGTTGGTGCTCACTATTTCGACTCACATAATTATAAGTGGCCCGATTTAAAATTGTGTTCTCACACGTTAGTAATTCAGACATATTCTCATACAACATTTTCTAAAAAACTTTTAACGTACGATTGGTATTTAAAGTTGTGGTGTCAAATTAACCATATAACATTAAAGATTACGCTACATTTTTTTTTGGTTTTACGCGATGCTTATGGATTCCTTACTAAAAACTGGTAATAAGCAGATAAGCACTTCAAGAATAAGAAATCCCAAACACCCTAATAATTGGTTCTTTCTCTTATTAAAGTCATATAACGTAACTATTAGTAGCCCGCTAAGATTAAAACACACAATTGTTACCTCAACTCTCTTTGTTTCCATCTCAAGTCTTACACACATCAGCAAATAATCATGTACGTATTAAAACACTTATACCTATGCTTGGGTAGTCTCGATACGACGTCTATCAAGCGGAAGTAAGCGTATATTAGCATCGGCAACATGTACCATGGTTTGCAGGTGAACATGTTATGGGCTTAAGCACATCAAAGAGGAAAGTCGTCGCCTCCGTTATTAGGTTCATCTGAAAGATTGAATGGGAAAAATCCTTAAAATCGGCTACATTCATAAAATAGATATAACTACATGTATTCAGAATAGAAAAGCTATGAGATCATAAAAGTAGTAAATATAACATGCAAATGCAAACATGTTATAAATATGTTTAAGTACCTGGAGGAAAAGATATCTAATTGTGTTGTAATCAACTGGACAACCGCCTAAAACCTGATCAACTAATGACAACAATCAGTGTTTCATTTTCAAAGAGTGCTTCTTCTTCTTTAATCTAACTTGCCATTTGGCCACGTATGTAAACGCTGATATGATTTTTTTCTTTTACAGGGTATGAGGCATGGTTCTTATGATAAGTTGGATGATGATGGTCTTGCTCCTCCAGTTAGTGTTTTTTAGTAGTAGATGCAGTTTTTGTTATTTATCGGGATTCATTTCTTAAATAAAAATTACAAATTGCTGTAACGTAGGGAACACGGGTTGGAGGTGAGGATGTGATTATTGGAAAAACAACACCTATCGCTCAGGATGATGCAGCTCAGGGGCAAGCCTCTCGTTACACTCGTCGTGACCACATCACAAGCTTACGTCACAGTGAAAACGGAATGGTTGATCAGGTAACATCTGTTTCCAAGTCAACTCGACCCTGCCTGTCTTTTTTAATACTTCTGCTGCTAATGTTAAAAACTTGATTACAGGTAGTTGAGGTTTGTGAAAGTGAGGGTGAGATCAGTTAGAATACCCCAAATCGGAGACAAGTTTAGTAGTAGACACGGTCAAAAGGGAACCGTTGGTATGACTTACACACAAGAAGACATCCATGGACTGTTGAAGGCATCACACCAGATATTATCATCAATCCTCATGCTATTCCTTCTCGTGTGACAATTGGTCAACTTATCGAGTGTATTATGGGGAAAGTTGCAGCGCATATGGGTAAAGAAGGAGATGCTACTCCCTTCACAGACGTCACTGCTACTCCCTTCACAGACGTCACTGTAAGTCAAAACTATCAAAAAACTGATTCTAGTGTCAGTTTTGTTCTAGGCGATTAACTGAGTCTGGGTATTAAATATAACAACTTTTTCTACTGACCATAAAACCTTTTCTTAGATCTCATGAGCAAGTTGTTGTATTATTTGGAGCTCTTACCCGGCGCTGTTGTTCTAATCTCAGCTTGTCTGCATTTGCCATTTCATACTCGCCAATTTCTGAACACCTCTGATCCCGTCCAAACCTTGAATCAGTTAAAAGAAAATTCATTCACCAATATTGTTTAACATACCTATGAGTCTCTGCATATGTAAGGTCTCAGTAGACTCTAAAATAAGATAATTACGCCACTCGGATAGCTACTAAATATAAGAACTTCTATTCATGAACAACTACCAAAATTTAATGAAAGTTTTGTTGTAGGATATATGTTTTGATGTAAGTGCAAAAACATTAATATCATTTCATTTTTAACAACTCTAAAAAATGCAATTCACCCCTATTAAACATGAACGTAGACCAGATATAGGTCCATAATTGTGAAAACTCACCACAAAATTGTACCTCATGAACTCAGGGGTCACCAGCTTCCTAAATCAAGAACACAGCCACATCTACTAACACAAAGTACCTGAACTTTGTCACACAAACTACCCGAGCTTTGTCACGCCCAGCCCAAACAACTTGAGCTTTTCCAAATACTAACACAAAGTATTTGATATTGCAACATGTAAAGTCTCCCGTGGTTCAAACCCAACAATTTCTCTAACCACCTGAACTTTGTCCGCACACAATAATTATATATTATTTATAATAAGAATGTTAATGCCCCTTTACATTAGTCGATCAAGACCAGATTTTTTTGCCTATTTTATAACCATTCGAGCGCCAATAAATTCACGTACCTTGGGGTCATTGGTACCAGTGGCCATCATCGTTCGGCGATTTAGTGGTACTTTTATCCGACAGTTTCCTAACACCTATAGTAGCCATAGATTTCAGTAGCCCATGATGACATGCTAATGTTGATTATACGTCTGCACAACTAATAACCCAAAGGGGGATTTGCTCAGTGAAAACAAAACCTCGATCAATATGTATGAACCCGTTGCAACAGGAATCGTCAAAATGACAAAAGTAAAAGTAAATGAGGTGAGCTATATAAAAGAAAGAAAACTGCCTACCCTGCGTTCCCACTCGCCATGAAAAAAACTCGGTCAATATGTATGAAACCTATCACGACGGGAATCAGCAAAATGACACATGTAATAATAAATAAGTTTAGCTGTAAAAAAAAGAAAGAAACATTGCTTAGCCCGAGCTCCCACACTCCTTAGTTCACTGTTGTTCCGTGAACACGCGGTACCCATTCCTCCATCCTTAGCAAAACCTGCGACAAATGAATAACTGAAGGTTACTACAAATTAAAGTCTGAAGTAATTTCCATATTTACTTACACCTAAGAACATAGATAACAACAGCGCAATTGCATAAACACTATTGCATGCATTATTTGTATAAATCATATACCATGTATTTCTTGAAAAGCAATGGAAGATATTGATCACAAATTCTTTAAAGGTAAATAGATGTAGTTAACAATGTAACATCAAAACATAGGAAATATAGGATTTATCACATTATAAGTTACTGTTATAGATTTTTAGATTTGTGGTTCATGGATCATACTGGTTATAGGCAAGCTTTTTAGCTCTTTTAAGAAAATAGTACATCTTCATCATATGCTCTCACCTATGATAAAAGGTAACTCAGATCAAAGCAAATAAACTAAAGTCAAACTTATGCAATCAAGGATGGGTTAATCACCATAAATGATATTCAATACCTCTATTATTGCTACATGGAAGCTTTCAGATTTATCTCTAGCTCCTGACAATGCTTCATTCTCACAATAAAATGCACAACCTGCATAAATTAATGTGAAAGTTAGTTAAACTAAGGTATCTTAATTGAATATTCACTACATAAACATTATATATACACTTCAAAAGCAAGTAGTCTGCTTATACGTCTTGGACAAATTCCGCGATGAAGTTGATGGAAAACTGGAATAAACGACGACATATAGGGGAAAAAACAAAGAAGACCACCAACTTTTGATATTAGATAAATTCAACATGAATGATATAACCAAACGTATGTAAGAATAATTACATGCCTTAGAAGACAACTGCATGGCTGAATACACTTACAAAATTAAAATAAACACAATTTTTATTAAATTGATACATGCCATCAGTTAAAAAAATCAACATGTCTGATATTATCAAACGTGTGTGAGATGGTTTGCATTGTTTTATCATTAGGGTTTTGAGGGGATCCTTGCCTCGGGAAGCAGTGCAACCATGCTTCCTAGGGTATCTTGTATTTCGCTTGTCCACAGCTGGAACGAAAGGTGCAACAAAAATAGACATGATATGTTACAGATTCTATATAATACAACTATAAACAAAAAGTAAAGTGACAATCCACTCATTTGAGATCCTATTGCACAAAAACTGACCTGTGAGAAGTCGTCACAGTAGAATGGAAAACAAATGATGCAAAAGTTAAATACTCCGTAGAAGCACAAGAAATATTAAAAAACCAGTAGATGGTAAACATGATTGGACCTGAACTAACACAACACAAACCTACAAACAGAACACAATCATGTCAGCTTACACACAATGAAAAAATATAAAAGATTATGAGCAGACTAAATGGCAAAGAAAAAAGAACAAACACGTTTTTATGGGTCCGCCGTCAAAGAGGATGAAATCATATTTTCAATAACGCCTATACCTGTGCCGACAACAACATAAATGTTAAATTTTGCGCATATGATCCATATTTAAACACTCAAACTCTCAATCTAAATACATCCATAAAAAAATAGAAGAGCCAACAGATTCCATGAACGCCCATTAGTATATAAGTTTTAGATACCCACCTTAGTGAATCCCGGACTTGCGATAACAGCACATCGAACGACCTTGAAGTCGATATGCTCCATAAAAGCCTATAAAACGTTCAGAACTTATTCAAAGCCTGTAATGCAAAATAAGTATGCAATACCTCATCATCAATGTTAAATCAATGTGTTAATATCAAATATGGTCTACCGACATTCTAGATTGTAGAAACGTTTTGTTTTAGGGTTTTGAGTTATAAGTTGATCCATTTTGTATGTTACACATTATCTATATTTATCATTTTTTTTTTTGCATTTATTATGTTTGTCTTACAAAATATAAAACAAAAATTGAATTGCTCTAGTGGTAGAGAGATGTTGGTTAAGATTGGAGAGTGACCAAGGTTCGAACCATACTAACTACATTTTTAAATTACAATTTTTAAACATTTTATCTTTGCTAATAAAACATAAATAATTTCGGTAAAAATAAAAAAATTGTCTAAAATTCAAAATTAATTAAATGTATTCAAATAAAATAAATTTTAAAAATGCTTACATGGCAACAATGTGATGACATGGCTGATAATGAATTACTGGGCAATGAGGTGGCGTTTACGTGGCATTAACGCCTCCTGTTATATATATAATATATATATATATATATATATATATATATATTAGATCATCTAAAAAGTTGATCTCAAGAGAAGAGTGAAAGAATTATCTCAACCGTTAGATATCCCTTCATCCCCTCCTCTATTTCGCACCAAACTACAAGGATCCGATTGCAACTTTTTAAATTCTCCAAGGTTTATTTTGTAATATCTCCAAGGATCATATATAATGCCTAAATTTTTTCATTTTTTTCTTTTTCTCTGGTTCAATTCTCTCAGCTCATTCCACAATAAACATGCTCTTCCCCTGTGATTATTGCTTATAATCTCCACACGATCAAAACAACAAACACGATCTATTATCAGATTCATTAATCATCTCATTCTAATGTATCATATCACCAATCAAAGTAAATTTTAAAACCTGTTTTGATTATAATTTTGTTACTCTTTTTATCAAAGATCGGATATAAAGCTTAGGGCGTTGGTTACAGATTTATTTGCACATATTAGTGTTTGTTATGGGATAATGTTTTTGTTTTATGAAATTTGCTTCGGTAATCATCATCTTTGCATATAATTGTACCAATTTTAAGAGTTTATTGAAATGGTTCACTGTATATAATAGTTAATTGAAAGGAAGTTGAGAAATAAATATGTTTACAAAAATTGCACCCCAGGTGTTTGATAAAATGTCTGAATGAGATTTTATAATTGCGATGAACTAATTTTACACTGTGATAATCTAACTTTTGTGAAATGATTTTAGTTACACTGTAATGCCCTAATTAATTTAGGAAAGAGGATTTTAGATTTGTATGAAAACAGTCACTAAGACAATTGTATCGGCTTCGGGTTTGTTGCTACTGTACGTATCACCACATCACCATAAGATGGGCTATTACACATATATTTGTTTGTTATTATGACGACTAGCTCTGAAAATGATAGTTGGTTACATGGTTGCATGTTGTATTTTCTTGCAAAGTTGAAAGGTCCATGTGTAGAATATAAGATCATAGCCTTCTCGTATATGTTACAGTTTAAATCAATTGTTAGAAGATATTTCTACATGCACCTTATCTGTTGTTTATAGTTCTATATTCTAATCTAATGCTTAAGTTTGTTTTAATTTATGTTTTCGAGCTTCGACAGTGCCTAAAAATATCAATTAGTCACTGGAAAAATTATTCATTGAAACTTTATATCTTATGGGTGTTGGCGATTCAATTAGATCAGGTGTTTGGCTAAATTGAAGAGAGTCATGCAAACACTATTTTTTGTTTAGGAAATGCATTGAACCAAGGGACTACAAGGGTTAATTATGTTATTTTGCGATTAGTTTGGTTGTTAATCTAAAAAGTTTTTGAATCTTTTTTGCCTTACATAAAAATAATTTGGTTTTGTTTTAGGTGGTGCCGTTAGATTCAGGTTTGAGACCATTTTAAAACTCACAAATACTCGTTTAAGGAATAGTAGAATGACTCTTATGCATTATCTTTGTAAGGTACTCATTTCTTTTGATTTCATCTATATTATTGTCCTAGGTCATCAACATAACACTTTGATATCTAGAGCAACATATGATTTCTTGCTTTCTCCTTTTTTACATGATAGTCTTTGCTTGATGCCACAAGGTTCTTGCTGACAAATTACTTGAAGTCGTAGATTATAAGACCCAAGCTATAAATGGATGCACTAAAAATACCCCAAACAGATGCACTAAAGTACAAACGGGTGTACTAATAAAGTACCTCAAATTTTTCTAAGCATAGCTGTCAAGATCGCGAGTTTACACGTAAGATCGTACGATCTTACGTGCCCACCAGTCAAAATCGTGTAGGATCGTGGTAGGATCGCATCTGAGGTAGGATCGTAAGTAAGATCGTAGGATCGCATGTAGGATCGTAAGATCGACACGCGATCCGAGTTCACTTTTTTTTTTTTTAAATCTTTTAAGTCCATCTCACTTGCTTAGGCAAAAAAATACATGTGTTTTACTAATGTCTAATAAGTAAACCATTATTGTCTCATTTTCTAAATAGATTATAGTTTATACATAGTTTTTACTTTTCTAAATAGATTATAGTTTAAAAGTGTTCAATAGTTTAATTTATTTACTTCACTGTGATTAAACTAATCAAATGGTATGTTTTGAAATTCCACTTATGAAACGTTTGTTTTCTTGAAATCATGT
Organism: Chrysanthemum makinoi; assembly: GCA_910596185.1. Taxonomy (NCBI): domain Eukaryota; kingdom Viridiplantae; phylum Streptophyta; class Magnoliopsida; order Asterales; family Asteraceae; genus Chrysanthemum; species Chrysanthemum makinoi. The sequence continues at coordinate 127,761,404 of OU343221.1, forward strand.
AGATGGCTAGTATGTTTTGAGAAATTTAGGACTTATGTTATGTAATATTATTTCCACTAAAGCGTTAATGTAACGATGGAAACTTTACTTTTTTGTGTTTTACTATTACTTTGGTGTTTGAAATTTGAACTTTGTCATTTTCAAGAGGATATTATATAAATTTACCTTTGATGTTGAGTAGAAATGTAAAACATGCGACTTGGATATCATTTGTTTACAAAATATGACTAATTGGTAGGATCGTAGGATCGCGATCCGATCCTACGATCTCGATCTTGCAAAGACAAAAACGATCCTGCGCGGGATCGCGATCTTGACAGCCTTGTTTCTAAGGATCTTGGAAGTTTGGAACCTGCGTCAAAGGTAATCTATATGGAGCTTTAAGAAATTCTTATAAGAGAGCTATGCTGGATTTTCGTTAAGTTTGATGACGTCGATTATTTTTTGCCAGATGCAACTGAATTTATTGGCAGAGAAAATGCAAGTGATTACCAGAGGATTGTCTACAGTGATTTGGGAAAAACAATTTGCTAAAAAAGAGGAATGTGTATCAAAAAATTCCAGAAATGAAGACTATCAGTTAACCACATAGGCTTACGTTACTTATCATATATTAGGAGTACTCAAGAGGAACAAAAAATCTTGTGATTACAATTATTACTACTATCATTATTGAAATATTGAATGAGTTAATTGTTTAAATTACACATGTGGTTCTATCAAAATTCACACTAATGGCTCATGTCAAAAGAGTTATGAAGCTAAAAATGAGCTTTGAGGACTAAGGGTATGATTATACATGTTAAAAAAACCTTCATATGTGATCAACAAAGTAACAACTTGAAACAAATATTAGAGTATAGCTCTCAGGAAAAGTACTAAAACAAAAGTAATATTATTTTATATAATATTAGGCTACAAAACTCAACTTAGTCCAAAAACATTAAACGAATGTCCTAATGTGATACAAACCGATGCACTAAGGTACATCAAACGAATGCACTAAATACAAATGAATGCACTAGAATATATTTATGATTCAAATGTGTTTCATACTGAACCTACAATACATGCATTAGGATTATAGATTATTAATCTTCTTATACCACCGTGCATACAAAGAATTTTATTCTCAATAAGCGTTGCAAGTGGAAGATGATTAAATAATGAATACCATAACGGTCACTATTGTTCTAAATTTCAAATATATTTTGAAACAATGTATTGCATATTGTACTCATGGTAGAGCACAAACCTGACTGATAAGCTTTTGTGATGTGAATCTAGTCATTTGATCATGAATACAGGGATGCTACGGATTAAAGGATGCTATGAGTATTTGAAGATTTTGGATGGTCTATGATGCACTAGTTGTTAACCAATTGATGCCCTAAATTAGTTAGTGTGATGCATTACTTTATACACTTTATAAAGTAATGCATCACACTAACTAATTTGTATAGATCTTGTATATATTGGTATCGTGTTCAGAAATATGAATTGACTTCAGCTTCAGGATTTCATTATAATAAAGTTTCATATTCTATATTTTTGGTTTTAATATAAATCTGTTTCTTTATCAAATTCATTGCTTTGGAATGTTGTTATCAGTGGATGATGTAACAGGTGGTACCTTCGTAGAGTCTTTCTTTGAAGGCTCGTCAACTTGAATCTGTGCTTGGTCATTAACCGTGTTTGTCTTATCATTGTTTGGAGCCGCCTTTTCGTCAATTTCGTGAACCTAAAAGTATTGCATTTGTTTTGCTTTTATGATACAAACGGATGCACTAAAGTTCCTCAAACAAATGCACTAAAGTGCATCAACAAATGCACTAAAGCAATATATGAGAATGAACACATCCATTAATGTAAATGATAAACAAATGCATATACTGAATGTAATGGAGATGAAGGGCTAAAGCTGTATATTAAAAAGAATATATTTATTGTGCTATTGGGAGTAAAAAATATCAACCGACAAATATAGTTGGACAAAAAAATAGCAATAAACATACAAATAACTAGTCATGTTATGAACGAATTAATCTTGTTATAAACTTAACTTGCCAATCAGAATATAAGAGATGCATTTTGCATTGATGAGTGATGATACAATAAGAATGCAACGTCGCATAATATATAATAAGCTAAACAAAAACTGGAAAATAATATTTTTAACAAGCTAAGCAATGACTATCTTCAAATTCTTGCAAAATCTGAAACATTCAAAGAAGCCTCTCAAATCGTTTACCTTTCGATGCCTTTAAAGTCGTCATCTTGTAATAAATCATCAGCGTTCAACCAAGAACAAATGTCATATTCTCGTCTGACAAAATCATCTTCGTCACTAAATTCATCCATTCCAGGAAGTTGCAGATGGGGACATGTTAAATGTTTATTGCTAAATAGAACCTGAATTATTTGAACAATCATTATGAGTTGAACAATCATTATGTAATATTCCATACAGATACCTTATTTTTTTTAATACATATGGCCTAAAATGTACACAAATTAGTATATTGCCAAATACCGCTTAATAATCATCATGCAATATTTCATACAGATGCCTTATTTTTCTAATGCAAATGCACTAAAAATGCATAGAAATTATAATATTGCCAAACCCCTCCAATGTTTACTATATCCTGAATAATCCTTATGCAATATTAAACAATTGTAATGTATAATTTTGATGCACTAATTTATAACACAAATGCAATAAGATCTTACCCTTTGGCAGTCTTTACGTGAGTCCACTAACGCCCATTATTAAATACTATAACGTCAGCAGTAGTTTTTTACTGATGGGCTGAGTTACTTATCAAGTCAAGCCACAAGGTCTCCTTTTTCGTACAATTTTATTCTTTGATTTTCCATTCTTGCACCAAGAAATGTGCCACAAAGAACTCTACCGTGCTCTTATAATCCTACAAAATCATACCACAGATTAGTTACTTTTGATTAATCTAGTAAATTACATAATAACCATTAAAAACGAGACTAATGTACCTTGAATACAAAAGCATAAGAAGGTTTTGATCTGAAATTTTTCGTTTCTGTGGTAACAACAAAATGTGTATGAACAGATACCCGGTTGTGCATTTGATAAAACTAAAATTAAACTAGAGTTTTATCTTGTATATTTAGTGTATAGATACATGTTATTGTCACATTGTTATTGGACTTATGATGACTCAACAAGTAATATATTTCAAACATTTGATAAACTTATTAACAAGAAAACATAATAAATTTGGAGATAAGTATCTTGGGTTATCCAACCCAATACGCTCCGTTACCAAAAAGTACTTATTTGAGCGATTACAAAACCTCTGTGAGCCACCCAATTTTCCAATCGCCACATGGCCCACATTTAGTGATGTTTATTAATGTTGATAGAGAATAATTTATGATGCGTGGTGGTACATTTCTGATGTAGGGAAGAGGTGAGATAGTTTAAATTGGTCAAAGGTAGAAAGTCCACCCAAAGTGGTTTATAATGCTAAATTACAACCTACTAAATCGCACTCATAGATGCCCTAATACCTACCTTTTTGGTGCACTAATCATACTCATATATGCCTTAATATGTCCATCAGTGTACTAAACATAAAATGGATGCTCAAGTATTTCCAACGATGCACTGAACATACAAATGGATGCCAAACTATGACCAACGATTCACTAAACATACAAACGGATACACTAAATATAAACACTAGTGCCTTAATATGTCTGACGATGCACTAAAAATCATACTGACTGATGCCCTAATATATTCATCGAGGCACTAAACATACAAACATATGCTGAAGTATTTACAACGATGCACTAAACATAAAAATGGATTCCCAACTATGACCAACGATGAACTAAACATAAAAACAAATACACTAAACACACACACTGATGTCTTAATATGTTTGATGATGCACTAATCATATTCACTAATGCTCGAATATGTTCAACGATGCACTTAACATAAAAACATTTAACCTGATGCAACAACCACAAACACAGATGCATTAATACAATCTGATGTCCTAACTTGTAATTATGATGCTAAAAATATACACACAGATGCCCTATAATGTCATATCATTTAATATTAAACATATATTTTACAAATTAGTGCATCACAGTTACAGAATCTTTTTCAGACATTTTATCAAACACCTGGTGTGCAACTTTGATAAACACATCTTTCATGCATTTTTTCGTCAAATTTGTTCCATATTTTATAGAAAACATCATGACATAATGATAAACTTATAACAAAACTTAAAAATCATTACATCATTAATTAAAATTTGATCAATTAACAAAATTAGTGAACTTACATGTTAAATCTTGTTTTTTCTTCATTTTTGGATGATTCAAGGTTCAAAATTCACCAATATTGGTGAATAATGGCGCGATCTGAGTTGCGATTCCACTCAATGACAAGTGTTTTTTTATGTGTTTTTATCAGTTTTGATGTGGTTTTGATCGGTTTTTAGTGAATCTGTGTTTGTGTTTTTGATTTGAAGATGACGGTTGATTTGGATATGTGTGTATGTATTTTTTTGGTGTTTGTGATGGAGGTATAGTGTTGGTGTTGTTGTGGTGCGGTGGTTGTGTAGTGGTGGTGAAGTAGAAGGTCAGATGGAGATGGTGAGTGAGAGAAATCAGGAGTGTGTGTGTTGGACTGAGTGTATGTGTTTGGATATTGAGTGAGAGGAACCAGCTACTCCGATTTTTTTGCATTGTTTATAAATTTACCCTGAAGTTTGAGATGTTTACAAAATCTACCCTGTAACTTTTTTTCTCACTTTTCTATCTAATTACACTTTTCTCTAGAACCGGACTCTATATATCTCTATATATATTATATATAACAGGAGGCATTTGGCATTAATGCCACCTCAATGCCCAGTAATTTGATTTTCGGAATTTATGTAGGTTTTTCCGAAATTTGATGATAAAAAAGAAGCCTTGCAAGGATTGAACCTTGGTTATTTGAATGAATAACATGTGTGTTTACCACTAAGGCAACATGATTTTTTGGAATATATGTTGCAAGTTCAAAATTATAAATATATGCAACCAATTATGTAGGAGAATCCCTACAACTTAGGTAACCCTAAACAAAACATATACTTAAAAAAATATATACGGCTCAGAAACCCTAATATCTTTTTTCCCTCACAATCTCATCTAATGATAGTTTGTGTGTTTTCTTCATCACAGGTTTGTAATGTGATTTTGTATAAAGTCTTCCAGCTTCCATATTAATAAACAAATGAATGTGTTGATTTATATTTGCAGTAACATTATTTTCTAAACTCTCATATTATCTTCTGATTGGTTACTTTTGCTTTGATTTTACGGATATCGGGCAACCATGAGTATGCTTAACGGATGTTTGCGATTGGTTATTAATATGGTTATATGCTTTATTTTAATTTAATGTTTACATGTATTCTGGCAGGATGAATTGTCATGGGGAGCAGCATGCATGGTTACGAGTAGCGATAGCTATTGGGAGTATATAAACATGTGGTACTACTGATAAGATTTATGAGAACATTTCAAGTACATATGTAATTTTATTGCTAATCAATATCAGCCTATACGTCTAATCTGTCTTTTGTATATTATAAATTCTTTTTCAGCACGTAGGTGTAGCTATAAGAATATACAAAGGAGGAAATAGACTGGAGTTAAATACACTTTGAGGATAATCAAAACACTTTAGATCTAATTGAAAAGGTTTGTTCCTGTTGAAACACATTCGCTTATAATAAGTTATTTTACTGAAACCTGCAATATGTTTAATTAACTAATTATGGTTTTGGTTGCTTTAGAAACCTGTGTAGAATCTGTTAAATTTTGGGGTAATAATCTGTGGCAAACATATCATTCTATCAGTTCCTAATGGCTTTTAAGTTATGTTCATTGCAGAGATTCTACAGAGGTTAATCATGGACAAAGAATAAAAGGTTTAAAGTTCCAAGAAGCTGTTTCTGCTGAAGCTTTCTTCATTTCTGCTGATGAGTCTTTTATAGCCGTTAGAGGGGTCTTAGTGTAACTTAATCTCCTATTTAATAAGTCCCTTAATCTAGGGTTAGACACACTTGAGTGTGCAGTCTTTTGTATCACTCTCTTCTCTTCTTTCAGATCATTTCACTGATCTTGTCTTGTCTTTACATTTACATGATTATTGTCTCATGACATTAATCTGATCTTGTAACATTTTGGATACTATTGTAAACTTAATCTAAGCTGACTATTGCAGCTTAGATCTGAATAAAGGTTCTATTGTTCATCTTGTGTTGCCTATACTTTCGTACATGGTATCGGCGTCGAGCTCATTGATTCTCTTTGGCAACAAAGGTGTGGTTTGGGGTTATTGCTATTGGTAATCATGGTTATCTTCGTTTACAATTTGCCCTAGACTAAGTGAATCTAGGGTGATTGTGATTTGTTCTTCCGCTGCATATTTCTCTGTAAGTCTAAGTCTTATCTTTTCTTTAAACATAAAGTACTTAAGTCTTTGTGGGTGCAAACGGGTAGACTAACATCTTGATCTGCCACCTTTGAGTGGTACGAATACCTGCTCTGGTTTACCCTAGTCCACAGGCTTGGTGCTTGTTGTTTCTTATTGTAAAGTCTTATTTACTTGTCTATTTACTCTTATTATTATATCTGTCTGTGATTCTTTGTCTGTCTTACTGTCTGTACTATGGCTATTGGTGATGATAATGTTGGTGGTGGTGGTTCCACTGAGAAAAGCTTATCCTTTGGTGATGCTTTGTATTTACACCCCAATAATACCAATGGTACTCCCATTATTTCTATTAAACTCACTGGAACTGAAAATTATTGATCTGTGCTAAACCGTCAAGTCTAATCACACAAGCTAGCCACTTGTGAATGGCTAACCGTAATAGACTTAAAACTGCTTAAAACACAAATACAATGAAGATCAGAGAATATAATGAATTCCCGGGTCGTTATGTCCCACGGAGACTCAATGGTGTGTTAAAGCAAACTCAGAGGATAGAATGATCACTAAGGATAGTGATCAGTAAAGGTTTTGATTGAGAAATTACACTACTGGTTGATTGGAAAGGAATTGAGTATAGAATTGGAAAGCACAACAATCAGATGAAAGAAACGTAAACGTGAGTTTAAAAACTACGTAGACGTACAAAATAAAAAGTAAAATCTAAGAAATAAAAGACCTAAAAATATGAAAATAACATTTTTAGAATCCTAAAAATAAAAGAAAATTATTAGAAAAGGAGAATTATTTTTACAACTATTTAATTAATTATTATTAATTAAAAACTATTTCAACTATTTAATAAATACTCTAAAATAGAAGAAAATACAAAATAAGGCTAGAAAAATAAACTTGTGATTTAGAAAAATCTAAAATACTATAAAACTAATTTTAAAATTAAAAATATATTTTTCACACTTTTTTATCTAATTATTACTAATTAATTAATATTTAAAATACACTTAAATTCTAGAAAATATAAAATAAACTTGGAAAAATAAAATTTTAACTTGGAAAAATCTAAAATATGATAAAACTAATTTTAAAACTGAAAAGATATTTTTTATGCTTTTTAATTATTTATTACTAATTAATTACTATTTTTAACTATTTAAAATTATAATAAATACTAAAAAGATTAGGAAAATTATGAAACTTTTTCTAAAAATACTATATGATGACAGAAAACAAAGAAAAATAGAAAAACAAGATTTGCTTATTAAAAAGCTAAAAAGAAAAATCAAAAAGCTAGGAAATATTAAATAAACACTATCACTGATTTTAAATTGATCTTTTTCTGGATTTTCTTTTTGAAAACTACTTTAATACTGATATTATGAAACTTTAACAAAGACAAAAATTTTACAAGTCACAAATAAGCTGTTTTGACAAGCTTATGGACCAACAGATGTGATTAAGAGCTTATTTAGTGGAATAAGCTCAAACAAGCTTGTAAATTTGAAACAAAGATGAAATAAGCTACAAATAAGTTAAAGCAACTAATATTAAGCTAAAACACACAAATAAGCATACTGAAAAGCTAGAAATAAGCAATAAGCACTTTGACTGAATTTTCAAACCAAACAGACTTGAGGACTTTTTCTCAGACAATTTTAGCTTATCAAATAAGCTCAAAAGCTAAAAACAAGGACCAGGTCAACAAGCTGGGTTGGATGGCTTTCCAAAAAGCTAAGTATCACAAGCTAAGGGTAACTGTAGAGCTTTTGACAAGCTCTTGAAAGTGGTACCAAACCACTGCTCAGCTCAAGCTGAGTCAGTTGGTGCTGAGTAATGGGACAAAACAAAAGCTTCAAGCAGCCCTATCTATCAAGCTAGAAAATGAAAATTTAAAGTTAGAACCTTAAGATGGGTTGGTTAGCTATCCAAAGAAACAGATTTCACAAGAAATGGACAACTACAGAGCTTTTGGTGAGCTTGTGAAAATGGTACCTAATCTGTGCACAGGGCACTCTTGACTTTTTAAGAAATTAAAACAAGTTGACTTTAATGAACTTTGGTTTGATCTTAAATACTGATTATGATGTTTTAAAGTGAACTAAAACTGATTTGAGTAAGGGTAACAACTTATGAACATGGAATCATGATCATAAATCATGAAAACTCAACAGTGAATGATCAAGAAACAATCAAAAATGATTTTGACTTTTCCACAAACAAGGACAGGTTTTTATGACTGATATGAGATATAAAACACTTATGTGACACAAAGCAAGCACAAACAACAACACAAACAAGACTTGAAATAGTTTAAGCAAGCAAATCCAAACAGACCTTTAAGTGTCTGATATGGATCTTTTTCAAAGCAGATCACAAAGTTAAACCATGAAACTGATTTTAGACCTTATATAATCTCTTTATAGGACTAATGAATCATTAAACAACACCTCATTACAACAGTAACTAAGAAATGATGAAGAAGCAGTTTTGACTGTTATAACTAAGTTTTTTTAACTACAACTTTAAAAGAGCAACTACTTGATTTTAGTGACTAGATATACTTAATTATAACTAATAAACAATAAAACACAAGAATTGAAGCTAAGTAACAACTACAACAGTGAAATGCAAAAATGACTAAAAAGGCTTACAAAAGCTTTCCAAGCTCAAAACTGAGAACAAGAACCAATGAACACCCCTATTAGCTTACCACTAAGCTTCTAACCCAAGGCCATCCATGATTTACCCTGCTCCAGCTGTGTACACCATTTCCAACTGATTTTTGATTTTTAAACTATTTAATTTGTATTTTTGGTGATTTTCTGATTTTGATTCTAAACTGATTTTAAATGTTTCTAAAAGCTTAAATGAGCTTTATGGGAGCTTACATGATCTAATTTAGTCCAAAGCAACTAATAAAAACAACATTTGATCATATGAGATTTTGAGCATGAAATTTGCATAAACTGAATTTCAAACTTGAATACTGAAATTGATAATTGCAAAAAGTTGTAAATACACTGAGATAACTTAAAGAAGTACTTGAAAGCTTAAGTTTATACTGAAATTTAAAGTTTAACTAAAAACGACATAGAAAAGTAAAAGTTACACTAGATGATTTGATACAATGCATCTCTCCTCTTCTTTATAGATTTTTTAGCATCCCCACATGTCTCTGATTGCTTCCCACCAAATTCCAGCCATTGGATCACTCTAACTCATCAAAACCGTCCACTTGTGATTTTGGCGCCAATTTTCTTGAGCAGGTTTTTGGTATTAATTGGAGTTGGTTTGAGTCAATAAAGGATTTTGGTGTTTAGAGGAGGTGGAGGGGACAAGGTAAGGAGAGGGGTGTTGAAAAGGGTGGAAAACCATGCCTGGTTTTGAGGTTTCAGCTGGGGAAGAGGGAGAGCTACAGTGAAAGCTGTTTTGGGCGGTTTTCTCTTGGTTTGACTTGCGTTGACCGAGTGGTTAATAACTTGGGGCCGGGTCAATGGTTTGGGCCAGTTGGGTAAGGATTTGGATTTGGGCCTAGATATTGAAAAGGATCCGTTTGGTTTAGTGTTATTATCAAGGACCAAAAGTGCAAAACTGCTAAACATGAGGGACTGAATTTGAACTTTTTCCAATGCTCTCTCAAGGACCAAACTTGCCATAAATGAATAGTTCAAGGACCACTTTTGCATAAAATTTCATTTTAAAATGTCCAAGGACTATTTTTGCAATTTTTTAAAGTTTAGGGACCTTTCTTGCCAATTGACCAAAGAATCATTCAAGGATCATTTTTTACAACTTAGAATATTTCAGGGACCTTGAATGATAAAATTCCACATTTTTTTTGAATTCCAGGGACTAGGTTTGACAACTTTTAAAACTTGGGGGACTAAAACTGCCAATTTTGCAAACTTGATACATTTTTCATCTGATTTTGATATTTTTGCATTTAAAACACATAAAACACTGATTTGTGATATTTAGATCATTTTGATGTGTTTCTGAGTGTTTTCAGATGATTTTGCAGTTTATATTGTACAAAAATGATGAGTATTTAGACACTCATCAATTATAAAATATGGAATATGGCCTTGACGTTTGCCTTAAGGAACCATAACAAGTTAGGGTTCATTGATGGTACTTGCATAAGAAAGATTCAAATCCCAGTCTTGCTAATCAATGGGACACTTGTAACTCTGTTGTGGTCACTTGGATTCTCAACTCTCTCAGCCCTGAATTATTTGCTGGTGCTATTTATTCTAAAACTGCTTATGAAATGTGGAATGATCTTAAAGATACCTATGATAAAGTTGATGGTTCACTATTTTAATTTGCACAAAAACATAAATTCTCTTAGTCAAAGTGGGTCCTCTCTTGCTGATTACTATAACAATCTTAACTCTTTATGGAAACAATTTGATTGTATGATTAGCTTGCCTCCTTGCACTTGTGAGGCTGCAAAACATTTTGAAAAACACAATCAGCTAATCAAGTTAATGCAATTTCTTATTGGTCTTGATGACTCCTATGTTCCCATCAGAAGCAATATTTTAACCAGAGATCCTTTACCTAATGTCAAAACGCTTTCTCTGTTGTCTCGGAGAAGAATCTCACGAAATGTCTCATCCGGGAATAGCTCTACTAAACCCAATGCTACAGCTTTTTCTGCAAAAACTTCTGATGGTGGAAAATTTTTTGATAACAAAAGAGGTTTAAACAACAAAGTTTCTGGTTTTAATAATGGTAACAGCTCTAATAGCAGAGGACCAAACATGAACCTCAAATGTACTAATTGCAAAAACCGGTCATACTGTTGATAGATGTTATGATCTTGTTGGCTATCCTGCTGGATATGTTAAAAGAAATTTTAATGGTAAACCTTTCAGCAGTAACAATGTTTACTTTGAAACCAATAATAGTGCTAGCAACTCTCCTGTCTCCTTGTCTAATGAACAGCTCTCAAGACTTATGAGTCTCCTCAATGACAACAATGTGTCATCTGCTAATGCCAACTTGGCGGTAAAATTTTTCAGGAACCTTCTTTAATGGCAGTGTCAAGTTTAATGTAAACTTCAACAAGTTTTTAACAACAACACTAAATCCTTATCTGGAAACATCAGTCTTGGTTGGATTGTTGATTCGGTGCAAATCGGCACATGACGTTTCGAAATTTTTTAATCAATGTTGTTAACATTTCAAATCTTGGCCTAACTGTTGGACATCCCAATGGTACTCAGGCCTTAATTACTAAAATTGGTGATTTAAAGGTCAATAATGACCTAAACCTTTTGATGTTCTTGTTGTTCCTGAATACAATGTTAGTTTACTATCTGTTCATAAGATTGCTAGAGATAATAAGATGTTTGTTGGGTTTAATGAATCTAATTGCTATATACAGGATTTACATCAAAAAAGGATTGTGGGGATTGGTAAACAATACAATGGGTTATATATATTTGATATAGATTCTACATGTAAGATTACTTCTAATAACTGCATATCTATTTGTCATGTCTCTAGAAATCTCTGGCATCAAAGACTTGGTCATCCCTCTGACCAAGTCCTACACATACTTAAACCCACTCTTAAATTTCATAGTTCATCGTGATCATCTCTGTGATACTTGTAATAAAGCTAAACAAACCAGAGAACCATTTCCTCTAAGTGAACATAAATCCACTAAAATTGGTCAACTTGTTCACCTTGATGTTTGGGGACCATATAAAATCACTAGCAGAGATGGTTATAAATATTTCTTAACCATAGTTGATGACTATTCCAGGGCAGTGTGGGTTTATATGCTTAAGGGGAAGGATGATGTTTATGTTTCCATTGTTAACTTTACTCATATGCTATCAAATCAATTTGAACACAATGTCAAAATTTTTAGAAGTGATAATGGGACATCTCTGTGATACTTGTAATAAAGCTAAACAAACCAGAGAACCATTTCCTCTAAGTGAACATAAATCCACTAAAATTGGTCAACTTGTTCACCTTGATGTTTGGGGACCATATAAAATCACTAGCAGAGATGGTTATAAATATTTCTTAACCATAGTTGATGACTATTCCAGGGCAGTGTGGGTTTATATGCTTAAGGGGAAGGATGATGTTTATGTTTCCATTGTTAACTTTACTCATATGCTATCAAATCAATTTGAACACAATGTCAAAATTTTTAGAAGTGATAATGGGACAGAATTTGTCAATAATAAACTTCAACAATTCTTTCATGAAAAAGGAATTCTACATCAAACCTCTTGTGTTTATACACCACAACAAAATGGCATTGCAAAAAGGAAACATAGGCATCTCCTTAACGTTGCTAGATCCCTTATGTTTAGGGGAATTACCTCTATATCTTTGGCCTGAATGTGTTCTTCTGCCTATGTCATAAACAAGTTGCCTCTTCAGTTCCGTGGCAAGTCCCCTTCTTCTTTGTGTATGGGCATGACCCTTCACTCTCTCTCCTTAGAGTCTTTGGCCGCTTATGCTATGCCACCATTCTCAACATCTTTGACAAATTTGGTAGTAGGTCTGAAAAAAGTGTTCTTATTGGTTACTCAAATGAGAAAAAAGGCTATAAACTCTTGAGCCTAGAAACAAAAAATATCTTTTATTCCAGAGATGTCAAATTTTATGAAACTGTGTTTCCATTCAAAATGAAAAATTCTGTGTCAAAACCTTTTGTTGAAACTTATGTGCCTAAAGATTTAAACCACAAAAATTTCTTTGACTCACAAACAAGTCCCAATGATGAAGGGAGAGTGACATCCTATGATGATAGCACAGTGGTAAGTCATCCGTCTAGGATTGATGAACCAGTTGCAACATCTATAGATGATAATACACACCCTGAGGGCATCATATCACATGAATCACATCCTGGCGATGCATCTTCGATTCAGGTGATACATCATCCGATTCTTCTGAACAAGAAAGAGGCTTGCCAGCCACTACTGCTAGAAGGTCAACTAGAGTTACTAAGTTGCCCAGTAATCTAAATGACTTTATTGTTGAAGGAAAAGTCAAATATGGGGTTGAAAAAGTTGTTAATTACTCTAATCTTAACAAGGATAATTATTGCTTTGCTTCTAGTCTTAATAAAAGTATTGAACCTACCTGTTATGAAGAAGCTATCCTTGATAGTAATTGGGTAGATGCTATGAATTCTGAAATTGAGGCCTTAAATGAAAACCATGCTTGGGATATAACTGATCTACCTCCTAATAGAACTCCCATTGGTTACAAATGGATTTTTAAAATCAAATATAAAGCCAATGGTGAAGTTGATATATACAAGGCTAGACTAGTTGTTAAAGGCTATAACCAAAGGGAAGGAATAGACTATGATGAAACCTTTTCTCCTGTTGTGAAAATGTCTACTGTTAGATGTCTTATCGCCTTAGATGTAAAAAACAAATGGCCTCTTTTTCAACTTGATGTTAACAATGCTTTCTTATATGGAGATCTTGATGAGGATATCTATATGACCATTCCCAAGGGGTTCTGTAATGAGAACAATAAAAATAAAGTTTGTAAACTTGTCAAATCCCTATATGGCCTAAAACAAGCTCCCAGAAAATGGAATGAAAAACTTGTCAGTGTTTTAAAGGAAAATAACTTTGTCCAATCTGTCAATGATCACTCTTTGTTCACCAAAACAGAGAATGACAAGTTTATTGCTCTGCTTGTTTATGTGGATGACATTGTTCTTACAGGAAACTGTATTGATGAGATAAATCTTTTTAAAGAGTTTCTAAAATCCAAATTTCATATCAAAGACTTGGGAAATCTAAAATATTTCCTTGGCATTGAGGTTTTAAAAACTGGGAATGACATTTGTCTTTCCCAAAGAAAATATTGTCTTGAACTCCTCAAAGAATTTGGCCTTCTTAGGTGCAAACCTGTGTCCACTCCTATGGAACCCAATTTTGTGCTTCCATACATTCCCACTGCTGATGACTCCTTGCTTGTCAACATCACCGGTTATCGAGTTACTTGAGAAACTTATCTATCTCACCCATACAAGACCTGACATCTCATACTCGAGTTCACTGCGGCACAATATATGCATTCTCCTTAAAATCTCATCTAAAATGTGCCCTCAATGTTCTGAGATATCTAAAAGGAGCTCCAGGAAAAGGTCTAAGGTACAATTTCAGCAACTCTGAAAATCATCTTGAAGGATATAGTGATACTGATTGGGCCAAATGCAAGAAAACCGAAAATCATCACAGGTTATTGTGTCTTCTTTAATGATTGTTTGATCTCATGGAAAAGTAAAAACAAAACACTCTTTCAAAATCTTCCACGAAGAAGCAGTATAGATCTATGTCTCTGCCTGTGAAATCATTTGATTCAAAAATCCTAAAAGATCTAAAATTGATATCAATCTTCTGTTAATCTTTTTGTGACAACAAATCGCTTTACAACTTCTTGTCAACCCCGTTTTCCATGAAAGATCAAAACACTTTGAAATTGATGTTCACTTCATCGGGGAGAAAATTGCAAGAGGTGTTATAAGTGCTAAAAAGATTGGCTCTTCAAACCAAACTGCAGACATTCTCACTAAAAATCTCCCTGTTTATCGGCATAAATTTTGTGTGAAAATTTGATATTGTTTGATATGTTTGCTCATCAGATTAAGGGGGAATGTTAAATTTTGGGGTGATAATCTGTGGCAAACATATCATTCTATCGGTTCCTAATGGCTTTCAAGTTATGTTCATTGCGAGATTCTGAGGGTTAATCATGGACAAAGAATAAAAGGTTTAAAGTTCCAAGAAGTCATTTCTGGAAGCTTTCTTCATTTCTGCTGATGAGTCTTTTATAGCCGTTAGAGGGGTCTTAGTGTAACTTAATCTCCTATTTAATAAGTCCCTTAATCTAGGGTTAGACACACTTGAGTGTGCAATCTTTTGTATCACTCTCTTCTCTTCTTTCAGATCATTTCACTGATCTTGTCTTGTCTTTACATTTACATGATTATTGTCTCATGACATTAATCTGATCTTGTAACATTTTGGATACTATTGTAAACTTAATCTAAGCTGACTATTGCAGCTTAGATCTGAATAAAGGTTCTGTTGTTCATCTTGTGTTGCCTATACTTTCGTACAGAATCCTTGCTCTTTTGGATGAGAGTTGGTAAATATGTGTATTTGGCAGTATTTTAAAAGAAGATGATTCAGTTTGAATTATAAACTGACATTACCAAATAATATGCAGCGTTACCGGACGTTTAAAGATCATAGACGTTTCAATAAACCAAAGCTGGCTAAAACAGATTTGACCATTTGTTACTATGTTGGTAATGTATGCACTTCTATTTTCTTTAATTGTACATTATCACATCTGGATGTGTTAATAATTATGTACACATATATGTAAACGTTGCTACATTGTTTCTAATAAAATTACAATTTCAGGTGACGTATCAAAGTGCCTTTGATCTCTGACACCACTTCTCGCTTTCTTGGGTCTATGCTTTTGTCTTGAATTCTCTACACATGTACAGGCCCCCATGATGAGCATGCTTGGTGCTGCTAACACATCAGTGGGACCAAGTATCACTGATAGAGTGACACCAATGCCCTCAACGGTGATGATGGCGAGTATCGTTTCCTGGGATCTGCTCCTTAACTTTCAAGTACACAGGGAAGGTTTGAAGCATGTTCCCGGTATATAAGCAGATTTATGATACATATTTTGGTCTATTTGCAATTTAATATTTTTTTGTTTATATCATTGTTTCAATAATTTTGTTTATTTTCTTATTGCGTTGATTTTTTTGTTTATGTGCATTATGTTAGGATAAGTAATCAGATACACCAAAAGTAAAAAGATGTGGTTGTCAGTAACGGGTGCAATTGTCAACATCGAATCTTGAAAAACTTGCTGACTTTGTATTTCATTTAAGTCTAGATCGAGGTTCAAGACGAAAACTCGGTCTTACCCACCTTTACTTATTTTGATAGGTCTTGGAAGCACCACATGGTAAACCACGAATTCTAACGTTAACATATTCCTAGCATTACCAACTGATAATGAGGATATAACTGAGATTGAAAACCCTGATGAGGTTAGTGCTTAAAAAACCTCTAACTATCAGTACGAGAATTAATATGTTATAGCAAGACATATTTATCAAAGTGACTGTGTTATATTGCTTGCAGGATATTCAGACTTCAAATTAGGTGATTTGATCATCGTATATACTTTTTGAATTATATTTTGCTTTATATGATTATAACTTGGTGATATGTACTGGTAGGAAGTTGCTGAGCTAGATGACATGAAGATTGCAAGAATAGTGACGATCGTCTTAAATTACTTTATCAGATATGTCAATTCTTAGAGTCGTGTTCATAGATGGTACTTCAGTTTTAGAATAAGTTTAAGGTATAAATTCTATGCTTTGAGATAATTACTAAAAGTAAATGGGTAAAGGGTTGAGCTTTTCCGATTACAGCCGCAAGGGGTGTTTGCCTACAGCTGCTGAAACTGTTTCCTGCACCAGTTTAAGATGTGTTTGGGTCAATTTGTAGCAGCAGTTAAAGGTTGCTTGCATATGTCCATGTCAACAAAATAAAGGGTATAGTGTGTCCAAAGGTCGTTTAGATATGTCTCACTAATGAGGCATAGAAAATAGAAAAACCAACACGTCTTCTACTAACTAACGATATCAACAAGTGCCTATGTCGACTGAAAAAGTCAAACTAAAGTAATGCAATATACAACAAATTCATGTCGTATATTGTGTCAGAAGATGAGTCCAAATAGTACTGCCTCGTGATCAGGGATGCCGCAAGTAGTACATAGGATTTAGCTACCATACGAGCCCCTACTACTCTGCATTCCTGTAACATATAAAGAACCCTACACCTACAGGAAATCAGTAACAAACAATGCATAAAGTCTAAAATGACACACTAACTTCATGCTATACAATTAGTTTAACATTTTGCTTTTGTGCTGTTAATCTATAACACCACTTTGTTTTTCTTATGTACAGATAAATAAATACGACATGCCATCAAGTTTAGTGTATCAGCTACGCCATCTACATAAAGGAGCTACACCATCTATATAAAGAATTAAAGAAGTGTTGGCTCTCATTCATATAAAGAATTAAAGGAGCTACACCATCTATATAAAGAAGTGTTGGCTCTCATTCATAGATTCCCAGATGGTGGGCACTAGGTACTGCTTCAATACATGCAGTTATGAACCTCATCTGTCAAAGGTCTGATCTTCATTTGCAGTTTTGCTACACAAAGATGAGAGACAAAAGACATGTTGCAATCTAAGCCCGAATCCTCCCACCTCCATCATCTATAATAATGAAACACATATATAACAAATTTCAGCCATAGATTTCAGATTTTGGGATATAATTAGACTTCTGCCAGAGGACAAGACTCACCTCAGCACCATAATTGAAGTAATACAAGCTACCACATGAACGAAATTTAGTATTAGATATCAACTGAATACAAGTTCTTTTTCTGCTCTACCATGTTGCTCTCAACTGATAGCTAAACTCATTTGGGGCAATGAGTTATTGACTTTCATCCAGAATCAAGAGAAGTTCATGATGGAAGTATGCTAACTGTTGATCATGATAAGTGCAGAATTCAGTTTGATCATCCCGAGTTAGGAGTTGCATTTGTCAAGGTATATAAAGCACACTTGAAATTAATATTGCTTAAATCAGAGCTACATTTTTCCTTCTAACATTTTAAGTAACTTTCTCTGATAGGATGTTGAGTGTATGCCCCTAAAACTGTTGGATAACATGCCTGAAGCTTTGAGGATAGAGAGCGGTAAACCATATAGGTTTTCAATGAATCCGGCAGAGCTAAGGTTTCCACAACAAGCTACAAGATCATTAATTACATACGTCAAGTGAGAATCTTGAACAGAGTCCTACCATCGCATTAATGAATCATAGACGGGTTTGTTTTCTATAACAAATTAATTATTGTTACATCTGCATTCCAAGATAGTTTGGAGCCTATAATGACCATCACTAGAAATTACCTGACCTGAACCCATTATTAAAACCTGGAACCTAGCCTGTAATGACCGTCACTAGAAATTATCATCTAAAATGATGATCTCAGAGATTGTTTTTGCAATTTCAGTTCCTTGAATTTTCGTGGCAAGACCTATATCAGCCTAATATATACAGAGTGATCATATCAGTTATTACAACCTGAATAAGGAAAAGCTTGAAAGTTAAATGCATACACATCTGTGGCTGTTTTAGCTATGTTAGAGCGTTCCTTACGTGCCTGGGACTGCAGATTCACAACACAAAAGAAGAAGCTCAAACATATGCGCAAGTCAAGATCTGGGTAAGCGTATTTTAATACAAATTCTAATAGAGTTTATTTACAAAATGTGACAATTTTGACCATAGCAGCCACACTTCGGGCGCTCATTATTTAATGTTCCTAAGTTTACATGTCATGTGTTATTTATCACATTTGATTGCTAATATAATCCCATATCTATGCCCACAGGTGTATTTCAGTACTGTCACATCTATTGTAAATGTTTAGGTACTGTTCAGTTTATGTTTATTGATCTCTTTATGTTCCTCTCATTGTAGGTGGAGATGATTCACAAGGTAGGGAATAAATAACAATGACAGATAAGGATGTGATCACTCCATCCAGCTGTTCCAGCCTCAAGAAGGAGTGCCACTTTACGCACGTGTTGAGCATGATCATGATAGTAGCTCGAACATTGAAAGACGTGCGCGACAAAGGATGGTGGATTAACAAGTACCTTTGGCGGAAGATCAAGTTCTTTTTAGATTTTAGTCAGTTTCAGATGTTAGTACATATGACCGCGCACTTCTCAGATTTGTTTCTCTTATTCGTTACAGTTGCAGCCACAATTGATACAACCTCAGCCCCAAATGTATTTGACAATGTAGTTCCGAAAAGGGCTCGGTATGGTGCTAGAAAAAGGAGGCTCGCCCAGATGTCCACAGGTAGTTTTCAGTACTGTCAAATCCGTCGTAAATGGTTAAGTAAATTTCAGTGACTCCTTATTGAATTCTTTATGTTCCCATCATTGTAGGTGGACATTGTTCAGTAGGATGGCATACAACAATTGGTCCACAAACATCGGCACCACCATCAGCGTCGCGCAGGTGTGAGTCACCTCCCTTTATCTTTCTATAATGCCTGTATATGTGATTTGAAATTTCCCAACTTTTTGGGTCAAAATACCAAGCCCTACGAAAAAAGGTTGCGATTGGTATTTCATCTCTGCTGTCTGTCCACATATGTTACGGAACGTATGTTTTTTCTAATTAGATTTTCTGTCTTTCAAATGGCATCCAATCAATTTTGTAAAATCCTTTACGTAACAGTTAGTGGATGCCTGTTTTCCATAGTTATTGTAGATATTTTAATTAATTTAGCGTTACTAAATTTTTCTGTCATTCCAGGAATATCAGAGGCGTGCACCACACGTTCAAGAAAAACACATGCAGACAGGCCAGCTCAACCACAGACTGCAGCTTCTCAGAGAGAGACGACGTCAACTTCCATGACGTCTGTTGCAAGTGCAGGTATGATATATGCAGTAACGTCATATAGCTTCTTGCAATTTTCTATCCATCTATACTAGAAAAATGACCCGTTGTAACCCAATACCATACCTTCCCAACCCATCCATATTTTTAATACATTAAGACCTGTTATAACCCATGCTATAACCCATACGAGAAAAAAGACATGTTATAACCTATTTGAGAAAAAAGACCTGTTATAACCCAATATAATAGCATTGTACCCATAGAAATTCTATATAGCTTTTGTGTTATTTAATCAATATATGCATTTTTTTTTAATATCAGGTTTACATGATTCGATCACTAAGAATATTCATACCACACAACGCAGTTCAATACAAATATTCGGCCTATGAGTCTTATTGGCAATTGTCTGCACTTGCCCTAGGCATAGAGTAAGACCTCACACTACTAACGAACCAAATGGTAATATTATTTGATTGTGGCCAGAGATTAATAAACTTCAATATACATAGTAAAGTTTAATTGATCCTGTTGAATACAAAAATAAAATGGACTTTTAGCAGCTTAATAATTGGAACGGTTTGTTCCCTCTTAAGTGACACATAGTTACGAAATACGGTGGGTTTATGTTTCACAAATGAAAGGTGGGCTTATGTTTAAAAAAATGGTCTTTTACACAATATTATGCTTAAGCGGGATCGGGTTAACAAGGCATAACCATGACCCCTTACAAATTCTTTATATCAAGAGATTTTTAATATTATTGTTGGAATAATGTTTTTTAAATTATAATGATTGGATATCTACAAAAGAGTTCTTAATGGCATTGAAGAAAAATTGTGATGGTTCAACCCAACCCATACTACAAATGGGTTTTTAATGTTGGTTTGGTGCTAATAATATTGCATTTAGTCTTCTTTAGGGGTGCTTGGATTACCTTATTTTAGGGTCTTATTGACTTATTTAGGTTTCAAAACACTATAAGCCACATAAAAATATATAGCTTATTTGTAGGCTCATGGGCTTATCTTGATAGAAGTTTTTTTGGGGATAATTATGACTGCACGAGACATTTTAAATAAGCTATTTCAAACACCCTTACGTATAAATTTAAATTTATTTTGGACATGGAAACATGGTGCTTCAATGTTGTAGCCTACAAAAATGATAAATGTATTTAAATTGTCTGCAAATTGAAATGGATTGTTTATTAAAGTAAGCAAAACATGGAATTTTTGCAGGTGTGAAGGTATACACAAAATATTGAAAATATGCAACCATTGTGCAAATTCTTAGTGTGTATCTCATTTACATATAATTGGTTTCACAGAATTAAAATCCTTTAAGTGTAGATAATATTGTAACAATTGATTTTTGTTGAGCTTCTTTGGTTGCTAATTGATTTCATGTTCTTATAGAAGATATCAACAACTATATTAATCAAAGATGTAAGTTGCTAATTGATTTCATGTTCTTATAGAAGATGTCGACAACTATATTAATCAAATATGTACACAGAGAGGTACAACTATCAAAGGACTATCACATAGTTGGAGATGTATCTTGCACTATCAAAGGACTATCACATAATTGGAGATGTATCATTCTATAATGTTTTGTTAGCTATTAAGTATGTTTTGTTTCATATCTTAAGGAGTGCTGTTGTTCGTCATTGAGTATGTTTTGTTTGTATCCTATATTCGGTATACATACATAGATTAGGATTGGGAATGCTTCATTGACATATTAATTGTTCATTCCAAAAAGTAATGAAACTTATTTACGTTTGTTGTTGTTAGTTAATTTATTAACACATGTCATTCCTGTATGAAAAATTTATTTTGAAATACCGGTGATTTCTGGGTCTATAAGTTATGATAATATAAATTGAAGATGTACCAGATTATAAAATCAAGTTGTAAAAAATGTTTGGGTGGAATATGGATCCTCTTTACTTTGTGATTTTATTTGTCATATAGTTAGATCACTCATTTGACAAATGGCAACCTTCAAAGGGATTGTTAAAGGTAACCGCATCGACATTTTTGTTTTGTGGGTCAAAAGCAAAAGAAGTTTAAGGGTCGTCAATTGTGATAAAGATAGTAATATCTTCAAAAGTACTATAAACGTTGTTTACAAAGAAGTATCTCAAGGTCTATGATCAAAGTTCAATAAATATGTAAAACTATATAAATGACATGTTTACACCATTTTTTTAACTTTATATATACTTTTATCAACTATTTTCTTTTAGTTTGCCTTTTTTTATTATTAAATTTTTAGATGTTCTGTGGAATGAACATGGACTACTTAAATGTATGACGTTCTTGCGCCATATTACTTATTAGTCTCTTCAAAACTTAATTGATTTTTTTAGAGCGAAAATTTTCTAACCTACACCACTTATCTCGAAATTTCATCTCACATGCCTCCAACGAGACTTGAACCGATAGTACTCACATACCGATTGGCAGAAGCCTTGGCAATTGAACTGTTACGTTTGTTGTTGTTTTTTTAATTTATTCACACATGTATCTCTTTAATAAATAATTCTTTTGATGACCCGGTAACATCTATAATTGATTTTACTTATCCAAACCTTTTGAATGCCATAGATGATCCGCCACACTTTCAACAAAAGGCAATTCTCTTTCCAGGAAATGAAGTCGTGGACCCTATAAACGATCATTTGCTGGAGACATTTCCAGGGGAAGAAATGGTCTATCTAAGTTGCGACGGCATTGATAAACTAACCGTGACATCGCCATAGATGGTCTATCTAAGGTGCATAATTTCTTTAAAAACCCGGTGATTCCACGGGCCACTACATACATTTGCTTCTGAAGATAAACATATTGGAGATCACAAGGAAAGAACGCTTATTACATGAGATATTTACAAGCATTGTATTTTATACTTTCATGCACCTATAACTTCTTGTTTCGTTAGAAGAAAATTTCATAGCGGTTACGTTCGTTGTTCTTTCTTACTTTATTCATACTTCACTTTTTCTAAAAAACCCTCTAAAATCCCGTGGATTCCACGGGTCTATATTTAATTGCAACTTTAGTTAATTGAAAGTTGGTTTATACCTACCATACAATCATTTATAATTCTGAACAAAAAAAAATAAAAAAACAAAATAAAACGAACAACTAAAACCAAAAACAATTGTTTTATAATATTGTTTGACATTAAAATTATTTCAATTAAAAAAACAACAAAATAATTATATAGAATGCCTACTTGCGTTAGTGACTTAGCAGTATATATATATATATTTATATATATATATATATATATATATATATATATATATATATATATATATATATATAGTGTAGAGTTATTTTCGAGAAAAAAATCACGAACTATGAGAACCGTCCGAGCAATCTATTTTTAAATCAATGGCTATAAAGAAAGGTGGCAAAGATGTAATAAACTCAAACATTAAGTTCCAATAGATAAATAATAAAAGGGCAATTAAGGAATTTTGCCTCCCTTAACCTAAAACCACTCTCTTTTTTTTTATTTCATCCGCCGTTATTTTTCCTCCAACCCTCTCTTTCACCCACATAAACCATCTCCATCGACTAACCGCCACATCCACCAAATAAACCGGCCGCCATCATCTTTTTTTGTTTTGATTGCGCTACCTATACTGGTGGATTCAAATTTTCGTTTTGTGATTTACTCCTCGGAAAAAAAGAAAACAAATCTGCTTGTGTTGGTGACATGGTTATGGCTACTGTGAAGAAAGGTAAGCCCGATCTGCTTGTGTTGGTGACATGGTTATGGCTATTGTGAAGAAAGAAAACAGATCTGCTTGTGTTTGAGATTATCGTTAAAAAAATAGTGTGGCCACTTCATATATATGATTTTATTATCATCACAAGTTTGTTATTTAGCATCACAATTATCTTCGTATTTCAAAAAAGTTGTAGTTTTGATAAAATAATCACAAAATTTACTTATAAGATGGGTATCCCTATAGTTTGTAAGATATTCGGTGGGTTTGTAAGATATTAGGTGCGAATCCCAATTGTAAATGGATATTTCTAATTCCATCATCTTTTTACTTTGTCAATAAGGTTATAATTTTTCTTTTAATCTATTTGTCGCTTTGTTTATAAATGTTTCTTATGATTTTTTATTAATTTTAATTTCAGGTTATGGGTATGATTTGATGTGTCGTTGTTGGTTCAAGTGAGTCGATTAAACTTCCGACTTATAAATTTATCATTAGTGTGTTTTTTGAGTGTGTATATGTGTTTTTTACAATTGTAAATTTGAGTGTGCACATGTATTTTTTAGTGTGCATATGTGTTTTTTACGGTTGTAAATTTGAAATCTTCTATGCATATGTGTTTTTACAGTTTCATGAACTTGTTTTTTTTGTTTAATTTCAGTTGTTATGAAATGTTGTTATGAAATGATTGTGGATATATGTTTTGTTAGTTGTTATGATTAAATAATTCCTCTATTATTTGCTTGTGATTACAAGTTCGAGTTCAATGAGCAATATGAAGAATGCACATATGGACGAACTCAACTGCACATATGCATACAAAGAGATCGAGAGTGGCCAATGAGGGAAAACACATGTGCACAAGGATTAAAAACACATGTCTAGATTTTATGGGTTTTGAACAAGCGAGGAATCATATGCTTTAAAAACACGTGTATAATATTTTTAATAAAGTTTTGTTGTTTGTATAAAATTGCATAAATGAAGTTTTGTTGTTTGTATAAAATTGCATAAATGTATTAATAAAGTTTTGTTGTTTGTATTATGTAATATTTTTTATAGATACATGTGCAAATACAAAACATATCAGAGGATCAGTATTGATATTGAGGGTATGCACGCATCTCTCATAATAATAGTAGTGTAAAAGAAATTTAATTTTTCCGAAAGTTAGTACAAAATACACTACAAATTTATAAGTGCACACCCTAAAAAATGTTCGGATTTTCTCAGTGCATACCCAAAAACTCAAAAAGAAAAGAAAAGAAGACGGAAAAAAAAAAGACTGGTATTATGAGCAGGTGGTCGGCGTTCAGTTGGAGAAGAAGGTATAGTCAAGAACTCATGATAATGAGGTATGATATCTTTTTACATGGCCCAATATTCCTGGCCCACTTGACATATAAATGTAATTACTTAAGATATATTTTTTTGTCTATTTCCCTACTCTAAGCCCAAACCACTTAAACTACAACTTATGCATATACTAATTTGTACTCATCTTGTTGTTATTACCGTATATGTTAAAACATATATGAAGACTGTTGCTTATATATTTTTTAGATGTGGAATTGTGTAACGTTAAAAAAAAGTACTCCGTACTTAGTTACTATTGATTTTTTTTTTAATACTTGTTATGGTACTCCAAATATTAATTGGAATTTTTAGATGTAGAATTGTATAATGTTATATGTTACTCCAATATATTAATTGAAATTTACTTTTATTATCAACACCAAAACAATTACTTTTATCTTGTTGGATCAACACCAGTACGACAAATTAACTATATGTAATTACGAGAACGCTTGAATTCGAAAATAAATTTAGTCTCGTATAACCCGAACTTGATAAACCATACCGACTCAAATATAGAATTCAATAAGTGAAACAATCACTCCTAAACCGAACCCTGAAAACCCGACCCGAAAAATGCAACCCGGCCCGAAAAATCGAATTTATTAATAACTCTACAAAATAGTGCATACCTACTGGCCCAAGATCGGATCCGGCTTTTCCATATATAAACTGAAAATACAAGTATCACATAATGCGAAACACATGTGCACACAATGTTTAAAAAAAAAAAAAAACCTTTAATTACGGGAACTAATAGCATGTTTTATGTAAAAAAAAAATCAAATATAAAAAAAGTAATTTTACTATTATACCCTTTTTAATTTAATAATTAAAATTAATATAAGAAAAAATCTGATTGGTTGATCTGCAGTTCCATGATTCGTTTTTCTTGGTTCTGAAAATAATCATTCCCTATATATATATATATATCTATACTATTTATAAAGCATGCATATCCCCAACCAATATCCAATCCTACAACTTTAAGATTCAGCCACACCAACCAAACTCCAATTTAAATTTACACACACCACAACCAACATACAATCCAAAAATTACCAAACCAAACCATCACAAACACCGTTCTCCAATCTTATTTACATCCCTTTTATATTTTTATTTAAAAAAACACACTTAACACACTCTCATCTCACTCTAAAAAAAAACACACCCCTCACTCTCATTCTCACCCACACGTAAAAGGTGGTTTCACCAGGCAAGATCTTAGTCACTCCATAAACACAAATCCATAAAAACACACACACAAAAAGAATCACAAAAACTTCCATCTATTATATTCACCATCACCATCACTTTACAACCTCCAACCACCTCTCACCCGCTACCACCGAGACCCCCAGCACCTCAAAATCGCCGCCCACATCACAAGTAGCTACTAAAGAAACTCGCCACCTGAAACCCATTACCACCGCAACTTTTTTTTTTATTTTTTTTTTTTATTTTATTTTTTTTAATTTTATTAGTGAAACCCGTTGAAGTTTTTTATGTAAGTTTTTACTATAATTTTGTTTTTGTTTTTGGTTCTTCTTAGATCTATATATGAAAAAAGTGTTAAATTAGTTCACAGATCTATATCTATTATATGTATATCTAGGTTCTTATGATATTTTGACAATTTTTGATTTGTAATAAAATATTTTTTTTACAGAACCGTTGTGTGCTGCCATTGCCAGAAACCACGGATGTTGCCGCCGGGCCTGCTCCGCCGCCACTTCCACAGGAAACCACCAACCGACCTCAACCCCACCGAAACCCACTCCTCCACTGAGAGCCCCCAACCACCGCAGAACATGACCACCGTGACCAACACCCATCAAAAAGATTTTCAAGCTTTTAGGTATTTTTTGAGTTTTTAATAGAGTTTTAAAAGTTTTGCTATCAATCAAGTTTTAAGTTTTATTTATTTAAATCTGCAGTGTTTATTTTTTTATTTATTTTTTGTTGTTGTTGTAGATATGAGATTTTATAACATTTTTGGTACTTTTTTTTTACAGCTGCGCCATACCGCTGTTGCCGTCGCCGGAAAAATCTGTTACACTGCTTTCTCGCCGGAAAGTGTTGCTCCCGCATTTGTGTTGCGGAATAGTTGTTGCCGCCGTGGTGTTACCCGGATTACCTGCTGCCGCCGCTTTTGTCAAATGGAAATGTATCCTTTATTCTTAAAGCTTTTGTTAATGTTTGTTACAATGGTTATTGTTTGTTTTTATAATGGTTAATTGGTTATAGTGTATGTAGATTTGTGATAAAGTTTATTTCTTTTACGCGGATCTGCTCATCTACTTGTTAGGTAAATTTTTTATTTGTATTTTAAATTCTTGGTAAAAATTAGTTAGTAAATTGTTGGTAAACATGTTACGTAAATTCTTGGTCAATTTTGTTAAATAAAATTTATGCTGTTAAATCTAGATGTGGAATTGTTGTTTGTTGGAAAAGTTTGTTGTGTAAATTATTAGCATATATTTGTTATATATATGTATATAAATTGTTAAAATGCGAAATGTTGAAACATAGGAGTATTTAAATTTGAGATATTATTATGAAAGTATTTTAGATGTTAAACCATTTGAAATTTGAAATTTTTTTAATGAAATCTGACAACTTTTAGATTTTAACTTTAGCGATTGTTTTTTAAATTTGAATTTTGAAATTTATGAAAGTGAAAATTTTGAAATTTGATTTGTTTTCCCTTTTTTTAAATCGTACGTACTTGTTTTGGAATTCAAAACATAGTGAAAGTAGAACTTGGTTGGTTTTTTTGATGGTTTTGTTGTTTAGTGGTTTTCATTGGTTTTTGTGAAAGTATTTTTGCAAAAGGTAAAAGCCATAAAATATGGCATTTTCTTAGAGTTGAAACACATACTTTTATTAACACATATATACCGCGTCTTTCGAATTTTGTTCAAACATATGACCATTTATATTAATATAATATTATATTAAATAATATATTTTATTACAATATGGTAAATTAGAACAATTTTGGAAACGTATACAATATTAATAAAAAGTATGTGTTCAACTTCGATAATCACGTTATTATTTTACTTCTTACTACCAAGAGTTTCACATGTGGTAAAGAGTATCCAAGAAACAAAATTATTGCTTCACAAAAGTATTGCCAAAATTATTACTCCGTATAACATATTCTTAAACAAAATAATTTAACTCTTGATGTCTACTTTAAATAAAAACTCAGATTTGACCTTTTCAATTTGAAGGAAAAAGAAAGAATAAACTTAATCGGCGTGACAAATTGACAATTGAAAACAGATATTCCTTTTACCAACTCATGGTATTTTTTTAGTACTACTATTGTATACTGTCTTTTATAAAGATATCATTATCCTTATAATGATTATTGTCTTTTTAAAGGGTGTTTGGATGTGATATCTGAAATGATTAGTACCATTATGAAGACCAAAGTCAACAATCATTTACCAACTCAACTTTTTATATACATTTGCAACATATTTAATCACCTCATAAAACATATAACTAATTAATTAGGAAAATTCAATCAAAATAGATTAGTTTGATGTAATCAAATTTATATAAATTTATGTAGTGTTTGTAATCAAATAAAACATGGTTAGATTATTCACACGATTCAAAACGAAACAACTCTACAAGGGAAAGTGTCAATCGTGTCAAAGTAAACAGTTATGGTTCTAACACGTAAACATAAATGACCCATTTTGCGTAGAACCCATTACGAGTGTCAATCGTGCCAAACTAAACTAAACTATTCCGGTTCCAACACGTAACACAAATGACCCATTGTGTAACCTGCCTATTTTCAGCTTCGTTGACTCATGAATGCAATGCTAATTTGGTTTGGACTTTATGGCACTTGAAAGTTGAAACTGTATATAGCACCAAACGGTTGTCTTTTCAGACAGCTTTGATCCATCAACAATCATAAAATAACAGACAAAAGGCATCTGAATATTCAACCTTTTTCACTCCCTTTTTTTTACCTTTGCAGTATCAAGTAAAGAAAGAATGGTGCAATAGTTATTTGATATTTCACTCCTGACATGGGCTAAACCACTTAAATATTGAGCACCATATGGTCCAAACTTTCAATAAAAGGCCTAACCAGGACCGGACTAATTATTAATCAATTCCGGTCCCAAGACGCGGGTATCCGATCTATACCGTCGTCGTTAAGCATGAGTACTTAAAAACCATGCTATGAGAGAAAACGCTCAAACAAAAAGATCAACGCCATCAAATTTATTGAACTTCCGCCGCTATGCAATCATGCCATTAGAAAAATAGTTACTCAAAATAGATTTCTTAACGCTACAAGTACAATTTTTTAGAATGAAAATTATTTGCTGCAAAAAATGTGTCTAAAACTAGACACCGCTGCCGCTAGGCAAGTGTATTCCGCTATTAAATACAACGCTCGAATATATTATAATTAAAGTTTTAATTGACTACTGCAACTTAAAACGATACTTTCAGGAATAATGCAACCATGCCATTAAACATTGCAATTTAAAATATATTACGAAAAAATTATTCCCTAATGATACAAAAAAATATGTTGAAAAATGATTCGCCTCAAAATTTGATCGATCTAAAAATTTGCCTCAAAATTACGTGAGTTATACACTATACATTTCTACCGCTAACCATTCCATAAGAAAAGAATTCCCTTAGCTACAAAACAATTTGTCTAAAGAAAAGTCTTTGCCGAAACTTTGTTAAAACTAGACATAAGCTGCCGCATTGGCTACGGGTCTCTGACTAGATACAGATTGCAGCTACTGGCAGACACTCGGCTAGAAACGCTACCGTTAGAAACCGATGCCGCTTAGCCACGGTATATATATATATATTTATATATATATATATATATATATATATATATATATATATATATATATATATATATATATATATATATATATATATAAGTAGGGATCCATTGAGAAGTAAATTAAAATAAGTGGTGAGAAGTGACCAACGGCGCATTTGAGATGCAGCGACTTGCATTAGATGCATTTCTATTCATATAGATGCAACATCTTGAGTTTGAAAGTTAATTTGATATATGAGGTGCAAATTGATTTTCATGATTTTGGCACGCGTGGAACAAAAACAAGAGAAATCATTAAATGCATCTAATATACGCATATGCATCTGATTAAAAGCTAGAAAACACACTATGGTGCGTTATAATGCATCTAAGATTATAGAGTCGCATTAATTTAGGTCGATACATCCGGATTTAACGATTGTAGTTCTTCTTTATTCCTCTTATTTTAAGTAATATTCTTATTTGATCCTAACTCTATATATATATATATATATATATATATATATATATATATATATATATATATATATATATATATATATATATATATATATATATATATATATATATATATATATATATATATATATATATATATATATAGAGTTAGGATCAAATAAGAAGATTACTTACTAAATAACTATAACCGCAAATATGAGATGTACCGACCTAAATTAGATGCATCCATATAATCTTAGATGCATTATTTTTTGTTCCTCTGCACGTGTCGAAATCATAAAAATCAATTTACACCATCTATACATCAAATGCATCTAATGCAAGTTGTTGCATCTCAAATGCGTTATTTTAATTTACTTCTCCATTGGATCGCTATATATATATATAAATATATATATATATATATATATATTTATAATATCTATACATTATATATAAGAGGAGGCATGCCACTTGGCATCCCATAATGACACGTCATTATTTCATGTCATCATTCAATGCATGTCATTTTTTTTAAATAAAGTTTGGTTTTAGTGTTTTTATTATGACGTCATTAAATGTCATGCCACCTAAGTAATTTGGGATTAATTATTAAAATTCGGGATTAATTAAATTGTTTAAAAAATTTGGCCATTGCAAGATTTGAACCCAGGTCTTACTGTCCAAA
Organism: Chrysanthemum makinoi; assembly: GCA_910596185.1. Classification (NCBI taxonomy): domain Eukaryota; kingdom Viridiplantae; phylum Streptophyta; class Magnoliopsida; order Asterales; family Asteraceae; genus Chrysanthemum; species Chrysanthemum makinoi. Next base: position 127,792,549 of record OU343221.1, read on the forward strand.
GAAGAGCGCTTCAACCATTGGAGCATTCCAATGATTGTGTTAAAATTTGCAAGTAAAAATCTAAATACTAAGATTTACAAAATATGACACAAATTTTATAAAACATATCCATTCCTTAATTATAGCTTAAATTATATGTTAACCTAATCACATCATTCTAAATCACATAAATCCTCTAATAGCCGCATTAGTCTCCTAAAATTCCAGGTATGAATCTTTGTATTGTTTTATGGGTTTTTTTTTACAGATCAGGAAAACGGTATGTCTTTTTTCCCTCAAAACTCTAATGATGAATTTGTGTTCATGCATGCTAATATATTGTTTAAAGGGTATATATTGATGAGCATCATTCTCTAGAACTCATCATATACCTAAAAAACTACTACTTTGCAGGAGTACATTAGCTCAAGCACAATCATGCTAGATGAGAACTACAATGCCAAGGTAAAGAGTTTTACTTCTTTTTAGTTTATGTGTGATAAATAAGTAATTGGCATCATAATTGTTTAAAGTAGGATTTTGTTAACATTATCTTTGTATGTTAAGTTGTGTCATACCATCATGATAAACATGCATGTTGATGAAACAACCTCATGGATTGTATTTAAGTTAACCTCATAATTGTCCAATTAATAAGGAGTTTCAATTTATTAATTAGGTAAAAAAAGTCCTTGATTTACAGAAAGGTAGGTGGTGATATACACAATATTACTTTACTAAAGATGCGTGATTGTGTACTTGGCTTAGATTTAGGTTTTATTCGAGATTTTTGCAGTGGTAGTGATTTGATTGTGAAGCGAGTTTGAGTTAGCAATGAGTTTGATATATAGTTGATGGTTACATTTGCGAAGAAGAAGGTTGCTAGGCTCACAATAGTGGAAGTTCCGCTAATCCATCCATTATACTCATGGATGAACCTACAACAGATGGATGCTAGATTAGTTTGCGCCATTGTGATACGGGCTGTGAAGAATATTGTTGACACCGGAAGAACGATTTTCTGTACTAGCATTGACATATTTTAGGCTTTTGATTAGTCTTTTTATTAAATAGATTCATGTTAGGGATCTAATAATGTTACTATTTAGTGAGAATTTAAGTTGTTGAATTGTTTTTCTATGCATATAGAGAAGCATGTGTTTGGTCTCAAGCCCATGAATTGCCCAGGCCATTGCTTGATCTTCGATAACAAAGTCCGTTCTTAAGGCCAGACTTCTTATATATAAATATCGAATTTTAATGTTATTTTTTATTGATTTAAACATGTTTGTAACAAGTAATGCATCCTAGATCATAAATTCAATAATTATGATCACAAAAGGTTCTAGAGGTTATATGAAATTATGCATTAGAAAAGGTCCGCGACCTTTATTACTGGATATCACTCGGTGCCTTGCTTTGTTTTGCACTGATATTTAACATAGGTTTCATCTTTGGCGTTTACCTACCTTAAGGGTAACTTCATCTTAATATTATTATAAGACCATCATCTGGATATCACTCTGGGTACTCGTGACATTATTTCAATGGAAAAGCTATCTCAAGTAAATGGAGATGAAGGATCCAAAAACCACACTAACAAAGAGAAAACAACTAAAATTTCCAATACTAAGTGTTCTTTTTCATTGTTAGTTCTTTTTTAGTTGATAAATCTGAACTCGATTGGTAATTATACTGAACAAAGTTTGATTATCGTTGTAGCAAGCGTTGATGGATTTCAGAATAAAAGGATGTGTGCCCCGTGCAATTAAGAACCCTGAACCCTTGTCATGTGAAGGTATGTCAATTCAACAATTCCGTATATTGGTTGTTCAAACTATCCGACATCGCTCACATGTTGCTATTGCATTTTTAAGCAGATATTAGTGACAACAAACAACGAACCAGTTGTAGGACATGTTGTCGCATTCAAAATCAATTAATTTATGCGTCATTTGCAGCCATTGCTTATGTAGTTTCATGACTAATATATATAAGGATCTTGGGGGATTGATCTATGTTGGGACTGGGATAGTAGAAGGTAGTAGTTCATCACATTAATGGGATGAATCCGAGCTAAAGCCATCTCAGGTTTGAGTTCTTCTTCTTGTGCATCATAGTTTTCATCTTTCTTGGCAAAATACCATTACCACATTTTTAAAGCTCTTAGAACCCTCTAATGAGTCGCTGCCATAAACTTTTAAATGAAGTTGCTTCCAGCTACATTGATCATGTTAGTGGCAATTGGATTCAGCTTATTTTATGATCAGCTTATTGAGATTCGGGAATGCCAATAAGCCTATTTTTTTGACTTACCCATTTGATCTTATGGCTTAAATAAGCCATAAGGTTAAGTGGATAAGCTAATAAGCCCAAAAACAGTTAATTAATACACTGACCATTGTGGCAAACTCGTGGTGTTTGCTAAGTTCATAAGCCTATAAACTCCTGTGTGGGCGCTACATTGATCATGTAGGATCCTACTTCACTTAATCGCTACTTTGTAATTTTGTATTAATAGTATATATACTACAGAATAATAATTTGGTACATATAGTCATCTAATTTGAAACAGATGTTTAATACGAAAAAAAAAACAAAATAAGATGAAAAAAAGTTCTTATCGTGTTTGCTAAATGTAAATAAGAGAGTACTGGTTACTTTTCAATACTATTTAAAAAATGTGGGCTTGACTAATATTTGATGATGTTATTTGTAATTTTTACTCTGGTGAATGCGACATGAATATCCTACACTATGATAAAGCTTTGTTTTTAAGCCCTTTTGACATACATCTTATTTTTGTAGTGAAATGTGGTTTCTTAATATGTCTGTAGATATGCAGATTAAAGGCATGTCGAAACTCAGTCCCCTTGATTTATTAAATTAATCATCTTGGTGATCTATTTTTTGGTTGTAATTATATTTTTTTCCTCATTTAGTCCTTTCCCTCAATACATGTTACCATAACTCACATGCCTTATTTTTCACCTCAATGCAAACTCTAATCAAGTGATGACTTTGAGAGTGTTAGGAAGAATGGGTCAAAATGTCTTTGTACTACGAGTTAAATGACAAAACATACTTTTTGTCCAACTTTTTTAAATTCTAAATATAAATAATGTGTTTGAAAACATGATAAGGAAGATAATTGTATTGCACCATTTAGTTAATTTTGTAAAATAAAATAATATAAGACGTTGTATGCATTTGAATATGCTTTGTGCGACTTTCAACCCATATGATGTGTTTGACCCATTTGACATGTTTCACAAATTGGTAATTTTCAACATTCTCATAGAGGCACAATAGAACATAAGTCGTCTAAATGAGTAGCCCATCATTGGCGTATGGGTAGTCTTGATGAGTAGTCTGATCATGTGGTACGTGTGTCATCGGTACGCATTCCTCTGCAATTAAAATGAATAAAATTGCTTAGCATTTTATAAAGCCAATTTCATTTTATTTAAATTTTGTATTTGGTATATTGATTGTACCTTCGTATCAGATCTTCAGGTTAGCCTTCTAAGTCAAAGCGCCATGAGTCATGGGAGGCAGCACATGCCATCTCAGTGCTATATTTCCTTGGAGTAAAGTCACTCAATAATTCATAAAGAGATATTGAATACTCACGGGCCATTGCATTTATTATGCGTGTGTGTCATATGGGGAATAAACGAAAACGGATGCAAGGAGCTTCAGTGCGGTGAGAAGCTATTATAAATGGTTCCATCTGAGGCATAGTTTCGCAACCTTAGTTTCAACATT
>OU343221.1:127796395-127821395 GCA_910596185.1 Chrysanthemum makinoi
TTCAATTTATGTGAGATGAAGAGGCTTTTGGATACATGTAGGAAGAGCAAGCAAGGCTCGGGATGCAGAAACGCAAGGCATCAACAAAGAGTTGATGAGTTATTTTATGCGCATAGCCTCGTGATGAGTTGTCTAAGCGGAGGTTGGGAGTATCCCCGACATGATCTCTACATGAGGAGGTCTTTATTGCTATGTTTATGTATTTCAGATCATATTGTATTTTAGTTCAGATGTTTTTTTCTCGTATTTTATGTTTAATAAGATGTGTTTGTTTATTTGTTTTACCCACCGTACTTGTTATAATTCAAACACTAACCAACAAAGAACTATTTAAAACAGATTAACTCTTGATGAGATCATGCCATGTCAGATTTAGAGCTACAATAGGAAGATTAAAAATGTATTTGACTACTTTAAGAAGAAAAAAAAGTTAAATACCTAAAAAAAATGGCAAGTTGGATGCTGGCAACAATAAAACCACATCCCATTGGGAAAAGAAGTTCGGAGTGGGATGTTGGCAAAAATAACACACGCACAAATAAATAGTAGGTCACTTGGTACATACAGTCACAGATACAAAAATAACCAGACTCACTACTTGTACATGTTACAATGAACATTATACATGTACTATAAGCGCTTTTAGCATACAAGTATTAGATTGTACAAAGTAAAAATTCAAATAAATACCTCCCATTGTCCCTCCCTCCCATAACAACAACAATTATCTCACGAGTGTTTGCTAGGCTTACTAATAGGGTTTAATCCTTAGATAATTCCATATCTTACCAATCTAAACATGAAAATGTCATATATACCCAAAATACAATTTTTAAATGCATGATGTACAATGCATTTAAAGCATGTTTCGGGTAAATATGACATTATCATGTTTTAGTTGGGTAAATATGGAATTGCCCCAATCCTTATATTTGAACGGTCTATCATGAGTTTTAATTTTTGCTAAGCGTTTGGTTTAGCTTATATAACTAATAAGGTAAAACTCTAAAGAAAAATACATAAAAATAAAATAGATGTAATTATTAAACGAGAGTATATAAATGTTTTTATATAATATTCTTATATAAGCCCACCATTCTTTATGCAAGCGACAAAGTTTAGGATTATCAAAAAGCCCTTATATAAGCTCATAAGTCTGATATATAAGTTTAGCTAAACACTTAGTTTTGGCTTATTTAACACATATAAGCCATATATACATCATATAAGCTTAGCCAAACACATCCTTAGCCTATCATCCACCATTAAACCGGATTCAAACCCGAGCCAAATAAGTTGAATTATATCATTTTAATTTAAATTTTTACTGAATTATATGAGTTTTCAGCAACAAAATAATAATAATAATAGTAATCCAAGTGAGATCGCTGCCCCCAAACTTATGAAGAAACTGGCAGATATATATTTCACGCGTGTTACTCAAACGGATGAATCCTCTTTTTCTCTATCTACTCAACAAATGGCTTTATGGAAATCTCAGATGGAGGACCATACTTCTGATTGGCTTAGGGTGGTCCCGATCTCGATCGGCAGACTATGAATGGTAGGACATACCGGTGTGTGCTATGCTATCGATTGGGTGTTCCTTTATTTTCTATTCAGATGCCATGTCCAGCGTGTTCCGTGGTCTTTACGGGGATATTTATGGGGACCATGCTGCTTTGTGCCGTATGATGATAACATCAAATAGTCCCGATTATAAGTGTCAATTTCCTCTGATAATGCTTGTAATTTATATCATTTATATGGATTTACGCTTGTTTTCCATTGTTTTCCACTTTCGTAAATTACGAGCATTAGAGCTAAAGAGACGCGAAACTGGAGAAATATCTAAAGATTTATCACAGTATGCTACTTTGAAGAAGTTACGGCAGAATCATCTCTCACATTACGCCGCAACTCATTAGTGCGGACCTTAAAACCAACTTCTCAGGAGGTTACGGCAGAATCTTCCCAAAGGTTACGACGTAACTATATTAGGTCAAATGAGGTTCCACGCCGATACTTACGCTGTAACTACTGCATCAATCTACTTACGTGAATCGAAGCTTATTGAAGACTACGGCAGAACCACTCATTAGGTTACCCGTAACCACCAGATCTAGTGCATTATTCGAAGAAATAAAAGGTTATGGCATAACTCCTATATTGGTTACGCTGTAACCCAGATCTGGCCTATAAATACCCCACGAATTCCAGCATTTCTATTCATCCCATTCCACACACAATACTCAGAGAAAGTGGGAAAAGCTCAAGGCGGTCTAGAGGAGCATACGGAGTCGTCTGTGGGGAGAAATCACTCCCTACCTATAAGCATTAGCGTTTATATTGGGTTATGGTACAGAAAAGTTACTAAAGTTTCTCAAAAATTTATCCTAAGTTACTATAGTTTCATTTTGTTCATCTAGGTTACTCAACTTTGAAACTTTGTTCAATCAGGTCACTGAACTTATAAAATTATACATTCAGGTTACTAAACTTTGACAGTCTGTTCACTCTGGTTACTGAACTTATCAAAAAATATACGTTCAGGTTACTTGACTAACACTAAATTTATCGAAGTGTATGCTCCCGAAAGTTCATTAACCTAAGTGAACAAAATGAAACTATAGTAACTTTAGACAAAATTTTGGAAAACTTTAGTAACTTTTCTGTACCATAACCCTTTATATTTCTTTTACTTTCAATTCATGTATTTCGTACCTTTGAATATTGAATTGGTTTGCATGATTAATATGAGCGGCTAAGCACCTCTGGTGCCGCCTAGTTATGATTCCTTAATTGTTTTATTTGTGTTTACTTTACTTCCGTACAATTATTTCTAAGTGTATGCATGCATAGTTTATTGGTAGCCACCCTTGGTTCGGTAGTTTTGAATGCGATAGAGGCCAATTCCTAGGAGATATGACCAATCCCTAGGTGAGCGGATCGAGACGTAGGGTAAGATATGATAAACTGACGACCCTTTCTACTTGTGCGATTTGACCAACTGATCACCTATCGTTTGGATGAACTTAAGAATTAGGGGGTGCATGTCTAAGTTCCTAATGGCCGGCATCACTATTATAAATCTAGCATGTATCGGTACTTATTGACTGGGCTTAGGGACCGAAACAACAGACTTATGACTGCGGCCTGATTTCTCCTACGATGGCATCTTTGCTGATAGGTTAGGGCGAATTGACCAAATGTTGTCCTCTCGACTTTGACCCCACCAAGTAATTCAAGTAAGTAGACGTAGACATAACTAGCTAGGAGGATTAACTAGGTTAGCACCACTCTCCCTATTGATTTCCCTTTACCATTTATTTGCTTTTATTTGCTTTATTCTACTTTAGTAGTTTAATTAATTCCCTCTGTCGAAACCATTATTAACTGCAGGACACCTAGACTTAGTAATAATCCAACACACATAGCTCTTGGGACGACCTCGGCTTTGACGATTAACACTACACACGACCGTACACTCGTTAGTGCATTAGGGTAGACCATAGGTATAACGAGTAATTATAAATATTAAAACCTCGTCAGAAAACTGCATCATGGCATTATTGGTATTAAGCATCGGCATAACGTGGTGCGCGATACCTTGGTTGACATCTGTTCTCGATCCGATTTCAGATCGTAAAGAAGTTGACATCGGGCTTAGTGGGGAAAGGGACAAACCCTTACGTCCGGCTGATATGTTACTCTACTCATGGGATGGAGGGCTTGATGTATGTGTTGATTTGACTGGGTCATCGCCCTTGACGCAAACTGGTATGGTTGATTTTGTGCCTGGTCGTTATTGTCTCTGTGGTCAGCACAACGTGAACGCCAAATATGGCTAAGTGCGCAGATATTGATATGGGTTTTTCCCTTCTCATTCTCTTTTGGGGAACTTGAGAAGGATGTTGTGACCTTACCGAAGCGAATCCAAAGTTCTCGATGACCCAAAGATATTAGAGACGTGCTGCTTCCTATCTTTAGTGATTAACTTTTCTAGCTAGAGGGAGGTGAGCCCAGTTAGTATTTCGGCTTCCCACTAACTTCTTTTAAATCCTTTGAGTTTCTAATAAAAGTGATAATAATAATAATAATAATAATAATAATAATAATAATGATAATAATGATACTAATAATAATAATAATAATAATAATAATAATAATAATAATAATAATAATAATAATATGTGTCCAAATGTGAAGAAAACGCTTACAAGTTCATTCCATTTGCTTTTTCCACATTTGGGGAGCTTGACGCGGAAGATTTGGATACACTTTCACGCATCAAGGCTGTTGTTGTTAGCCACTCGAATAATGTCAAGAGTGGTGCTTTTATTTTTCATAGATTAAGTTTTTGTATCCAGAAAGGAGTGGGAGCCCAACTAGTGTCTCGGCTTCTCACCAATTTCTTGTAAAATCCTTTTAGTTTTCTAATGAAGTGATGTTTTATAAATAAATAAAAAATAAATAATAATAATAATAATAATAATAGAGGTGGGGCTAGGTTTCGTATCCCCCAATAACTTTTGAATCCTATGAGTTTTTAATAAAAGTGTGATTTATAATAAAAAAAAAATAATAATAATAATAATAATAAAGCATAAAATATATTTATATTTATTTTATGAAAGATATAATTATGTGAATTTGGTTTCTAGTTCATTTTCATTTTGCCAAAATCATATTTAAACCGAAACCCGAATATTTAACTCTGGTATTTTGGCAAATTTCTTCTCTTTTCCAGTTGGGGTGTGATTTTGGCAATTTCAGTTACAAATTAATATGGAAAAAGGATGTTGTAATTTCCGAGTTACAAGAGAAACATACTAAAGTGGCAATATCTTTTTTCCCGACGGCTATGCACACCATAAAAAAAAGTTACTTGCCAGATAAATTTAAAATATTTGCATGTCTTACGCCTTTAAGTCACGTCTTAAAAACCTAAACCGTTTGCTTTGGAGTTCAGTTTCGATTTTAGCTAAAAAGCGCAAACCATGCACACCATATAGAAAAGGAAAAATAGAAATAATAGATTAGCTTATTTGTCACCTATACCAAATTGCTAGAGTGACTAAGAAAAACTACAAACAATAGATAATGCATAAACCCTTAAAGCACATATGAATGGAAAAAGAAGTACAGAGTGAATATTTTAGTTCGGTTTCAGATTCTTCCAAAAACCGAACCGTACGCAACCAGCTATAACACTGGAAAAAAACCGAAACCATTTAAGGCTTCGATTTTAATTAAAAAGTGGGCAACTATGAAAGAAAGAAAAGAAATAATTTACTTGTGACAGACACCAAATTGCTAGAGTCGGTAACAAAACCTACTAGCAATACACAATGTACAAATACTTAAAGCACATATGAATGGCAAAAGTAGGATGTTGGCAAAAATAAGACACGCACGCATAGCATGTACAGATACAAAATTACCACAAGCGGTCCACTTGTACATGAAACGATGCACATTGTACAAGTACTAAACGGGCATATTATGTAAGCATATAATATCTGTGTGGAAAAAGTAAAAATTACAAATAAATAAAAACTCCCTCCACTATCTATCTTCCTCTCTCATCTCTAACAAAATTCTGTTACAAACGCCATTTTCAGTTTCTCTGCAACTCCTTTTCTTTTAACTCCTTTTCTCCCAAAATTTGGTACGTAAATTCTTCGTCTCTGTTCTTTGCTCATATTTAAAGTGTTTCTGACATCATCATTAGTGTTTTTTGTGTTTCTGTTGCATAATTAGTTAGTGATTATGTTAATTTTGATTATATAATGAAGGAACTGTATATTGATTAGATTAATTTCTGTCGCTACATAATTTTGTGTTCGATCATTAAGTTTTGTATAATCACACGCTCACACCTCTTTCTGTTGTAATATCTAACCGTGAGCTGTGTGGCTTCTTCAAATATTGGCAATTCTTCTGGATCTTGTCACAATTTTGATGCAATATGCACGACGTGGAAGTTTGTTAAAAGTGGCACAACATTGATGCAATGTGCTGCAGTTGGCAAAATGGTTTGGTCGGTTGGGTGGTTAATAGGTCAAAATGAGTCTAGTTAAGCACTTTTTTGTTCGATCTTTTAAGTTCTTTAACATGTTTGTGATAAAACATAAACTGAATCAGCCTATTCGTAAGTAAATTGCGTCAAAATTATTGCATTTATGATGAGTGCTCTTGAATGCTATTCAGGGATGAGATTATAATCATGTTGTTGTTTAGCTTTTCCACGTTTAGCTTTTCGACATTTCTATTAGACTTTGTTAATTTTGAGATATTAGTAGCTTTAAGTTTGAATTCAACTAACTTGCTAATTATAGCTTATTCTCATTTTAATAGATACTTAACGTGAACGATCATGGCGTTTGCTAGTCTATTGTCTGACGGATTTTCAGAATTGGTTATAAAGAATAACACCTTAAAGCTGGAGGTTACAAACTTAACTCAGGAACTTGATGACTTGAGTAAAAAATATCAAGGGTCACAGGATATCATCAGGTCTCTCTGGTCCAAGAATCAACAGCTTGAAAATGAAAAGATAAAACTAGAGACGAAAAAGGTGGAAATTCAGTCCGATTTAGCGCAAAAGGAATTGGAAAATGGTGACCTGCTAGAGATGAACACACAGCTAAACAGGGAATTTCAGTCTCAAAAGAAGAAGTTGCAAAATAGAATTGAAGAACTGGTCAAAGAGTGCTATGCAGTAAATAAAAAATGGAGTGCTACTCAGAGTGAACTTGGTGAATTAAGGAGGAGGTTTGAGGTAAAATGTGTAGACAATAAGAGATTGAAATCTGAAGTCGAAGAGTTGAGTATGAAAGAGGATTTTTTTGAGCAAGAGATGGACAGAGCTAAGTCTCTAGAGGAGAAGTTGAATGAGCAAAAAAAGTTTTTTATGAGTTCGGAGTTGTTGGAAGATACAATTGAGAGTCTGAAAGTAGGTGAGAAGAATGTGATAGAAGCAATGGAAGAGAAGGTCAAAAATATGGAAATGGCAAACAAGAAGGTGATTGAAGAAATACAAAGGGCACACAATTTACAAATGCTGGCAATAAGGGGTGATCAAGAAAACAAAGCGAGCGTGTTAATGGAGTTGCAACGCAAGGTAGAGGCTTTGGAAGCACAGAACCATATGCTTGCGCAGCCTAGTGAATGATAACTGTGAGACTGAACTGACAATACAAAGATGGTGTTTGTTTAGTTTTCTGATAAAATGACTCTTCTATTTCTAGTGGTTTCTGTTTGAAAGTGTTGGATATAATCAAGCATGTCTTTACTTCCGGATTGAGATCATAATTTGACATCTGTACATCTTTCCATTGTTCTATATTAGAATTAGTTATTATATTTGCAGACGATGTAGGTAAAACTAAAGCTGAACCTGGCATACTGGTCCTTTTGGAACCGGGTCTACTACTTAAACTTGGCAAGACTGTTTGACCAAGATTAATTTGAACCTTCGCAAATCCAACATAAACAAAAGATAAAGTCAACAATGAAATGAAAAATCAAACAACCAATACTATGCCCCACGTTCTATTTTTCAGTGTGCTGATATTCTGTTAAGAGTTAAGACACTTCAAGACCTTTAAATAAAGATCTTTTACAAATCGAAACACAAATCATCATTGATCTATAAGAAGCTCAACTTCTTTTAACTTTACGAAACTCTTAGAGAAAATTTATAAAATTACGAAAAATTGCACAAAAGTATATCCAACTTATGCTCAATTTCAATTCAAGAAACTTTACTTTTTTTTTCTTCTTAAATTTAGTGTACTCAACTACTTTTTAATTGCATGTAAGACATATAACGGATTTTCAAAAAATTATGATTTACCCCAAATAACACTCATAGTCTATTTCATACGTTTTGTACATTTTTATACTTTTCATCAATTTTTATACGTTTTCGTTCGTTTTCATACGTTTTTGTCCACTTTGAAACATTTTCATCCGTTTTTATGCATTTCCGTCTGGTTTTTTTCCGTTTCCATACGTTTTCGACCGTTTTTATACGCTTTCATACGTTTTTATTCATTTTTATACGTTTTCATACGTTTTGGTCTATTTTTATACGTTTTCGCCCGTTTTTATGCGTTTTCGTCTGGGTTTGTTTCCGTTTTCAAACGTTTTTGTCCGTTTTTATACGTTTTCATCCGTTTTTATAAGCTTTCGTTTGTTTTCATACGTTTCATCCGTTCTTTTATAGTTATACTTTTTTTATGTTTTCATATGTTTCGCCCGCTTTCTTATGTTTTTGTTCATTTTTATATGTTTTCAGTGCTGATGTTATGTTAAGACACTTCAAGACCTTTAAAGATCTTTTACAAATCGAAACACAAATCATCATTGATCTATAAGAAGCTCAACTTCTTTTAACTATACGAAACCTTTAGAGAAAGATTTATAACAATTAGGAAAAATTGCACAAAAGTATATCCAACTTATGCTCAATTTCAATTCAAGAAACTTTACTTTTTTTTTCTTAAATTTAGTGTACTCAACTAATTTTTAATTGCATGTAAGACATATAACGGATTTTCAAAAAATTATGATTTACCCCAAATAACACTCATAGTCTATTTCATACGTTTTGTACATTTTTATACTTTTCATCAATTTTTATAAGTTTTCGTTCGTTTTCATACGTTTTTGTCCACTTTTAAACGTTTTCGTCCGTTTTTATGCATTTCCGTCTGTTTTTTTCCATTTCCATACGTTTCGACCGTTTTTATACGCTTTCATACGTTTTATTCATTTTATATGTTTTTATACGCTTTGGTTCGCTTTATACTCGCTTTTATGCGCGCTGTCGGGTTTGTTTCGCTTTCAAACGCTTTTTCCTTTCGCTTTTTACGTTTTCATCCGTTTTTATACGTTTTGATCCGTTTTTATAAGCTTTCGTCTGTTTTCATCCGTTCTTATATAGTTTATACTTTTTTTATGTTTTCATATGTTTCACCCGATTTCTTACGTTTTTGTTCGTTTTTATATGTTTTCAGTGCTGATGTTATGTTAAGACACTTCAAGATCTTTAAAGATCTTTCACAAATCGAAACAAAAATCATCATTGATCTATAAGAAGCTCAACTTCTTTTAACTATACGAAACCCTTAGAGAAAGATTTATAACAATTAGGAAAAATTGCACAAAAGTATATCCAACTTATGCTCAATTTCAATTCAAGGAACTTTACTTTTTTTTTTCCTTAAATTTAGTGTACTCAACTTATTTTTAATTGCAATGTAAGACATATAACGGATTTTCCAGTTATTTTATAATGAAAAAATTTTGATTTACCCCAAATAACACTCATAGTCCATTTCATACGTTTTGTACATTTTTATACTTTTCATCAATTTTTATACGTTTTCGTTCGTTTTCATACATTTTTGTCCGCTTTTAAACGTTTTCGTCCATTTTTATGCGTTTCCGTATGTTTTTTTCCGTTTCCATACGTTTTTCGACCGTTTTTATACGCTTTCATACGTTTTTATTCATTTTTATACGTCTTTATACGTTTTGGTCTATTTTTATACGTTTTCGTCCATTTTTATGCGTCTGGGTTTGTTTCCGTTTTCAAACGTTTTTGTACGTTTTCATCCGTTTTTATACGTTTTGATCCGTTTTTATAAGCTTTCACCGCTTTCATACGTTTTCATCCTGCTATATAGTTTATACATTTTTTATGTTTTCATATGTTTTCGCCCGTTTTCTTACGTTTTTGTTCGTTTTTATATGTTTTCAGTGCTGATGTTCTGTTAAGACACTTCAAGACCTTTAAAGATCTTTTACAAATCGAAACACAAATCATCATTGATCTATAAGAAGCTCAACTCTTTTAACTATACAAAACCCTTAGAGAAAGATTTATAGCAATTATGTTATACTCTTTCTCTCGTTCGTTAAAAGAAACACAAAAACAAACAAACAACCTACCTGAGATCCTGTCAAGATATTAGACGAAAACTATCATTAACATAAAGGAGAAGGAGTTTATTTTGGAGGGATAAGGCAGATGAAGTTGGATAGATAAGGAGAATACGTAACTGCGTATATTTAGGGTATAACGTAATTAGGGTTGTGTTATGTGAAGTGTGAGCTTATATAACCGATATTGGGGTTGGATATTGGTGTGATGGTGATTTGGGCTACTATGAGGACTACACAAAAAATATAGTATGTCAAAAGGTTTTAATCGTCTATTATTTGGGCCATTCGAAATTCTATTAACAAAAAGGGTTGGGCTGTTTGTGTTAAAGCTGTATTTGTTAGACAAAAAGGGGTGAGAAAAAAAACTGAAAAGAACAAATAAACCAAAAATCAAAATCGAACCGAACCGAACTGAAAAAAACCAAATCGAACTAAAAACCGAACCGAATTTGCTAAAACCGAATCGAACTACTAATTCGGTTCTCGGGTTGGATATGGCTTTGCCAAACTGAACCAAAAACCGAATTCATATATACATATATATATGTAGAGTAGGGATCCAGTGAGAAGTAAATTAAAATAAGAAGTGGTGAGAAGTGACCAAAACCACACATTTGAGATGCAACGACTTGCATTAGATGCATTTCTATTCATATAGATGCAACATCTTGAGTTTCGAAAGTTAATTTGATGTATAGATGGTGCAAATTGATTTTCATGATTTTGGCACGCAAGAGGAACAAAAACAAGAGAAATCATGAAATGAATCTAATATAATGTGATATGATCCTGATTAAAAGCTAAAAAACACACTATGGTGCTGTTAAGACATATAAGATTATAGGGATGCATCTAATTTAGGCGGTGCATCGTATTTCGGGTTATAGTTCTTCTTATTACTTCTTATTTTAAGTAATCTTCTTATTTGATCCTAACTCTCTCTCTCTCTCTCTCTCTCTCTCTCTATATATATATATATATATATATATATATATATATATATATATATATATATATATATATATATATATATATATATATATATATATATATATATATAGGTTAGGGTTAAAATGAAAAGTTTCTTATAATGAAAAGAATGAGAAGCATGTGAGTGACATATGTGTCACCTGCCACATCACCATGCCATGTTATTTAATACATGTGACATGTAATTCTCCTTCACCCCACCACTCACCATAATAATAATAAAAAATTAACAAAAAAAAAAATAAAATTCCACAAAAACCTCAAAAAACCCCCACAAAAAATTTTTCCCCAAAAAACAAAAAATTTGGGCACAAAAAAATTCCGCCAAAAATTCCGCCAAAATTTATTATCTGCATCACAGTTATAAAATATCCGCATCACAATTATAATTGTGATGCAGTAACTTATAATTTTAATGCACTAAAATCATGATTATGATGCAAGAAATTTATAACCGTGATGCAAAGAACTTATAACCTTAATGCACTAATAAGTTTTGGTGTGTCTTTATTATAAGTTAATAGTTCAGTGCATCAACTATGATGCACTAAAATCAAGGTTATAACCTTAAATACACAAAAATCATGATTGTGATGCAATAACTTTATAACTGTGATGCAGTAATTTATAACCTTAATACACTAAAATCATAATTGTGACGCAGTAACTTATAACCTTAATGCACTAATAAGTCTTGGTGCATCTTTATTATAAGTTACCGCATCATAGTTAATAGTTAAGTGCATCAACTATGATGCACTAAAATCAATGTTATAACATTAATGCACTAAAATAATGATTGTGATGCAAAGAACTTTATAACTGGATGCAAGAATTTATAACCTTAATGCACTAAAATTATGATTTGTGATGCAAGAACTTTATAACTGCGTGATGCAAGAAAAAAATTGGCGGGAAAAAATTTTGCCCAAAAAATTTTTTTTTTGGAATTTTTTCCTTGGGGTAAGTGGGGGGGGTGGGCGTGGGGGTATGGTGATGTAGCATGATGATGTGGCAAAGGTGACACATGTCACCTCCACATGCCTTCTCATTCTTTTCATTCTAAGAAACTTTTCATAATAACCCAAACCTATATATATATATATATATATATATATATATATATACATTATATATAAGAGGAGGCATGCCACATATTATTCCACGTGGCATCCCATAATGCCACGTCATAAATCCATGTCATCGCATTTTATCCACGTAAGCAAGTATTTGTTAATTAAATTCGGAATAATTTTTGTCCACGTAAGCAAGTATTTATTAATTAAATTCGGAATAATTATTTTACTAAAAAATTCGGATTTTTTTTTTATAAATTTTGCCACTTGCAAGGATTGAACCTAGGGCGTTGGTAATATTAACAAGCATGATAACCACTAGACCAACAGATTAAATCTTGTAAATCCAAATTTATAAACTTATGCAACACCCTAGACCATCAAAGAAAAAAAAAACTAAATTATTAAAAATAATAAAACTGCACGTAATAGTTTTTTCTTAATAAGAGCTAATGTTAACTCTTTTTATTCATTCATCGCTCCTTCATCTCAACCCTAGAACTAATAAAATCTCCATGCCTCCATATTGAACCACCATCATGTGTTAATGAAGCTGATGATCTCATCTATCGGAAATCAAGTTTATACACTTATACAATAACTAAGAAGTCATGGTTACATTATTAATTTATTGAGGATGCAGGTATCTACTGTACTATAGTTTGAATTTCCAATAAGAACATTTATGTATTCTATTGCAATCACAGGATACGTTTAATGAACCAAATGCAGTAATGGAACCATGATGAAACTTTGGTACATAATATACATTATTAATTCACTTATGTATTCAATTCCAAATACGTATTCTATTTAAAATCAGTCGTACGTATTATATTTGGTTTGTATGAATATGTCTCACTAAATAATATTTTATTGCAGTATATTAATATTTTTGTATATAAATATGAATCTTTGTATCGTGGTTTTTAGTTTTTGGTTTCTGTCTGTGCAGGGAAGTTTCACAGGCCCAAGATTTAACTGCTCGGATTCCAGCTTACATAGATCAAACCCTAAACTTGCTTTATATATGTTATTCTTTTGAGTTTTTAGGATCCTTTTACAAGCTCATTCTCAAGCATGAGTGATCACCATAATTCTACATATATATGTTGTTCATTACTGCAATATCTAAACATGAAAATGTCATATATACCCAAAATACAAGTTTTGAATGCATGATGTACAATGCATTTAAAGCATGTTTTGGGTAAATATGACATTATCATGTTTAAATTTGGTAAATATGGAATTGCCCAAACTTTATTTTATAGATTGATTTTTACACTCATAGCAGAATTCACTATGTTCAACCCTTTGATAAAGCAAAGGTAAAAGGTATGAGATTCACTAACTAATGAAGAGGTTTCAAAAATGGACATATGAAGAGTCGATTTTTTTAATCAACTTGCAGACAGATGATTTTAAAAAGGCGATTGACTATATGGCTGCCCAAACCTTGAGATGTGTTGCTTTTGCGCACCTACCTTCCACTGGATGGATATATTATGCCCACAAGTGAAGAAGAACTCCTTTGATATATGATTGATAATATCATATGATTGTTTTATATATACGAATAATATCATATGATTGTTTTTTATATGATTGTTTTTTTATATATATGATTGTTTTTTGACAATTGTGATTTGTTGCACACTATGAAAACAGCAACAGTTTAACTACAATAAAAGAAAAATAAAAAAAGCTCACTAAATCCATTCTCATAAATTATCTAGATTCACGGTTGTTTGTTATATGTAGTCAATTTTCCTGTTGTATGATCTCCTTTGCAACGCCGAACTCCGTTAGATGTCTGAAGGAGAAAGGAATGACACCACTATAGCTTACTGCTAATGACCCAGTCCACAATTAGGATAAGAATCCACTTGGCGGTTGTATGTTGCATGAAATCTTGAAAAGAACCACATGTTCCAGAGACATACATCACTATGTGCTGTGCTAGGTGAAGAAAATAATGGTAAGGGCATACTTAACAGTAATTTACTATTGATATCAAAACAAAAGCAAGTGTAAAAAAATGGTACAGCAACAACAATATCAGTTGACAGTAGCATATATTTGTATTAGTAACTATGCTGCGTCTACAAGAAGTATGATGCTTATAAAACTCATTTTATTTGTGACCATATGTAAATCGTAGCGAGACACACAAAAAAGACCAGGTTGGGTTGCCCCAAAACTGTTTTTGTCCAGTTTTACTATGAGTCGTGTGTTAAACATGATTACACGAAGACTATATTATTGCAAGTTGCAACATCAATCTGATATTTTGGAGGTTTTTGACCATAAGGGATGCTTAACAATTAACTTTGGAGACTTTTAACAGTGGCCTATTTCTTTTTAGCTATTTATAGTGTACCCAATTTAACCCGTTTGAGATAAAAGCAAAGCCCCAATTGACTCATCATTGCCATCTCTAGATACACATACAAAGTATGAGATCTTTGGACTAAATTTCTTTGAAAAAGTTGACATATGACAAGGCAGATGAAGAGGATGCAGTGAACATGTATCAACTGGCAAGCAACATGCTCTGTGTTCTTACGTTCTCTCATCTTTCTTCTACCAAACAAAGTCATATAAGATAAGTCATTTATCGGGCTCTTACATCTTTAAGAATGGAGAGTATCGGTCTCTCTCATAGTGTAATTATAAAAACTAGAGAGGGGGATTTTAACTCATTTATGTATGTAGGTAGCACATAACCTAACTCAAACTCCTGGATCTGTCACTTGTAACACCAGTTCATGATAGCAACAAAGAGTGTAGTTTCTTTTTACTTTTCTTTTTTATTTGTAGGTTGAATTGGCAACATTCGGAGAAGATTGGCTGAAGTTAATTCTTTCAAACACATGCATCGAAGAACCATACTTTACACCCCTCTTCTCAAACTTGACATATGCTCCCCCTGAAAGTGTTGATGGTAGTTTGCCCCATGATTATACCTTCACACATGATCAATCTTTCTTAATGAGCATTCTATCACAGGTGATAAACGAGCAAATAGAACATATTAAAGTTTCCAAGGTTTTTGCTCTTGATGTTTTTAACATACTAAAAACCACTCTGGAGGTTCTTAGTTATGATTCCCGAGCAAAATCAAGTCTTCCAACAGATTCTTTCAATGTAAATACTCTTGGATATGCTCTCTGCATACTAAGAGATATTTGTGCATTTGATGGTAATGTGGATATTATTGAGTCGTTATTATCATTAGCGCTTGTCCAATTGCTTTTAGATTTGCTTTGTGAGCTCGAGCCTCCTGCAATAATTAGGAAATCATTGGAACAGGGTGAGAATCAAGATACTACAAAATATTTAGGTTAGTTATGCCCTTAAAGGATTTCTTAGTGACATTGTGGCGGTTATTGGGAATTGTGCCTATAAAAAGAAGCATGTTCAAGATGAGATAAGAGAGAAAAATGTGATTCTATTAATGTTGCAGCAATGTGTTACGGATGATGAAAATCCGTTCTTGCGTGAGTGGGGTATATGGGGTGTGAGGAATTTAATGGAAGGGGATGTTGAAAACCAACTGGTAGTTAGTGAATTGCAAATTCAAGGATTAGTCAACTTGCCAGAATTTGCAAGAATGGGGGCTGTGAGTGGATGTGGATCCGCAGGCTCGACGTGCAAAGCTTGTAAATACTGGTGAACATATTCATCAGGTACCCTACTACATGATCTATCCTTTTAAAATATATTTGGTACACAAATGATCCTGTTTTGTTAACGATGATTTTTCTTTTTGATATCCTCAATATTGACTGCATTTCTGTTAATTAGATGATAAATTTGACAACAAAGGTGTAATTATAGAGGAGTGTGTATATAACCATGAAGGTTTAATAACCAGCCTTTCTAATTTAAAGAAGTTTACGGCCATTTACTGCTTTCATCTACCTTCGAAATTTTCATATAGCAGCATAAATTACATTGTTGTCATCATTTTTCTTTTTGTTGACATCAAGTTTTGGATCAATTTAGAGTGAATTTTCCACTAATTTACTTAACACCGGGTTGATTTGGGTAATATTTTATCTCAAACAGGTCACCTAAAAGCCTTAGTTAAAAAACGTAACGGGTCAAATTAGATGAACAGGGTAAATGGGTTGATAGCTCCCAAAATGTATTTAATGAATATAACCTCATAATTGCTTCATTTGAAGTTTAAATTACTACTGTAAAAATGTAGTTTGGTAAAAAAAATCAGATCAACACATTATTTGTCAAATATAATAAAAGTGAAGGAAAAAGCGTTGCCACCCTAATCATTTTGACAAGTAAAAAATTAATTATTTCGATCCGAATCGGATATCTGTGACCGAACCCACCAGACTCATTTTGCCACTTTTAGGTCTCATTATAGTACCTCTTTAGGTGTGTCACTTTTTGTTGCTTGTAAGTTGAGTGAAGTTTTGCATATAACTTACATATTGGTTTCAACTTTCAACTAATAAACATACACATTTTGTTCTAAATGATGTGTTCATTTAATGCTTCAAAACTTGTGCCACCATGGCACAAGTTAGAAAAACCCTTAAAAGTGGAAGATAAATGTGAATGGATATATGAATAGCAAATTTTTATGCTTCAGTTTCTATGATTAGCTACTGACTCAAGAAGGTTTGTATGTGCAGGTGAGTGATGCCCCAAATTTTATGTGAGGGATGAAGTTGCAAGCAACCAAGCACCTATCCAAGATACTAGGAAGTAGGAATTTTGAATGCTTTTACTGTACAAGACATTTGTCAAATGCTGCAATTTTCATGAGCTAGATGTTATTTATTGCAACAATAAATATAAACTATAATATTTAACTAGATGTTATTTACATGGGCGGGCATGATTTATAACTATCGTTGACCTGCATGGCACACCTATGTTATAGTTTAAGAAATACTAATAATTTTTGATTATTATCGATACAAATTATGGTTAGCTGCGCGCCCACCCTGTTCAACCAACCACCGTTTCTTACAGCTTCAGCTAATATGTTGCACCCTCCTAATCCTATAATGAACCAATCACCCATAAACGCTCCAAACCTATCTTCTGGTCTTGGTGCACATCAAATGCATCAACACCCGTATCCACCATATCATGGCCAACAGCACTATCAACAATCTTAACCATTTTTCGGTCACGTTCCGCCAGAGTTTGACCAGTCTTCTAGGGATTTTAAAGGTCTGTCCGGGCCACTTACTTTTGATGTTGCATGTGAGATGAATAATGTGCTCAACAGCCTCACAGGCACCAAAGAATCAATTAAAGGAGCCAAAATGTGATTCATGCAAGGTTCAACATTTGCACCGGCTCTAGCAGAGGAACTTAGGGATCGTGTTTTTCCTCTGGATGACCCGGAAAGACAGCTGCATATAATTTACCTTGCCAACGACATTCTGTTTGACAGGTATAACTAATAATTTTGTTTATTGAGTTGTGAGTTAATCTTGAATTGTAATACTAGGATATGCTTATGCTATGCATATATTTTGTGTTGGAAACTGCAGCTTGCATAGACGTGCCAACCCTCATGAGATCGATAATGAGGCACTCGCATTTAGGCATGTTTTAGGTTCCATGCTTGGAAGAATTTACCATAACCCTTTAAACAAGGATGAAAATTGTTAACCTGTTAATTATGTTAAGATCAAAGTTAGAATAATCTTATTATTTAGTATATACTTTTAAGACAATATGTGTATTATTATTTTTATGTCCTAAGTATGCATATGGGCTAGAATGTACCAAAACGACCCATTGCATTAAAAAAGTTATTTAGGCAGTTATTTTTGTTTGTAGTTATATCCTCAAACGACACAACGATTACTTGTAACTGTCATTTGGATAATGGTGTCGTTTGGGAACATATAAATAGGTCATTTGTTGTAAACAAACATATCAATTCACTATCAATAATATTACTTTTGTTGCTGTAAACTTTGTCCAAAATATTACTGTTACATTGCATTTAAATACCACACACACAAACACAGATTACTATGACCATTTACAATCACTTGTATCAATCAAAACGTGTTGGCAGTAAACCTGGCCAGCATTGGTATCAGAGACAAGGAAGAACAAGATCATGGGAAAGGCCAACACCAAAGATTGACCAAGGAATCTACTCTGGTAGATATCTGTTCAGAGAAACACCATCCAGACTTGTCAAATGGTCTGCAAGAAAGAAGAGCATCACTCCTAAAGGAAAAGAGATGCTTGTCAAGAAAGTACTTGAAAACCAGGCCTTCAATTCTTCTCAGTTGGCACAAACCCAAAAGGTGGAGACTGCAAAGAAAACAAAGAAAGAGAAGAAAGCAAGTTGCTATATCTGTAGAGAGAGAGGACATGCATACTGGGCATGTGAATGTAGAAAGAGGATTGCAGCAATAGAATTGCAACAAGAGGCAACCACAGATAAGCAAGTGCTTGAAGAAGAGGCGAAATTTCCAGAGAAAATCAATGTAGAAGCAGATTACATGATTCAAGGATCAACTGACAAGACATGGAATGATGTGTGGTTTGTGAGCAGTACATACAAACATCACCTATGCCAAAGTAGAATTCAATTCAAACGAATTGATTATAAATTCAAAATGATTTGCAAAGAAGAAAAGGAGAAAAAATTCATATTTTCTTATGGGGTAGGTGATGCTGTGGTAAATACAGAAGATGGAGATATCATAATTCAAGATGTCCAATACACTCCTGAAGTGTCCATAAATGTGCTTAGTTATGATCTTTTAGAAGAACAAGGATATATGGTGAAGATAGAAAAAAACATGTGCATTGTAAAGAACATGTTTGATGAGAACACTGTGGAGACATATAAGGAACAAGGAAAAGGCAACAATGAACAAGAGTGGAGTCCAATCAGAGAGCACAACAAATATTTGGAAGATTACTTTGAGTCTTTGGACCCAAAGGATGAATGCTCATTGGTTAAGGGACTGGAAGAACTAAACTGGAACAAGGAGGACACCCAAGATTATGTGGACAATGACTACATAAGTTGGAATGGGACCTTATATGCCCTCAAGGTAAATTCGTTCAATAGGTTTTTATCTTTTATGAATTTACTCAAGAAAAACGGAAAGTTTTTAGAATTGGTGAAGTGGTTCTACTTAGTGCATCTTAACTATGATACACTAGACATGATACCACCTGTTATTCAAGGAAAAGAGATAGATTTGCTAAGTTTGCACAAGATAGTAGACGAATTTGGTGGATATGTGGCACTCACTTTGAGTGACAAATGGAAAGGCATTGCAAGCATACAAGGATTATCAGTTGATGATGATGAAGCCATAAAAGCTTGTTACAGAAAGTTCATAGATCTTATAAGTGTTTACCATGAGACTGCAAGAATGCCTAGTGTTGAGAAAACAAGAGAAGTGGGAGAGTGCAGTAGATATGCAGAAAAGAAGGACCCACAAGGCTGGAAGAATTGTGCAGCAGAAGATGGATCACAAGAAGAAGAGATGAACAACTATGGTGTTAGAAAGTATGGCAATGAAGAAAAGGATGCAGCCCATAGCACAAGCAGTCAAGACAACAGTGATTATGAGATCATTGTTTGAAGAAATGGAAGCAAATCTCACTCAAGAAGTTTGATCTTAAAATAATTAGGAGGGAAATGTTAACCTGTTAATTATGTTAAGATCAAAGTTAGAATAATCTTATTATTTAGTATATACTCTTAAGACAATATGTATTATTATTTTATGTCCTAAGTATGCATATGGGCAAGATTATACCCAAACGACCCATTGCATTGAAACAATTATTTTAGGCAGTTATTTCTGTTGGTAGTTATATCCTCAAACGACACAATGATTACTTGTAACTGTCATTTGGATAATGGTGTCGTTTGGGAACATATAAATAGGTCATTTGTTGTAAACAAAACAAATCAATTCACTATCAATAATATTACTTTTGTTGCTGTAAACTTTGTCATTGCATTTAAATACCACACACACAAACACAGATTACTATGACCATTTACAATCACTTGTATCAATCAAAACGTGTTGGCAGTAAACCTGGCCAACAAAAATCAATCCAGATTGCAGAAAAGTTTTCCAGTTATGGGCATCTAAGGAAGTTTATGATCCTGATACTATACGTCAACTTGAGAATGAGATGCTGAATGGCCCATCCGTTGGTTCTTTTCCACCAAATAATAATGATTTATCTATCCCAGGTACCTCATCTTGCTCCACACACTCACATAACTTATGCAGGCATGCTACGTATAGTTGCTTAAACATGTTATTGGCGTATGTTTATATTTATTATCTGATTGTTGTTTAAATTGATTATCTGATTATCAAGACCTGAAGTTGAAAAAAAGGTGTAGTGTTTAAAATGCATTTGTGCGTGGTGGTTAATGCGTGGTGGTTAAAGCCCTCCTCTACTCGCGTTCAATGTCATCATTGGTGGATTACATGAAGTATGGATGTAAAGTCTTACATAAAGTGGCCATCACTAAAAGCACTCATCTCTTCCGCCCTTAAGATGTATTTTGCTCTATGTATTTTCTTTTCACTTGTTGCTTCTAAAAATCTGCAAGTAGCTCTCTGTCCACCAATAGCCCATGTGATAACCATGACTCGCTATACTTTAGAAGAGGTGGCAAAATGGGCCGGTCGGGCGGGTTTGGTAATGAGTTAAAAGGGTCATATCACCAGTTCTCTTGCTGTATTTTTTATTTGATTGGTTTACCTGCTATTACTAAATGCAGCATGAGGTACATGTTTTTATAGACGTGTTGAAAACATGAAATTGTTATCTTTAATATTCAATATTGCTGTAAGTTTGTTTGATTTGCACTCTAAAATTTCAATCCAATCTTATTACGTTGGTTTAGATAATGGAGTTTGTTTTGTTTGGTACATGCACATCCAGTGGTAATAAAATGCTAAATAAGTTCAATGGAAATGCTTTGATTGTATCTTTGTATCTGTTCTTTTCTTCTTGTCCTGGTGCACAAAACACACCACATGGAGTGGTAAATCTTTAATTTAACAATAAATAGTTTATAAGCATTGGTTTTTGTTCCACAGTACCTAATTGTTGAAAATATTTATGCAGTTGGTACCATGTATCTTTGACAAGTTATTGACACCAATGAAGACTATGTTACGGGCAAGTTTGTTTCCCTACACCCCCGATTTGACAAGGTACATATTACTTCATAGTCTCATAATGATTCATGTGTTAATAGAAGCCATACTAATAGCAAGCTTGGTTCAAACAACTGAGACTTTGGGATCAACTTAACACTAGGCCACTTTGGAGATGGTTAAAATTAGTGAGTTTATGAAAACTAAGCTAAAACAAACAAACCCCCTAGGTTAGTAGGGTACTGGCGCAATTTAGCATTGAGCAAATAGTGTTTAAAATGTTTTATATATATTAACTTCGCAAAATATCTAATTTACAATAGTTTTATACTTTTATCTCTATGGCTCTACAGCTATTATAGTATTTACCAAATTAGGACATTTTGATTACTAGACTAAATTATTTCCGTAATGTTGATTACCAAGTTAGCACATAAGAAAACATAGTTACCAGGCTAGACAGTTTTGCAAAGTAAGTTTATAGCTTGATATATCATAGAATTTGCTGAAATTATAAAGGAGGAAGGTAAATTGTATGAATGAGTCATCATTTGACTTTTGTGGTCAACTTTCAAAATTTAAACTTCACGAGTCATGGAAGCTCATTATTTAATTATTGAAAAAAAGGGAACTTCATTTAACAATATTAGTAAGTTTAGAACAGAAGACAATGTTACTGTAAAATATGTTGCCAAACGGGTATCTATTTCAATTAGGAAAGTGAAACCTTTGACCTTAAAAAGCCAAAGTAAACAAATGTCTAGGATTCTAGAGATTGTATTGTATAAGTTAAATGTTATTTTGCTTAGTCAAAATAAATTAGCTAAATTCTGTATGCATCATCACATGATCAACTAATGCTTAAATGATTGTATCCGCTTATTCATATGTAAAAACTATTGCTAAATGTTTGTGTTTGATTAATGCATCAGTTTTCTCTTGCTAGATTTTGGAATATTGGCTGCGCGGTTAGGCCTGCCAAACGCTGGATTAATTTCTTATGGAGAAATGTTGGACCAAGGGAGACTTATTACTGAAGTGGTCTCTATTCCGGTGATAGGTGATGGGGATAACGGGTATGGAAATGCCATGAAAGTTAAGAGAACTGATAAGGGGTTTATTAAAGCGGGCTTTACCGGAATACTTCTTGAAGATCAGGTTCATTTCTCAATATCTACTTGATAATATTGCTCCTATATTGAAACTAACACCATAATAGCCATCTGTCGAAAATATACCATCTATTCTCTAATAATGGACTAATGTATCATATATTAAGCTAATTAGTTATGTTAGTTAAATAGTCACTACTTGTGTAATATGATTAGATTATAACTTTTATGGTGATAATAGTTGCTACGCGTACTAATCATAATGGAATAAAGCTCAATAGTTGTGGATATACTAAAGTCACAAGTCTAGCGCTACTATAGAATTTTTGTAACTTGTGATATGAACGAATAAAGGGGGTATTTGGATGACCGTTTTCAAAATGAGAATTGTTATTTAAATAATTTGAATCAGAATCAGATGCTATATTACTTCTGTCATCTGCTTTTTTTCCTACTTATTACTTGATAAAATCGACCCTATTGAGTATAAGAAATTCAAAATTATTAGTCATAATAAAATTTTGGCCAACATTATGTGTAGACTGTAAACACACATCCAAACACCTAAAAAGCTTTATTCACATTTCTACCAGTATATTAAACAATCTAGATTAAATTGTTTTCACAATGATAGTTCACGTGTTAATTATTTATCAAAAAATCCTGAACCAGCCCGTTTAAACACTATATATCAAAATATTTTCTTGTGGATGGCATGATTCAAGAGATTAAAAAACTAAGGAAACAAAAGGATGTTTTTTTAGCCAGTTAATATGAAAACGGGTCAAATCAGACCTCTTTTTAATGTAAATGGGTTAACCATAGAAATTACTGGATATGAAATGGGCTAAATGTCGCCTTATCCGAAAAGAAAACTACTTACTTAAATCATACTATATCTTTTATAAATCATACGTGCATACCTTAAATTATATCAGAAGGTACCCATGCGTAAAATTACATATGTTGACCTAAACCTATATGACCTGCCTACATGCTATAAAAAATTGTTTTTCATATGTAGGTGATAGTTCTAAGCCGAGTACAACATCCACATTTGGTGTCTATGATGGGGTTCTGCAAAGAGTTGAAATGCATATTCTTCGAGTATATGCATCAAAACTCCCTAAGAAACGTTCTTTCTTCTAATAGTAGGAAGAAACAAGGTCTAAATTGGCATGCTAGAGTCGATATTGCAGCCGAAGTTTGTTCAGGCCTAACTTATCTCCATCTAACCAAGCCCAAAACCATGATACACGGCATCCTGAACCTAGCCAACATCGTAATAATTTTGCAAAACTACACGGGTTTAGGCTAGATTTCTCATATGATGAATCTGATATAAGGTTGGATATTCAGGATTTTAGGAGTGTAGGTTGGAGCTTTTGACTGGGAGAAAATGTTGCAGGTCTGTTGAAGAGGTTTTAGATTAGAGTGTCAGGGTATGGTCTTTGGAAGTGGCGATGGAGCTTGCAAGAATAGGTATAAGGTATTCATGTACACATAGTGAATAAGATGCGTATATTGGGCTTACAATGGTAATGAAGGAGATTGAAGTGGTGCGGAAGAAGGCAAATATTATAGCAGTGGATGTTATATTGTCCGCGAAAAGTAAGCAATGAAAATTCCAGAAACTTTATCCTTGCTTATGGTGCAAGGTTATTGAGTAATCCTTTTAGTAGGTTTACATAGTCATTTTGAGATTTATGTACTCATTTATGAACATTAGTATTTTTTTAACATATATGTCCCCAATAAACATCAGTGTCACTAATATGAATTTTATTTTGACAGAACTTATGACACAAGGTACACAATTTTTGTACAATCACAACTGTATACAACCCCGCCAACTAACCTGTTTTGACACTAAACCTATGTCTACTTCCCTATGTTATATTAGTAGGTAATGTGTTATATGGCATTCTGATTATTAGAGTAGTGGTATTGTGGAATAACCATTCTCAACAATATGACCCAGAGTAGTATTTCACTTTGGATTTTTGATACCTACATTGTTTACTTTATTCAGTTCACAAGAAGTCACACCACAAATATCAGCCCCAAACCAGAATCTATTACCACTGAATACAAAGCCGCAACAAACACCGGAATACTTACAACAACGTTAAGGAAAGAATTGTTCAAAGATACCGGTGAACAGTGAGAAGAATCAAGCTAAAAAATTAGAAGCTTGAACAGTAGGAAACTAATGTAACCTATTTGTAACTATCTCTACATTGACAACGATTTTGGCATTTCACGTACACAGTGGTTCACGAAATAAAAATATGATGCTTCTGTTATGTTTTTGTAGTAGGTGGTTCACGTTGTTAGTAATGTCGGGGCGAGCACAAAGGGTTAAGTAGAGAATGAAAAGAAAAATCGTTGGATTGTCATTAGATTAGATGGTTGTTCTTTTAGCAGTAACAAATATTATCAGAAGGGATTTTATGAATCAACGAAAATTTTATATTCAATTACTCAAGTGATACTTCTTGCAGCTGTTACCACGTATGGAACCACAAATTTGACCTTTTGATGTGATGGAATGGGTCAAAATGGGTAGTTATATTGTGCGGGTAAAAATTGGTCATGTTGACCCAGACACATTGTTTCTGAGAGTATTTATTTTTTTCTGTAAGTGTGATTAGTGTCTCAAATAAAAAATTTATTGTTAATCTAGGTACTATATCCATATGTTTTA
>OU343221.1:127826395-127856047 GCA_910596185.1 Chrysanthemum makinoi
CATGCGGATTTGTGTTTGGGTTTCAAGTATCCATTTTCCAACTTAACATTTTTACTGATTTGTATATTTAAAAGTTTATGTTTTTTTTTTTTTGTTTTGTTTTTTTTTTTTTATTCTCATAGGTGTGGATCCTTGAGTCCTTTGAAAAATCTCATGCTTGGTGGATTAAACATCCAAATGTGATACCAAGAGCACTTGCCTGGTCTAGGAAGTCCATCTTTAAAAGAACTGATCGTTCAACCTTTTTCAAACGTAAGCGGTTAAACTTTGTTGCTATTTATTTATTGTTTATAGGTAAAAAAGTAAACCTACACACAAAATTAGATGTTCCATTTCCAGTTTTCCACCTATCTAAGCCTACAATATCTTATCGACTGATTCTTCATCAAATGCTTTTAATCATGCGCCTTTCTTTTCATTCTAGCTTGAGGCTTGCCTTTGATGGCCAAATGAATTTCATAATCAACAATATTCTCAATCTTTCTCAGCAGTGGATGAACATTGGATGAGTTGATTTTGTACACTGCAAATTAAGGTTAACTTCCAACATCTGGCTGGCTACAGTTTTCATTAAAGGGTAATCTCTGTCAACCAGCATGTAAAATTTCTCTTCTGAAGTCTTAACAACATGTACTCTTGCATAAGCATACAACATCCATTCTTCAACTACGCAAGCTTCCCAATATTTATCTTCTAGATTGGGCTCAAACATGCACTTCATAGGTATGTTTGTCTTAGTTTTCTCACGCTTGAAAATACCTGTTAGGAATTAGAAATTCCATAGTGAAGAGTAGGTCACCCCAAATATTATCTAGCATAAGTTAGCTCATAGACATATCGTTATTTACGTGTTTATTAGTTAGTTTAGCTTAGAGTAACACCGTGGAGGAAGGATGGGTCTTTACACACTGTATGCCTGATCCACAGCCCGACAGGAGGGCGTTTAGTTTGTAACTATAAATACGCCTTTCATCCTTGGAAGGGGTGGTGCTTCTCAATCTAACATTCCATTTTTTGTTAAGCAAGTCTCTAACTAGAACACCCTCTCATCTCTTTCTCTCTCTAAATGGCTAACATGTATTTCCATCATCCAAGACCACCCGAATCATCAACACAATAATATTTACGATAAAAAAATTGGTACCAGAGCCATGGTTATTGTGTTGTGTTTATTTTTTGTGGTTTTGTTACATGTTTTTAAACTGTTTTGTGTACTTTTTAGTGGTCAGAAAGTTTTTTCTGCTATAGTTTGGTAAATAGTTTTTACATGTTTTAAATTTTGTATCCTTTCTTGTTGGTCAAAAATGTCACGTGATGCTTTCTTGGTCTCAAATCTGTCTTGTGTATCTTAGGACGTTTTTTTTAGTACCAAAAGCTGAGAAATATGGTGGTCAAACAGTGGTCAAAACGGGTCAATGAAACATTTTTATGCACTTTTTCTGAGTTTCAATGAATCTGGTCATGTTTTAGAGGTCAAACTGGGTCAAAAAAGAAGTTTGTATGGCAGTTTTCTGGGTTTGCTATGAATATGGTCGGAAAACTCATCGGAATAAGTCAAATATCCAGCTAGCGACTTTTTTTTACAAGTTAGCGATTTGTGTTAAAAAAGGCAGCGACTTGTCTAAATAGTTTTTTTGAAAGCGACTTGACCTAGCGACTTAACCTAGCGACTTGGACTCATGTAGCGACTTGTTATTTAACAAGTAGCGAGTTGTGTTTAAAAACTGAATGAAGCGACTTGGTGACGGTTCGACTTTTGAGTCAAACTGAAATAAGTTATAGCGACTTGACTTGACTGTAGCGACTTGACAGAAAAGGTAGAAGAAGGAATGACCTCGACCAACAAATATACCAAATACCATTAAACTCAATCTCGACCTCAGTTTAATCCTTCATAGGTCCAAGTATCATTCAAACAAACAAAAAAAAGACCTAACAGCCTCAAACTGCCATCATCAAATCCCAACTCTATCCTAACTATTATCCTCTTTAACAACAACTTCATCAAAAACAATCTCCACTTCAACTAGACTCATTGAATTAAAATGAAACATCAAAAGACCTCAGACTTTGGTTCAGTTTTAATCTTTTCAAGATTTTTTTTGGACCCATCTTCATCACTGCTCGATTGCTTGTGATACTATTCGAAGAAAAAGAAAGAGTTTAACAACAATGTTAACTCGTTTCTTTATTTCGTTCAAGAATGGAAAAATAAAACGTAAACACATAATGAATACCTACTCGAGACCTCAACTGAGATCTTGAAGCCACATAAGACATGATCTTGATTCAAACTATTAATGATAATACCAAGGTAACGCTATGTTGAGATGTGGATGATGAATCTGAGATGATTGATTCATGTGTGCAGAAATGATGGAGAAAGGTTGTATTATGAGATGAGTGTTGAGATTCGTTTGCTAGTGCTGATGGATGCTTTGTTTTGTGTAAGCAGATATGTGGTAGACGGAGCAAAAAGTGTTGTGTGTTTTAGGGTTGGTGATGGGGGCGGATATTGAGAGGATGATTAGGGTTAGTAAGTGTGGGTTATTAGGGTATGTGTGAGTAAAGTGAGTTTTATATACCCCCATTATTTAGGGCAACCATCTATGTATTTAGAACCGGACCATATTATTTGAATTGATGGGCTGCAATCAGTTAATTGGGTCTCGTGGGTAAATCACACTTAATTTGGATCAAGTAGTATGGTTGGATGCTTTAACATATCATTCTTTGATATATTATTGACTAAATGGACGTGGGCCTTGAATTGTGATCCGGGTCATTAACTGAACTCAAGTAATAATCACTGTGATAAGTGATATGGAACACTTCTAATGGGCTGAATTGAAATATCATTTCATATAATCCAAATTTCATTATTCGGACAAAATGTTTGATATCTTGGTAAAATAAAATAATATAGCGTGTGGTAATTTGGTATGGTTATATTTCACGAGGTATTTGTTCACGTCTTGAGTTATTAGGTGACTTGAATATGTTCGAGGCTCTTGTCCGGTATTATTGATTTGGTATTGATGTGATGGTTCAAACGGCTTTAATCTGATTCGGACTCGTGATCTGTTATGGGCTTATGGACTATATGATATGGGCTGCAGATTATTTTTAGTGATGAGATTTGACAGTATGTGATTTGATGCTATGATATTTGGACTTTATGATATTTGTTGAAGAAATTTGGTTTAATGATGAGAGTTGTTGTGATATGCGTTTTTGGTATTTTGGTGTATACAATTTCACGTTGAATATTATGTCCCGGCTCGAAGTAGTTATTGAAAATGTTGACTACGGGGTGTTTGTTCGGTATTTCTTATTTGGATTTGAAGTGAGGTGTTTCGGGCGCGTTTACTTATTTCGTCTTCTTTCTTTCTACTCTTCCGCGAAGATGACTTGGTTGGGCGTTTATTGAGTGTGATAAAGACTTGGCTATTTAGTTACGGTTGTGATTCTTTCTCGTTTAACCCACAACATAACTATCACTTCGGTGTCTCACGCAGTTGAGGATATGTCAAGAGGTTTTGTACATTGGGTACACCGTTTCTCTTTCACAAGGATTAGTACAAGTTTAAGTAACAAATCTGGGGAATTTTACTTCATGATCAAGTTTGGCATATCGGGTTTTCTTCACCATGTTGTCACTGCAATAGCCGACAGAATATGTGGAAGATGTGATTACCAAAGTGTTTACTGGATGGTTGATGATATTGTTGATGTTGGAGAATGAACCGCTGATGAACCGCTGCATATTCCCCTAAAACAGATATTCACCGAAACCAAAGTTGACATAACACATTCAAGCTGACATTGTTTATGGTTTTGTCTTGACTTTGTAAAATCCCGCGAAAGAACCTATTTCTCGGTTTAAATCATAGACTTGTAAAATACCGTGACAATGGAAACATCCTAGTAAAAGTAAAGTGCATTTACGGATCTATCTCTCGGTTTATTCTTGGTTTTGTAAAATCCCGCGAAAGAAACTATTTCTCGGTTTAAACCATAGAATTGTAAAATCCCGTGATGATGGAACCATTCTGGAGAAAGCAAAGTGTATTTCGAGATCTTTCCTGATGCTGGTGCTACGGTTTCTACTTCGAAGATGGGATAAAAGGGTGTACTTCATGATTTGGATGTGTGCTTGGGTTGTCTTCATGGCAGTTTGGTTATTACAAGGTTTTACGGGGTTATGTGCTTTTAACCATGGTCGGGATGAAACCATTATCAAAGTTCACTTTAAGACCTAAGGAGGCTAGATTTGAGCTTTTAACAAGATGTGACAACGGCGTTAATTCACTATTATTTATTTGAAGATGAAGAGAAATATCACGGGGGAGTGTACTTAGTATCTGAAGGTCTCGGGGATGGTTGGATGAAGATTCTTCGAGATCCTTGTTCGAGCTTTTTCAAAAATGAAGACTTGGAAATCTAGTTATTTTTGGGTGACTTTTTCTTTTTCTTTTACCACTTGGGGGAATTAGGCTCTTACCACCACAAAATAACTATCACTTTAAGGAGTTACGTTGTAGTGCTCAATGTCACATTCAATATTGGATTTTCAAGAGGTGATGTACGTCTTATACATGATGGTTGGTTGGATGAAGAGTATAGAGTACTTAGAGATTCAATGGAGGATGAAGTCTCGACACCGCTCTTTGTTACATATGTGCAAGTTTAAGTCACAAGTTCGGGTCAGTTTACTTCAAGGTCAAATACGTCATATTGGGTTTTCTCCATCAGCTATCACGACAAAGAGCCTACTGAATGATAATGGGGTTGATTACATGTTTTGCCAAGAGAGCTGAAAAGAGAGAGATAATGACGTTTGAACACAACAGTTCAAGCCTCGTTCCTCAAAGAAAAGAAAAGTGTACGCTTCAGTGCGCTTTATCTTCGGAAGAAGAGAAATCTTCTTATTATGACCATTCTCATCAACATGCTTCATGCTTTTTCCGTGCGCTTCCATCAAGTGAACCGGACTACTGTTGATTGTTCTCTTTTCCACTTGCTCAATTATAATGACGATGGCGACATCATATGCAACCTTTGGGGGGAGAAGTGTGAAAAGACTACATTTGGATGATGTTCACTTATTTAATCAAGAATGGCATCTCCGTATGCAATTCTTGAGGGGGAGAAGAAGTATGATAATTCTACATGTTGAATTATATCTGAGAATATATGGTCATACGGCTCCTAACTCATGTAAGAACCGAGCTTCTTCTCATCGGGTCATCTTTACATGGTGTTTCTTCTATGAGCCGTTGGTTGACATCTTCTCACGGACTGATGAGTTTAATGACAAAGTGCTTCCAGTTCTTTGGGTTGATTTCCTTGATGAACATCTTTTTGTTCTTGTTTGATTGGGAGGGATTTGATTTAAGAGAATTTGCTACATATATGATAACGGGAATGCATTTGGTGAGAAGAAGATGTTAACATTCTATTCCCCAAACGGACAATCTAGAAGAAGGTCGAGTCTATAGTCGGTTCTACATTTTCTGCTGATGTTAGAAGAACTAAAGACGAGTTGCATTTAACGATCTAAAGACTTCTTCTTATTCAAGGCACTTATCAAACAGATTGTCGGTTTAGGGGAGAGCACTAATTGAGGGAGATTGAAATGTCAGATTTAATCCCCAATTAGACTTGCTCACATTCTTTCTTCAGCAAGTTGATTCTCACAAGTCTTCAAGTGTTTTTCTCAATAGATTTCAAGTATATGGGCGTATAATACGTTGTTGATTCTGAAGTGTCAAAACCAGCAAGGGGGAAGGAGACATACATCTAAACACAAAGCGAGTAAACTTGATGAACTTAATTCTTCTAAGTGATTGAAGATATCTCGGGAAGACAAATGTCATGACCGCAGAGAAACTCAAGGTTTTACTCATCAAGGCTATTAGTGTTATAATTCCAACGACGTGGGGGAAGTGATGTAAGAGAAAGTCTCTGAAGATAAAAAGAGGTACACAAGTGTGTGACGATTTTGATGTTATCGCAATCATCAGGGGAGAGAGAGTTGTTGTAACAACGCACATTTTTTGGGTTACTTTTGTCACACCCCAATTTTGTTTTCTTGGCCGGGAATGGAATTCACGGGGATAACCTGTCATAGCACCACAATCACGAGTTACATTGAAGCGACCTAAAGTGTCGTTTTAAAAACACATCGTTGGATATTTAATAAAAGCGTTCAGAGTTACAACATAGGTCCCAAAAGTTTATAAAGTTTGCGGAAATATAAATATATTACAAGTCCAAACGATGTTTTGAAAGAAAGTGCCATAATGTACAATGATATAAGTCGACGCCGCGACTCAAAAGGTTCCTTAACCATGCCATGATGAGTATGTCTAGTTACCTGAAAATACATTGCTAAAACGGTCAACAATAATGTTGGTGAGAAATCATAGGTTTATGTAAATGTTTTATACGACTACGCAAGTATAGACCAGGTATGACAATCATGTCACAGAAAAATGTTACAATTGCAATAAGTCCATGACACGAAACTAAACTGTTCATAATGTATGCCCCAACGAGTGTTTGCGGACAACTCAATAATGTTATTAAATGAAATGCATCCGTATGACTAGTTGGGATTCACCAACCTGGATGGAGGAGTCACCCTCGATAGATCTATCCACTCACCCTCGCTTCTACGATTAACGGTTCATGTAATATAATGGGGACTTTCAATTGGCATGTGGTAACTTAAGCAATGTAAATGAATTTAACATACTTGGTATCGTAATAAAAATGTTGTGCAATGTATTCTCCCCCGTAGGTTTGAAAATAATTAAACATGTACGACGGGGCTATGAAAACTCACTTGATAAACTGGTATGATGACAAGAGTGAGTACACTGAGATGTAGCGTGATACTTTAACATTGACCTATTACGAATGATATGATATGTAATGAGTTATGATGTAATGTTATGCATGCATTTCGTACGTTATTTATACCATTTGCGAGTTTTGAAAATAATACTTATCGTCGAAAAATACTCTTTTGACGTCTTGACCATTCTTAAATCACTTCACAAGTATTTACGTCAAAATGTCATCCTACAATGGTTTCGTAATGATTTATTGTGAAATTTTAACTTTTAGTCGTAAAATAATGTCGTCGGAAATTTCATGAAAGTGACAAAAATGGCTTCAAAAAACTAGTCGTAAAATGGTGTACGTCGAACGTTAGGAAACGAACTCAATGGTTTTGAAAAGCTTGTATCAAAATCTAGAAGTTTTAGTACATGAGTTTTCGTCATAGAGGTCTCGAACATAAAGATAATAGAGGTTAAATATGGTGATTTTGTCCAAATGTGGTTTAAAAAGTGAGTTTCGGCAAAGTTTAAGCAACCGTAAATAATTTATTACAACTCCGCTATACAAACGGTTGGTCGTTTTGGAAAATATGCTTGGTGATCTCGATTTTATTAGAAGACATTTCGTTACAAAAAGTTCTACGTCATAGTTAAAAATAGCCTTCAACATGGTCGTTTTGGTTACCGTAACACTTGTCTCGTAAAAATAATATAGTTTTTCTAAAAATAATAGTTACGGCAATTTTATGAAAACGTGTATATCTTAGTCGTTTCAAATCCGTTTTCTACGTATTATACGTCCTTAGCTTCGTATCAAAGTATACTAGTATATTTTTGATAGGTCGAAATAATTTATAAAGCTTAAGACTCGTTGTTGACTCGTACAAAACAAAAACACCTTGCTGAAATTTTCAGAAATATATATTTCGTCGTCAAACTTGAAAAATTCATAACTTCTTCGTTATAGCTCCGTTTTAATCCGTTCAGTGACCCGCATTCGTTTTAAAGTATCTTTTCTAAATATCTAGGCCAAAAATTCGTGCCTACTGTCGGATTTTCCAGAAAATCAAAACAAGATCAGACCACTTTATATACTTGTCGAAAATAGTTTTTCTCGTACTAAACCTATTCCAATCCCTTCAAAACAACTCCAAAGCTATTCTAGTCCTACCATACACCTTCTTAGGGTGTCATGGGTTCCTAAACATCATCAAGACCAATATATAACAAGGGATAAACTATAGGTTGACTTTTATATATCAAACTCTTAAAATCAATGTAAAAATGGTATAACTAACAATAAGTCTTGCATGCTAGCTCAAAAATGAAGAAATACATATGAAATGAAAATGAAAGATGTAAATGAAAATGATATGCTTACAAGCTACTATGATGAGGTGATTAGAACAAGGATTAACCTAAACACCCTAGGTTTTTATTTCAAAACCTTTAATAAGAGTGTAATCTAGAGTGTTTAAACTTGAGCTTGTAAAATTTTTGTGATCCCTTCTTATCTCCTTGTAGAACCGGTTTTTGGAGGATGAAACAAAGAGAGAAAAGCAACTTTTACTTGACTTGAATAAGTGAGAATGAATGAGTGAAATGAATGAGGTATTGGAGTATAAATCTATACTATCAATGAAGAAAAAAAATTACCAACATTAAATGCTACCTCCCCCTTGGTCGGCCAAGGGGGGAGGTATTTCAAAAATATCTTTTTTTTTTCCTTATATAATGTGTATAATTTGTAATAAGTGTAAGAAAAATGTGTAGGTAAAAATAACTTGTAAGGTTTTATATACATTAGTGTATTTAAGGTAGTTTTAGGTAAAAGTAACTTTTAATAGATCAAAGTAGAGTATAATGAGATCATAAAAATTATAAAAATACATTCCCTGTAAAATTTGAGTGATATAATAATTATCGTGTAGTTTTTAAGAAAAACGTCGTAATAATATAAATTTAACGATTTATATACAAAATAAATTTAAAACACTAGGTAAACTCAAAATATAGTTTTTATAAACTAAATGTAAGTATAAAAATATATCGGGATCATTTTTGAAATTTTCGGATTAAATTTTCAAAATAATAACTTACGCGATAACGTTTATTTAATATAAAATTTACGCGTTTAATGTGAAATGCAATGTCATGAATGAACTAACATGATGCAAATGATGTTAATGAAATGTAGACTAAACTTAGTCCATATGAAATGTTCGTGATGATATGATCATGAATTAGCCGCTAAACCATTAAGGTTACGCGAATTTGGAACACGTAAACCTAGTTTACGATAAATGTTGAAATTGTGAAGCATGAATTGTTTTGAGAAATGACACGAAAGTACGGGTTGTCACATTCAGCCCATCCAAAAGAATTCAGTCCACTGAATTCAATCGTTGTTAGGTCCTACGGTGTCGGTGAAAGATGAGGATACTTGAGGCATCCGGTCTTCCGTTCCCAAGTAAATTCAGGACCTCTTAGAATTCCAGCGACCTTCACGATAGGAATACGACTCTGTTTCAACTGCTTGACCTCGCGATCCATGATTTCTGCAGGTTCTTCCACAAAATTGAGTTTATCGTCGAGTTGAATTTCTTCCAATGGAATAACGAGTGATTCGTCCGATAGACATTTCTTCAGGTTTGAAACGTGAAACGTGTTGTGTACATGACGAGTTGGACGGAAGATCAAGTTGATAAGCTACCGGACCGACTCTGCTCAAAATCTTGAATGGTCCAATGTACCTCGGGTTCAACTTCCCGCGTTTTCCAAATCGTACCACGCCTTTCCAAGGCGATACTTTCAACATAACTTTGTCGCCCACTTGAAATTCTAATGACTTGCGTCTAACATCTGCGTAACTTTTCGTCCGCTTCGGCGGTTCGAGTCTATCTCGAATTTGAACTATCTTTTCATTTGTTTCGTACCATTTGGACCAGTGAGTTGCGCGTCTCCAACCTCGGCCCAACAAACAGGTGATCGGCACTTTCGACCATAGAGTGCCTCGAATGGTGCCATCTTTATCCTGGTGTGATAACTATTGTTGTACGAGAATTCTATCAATGGCAAATGGTTAGCCCAACCATTTCCAAAATCAATTACACATGCCCTCAGCATATCTTCTAACGTTTGAATTGTCCTTTCACTTTGACCGTCGGTTTGTGGGTGATATCCTGTGCTCATCTCTAATCTGGTTCCAAATGAATCTTGCAATGATTTCCAGAAGTTTGAAGTGAATCGACTATCTCTGTCGGAAATGATAGAAATTGGTGCACCGTGCCTCGAGACTATTTCTTTGACATAAAGTCTAGTGAGTTGTTCCATGGAATAAGTCTCTCTAATTGGTATGAAATGGGCTGATTTGGTAAGGCGATCAACATTTACCCAAATAGCGTCGTAACCTCCCGATGTCTTGGGAAGTTTCGTAACAAAGTCCATCGTAATGCGTTCCCATTTACATTGAGGAATTTCTGGTTGTTGGAGTAATCACGAGGCTTCGATATTCGACTTTTACCTTAGGCGAGGTAAGGCATTTGCTAACGTACGTGGCAATTTCCGCTTTCATGTTCGGCCACCAATAAAGTTTCTTAAGATCTTGATACATCTTATCAGATCCTGGGTGAATAGAATACTTTGACTTATGCGACTCATGCATAATCAATTCTCGTATCCCGCCATACAATGGTACCCACATTCTATCCTTGAAACATAATACTCCATCTGCTCTCTTTACAAAACCATTTGCGTTTTCGGGCATACCATAAAGCTTTTCACTTGGTCGGTTTTCCTCCTTAAGTGCCTCGATCTGTGCTTCGTGGATTTTCGATGGTAAAGGTGAATTAATCGTCATTCCTAATGATCGAACTCTTAAAGGTTTGGGCCTCTCTTTCCGGCTAAGAGCATCAGCCACAACATTGGCTTTTCCCGGGTGATACTTGATTTCACAATCATAGTCGCTGAGTAACTCCAACCAACGACGTTGCCTCATATTAAGTTCCTTCTGATCAAGAATATATTGCAAACTCTTGTGGTCCGTAAACACTGTGCACTTTGTACCGTAAAGGTAGTGTCTCCAAATCTTGAGTGCAAAACTACGCTCCTAACTTCGAGATCATGAGTGGTGTAGTTCTTCTCATGAACCTTAAGTTGTCGGGAAGCATACGCTATCACCTTCTCGTTTTGCATTAAAACAGCCCCAAGTCCTTTATGCGAGGCATCGCAATATACAACAAAGTTCTCAATTCCTTCGGGTAGTGCCAAAATTGGCGCCTTTACAAAGCTTTTGCTTCAACAACTGAAAAGCAGCTTCTTGTTTCTTTCCCCATTCATACTTCTTGTTTTTCTGTGTCAACTTGGTCAAAGGTCTAGCTATCTTTGAAAAACCTTCGATGAACCTTCGGTAATACCCGGCGAGTCCTAGAAATTGTCGGATTTCTGTAGGATTTGTTGGAGTAGCCCAATCTTTTACGGCTTCAATCTTTGCGGGATCAACTTGTAGTCCTTGACTATCAATGACGTGACCAAGAAATGGCACTTTGTGATTCCAAAAATCACACTTCGAAAATTTGGCATACAACTTCTCATTCTTGAGTAGTCTTAAAATCGTCCTTAAATGCTCTTCGTGCTCTTCTTTGCTCTTTGAGTAAATCAATATGTCGTCAATGAACACTATCACAAACTTATCCAAATACGGTTTACATACTCTATTCATGAGATCCATGAATACCGCAGGTGCATTAGTCAATCGAGCGGCATCACTTGAAACTTCGTAATGACCGTAGCGTGTTCTAAACGCTGTTTTGAATATCCTCCTCGAACTCTAAGTTGATGGTAACCCGACCGAGATCAATCTTGGAGTAGATACTAGAACCTCAACTGATCGAACAAGTCGTCGATCACGGGAGTGGGTAACGATTCTTCACCGTTAACTTGTTCAACTCTCTATAATCTATACACATTCTGAAGGATCCATCTTTCTTCTTCACAAACAAGACCGGTGCTCCCCGAGGCGAACTCGGCCTAATGAATCCTTTGTCTAGAAGTTCTTGCAATTGATTAGACAACTCTTGCATTTCGGATGGTGCTAGACGGTAAGGTGCTCGCGCAATTGGTGCAGCTCCGGGCACTAAGTCAATATGAAATTCTACTTGTCGTGCCGGTGGAAGTCCTGGTAAGTCTTCGGGAAAGACTTCAGAAAATTCTCGGACAATTGGTACATCTTCAAGTCGCTTCTCCTCCGACTTCTTCTCGGTTATATGGGCTAAGAAAGCAAAACAACCTTTCTTTATGTACTTCTCCGTTTTGATGCATGATATGATACTGAGTCTAGTTCCACTTCGTTCCCCACGAATAATCAAAGTTTCGCCGTTGTAAGGAAGATGAACAACTTTTTCATCACAAATGATTCTTGCGCGATGTTTGGATAACCAATCCATGCCGATGACGACGTCGAAACTACCAAGTTCTACGGGAATAAGGTCTATGTTGAAGGGATGATTTAGAAAATTGAATGTGCAACCACGGACAATGGTGTTGGTGCTAACTAAGTTACCATTAGCTAATTCGACGACGTATGATATGTCTAATGTGGTTGGTTTAATGTTGAGTAAAGGTGCAAATGTAGTGGACACAAAACTTTTATCGGCTCGAATCAAATAAAAGCTCTGCGTAACGATTATTGATAAGGAGCGTACCCGTGATAACATTCGGGTCCTCAGCTTCTCGCCTCCTATGACGTAAGCTCTTCCTTGTGCCATTCCTCCTGATTCGATTTCCTTGGTTTCTTCCCTTCTTATTCAGACTTGTAGTGCCCCGTTCTCCAGCAAAACATGTAACTTGTTGCGACTTGCAATCCCTAGTTGGTGACCAACTTTCTTACAATTCATGGATCGGGACATCGACCGGTTTGTGATGACTCGAACACCTATCACACCGGCAACACCTCCAGTACCCTTTTCCTTCCTTTGGACCCGCGACATAAGCCTTTGCAACCTCCTGTCTCTTGGGTGGTTGTTGAGTAGCATTTCTACCCCTGGTGTTGTCCCACTTTTTCTTGTTGTTGTTGCTATTGTTATTATTGTAGTTGGTTCGGTTATTGTTGTAATTGAAGCGGTTGTTGGGGTTGTTGTTGTTGTTTCGGTTGGTGTTGGTGTACTTACCTCTCTTCACCACCTGTGCCATAAGCTTCTGAGTCACTCTAATAGATTCCTCGATTGTTTGTGGATCAAACGAAGTCACATCTCCTTGAATAACCTCGGGAAGTCCAGATGAAAGCCTCTAGTAACTTCGTTATCCGAAACCATA
This sequence comes from Chrysanthemum makinoi, assembly GCA_910596185.1. Classification (NCBI taxonomy): domain Eukaryota; kingdom Viridiplantae; phylum Streptophyta; class Magnoliopsida; order Asterales; family Asteraceae; genus Chrysanthemum; species Chrysanthemum makinoi. Next base: position 127,839,556 of record OU343221.1, read on the forward strand.
GAGGCGGGCATAACGCGGCCAATTCTTGGGATCTCGAATGTGCGTGTCGATATCATACCCAATAGTTACCAGTTCATAGAATTCGTCTCCAACTTTTCACTTCCGTTACGAGGACAAAACTTCTTAGTTACCAAACCTTTGAATTGCTCCCAAGTGAGCTTGAAAGCATTCTCCATTCCCATTGGTTGAGCATAAGAGTTCCACCACGACAATGCTCCATCAAGTAGTGTACTCGTAGCAAACTTGACCTTACTATCATCAGGGCAATTACATAGCAAAAACACGGACTCCAATTTCTCAAACCATCGAACCATGGCAGTGGCTCCTTCGGTACCTCTAAACTTAGTGGGATCTCCACTTTTGAAATCCTTATACGAACAGCTTTTAACTCCGGATCCTCCGCATTTCACGCAGTAGCGGCAAAGCCTAGCGGCCAGCGGCATTTTGTTCCCTTTCAATCCTTAGAGCATCGGCTATGCTATCCCTTACCAACTTTTGAATAGTCGCAGGTCATTTCAGTTGTGGCTTTCTTTGGAGCCATTACTCTTCAAAATCACAAGATGAAACAATTATGAGAACTCGTAAGTAGAAACAACCATCATACAAATATATCCACAACCACAACATGCATAAAGTAAATGGAATCACAACGGAACAATAACGAAATATCACAAATATAATCACAACACACGTGGATAATATACATGAAAATTTCGGCTTACATGGACCGATATCATAGATAATAAAACCATTCCTACATAGTAGAGTCAATACTTGATACATTTGTTTGTACAACAACCAAAAGACAACAAGTTCTTTAAACTACGTCACACACCTCGTGACTAGGATAATAATGGTCAAAACTATACATGATAAAAGTCTACACATGGCACCTCATGGTGCTCGCTGACTTCGATCCGAAGATCTGAACACGAGTAGTCAAACTAGCAACCAAACTCCTCAACTCTCCAATCGACCACGGGTAACAATACTCTCACGAGCTAGTGACAACTCACGTACTGTTGTAACAGCTGCGTCTGTGCCATCTCGGCTCTCGTCAGTATAACTCGGGCATCTCCGCCTCAACTCGGCAATACGCTCCTGTCCTCTAAGCTGCCATTCAGTATACTCGGTGTGCCAAATCAATAGAAACCACGCCTATCACCAGGCCCTCGACCTCCTCGCAATGGTCTCAACCCTATCTAACGGCAGTTCCTCCAAGCTGCCGCGACATCCTATCTATCTGAATCTGTGACTATCTATCGAGCTCTAACGCGGTAGAAGGCGTCTAGTAGGCTGCAGCCTTAGAGCTCGCCCTAACTTCGAACCTAACGGTGGCTCGGGTTCGTAGATGGTGGTGTCGGGATGTCAAAATGAGCACGCTTTTGGCGGCAAGTCGATGCGAGCAAAGGATCCCTAAGAAAATACGATGAGGATGATGATGATGGTGCTAGTAGTGGTGATGGTGGGTGTATCGGGTCGTGAGCCGGCCTAACAAGTGGAGTAGGTGCGACTTCGCCCTCCTCAAAGGGTTCAGTCTCCGTGTCAGTCATAATAGGTGGAAAGGCTGGAGTAGAGCCAATCGAAGATAAGATCTCAGTGGAATGCGATGAGACATCATCCATGTTAGGGTCAACTGGGACATCTTCCGTGTTAGTGTCCGATGATATAGTGATGGGATGTGAATCTGAAGACATCTCTGTGACAACCGATGTGAAATGAAAGTAAATAACTCGAATAAAGTGTATATGAATCCGCATGAAAAGTGGATATGCACTTATGATGAAATGATGAGATGCTATGTTAATGTAGCTATAGTCTAGGGTCAATGATGCAACCTAGTTCTCTATAACTGTAGCTCTGGTACCAATCTGTCACACCCCAATTTACTTTTTGCGTGGAGATGGAATTCACAGGGATAGACTGTCATAGCACCACAATCACGATTACATTGAGCGACCTAAAGTGTCGTTTTAAAAACACATCGTTGGATATTTAATAAAAGCGTTCAGAGTTACAACATAGGTCCCAAAAGTTTATAAAGTTTGCGGAAATATAAATATATTACAAGTCCAAATGTTTTTTTGAAAGAAAGTTCCATAATGTACAATGATATAAGTCGACGCCGCGACTCAAAAGGTTCCTTAACCATGCCATGATGAGTATGTCTAGTTACACGAAAATACATTGCTAATAACGGTCAACAATAATGTTGGTGAGAAATCATAGGTTTATGTAAATGTTTTATACGACTACGCAAGTATAGACCAATATGACAATCATGTCACGAGAAAAATGTTACAATTGCAATAAGTCCATGACACGAAACTAGACTGTTCATAATGTATGCCCCATGAGTGTTTGCGGACAACTCAATAATGTTATTAAATGAAATGCATCCGTATGACTAGTTGGGATTCACCAACCTGGATGGAGGAGTCACCCTCGATAGATCTATCCACTCACCCTCGCTTCTACGATTAACGGTTCATGTAATATAATGGGGACTTTCAATTGGCATGTGGTAACTTAAGCAATGTAAATGAATTTAACATACTTGGTATCGTAATAAAAATGTTGTGCAATGTATTCTCTCCGTAGGTTTGAAAATAATTAAACATGCAGCGGGGCTATGAAAACTCACTTGATAAACTGGTATGATGACAAGAGTGAGTACCGAGAGATGTAGCGTGATACGTTAACCTTGACCTATTACGAATGATATGATATGTAATGAGTTATGATGTAATGTTATGCATGCATTTCAAATGCGTTATTTATACCATTTGCTAGTTTTGAAAATAATACTTATCGTCGAAAAATACTCTTTTGACGTCTTGACCATTCTTAAATCACTTCACAAGTATTTACGTCAAAATGTCATCCTACAATGGTTTCGTAATGATTTATTGTGAAATTTTAACTTTTAGTCGTAAAATAATGTCGTCGGAAATTTCATGAAAGTGACAAAAATGGCTTCGAAAAACTAGTCGTAAAATGGTGTACGTCGAACGTTAGGAAACGAACTCAATGGTTTTGAAAAGCTTGTATCAAAATCTAGAAGTTTTAGTACATGAGTTTTCGTCATAGAGGTCTCGAACATAAAGATAATAGAGGTTAAATATGGTGATTTTGTCCAAATGTGGTTTAAAAAGTGAGTTTCGGCAAAGTTTAAGCAACCGTAAATAATTTATTACAACTCCGCTATACAAACGGTTGGTCGTTTTGGAAAATATGCTTGGTGATCTAGATTTTATTAGAAGACATTTCGTTACAAAAAGTTCTACGTCATAGTTAAAAATAGCCTTCAACATGGTCGTTTTGGTTACCGTAACACTTGTCTCGTAAAAATAATATAGTTTTTCTAAAAATAATAGTTACGGCAATTTTATGAAAACGTGTATATCTTAGTCGTTTCAAATCCGTTTTCTACATATTATACGTCCTTAGCTTCGTATCAAAGTATACTAGTATATTTTTGATAGGTCGAAATAATTTATAAAGCTTAAGACTCGTTGTTGACTCGTACAAAACAAAAACACCTTGCTGAAATTTTCAGAAATATATATTTCGTCGTCAAACTTGAAAAATTCATAACTTCTTCGTTATAGCTCCGTTTTAATCCGTTCAGGCGGCCACGGATTCGTTTTAAATTATATTTTCTAAATATCTAGGCCAAAAATTCGTGCCTACTGTCGGATTTTCCAGAAAATCAAAACAAGATCAGACCACTTTATATACTTGTCGAAAATAGTTTTTCTCATACTAAACCTATTCCAATCCCTTCAAAACAACTCCAAAGCTATTCTAGTCCTACCATACACCTTCTTAGGGTGTCATGGGTTCCTAAACATCATCAAGACCAATATATAACAAGGGATAAACTATAGGATGACTTTTATATATCAAACTCTTAAAATCAATGTAAAAATGGTATAACTAACAATAAGTCTTGCATGCTAGCTCAAAAATGAAGAAATACATATGAAATGAAAATGAAAGATGTAAATGAAAATGATATGCTTACAAGCTACTATGATGAGGTGATTAGAACAAGGATTAACCTAAACACCCTAGGTTTTTATTTCAAAACCTTTAATAAGAGTGTAATCTAGAGTGTTTAAACTTGAGCTTGTAAAATTTTTGTGATCCCTTCTTATCTCCTTGTAGAACCGGTTTTTGGAGGATGAAACAAAGAGAGAAAAGCAACTTTTACTTGACTTGAATAAGTGAGAATGAATGAGTGAAATGAATGAGGTATTGGAGTATAAATCTATACTATCAATGAAGAAAAAAAATTACCAACATTAAATGCTACCTCCCCCTTGGTCGGCCAAGGGGGGAGGTATTTCAAAAATATATATATATTTTTTTTTCTTATATAATGTGTATAATTTGTAATAAGTGTAAGAAAAATGTGTAGGTAAAAATAACTTGTAAGGTTTTATATACATTAGTGTATTTAAGGTAGTTTTAGGTAAAAGTAACTTTTAATAGATCAAAGTAGAGTATAATGAGATCATAAAAATTGTAAAAATACATTCCTTGTAAAATTTGAGTGATATAATAATTATCGTGTAGTTTTTAAGAAAAACGTCGTAATAATATAAATTTAACGATTTATATACAAAATAAATTTAAACACTAGGTAAACTCAAAATATAGTTTTTATAAACTAAATGTAAGTATAAAAATATATCGGGATCATTTTTAAAATTTTCGGATTAAATTTTCAAAATAATAACTTACGCGATAACGTTTATTTAATATAAAATTTACGCGTTTAATGTGAAATGCAATGTCATGAATGAACTAACATGATGCAAATGATGTTAATGAAATGTAGACTAAACTTAGTCCATATGAAATGTTCGTGATGATATGATCATGAATTCCCGCTAAACCATTAAGGTTACGCGAATTTGGAACACGTAAACCTAGTTTACGATAAATGTTGAAATTGTGAAGCATGAATTGTTTTGAGAAATGACCTGAAAGTACGGGTTGTCACAACTTTTCATATTTTTGAAAAGTTACTATTCACTTTTACTATTCACTTTCACTATTCATCCCGTAAAATTTTTATTTCACATTCTCGTAAGATAAATTATTTTAGTAATGACCTGAGAGTTCGACCATCGTTAGATCATTTTCGCAAGAGTTATTAAGAAAACATCTTTTTAAGGTTTCGTTTTGGTCGGTACACCGTTTAAACATCACGCGCATAACGAAAATCAACTATGACAATTTTCCTCTCATCAGATGAATTTTTAGATCACTCATGATTAATTTGAGAATTTTTAAAATTCATTTTTATGTCACCAAATAAACCCTGCGCTGACAAAACTAAACTTATGTTTTAAATAATTCTACTTACATCCAGACTTAACGATTCCTTAGCTGTGTTTCTAATATTTTTTTGACACTTTTACATTTTTGGAAAAGTCAAACATATTTCCCTCCTCCTTTGACCATAAATTAACCTTATGCGTTCTACATTTTGCTTAAATCGCGTAACTTTTAAACTTCACGAATAACTGTAAGAGTTATCCCGTATGACGAAAACCACATTTTAACATCTCATATCACTTTTAGACTAATTTTAGTCTACTTTAAATAAATTCACGTGCGTTTCACGAAATTTCATTATTTTCGATAAACTGCAATTAGCGTTTTTGACGTATTTCCACTTTAAGTAGCGTTTTTGCACCCAATGAGACTTATCACCCATTTTATATTTTTAGATGGATTATAATGATGAGTTTCATCATTCCTACAAGTTCGTATTTTTATGATATAGGTTTTCGTTTTATGGCTTTCAATTACGGTTGACATTTAACGGAACCAAATCATGCTCTAAACTTAAGATAATACCAAAACTATCCACCTAAGTCATCTTATCTCTATTTGGCCGACTTAGGGGGGGGAGTCATCATTTTGGTGGCAAAATCCTAACCATGCTTCCTTTAGATCATTACATGTGTCCTAACTTAACCATGGTTAATATTTAACCCAATATATGGTTAACCAAACTTACCCTCCTATAAATAGCATGAGAAATACATCCTAAAGACCTTCACATACTGATTTGGGTCGTTCATACACCAAAATATTCATATCTTCCATAATTTGTTCTATAAACTCCAAGTTTATGCAAAGAAGTTTCAAGTAGTAAGTTACTACATCAAATCTCTAGCAAGTTTAAGTGATCTTCTTGAGTTTAAATCCACTCAAGTCACTTAGTACTTCATCACCAAATCTTCAAGTTTGCAAGGGTGCCAAGGTGTGGGAAGCTAGCTCAATCCGAAGTCCTAAGTGTTCAATCAAAGTCCGATCCTTACTAGTTACTCCTTTCTTATTGAAAGCCAAAAGTTGTAAGCAACTTATCACCACCATCATCTCATCTTTATTATTCATAATATTAACTATTTCATGCTATATATATAGTTACTATGTTGATTCATGATGTACATATACTCAATCACATGTTTTAATTTACATATTGTCATAAAAGTAACAAACTAGTAAACTAGTCATATTATACACATTTAAGACCATTAAAACCAGTCACATATGGGCTTTCTAACTTACATACTATGGTAGACAAAATAAAAAGGTAAACATAGCAACTTGAATCACCCGAAACGGACAAACGAGTCAAAAGTTATAGGCAAAAGAAGTAAGCGAAACCAAAACGTCGGCGCCAAATAACTTGCATTTTGGTTCGCCATTTTAAAAGTGGTACCGGTTGAATCATCAAAAAGTTAAAACACGAAAGTTGTCCGGAACGCCGTTTTCCTTTGGTTTCAAAGAAGCTCGGACCTTGAAAACTCATAAACATGCCATTATTTTTCAAAAACAGAAACTGCCCTTTATATAGTCTTACAACTATACTTTTGTCACAACTAAAAGCAAACCAAGAGGCCTAATGGCCATAAGCCAGGACCACGGCTATGGCTAAGGTCAAGGCTGAGTCTCAAGACCATGATGGTCAAGACCAAAGCCACGGCAAGGCCATGGCTAAAGTCTCGAGGTTTCCTAAACCGAGACCGTAAACCAAAGGCCTTAGCCTTGAAAAACCTAAACGTATACAATACAATTTGGATCTATTCCCCCGATAAACCATGAAACTATACTTGTAATAACCAACTTTACAATTTAGAAAACTTGTAAACTTTTCTTTAAACACTTGTGACATAAATTATAACGATACTTGTGATGACCATTATGATTTCCTAATCATAACCAAACAAACATGTAACTTATGTTTGCAAACCATATGGACATTTTTAACACTTATGAAATATAAACAAAACATATGTTTTATCTATTAAAGTGCTACAAAACTAGGGAGCTTCATGTGACGGGTTTCATTTGAGTAAGCGTATGCGGCGTTCTTTGGATTTCGATTTAAAGTGTCCTAGCTCTGAGCGTTTACTCGTGACCTCGAATTGTGATGGCGAGAGCGGTAGTATGCGATATGTATAAACTAAACTCGTTTTCACAACTAGACCATTTCTATAAAACAACATATACAAAAACCATGTACTACATCATGATCAACATAGAAACGTATATAGGTTTGTTATTTCTTTAGCATCATTATTTCAAACCTAAGTCGCAACATCCTATTCTAGGTTGCTCGTAGAAGTTCTCACGGCATATCCATCATTCTCATTATACATTTGATATCATTTACTTTGAGGTGAGTTCATAGCCCCACTTTCTATTACTTAATTGTTTTACAAACCCTTGGGGGAGATACATGCTTTATTTTAAATCGAACACATTTCTTTCAAACTGTATACTTATCTAAATGTATTATTTGCACTAAGTACCACTATTGCCAATCTTAAGTCCCTACTATCATGAACCATTAATCACTTGCGAGTGAACACGAATATTGTGGATAGGCCTATTGGGATTGACGAATCCCGTTTGTGTTTACCGGGTAGGCAAACAAACGCACTCTATTTGAAGATCTATAGGTTTATTGGCAAATTACCTATTAGGGCATCGGTTACTATTATATGACAGCTGTTAACGTTTTCGGTATCATGAGCTTAGTGCAATAATATCTCTTTTGGTTTTCAAACCATTGGTGTGAATTTATAACTCACACTACAAACATTATGTGTTCAACAGATTTCCTAAACTCTATGAATTTCACTCAACCTTTGTGTTGACAGTTTTAAGCATGTATTTCAGTCCATAATGTAGGCGGCACGGAGGAACACGGATACTCAAGAAGGCTATAAATTTTATTATCATTCAAAAACCAATTTAATGTATTTTGTAAACTTGGAACCATTTGGGACCTCATTTTTGTAAACTCTGATATTTATATAAATGAATGATAAATCTTTTAAAACGACTCCATTAGAGTTCGTTTTCTATTATTATGACTGTTGTGCCATGAAGTAACACCCGTTTGAATTCGCTACATGCGTATCACGAAATTGGGGTGTTACAGTTGGTATCAACATCGGTCTATCGAGACTTAAACTATAACTACTTTTACAAACAAAAACATTTTATAGCCTTCGGTTCTCCGTGCCTTCCATCCTCTAGACGATTATGTGACTTTTAGGCATTTTAAGCTATACAAACATACTAGTATATTGATATATACACTTGACATAATTTCAATCATAAACAAAGTACTCAACATATCAGCTATGCCTATTCTAAGGCATTAAGCACAATCATATTTTACAATCTCCCAATCATGTATCTACTGTGCATTTTAGGATTCGAAACTTTATCCAAGACATTGTAATGACTACAATGGTCTTTCCTACTTCAGACATTGTGAGATACAATAGTCTCATTCATTTTCAGAACAGCGTGAGATACAGTAGTCTCTATTACATTCTCGGACATTTGTAAATCCTCACGATGGTCTCTATTACATTCTCGCACCTGTAAATTCTATAGTGGTCTCTATTACATTCTCAGACACTGTAAACCATATAGTGGTCTCATTTATTTCTCAAGACATTGTGGGTTACACAATGATCTCTCTATCATTTCTCAAGACATTGTGGGTTACAAAATGGTCTCTCCATCTTTTCTCAAGACATTGTAGGTTACACAATGATCTCTCCATAATTTCTCAAGACATTGTGGGTTACACAATGATCTATCCATCATTTCTCAAGACATTGTGAGTTACACAATGGTCTCTCCATCTTTTCTCAAGACATTATGAGTTACACAATGATCTCTCCATCATTTCTCAAACCTTGTGAGTTACACAATGGTTTAAATTCCTTCCTGAGACATGGTAAGTTATACAAAGTCTCTAAAAATTATCTTATAAACATTATATGATATTGAAACCCGTCACAGTCTATGAATTTCCCTAATGGAAATACAAGAAATGGGAGTTCTAAAGGACAAACTAACCCATCATCTACAAGAGCTGAAGTTCAGCAACTTTCTCTATATTCATCAAAGTTCTATTCTGAAACCTTCATTGTTAAAAGTTCGTAATTCTAGCCAAGTATGGACTATTTTAGAATTACTTAAAATTTCCTTTCCACACGTATCTACCCATACTATCTTCTATGCAATGGAATGTGAAAACATAGGTTACATGTCTTTTATGGCCAGGACTTGCAACTGAATGGTTTGATATCGCCTTTGCTTAGTGGACAATTTCTCAAAAGCTATGGACATATCACAAGTATACCTAATTTAGGTATTTGAAAAATTTATCGTACCTCGGCTAAATATAGCCTAATCACCTATATTTAACCTTGGACATTGGAACATAGTCTGATTAACTATGTTCGACTTAAATTTTTCAAACACTGAGAACAGTTATACAAGTGTTATATTCAGGTTGATTTCCTACTTAAACTCGATAAACCACCAGATTTCATTAAAAAGATCTAGAGACACGACAGTGTCTTACCACTCAGCAAAATCTTAACATCTTATTTATACTACCTAATTTCATTCTTGAAATTTTCATACATGAGATAATCCGAACTACAATCTTGGGATAGTCATCAAATCTTCTCGTCATTTCTTAGAAGTACTAGCCTGATTAGATTTCAAGGATATCATTCCGCCATATTCCTTCAAAATTCACTTTTGATTTCAAAACAAACTTGACACCTCTACCTAAGAATAATGGTAAACGTACGCTACACTCTTCTAATCGTCAACATATCACATCATTATCTGAACCCCATTATAAGTCAGTATGTAAAACTTCACAGTATCACATTTCCTTCAAACACTAGTTAACATAAAAGATATGACCTTCATCCCAAAACCACCTAAGACATAATTGATGAGTGTCTAAATACTCATCATTTTTGTACAATCTAAACTACAAAATCATCTGAAAACACTCAGAAATGCATCAAAATGATGAAAATATCACAAATCAGTGTTTTATGTGTTTTAAATGAAAAAAGATCAAAATCAGAAGAAAAATGATTCAAGTTTGCAAAATTGGCAGTTTTAGTCCCCCAAGTTTCAAAAGTTGTCAAAATCAGTCCCTGGTATTTCAAAATCAAGAATTTTATCATTCAAGGTCCCTGAAATATTCTAAGTTGTTAAAAATGGTCCTTGAATGAGTTTTTGGTCAAATGGCAAAAATAGTCCTTGAACTTTGAAAAATTGCAAAAATAGTCCTTGGACATTTTAAAATGGAATTTTATGCAAAAGTGGTCCATGTACTATTCATTTATGACAAGTTTGGTCCTTGTGAGAGCTTTGAAAAAAACTGCAAGATTGGTCCCTCATGTTTGGCAGATTTGCAAATCTAGTCCTTGTGTATACTTAACCAAACCGGACACCCTTTGTTATCCAAACCCAATCCAACACAACATAAGCCCAATCCAGTCATAAGCCCATAACACTTGAGCTTGACCCTTGGACCTTGACCCCCAGTCCAAATGTAATTGTGAACCCAGCCATAACCAATTTTGGACCCCCTCTCGTATTAGTAATACCGGTCAAATAAGTCAAAAAACAGGGCACTGTTCATCTTCCCTCACAGATACGCGCCAAAACCAGAAACCAGAGCTGTTTCCTTGATTTACTCCATCTCCTCACCTTACCTTGTCCCCTCCACCTCCACTAACACCAAAAATCCTTAATTGACTCAAACCCACCCCATTAATGTTTTAAACCTGCTATGAAGAATTTTGGCGCCAAAACTACAAGTGGACGGTTTTGATGTAATTCAATGATTCAAGGGCTCAGATGAAGTGAAAAAGATTCAGAGATATCAAGAGAGTCTCAAAAGTCTATAAAGGAGTGAGAAGAAGCAATGTATCTAGCCATCTAGTGTAATTTATATTTTCTTTAGTCGTGTTTTTATATAAGCTTTCCAGTGTATGTTTTCACTTCCATGTGCTTGGTTTAAGTTTCTTAAGTGTATCTGAATCCTTTTTAATAATCAATTTCAAGTTTTTAGTATCAAATTCAGTTTATGCAATTTTCCTTTCAAAAATCTCATATTATGGTAATGTTGTTAATAGTTGTTATCATGGACTGAATAAGCACATGTAAGCTCCTAGATAGCTTATAAAAGCTATTAGATATCTTAAAATCCAGTTTAGAAGTAAAAACAGAAAAATCACAAAAATACCAAATAATTAGTGAAAAATCAAAAATCATATGGAAATGGTGTTCACAGCTGGAGCAAGGTAAAGCTTGGATGGCCTTGGGTTAGAAGCTTAGTGGTAAGCTAATAGGGGTGATTATTGGTCCTTGTTCTCAGTTTTGAGCTTGGAAGCTTTTTTAAGCCTTTTTATTCATTTTTTCATTTCATTGTTGTAGTTGATTAGTAGTTGTAATTTCTGTTTCTTTGTGTTAATTAGTCCTAGTTAAGTGTATTTAAGTATTAAAATCAGTTGGTTGCTCCTTTTAATTTATAGTTTATAAAAATTTAGTTTTAACAGTCAAAAGTGCATAATTGTCTTTTCTAGGTTTCTTGTTGTTAATGTTGTTGTTTCATGCTTCATTAGTCCTAATATATGATAATACATGGTCTTAAATCAGTTTCATGGTTTAAATTTGTAATTTGATTTGAAAAATTCCATAACAGTCATAATAAGTGGTGTTTGGTTTAACTTGATTCACTGTGTTAGAGCTTGTACTTTTGGTTGTTCTGAGTTTAATTTGGTCATAATAACTCACTGCAACAAGAAAAACCAGTGGTCTTTTGGTTAAAAGTCAAAATCTCATTTGATCACATCTTGTGTGTCCACTGTTGAAGTTTCATGATCTATGATCATTGTTTTGTGTTTACAAGTTGTTCATATTGCTCAAATCAGTTTTAGCTCATCTTAAAACAACATAATCAGTGCATAGAATCAGTTTAAATTTCATTTTAGTCAACTCATTTGGTTTTATCAAAAAGTCAAATTTCTCATTTTGGTCGTTTTTGAATTAAAAAGATAATTTTATTGTGTGTTCAATATTGAGTTTTAGCTTAAAAAGCTCTTGGGATATTAAAGTTCAGTTGCTAAACTAAATTAGAAAAATGATAGTTCATTCTTAATCAGCTTATTCAGTGCTTATTTGCTAGTTTCTTTTGGGTACCTGTTTGAAAAAACTGTCCTGTGCACAGTGAGTAGTGCCAATTTGAAAAGCTCACACAGAGCTTAATTGTTGGTCATAGCTTGTGATTTTTAGTTCTTTGGGAAGCCAACCTGGCCATCTTGAAGTCTCAAGCTTGGTTTTTCATTTTATAGCTTGTTTACTAGGGTACGCTATAAGCTCAATCTTTGTCCCATTTCTGTTTTTCAACACTAGTATCATAAGTGCTTATTGCCTTTTTAATAGCTTATCAGTGTGCTTATCTTTGTCTTTTAGCTTCATTTGAGTAGCATTAACCTATTTGTAGTTTATTTGAGCTTTTGTTTCAGTGGGTGAGCTTGTTTGAGCTTATTTCTTTCAAATAAGCTCTTTAGCTCAACTGTTTGATCATAAGCTCACTCAAACTGCTTATTTGTGATTTGTAAAATTTTTGTGTTTGTTAAAGTTTCATATTTTAAGTAGTTAAGAAGTTTCCAAAAAGAAAATTCAGAAAAACATCAATTTAATTATAGTGATAGCGTTTATTTAATAGATTTTAGCGTTTTAATCTTTCTTTTAAGCTTATTATTAAGCAATTTGTGTTTTTATAGTTTTATTAGTTTTTTGTTGTCATATAGTATTTTTAGAAAAAGTTTTATAATTTTATTTATCTGTTTAGTATTTATTATAATTATAAATAGTTAATAAGTATTAAATAATTAGTAATAAATAATTAAAAAGCATAAAAAATATCTTTTCAGTTTTAAAATTAGTTTTATCATATTTTAGATTTTTCCAAGTTAAAATTTTATTTTTCCAGGTTTATTTTATATTTTCTAGTATTTAAGTGTATTTCAAATAGTAATTAATTAATAATAAATAAATAAAAAGTGTAAAAAATATAATTTTAATTTTAAAAATAAGTTTTATAATATTTTAGATTTTTCTGAATCATAATTTTATTTTTCTAGTCGTATTTTGTATTTTCTTCTATTTTAGGTTATTCTTAAATAGTTAAAATAGTTTTTAATTAATAATAATTAAATAAATAGTTGTAAAAATAATTTTCTTTTTCTAATAATTTTCTTTTATTCTTAGGATTCCAAAAATGTTATTTTCATATTTTTAGGTCTTTTATTTCTTAGATCTCACTTTTTATTTTGTGCGTTTACGTAGTTTTTAAACGTACGTATTTAAGTTTGTTTTATCTGATTGTTGTGTTTATCAATTATGTATCCAATTCCTTTCTAATCAATCAGTAGTGTAATAATTCATCCAAATCCTTACTGATCACTATCCTTAGTGATTATTCTATCATCTGAATTAGTGTTTACACACCATTGAGTCTCCGTGGGACTTAACGACCCGGGAATTCATTATATTCTCCAGGACTTCATTGCATTTGTGTTTTAACTGTTTTAAGTCTGTTACGGTTAGCCATTCACAAGTGGCCAGCTTGTGTGATTAGACTTGATGGTTTAGCACAGATCAAATTTTTGGCGCCGCTGCCGGGGAGGGTTTAGCGTGTGTTAAACCATTTTCAGACCCGTACTTGCACATATACCACCATTTGTAAAACGTTTTTTTGTAAAGTTATCAGTAAATCTCAAAAAGTTCATTAGCACTTTTCCTAAAGTGTTAACAACACCAAAAAATATATAAAACAACAAAACAATCGTAACGTTTTCTAGCTTGTGTTTTCTTTAAGGTGATTCTTAAAGAGATACGATTTGGTTAAACGAGACGATACCAAAAATATTTTCCAAAAGTTTTTTAAACCCTTTGCACAAATCTGAACCTACGTCTTTTCAGTGGTACTTAATAAATACATAAAAATCAACCACCGCAAATCAAGGCAGTACACCTACTAACTGGGGGTGTGACCATAATAAGTTCCTGAACATCAGATTTAAAACTTGCCTTTGTGTCCTTGTGATTTGGTGTACCTTTTTCAAAGAAGCCATTTCATTGGTGATTATTGGTTAAGTTCACTTGTCGTTTTGCCTCGCATTTGTTTTGAAACCTGATTTTTATACTTAGTGCATGCGCGCTCGTTCTTCCGCTCTACAAGTCCACTTTCGAGCTTGGAACATTCGTAGACGTAGAGGGCGTTCGCTCCTTCAGCGGTGAGGCGTCTACCACCACCACCCCCGTGCGTAATGGCAGAAGACAAACTGATGAATGAGCTTCTCCAAGCACCCATCGAGGGTTACGGAGATGCCATTGTTGTCCCGCGTGGTGATACCTTTGAGCTCAAAACCGGGTTACTTAATCTAGTAACCCAAAGCCAATTCTATGGTTTTGAGCGGGATGATCCTCATGCACACATTCGATGGTTTAACAAGATTGCATCTACCATCAAGTACAAGAATGTCCCACATGAAGCTATCAAGCTTCTTCTTCCCCATTTTCTCTAGAGGACAAGCCGGAATAGCTTGAGAAACAACCCCCTCGTTCTATTAAGACATGGGAAGATCTAGTCACCAAGTTCGTTAACGAGTTCTACCCTCCATCCCGAACTACAAGTCTTAAGAATGAGATAATGAAATTTTCTCAGATATTTGATGAATCATTCGGGGAGGCATGGGATCGTTACAAAGAGTTGCCATAGAATGTCCGCATCATGGTTTCACCGAGTTAATGCAAATGGATACTTTCTACAATGGTCCGAACCAGACCAATCAAGATTCTTTGAATGCCTCCGCGGGAGGTAATTTCTTGAGCAAGACCACAAAAGAAGCCTTACAAATCATTGAAAACAAATCCTGGTCCGCCCTTTCCGCACAAAGACATATCAGTCTAATCTTTGGACCTTACTACATCTCCCGGTGAGTACATCTAGCGATGCTAAGATTGACAAACTCACGGATATTGTTCGAGCTTTGTTTCTTGCTACCAAAGAAAGTCACTTTCACACGCATTACCATCACATGGTGAAGTTAAGAAAGTCAGTTTGTGTTACTTGTGGTGGTCCTCATGCATACTACAATCTGTCGCCACCGATGGTAGTCCGTTTGAGGCCATGCTATAGCCGGTACTTCATCGTGGAGGTAATCAATACCGCCCTCAAATGAACAAACTACCGTGCTAATACTCATCAGGGACCACCCGGCTTTAACCAGAATCAAAACCGGAATCAGAACCAACCTAAATGAACCAAGGTTATCAAAACCAAGGTAATTTCTATTCCGGACCAAATCAAGGTTTCCAACATCAAGGAAACTTTAATCAAAACAATTTCAATCGAGGAAATCAATTTCAGGGAAATATGAATCCTAATCTAGGGAATTTTTAGCAAGGCTATAATCAGAATTCGCCTCAAATGTCCCTCCACCTCCTCCGATATCAACATCGATGAGCTTTTAAAGCAATTCATGAAGTCTCAAGGAGATGAACGGTTGTTGGTCAGGTCAAATCGACGATATAAAGAAGTCTTTAAATGATCAACCCTCGGCTCTGAAAACTTCCTAGCAACACGATCGCTAACCCGGGCGACTAAGGCGTCCGACCCAGTGGTGTGTTTCATATGATGGACCTTCTATTCCTACTACCTCTTCTTCTTCTCTCCCAAAGGTAGTAGAAAGTGAACCTAAGACACACAATGGACCTTCAACCAATGCCTCCTCCACCTGTGGCAATGAGTCATGTTACCAAGGATACAACGGACAAGGTGCATTATTCAAGCCCACGGAAGTACGCACCGCGTCCACCTTCGGTAGTCCAACCTCAAGTTGTCGAAACCCAAATCAAATCCGGAGTTGTTTTTGATTCACTGATATCCCGTTGAAAACCGAAAATCCAAATCTTCTATTCCTTACCCATCGTTTAAATGAGCAAAGCTCAGCGAAAAAGCGGTCATCAAATGGACAAATTTTTCCAAATTTTCCAAGAGTTACACTTTGACATAAGCTTTGCGGATGCTATCATGTTGATGCCTGTTTGTAAACCT
>OU343221.1:127856147-127947008 GCA_910596185.1 Chrysanthemum makinoi
GGTCGTCGGGATTGATCTCCTCATATTCTTTTGTCTTCACCGGGTCATCTCCTTTTCGCATCGTAATTTTGTTATTTTGTTTTGGCTCGTCCGCTTTTCGATCGTTAGATGGAGACCACCCTTGGAGCCAAGAAGAGGTGCCGACCCTACATTGCTACAACAGTCCCCGTGGCCGAGAGTTCTAGAAGCGTGCCACCATCGCCGCCGTACTTTGGAGACATCGATCAGCTTTGAGGAAGCCGAACGAATCAACCAAAGACGAACGAAGACATGATTCAACCGGTATCGGGAAGGTTCATCTACTTCATATGATTTGGCGCCGACGGTGTTACTCGATTCGCTTGTCACGCGCGCTTTTAGGCCGTTTGATATCTTGCTACGCGGATTTTGATCGGCGATTACTTTTCTTTGATTCGCTCGTAACTCCGGTTTGAATCGTGAAGTTTTATCGCTAGCATGCCCTCGCATATCTCGCCTTTCTTTCTCGATCGCCAAGAATGAGTCATGAGGAGCCGCTTATGCAAGTTGGTGGCCTCGCTTGTTGGTAATATGGTAAGTTGTCTAATGTGTTATATGTCGCATGAATGTGTATCCGGTCCGTTGGTATGTTACTTGTTATCTATATGTTATCCGCTTTTGTTCGAGTATTAGTTATGTGGTTTGTCGCGACCCGACATAATATGATGATAATGAGGACTTGTTATGTGATGCAAGTATTATGACGCTCGATCAACGCTGATAATACCGAGATCATATAATTTGAACTTATTGAAATCATATGGCCGGGAAATGCCCGTGGTTGATACGTGAAAAGAATATGACTTGTATCCGTTATTTGGCACCCCTCATGTTCGCTTGAAATTTTGTACCTATTTGTGAGATTTCGCCGATATCCGTTAATGTAAGTTTTATGCTTTGGACCAAATTGTTATGATTTGTGTGAACTATGGATTGCTATGTTTGCTCTAAATGTGCATCGCCTCCTGTACCCTTATTGGATCATTGGATATTTCGTGAAGTGTTTGAGGAACATTGGATCCTTTTAGTTGATTATCTCATGACCTAGTGAGATCGTTAGGATTCGCTTTGTCTATGTATATGTTTGTTCTCCCATTAGATATCCAATAAGTTAGCGTGTTGTTTGATTTTCGCATCTCATCCTGCTTTATGCCAATACGCTAATAAGTATATGATTATCTATAAGTATTTGATTATTGGTTCGATTCCCAGTATGAGTTTGAATATTCTAGTAAGAATCCGCTTGTTCAAATAAGATTCGCGCTTGCTTTATTTCCTTGAAATTCAAACCGGTTTGTTTTCGGCCCCGTTCGTCTTGTTCAATTTCGAGGTCTAAATTTTCTTTTTAGAAGGGAAGAGTTGTAAAACCCTAAAAATCTAACGCGTGTAAAAGACCATAATACCCCTCGAATTTAATATTATAAAATACGTAAAATATGTCAAGCTCACTGAATACACTATAACCTAACTCGTTAGTAACCAACTTGTACAAGTTAATAAACCCGACACACTTATGTTTAAAATGTGCATATCACACGTTTTCCTTGTGATCCATGGGCCAAATGAAATACATAATATACAAGAGCATGTAACTTGAACTAAAGCCCACTATACAAAAGTTTGGAAAGGTCAAAATCTGTTTATGATTGTCCCTTGATTTCGGCCAAATTAAACGCACATGATCCCCCATTTACTCCCATTTACTTTAAATAAATCCCACTTATTCTATCATTTGTAACTTCCATATATCTCATTCAAAATAAACCCTAATCTCCCTACATCTAAAAGTGACGGCACCACCTTGTTCCTGCCCATTTTTCTGTCGACATCAAGAGACTCAAAGAAGGTTTGTACGGGGTCGATAAGCTGCTGTGATCTCGTGTATTGGTGCGAAGGGTTGGCTTGGTTGTCATGGGTTCTTTTGGATGGCTGCTGTCGTGAGTTTGGCTAGGCAAAAGGGGTGGTTTGCTTTGATTCGATCCTTGTTTTCTTCCTCATTTACACGCTACAAGGTAACATAACATCGTCTCTTCTTTTCTTCCTTGTTTTCTGATTTGGTCGTGGGTTGTTCCTCCATGCGCATGCCTTTATTTACAAATAACAATCACATAAAATGATAGAATTGGTCACATAAAATCACAAATGAAACGCGTGAAATATTGAGTGAGAAAGACCATTTAAGGCTTGGCTCAAATCTGGAAACCCTAAACAATTATTAATGAGAAGGGGTTTGTTTTAGTTAGCTGTGAAGGTGTGATGTTTGTATGGGAGTCGTGTGTGTGTGTCGTTAGCATGGACGTAATTTGCATTCAAGATGTGTTGTGTGGCTACCGGTTCACATGTGTGAGTTATGAATTCGAATGGGTATATTAAGGCGTACGTCAGATCTTTTCAAAACTGATATTATGAAAATGATTTTCATGTTAGGGTTGAGTTTCAAATGTTGATTGGAATATATAAAATATGGTGTAGTAATGTCTAAATCAAAGGATCTTGAATATATGTTTTCTTTTTTTTGATCATGCATGCGTCTCCTGTGGTTACAGTATGGGTCTTTTAAGTATGAATGTAATTGGATAATCTTTTAGTAGGCGTCTGGTGCTACAATAATGAATTCTTTTGTTAAATTGATGTATTTTTGGAACCTGAAACACATATATGATTTGGTTTCTCGACACACATGCAACGTATCATGATTTAACATTTACTTCATTTGTGTCCTTATTTTGGGATTTGATGTCTGTGCAAAGGTTAAAGTTAGTATGGTTTTATAAGCGTGAATGATATGCATTGCTTTATCATTGACTTTGCATGCGTATGGTCATGGGGATTAACTCAGTCAAGTACTACCAAATATGGTCTATACATGGTTTGTGGGATAAGTTCGAGGGTGATCGCGGGACTTATGAGTGAGTTATAATGCATACATTAAGAGAGTGTCGCGAAGTTGAGTCGGGTTAGTCGTTATGCCGGGTCCAAGTCGTGTTGGTTAGTCTCGAGCCGCGGAGCAGCATGAAAAACGGGCCTAACATGCATATGGAAATAACTTAGGAGCGTTAAAATTGAACCTGAACTATCATTTGGAAGACTAAATTGAATAATATTAAATATTTAAGCTATTTACACTTTAAACCTTGAATTTTGGTAAGTGTCGCATGCAAACCTTAAGTTTTTATGACTTGTCATATTAAACCTCAAAGTGTACCATTTATCATTTTGTAACCCTAAGTCTGGCTAATTAATGATTATTACTCTAAAGTATTTTAATTCGGTCAATTACTAAAAATGAGAATACGCTTAATAGCTTCAAAAATATTAATTAGGTTTATATAAGCAATAAATCCGTTATGACTTAAATGAACTAATAAGTATTATACGAACCGTAATCCGTGTAGATTCGTTGAAGAAGACGTGACGTTGTTTCTCCTGTGTTCTTTCCAGTTGCTCTCATTTTATTTGCTAAGGTACAGATATTCTGACCTTTCTCACAGGGTTTCTCATGATCTCTTTGCATCTTTGATCTCTTGCCAATTTGATATTGAACCTTTGCTATTGAACTATTGATATTTGAACCCTTGATATTGATCCTTTGCTATTAGAACCTTTGATAATTGAACCATTGATATTGGACTATTGATTTGATTTGTGAACTGCTAATATTGGACCTTTGATATTGATTGACCCCTATAACACTTTGACTGCCGCTGATACCGGCCATTAACTAGGCATGGGTTCCATGTCCGTGTCATTGATGCACCAATGGCATGAATCAATGGGATGAGTGATGTTCCACAATCCCCCATTTGTATTGATTATGCGCTGCCGATATATTGTATGGCCACTATTTGTTTTAGGTATGTATGGATGCATCCTAGATTTGTATTGTATTGTATTGTATTGATATTGATATATTGTTTTGATGGGTGCGCTGCGGTGCAATACACCCTCACATTTTGGGAGCTAGCTACCACGGGTTACCGAGGTCTCATATTGGTTTGTATTCGGAGGTCACCCTCCCAATACAATGGTTACTATTGGTTACCGCCGCTATTGCCACTATTGATATGGTTTGTTTTGTTGGCTCGATAGATTTCGACAAACCTTACACTTTTGATACACCTATATTGTACCTTCGGATTCCCAATCGCACCATAATACAATTGATCGCCCTTACCTAATACCCTTATATGACTCACTCTACTACCAAGATATATATGTTCCATTGCTTTGATCTGTTACACTCTCATTTCGCTACTGCACTATCGCTCCATCCACGCATCGGTTATTATTATATGTTTATTGGATTTGATTATGATATTCATGTTTTATATGACCACCGACAACATGTTATGATATGATTAATATGCATTATAAGATTTACCCGTTGTCATCCGGATATGCTATCTTTCTTCGTTATGTGAGCCTTTTGAATTGTCCGGTAACCATGCTTGTGTGCAATCGATTGTTGATTCGCTCATCTTTTGTACCCGCTCGATTAATCTCGACTATGACTATTCGGTATCCATTCTCGCTTGTTGTTGACTCGCCATGTTTTCATTTCGGGTTTATGCTACGCTTTGATTGGGTAAAGGGTTCAACTTATGACGCCTAGCTTGTTAACTTGTTTAATTGCCTCGCTATGTATTTAATTCATTTAATTATAGTGTCCATACCGTATGCCTACTTGTTACGCTGGCGACGCCATGTTTTGACTACCGCCATGATAATCGATTATGTCTTCAACTGCGGTTTTGACCTCGTGGAATTGCCATGCTCACTTATTAATTAATTGCTTCCGCCATATATAGATATCTGCTTGGCTAGTATGTCTCTGATTTCAATTGATTGTGTATGTCAGATGTTGTGTGGATATAACGCCCGCATGCCGCTTATGTTTCAAGACTTGTATGCCCGGTTCAGATATGCTTGTATGCTTGTCCGATGCTTTGCTTGCTTCGCTCTCCTAGTTTCGCTCGCTTTGGATATCCAGAGGTGTGTTCATAGGATCCCTTTGACTCATTGTTCTCATTTTTGCTACCACTTTGTTATCCGCTTCCTTTGTTTCATTTCGCATTTCATTTTATTTTAGCTTTCGCTTTTGTTATATCTGCTCACTGCTTTTTAAGCTCAAATGCGATTTCTTTTCCTCGCGGTGTTAGGTTTGAAGATGGGTTTTGATACCGAGTTGGATTATTTGAGTGGACCAACCCTAGATACCTTATTATCTTGGACTTATTTTGATGGACTTTTGTTTGGAGATTTTCTTTTCATTTTGGATATTGTATTTCCTTGTCAGTCAACTGTTCATATGATCTGATACTTCATTTTAAGGTTTTCGTTGCAAAGATTTATTTTGTATGTTCTGATATGACACCAAAATGTGACACTTCTACCCCTTTCGGTGGGGTGTTACAATTATGGTATCGAGCCAGGTTTTAGGACCCTGAAGCTTAGGCTATGACTGTGAGGATTGGGTAGACATTAGGTTTCGGCCTATTCGATATCTTTCGATTCTTTTTGACCGCCGCTCGATTTGACTTCATATTCTTTTGTTCACCGGAAGCTGCCCTCCTCTTTCGCAGATCAATTTTGTTATTTTGTTTTCGCCGTCCGCTTGTCGATCGTTAGATGGAGACTACCCGAGTCAGCAAGGGTGCCGAATTTACATTGCTGCCAACAGCCCCTCGTACCGAGAGGTTCGTGGAAGCGTAAGCCACGCCCGACCGCCGCCGCTGAGACATCGATGTCGTTGGAGGAAGCGGACGAATCAACCAAAGACGCAACGAAGACATGATTCAACCGCGGCCGGAAGGTTCATCTACTTCATATGATTTGGCGCTGTTACTCGATTCGCTTGTCACACGCTTTTAGGCGGTTTGATATCTTGCTACGTGATTTTGATCGGCATTACTTTTCTTTGATTCGCCGTAACTCGGTTTGAATCGCGGAAGTTTTATCGCTTAGCATTCCGTATATCTCTTTTCTTTCCGATCGCCGCAATGAGTCAGCGAGGAGCCGCTTTATGCAAGTTGGTGGCCTCGTTTGTTGGTAATATGGTAAGTTGTCTAATGTTATATGTCGCATGAATGTATCCGGGTCTGCTGGTATGTTACTTGTTATCTATATGTTATCCGCTTTGTTCTCGATATTAGTTATGTGGTTTGTCATGACCCGAGACATAATATGATGATAATGAGGACTTGTTATGTGATGCAAGTATTGACGCGACGCTCGATCAACGAGATCATATAATTTGAACTTAGATCAAATCTGGGAAACCCGTGAAAACCATATGACGTTTCAAACGCACTCCCATGTTTCGCTGTTGAAATTTTGAAAATTTATTTTCTAGCGTGGATATAACGCCCGCTATGTCGCTTATGTTTCAAGACTTGTATGCAGTTCGGTTCAGATATGCTTGTATGCTTGTCTCGATGCTTTGCTTGCTTCGTTCTCCTAGTTTCTGTTCGTTTTGGATATCTGTATAAGTGTGTTCTGCAGGATCCTCTTTGACTCATTGTTCTCATTTTTGCTACCAATTTTGTTATCCGCTTCCTTTGTTTCATTTCTCAAGATTTGATTTTATTTAGCTTTCGCTTTGTTATATCGTTTCAATCGGCTTTTAAGCTCACCGCATTTCTTTCCCTATGCGTGTGTTAGGTTTGAAGATGGGTTGATGGGCCGAGATGGATTATTGAGTGGACCAACCCCGATACCTTATTATCTTGGACTTATTTTGATGGGCTTTTGTTCGGGAGATTTTCTTTTCATTTTGATATTGTATTTCCTTTGTCGTACCAACTGTTCATATGATCTGATACTTCATTTTAAGGTTTTCGTTGCAAAGATTTATTTTGTATGTTCTGATATGACACCAAAATGTGACACTTCTACCCTTGTCGGGTTGGGGTGTTACAAATGTCATAGTTGATGAGGATTTCTTTTATTATTTAACTTATGCGTTTGATGGGAGGCTTGTTACTAGATTCTTAAATCGGCTTATGGGTCCAATAAGAAAGTTTGTCTTTGTTGTAGAGCCAAGATCAATGATTGGAATAGACAACTTCCATTATGAACAGATTCATGAGCTGCCTCTTGTTTTTAATGACCATGGAATTGAGGAGTCGATTATTACAAACGGTATGGTGACCCGCTACGTTTCCCAACCCAACTTTACTCTCGTAGTGAGTTGAAACATCCGTACTTTATGTTTGTTCTTTGTACTACTCGAATATTTTCATGGCTTTCCAAATCCAAAGGAGCTAGAATTGTTTCATGTCAATTTTCTAGCGGTACGCTTGGGACTTTATTGTGGTTGCCCCTCACTGAGTCTCTTAAAGTGAATCGTCCTAGTACAAAAGAGATGAGACTAAGGGATATTGCAAATGTTAGGAATTTGAGGAAGTTAGATTTGAGATTCGGTCGTTATAATGTTGTGACGACAATCACAATATCCGATATCTTTCACTTGACAAGACTTCAAAATCTTGAGACCCTTACATTGGATTTTGATGATTGCACGGTAAGAACAATTTGAGTTTTACATTTATGATTTTACAATGTTAAAGAAATGTGTAACACTAATGACATTTAATCTTTATAACTTGTTGTAGTTGATACTGAAGGTAATTTAGGATGAATGTGCCCTTTCAATCCCCGATTAAACTTAAGTCGCCTTTATGTCGATTTTGGGAATATTGTTATGTTATCCTTCGGTCATTGAAATGATTCGTGGATGTCCAAATTTGGAAATGTTGGATACCAGAGTAAGTGTTTTGGAGTAATGCATATGTAGCAAATAAACATTCCTTAAATTGGCATGTTCGGTATCTCTCAACACTATTTGATTTTTCAGCCGCAAACACGCTTTAGTTCTACCTTGGAAAATTTTCCCAATGTTGTACACACAAACATATTCAGCCATGGCAAGTTACGCACTATAGTGTTTTGAGCTTTTCCCGCATCGAGCATGAATTAACTTTAATAAAGTTTATACTTGCGTTCCCACCTCCTAAAGTCAATGAATATCGCCCGATAGGAGTTATGATGGGAATGAAAATATCAACAACAACCTGAGTTGGCTAGAAGTCGTTGAAACTCCATCAAGCTTCCCACAAAGTGGTAGATTTCTTTGAGTGGTTGCAGTTTATGTATGGGTTGAATACCCTATGAAAATTAATGTAGCAAAATTGTTTTGGTATTTTGGTAAAGTATTTGTTTATATGGTTTGGTTAAAATTAGCTTGTTCATATGTTGTTGTTTGTGCGTATTGTAGGTGATGCAAGTTTGATAATAGAAAGTCAAACTTTCATTTACCATTTCAATTTGATTGTGGCAATTTGATTGTAGGTAGTATTTGTAATTTGGGAGTGTAAAGTCAAAATTGCAAAACCATTACTCAATATTTGACTATGTAAAGTCAAAATTTCAAAACCATTACTCAATATTTGTTTGGAGTTAATTGATAATTTGATATGTTTTAGAAGTTTGACTTAACAAAGTCAAACTTCTAATGGTTTTGTGTTGTTTAATCTTCAACTAAGTTGTAGTTTACGTAAGTTGGCAACTTGAGGGACCAATTGTGTAATCTAAAGTGATTATTGCTGAGTTTTAAGTATGACAACGGCAACAAAGGCAAATTCGTGGACCGAGTGTGAAAAAAGTAACTATAGACCCCTTGACCGCCTCTACCGAGACTATATTAACTAGTGCACACCAAACGATAAACTCATCTACCACTTATTCCACACACAAACAATTTTCCAATGGCGATTTCCCACTTTAAACCAACTCAGGTTGCTTCGATTCACCAAATTTGAATGATCGATGGCTATTTGGTTTGAAGAAGATGTTGCCAAGAAGGGATTCGCTAGTTCTTCGCATTCAAAGACCAAGATGAATCATCGTTTGGAGGGAGTCGAGAGAATCGTCAGACCTCGTGGAATCAAGGCTTGATCACGCTGACGTCCATCAAAACCAAATAGGCAACAAAGTTGTTCCTACCGCAACTCATACAGATTGTTGGTCAAAACAGATGAAGGTATTCTGTTCAACCAAGAGTTTCTTAAGAAAATGGTCAACATAATTCCCAATTTTGGGTTTTCCGGGTAGATAAAGGCGGTCTTTGGGTGATAGTTTTGGGAATATAGGTTGCTAAAAAGGGTATGTAAATTAGATTTGATGTAGTTGGTTATGATGTTTAACAGAATTTATTAATGATAAAATATCATTTGGGTTATGTGTTGTTTAACTCGTTTTGTATTGTGATATTGGGTGTATTTTAGTCTAATTTGTATCAACAAAACCAAACATCCCCTTATATCAAAGAAACCAAACGTGCCCTGTATCAAAGAAAACTTTAATCAAGAAACCAAACACCCCGTATCGAAAAAGCAAAGGCAATGGCTTAAAAAGATGTGGTGAAAATGCAAATACTTTAGCACTAAATCATAATGTATCAACAAACATCCGCTTGTATCAGTTAAACCAAACAACCCCTTTATCGTAAAAAGTTGTGACAAAACCAAACACCCCGTATATTAGCAAAATTAGAGGCAGCGGTTTAAAAACACGGGTTGAAAATGCAAACGCTTTAGCAGTAAACAACAATGTATTGACAATGGTGTATTGTAACATCTTGAATTTTGACTTACCAAAGTCAAACAAACTTATGAAAGGCAACAAATTGTAACTTACTATTGTGGTATGACTTGGGTAAGTCAAACCTATTAAGAAATGCAAAACGATTTCAAACACAATTACTTAAATAAGAACCAAATTTTTGATTCATCGATTTCATGTTCTCAAGAACTACAAATGTTTACTATTATCTAAAACATACACCTAGACCCACAACTCTCCCTATCATCGTTTTCCTTCTTTTCATTCCTTTCCTTAAGATATTTAAACAAAATTTCCAGATTTTTAATCCTTTCTCCCAAATCGTTAAACTTTGATAACAAGATGTCATCCTCTTCCTTATCCTTCTTAACACTAAAACCTTTTTCATTTGGGCAGTCTGCTTTCCTCAACGAACTCAACAAAGCCTTCCCCTTATCGTTTTGTGCCATTTTTTTTTGCAAATGTGTGTTGATTGCATTTTATAGTTCACTGTTGGTCGTAGCTACATATATGATTGAAGTTTGGGTTACATTTTAACTAGGTTGGGTCAAAAATGTGAATGGTCTATTATACAAGGCTGTCAAGATCGCGATCGTATGTGGAATAGTTTTTGTCTTTACAAGATCGAGATCGTAGGATCGGATCGCGATCCTACGATCCTACCAATTTGTCATAACTTGTAAACAAATGATAAACCGTTACATTTCTACACCCAAAGTCCGTTTTAATGACAAAGCAATAATAATCAAGTTTTAATCGTTAAATTAATCAATTTTAAGAAATAATTTGCAATATATAACATGAGTCCTAAATGTCTCAAAATATACGAGCTATCTACATGATTTCAAGGAAACAAATATGTCATTAGTGGTATTTCAAAACATACACTTTGATTAGTTTAATCGCAATAAAGTAAAGTAATTGAATTATTGAACACTTTTAGACTATAATATATTTAGAAAATAGAAAACTAAGTATAAACTATAATCTATTTAGAAAATGAAACAACAGTGGTTTACTTATTAGACATTAGCAAAACACATGTTTACTTTTAGACTTAAAAGATGGAAAAAGTTAAAAAAAAAAAAAAAAGAAAAAAAAAAGGTGAACTCGGATCACAAGGATCGATCCTACGATCTTACGTGCGATCCTACGATCTTACTTACGATCCTACAACATATGCGATCCTACCACGCATCCTACACCCATTTTAGCTAGTAAACACGAACTGCACGATCCCACGAAGTTTACACGCGATCTGACAAAATTCTGCTATTATACCTCCCAAGGAAACTTAAAAGTAGGTTTGACTATCCAATCCTAGTCAAGGGACGATTCTGGCATTTAATGGCCAAGGTTTGGACCTATGGCGATGAAAAGGCCGAGTTTTGTCCCATAACGATGCGTTTTGCTAAGTTTAGGGACCAATGGTGTATTTTAGTCTAATAGGAACGTATGTTTCACACACTAAAATGAAAGTTTTAAGAGAATGGCAGATAAGTTGAAAATTACAAACACGCCCCATGTCACAATGCTGTCATCACAGTTAGTATTCCCATTGTCAACAAGTCGCCCGCTGTTTAAGAGCCACAACAAGCGGATATCTGTGCAGCTTGACCATTTCATCCGCGGATTGATCCTAATGGTCGATGGATGCAAATTATACAACAAAGAATAATTTGTCGTTCCCATATAAATTATCGATAGTCAAGTTAGAGGGGTCATTTCAACCCATTTATAAGTCAATGAGTCTATTCGAGTAGTTATATATCTCAAACAAAGTTAAATTAGAGAAAGATTTGCTAGAAAGGAAACAGTCGCACAAAGTTTTATCGGGTAATGGAGATGCCTTCCAACTCAAGAAAAAGATCTCGATTAGTATTTGTTATGAAATTTTGTTTGTTATCATAAAAGTGCACTATAACTAATAAACTTAATTGATGTAAAGGTTCTAGCATGTCAACTCATCCGATCCGACAACCGAATTTTGACTCACATCCACCCATATGACCCACCATCTTGCCACCTCGACTCTTAACAAGGATTGTTGAATTCAACTTTTATTTACATTCTTTGAAATCAAGTTCCGAAAGCCTTTGCCCTGATATCCTTTGCAATTGAAAAGAAAACTTGCTCCACATTTAGATTTGTTTTTGCACTCTGCAGACATACAGGGACTCTCATTATCAAAGGGATAAGGGATATACGTATAACTGTATGATTTTCTTTTTTTTTGGGTAACCATGGTTTCCGAGCTTTAGGCTGACTAATCGACGGGATTTGAGCTCACCGCCACAATGACTCAAACCGGGTAAAGCCCTCCCTTTTTCAGGAAGGTTGGCATGATTTTCTTTGTCTTAAACATGTAACTGGGAGCTTAAAGAGTAGTACATCACTGCTTTACTTACGGTTTCAAAGAACTTAAAGCAAAAATGACAGCACTAGGTATGTAAACTAAAGCATGCTCTTTTGCTTTCATCCATATCAGCCTTGTTCCCAACCAAAATCTTGTTAACATTGCCTAGGGCAGTCCACAAATTTTTCGATGAAGCTTTACCCAAGATTGATGATTAATAACAATTCAGCTAGTTAAAAGGAGCACGTAACTCCATGGAATCGCCATGAGTGTAACCTTACTATTGAAAGATGACTCAATCAAGGACATCATACACCAGCAAGATACCCATGGCTCCTCTATAGTAAGCTGAAGTTTAATAAGAAAAGTGTGTGAATTACATGTTACTACAATCTGAAACATGACATAACAAACTAAAGATGCCTTATAGATAACTAGCATGGTACCCCGCGCAAAGCAGCGGATCGGATATCAAATATGCAGTTTTTGTCGTATCTTGCTTCTCTAGCGGTATGCAATAATAGTCGATATATGAGGGTTTACCAGTTTGATAGTTTTAAAAGAATAAATGTATTTTTTAATTTCCGTAAAATATTTATACAAATATATAGATTTTCATAATTATATTTATTTGAACTTAGTAAAAATTGAAATTTGTATTATTGTAGGTTTGTAACATCTATTTTAATACTAAAATTTAATGAGTCATTAGTGTACATTATAATGTAGTTAATGTAGTGTAATATTTAATTATATGAATTACTAAATATAGTAACATGTGTAAGCTTAAAATTTGCCTTTCTGGTCATAAAAGTCCCAAATGCATAGGATAGTTATAGAACAGATTATAGATTATAGATTATAGATTAAGAGTAACCATAATTATCGCCCTATAGTAGATAGTTGACTATAGAAAGATTTAGATTTGACCAAATTGGCATCCGTTGTTTAATCTCTTTAATGCGAATATTGCCGTTCGTCCCTCCAACTAATCGACCCATTTAACTTCAGCAACATGCTCACGTGATATACACTGGGGGTTTTTGTCCTTTCACACTTCATCTTCTTTGTTTATACATCTTCATCATCTACATCCCAAATCATCAATTCATCACCATCTTTACCCAAAAATCCATCATCATCTACACCCCAATCATCAATTCATCACCATCACCAAATAAAAACCACCACCACAAATCATTTTCCTTCCTCTTCCTCTCACACCTTCCCACCACCTCTACTTTTACCTAATTTCACCCACCAAAGCCACCACTACCACCGCCAACCAAGAATTTCAACCCCAAACCAAACACCTATTTCATTCTCCTCATTATATTTGGGATGTAATCCTTTTTATCATATTCTCACCAAACAATCTCAACCATACCCACTCTTTCATCTCGATCAAATCTCAATCGATCACAAGATCAATCCGAATTAAAAATAAGTCACAACCATATCCGTATTCTGATGTATTCTGCTTTTCTGCTTCAACCCATTCTTTATGGGTCTGGGTATGTTATTTTTCAAGGTTTTGTTATGAACCATCCAATAAGAGGGTAACATAATTTGTTATCTCCTTTGTCTTTTAATTCTGATATTTAATGAAGCTATGCTTCAATATTTCTAGTCAGTGATGATTTTTCGTGTAACCCTTGAATGGGTTGATATAACTTGTGAATACCACGAAAAAATCTGAGATTTATTTGATATTCTTTTTCATTTTTCGAGTCGTGTTGAAGGGATTTAGCAGATTAGTAATGTTGATGTGAGGTTAGAAGAAGATGGGATATTTAGTTAGATGTGGATTTGGTTTTGATTGGGATATGGATTGGCTAGATTTGGCAGCCTTGACTCAGTCATAGTTAGAAGAAGATGAAACTGAAGTAAACACAAGAGTCTGGTATTTGGTCTTAAGCGTAAACCAAACAAAAGAAGATGAAGTGTGAAAGGACAAAAATACCCTCACATGTATATCACGTGAGCATGCTTAACGGGAGTTAAATGGGTCCAGTCGAGTGGACTAATCCAAGAATAACGCCAAGCTAGCTATGACCAACGGTGCAATTTTTTTGGTCAAAGGACGAAACTTGATGGTCAATGTATACCACAAGGACGAATGGTGTAGTTTACTCTAGATTTGAAGTAAAGCTAATTACCTAAATAATCCTTATAGAAAGTAGTTTTACCGGAGTGAACTCTTTTTAGATGCTTTACGAAAATGATCAAAATATGTCACTATCGTACTTTTCATTTTCTATTCGCCTGACATTACTCTCGCCCAACAAAAATTACTCGCCCACTTGTACATTCACGTTCATAAAAAAGATGCATAATAAAAGTGATGTACTTGTACCCTACCTCTACCCCTACCCCTACCCTTAACCACCCCAACCCTCAATCTACTCTTATCTATATGATCCAAAAGATATCTCAAGAATCCTACTTCATCCATTCATATCTCACCACCTCATCCATTCATATCTCACTACCACACCCTTTTTAAATCTTTAAAAAAAAACACAGCTCCTTAAACTAAAAGCAAATCCAGAAAATTGTTATTTTTTTCATAATGCCTAGACCTTCCTTTCCATGTCCATCTTTGACGAACAACCATATTCCAACAACCATATTCTAATGAATATTATGAGTTTTGAGTCCATACAATGAGCAACATTTATGGGTTTAAAAGTAGAAAATTATTTCACCAAACTGGAAGCCACGCCCAGGCTTCACGCCCAAGCTCCACGCCCTGCCTCGCCCATGCCACGCCCAGGTTCACTTGCGCCAGCTGCCATGCTGCCGGCAGGACGCACCACCAGTTCCACGCCCAGGGCACGCTCATGCCACGCCCAGGCACGCTTAGGTCACTCCCTCACCCAGGACCTCGCCCAGAGAATTTGGTGTACACGTGTACGCTTTAAAACGTATTACGCTGCCGATCTAACGTACCAGGTGAAAGTGTTCATTTTAGAAAATTGTATGAACGTGGTTTATATGTGTAAAGTACCAGGTGAAAGTGTTCATTTTAAAAATTTTCTCTTTAAAGTAAATGTGGAATATAGGGGTTATGCATGCCGGTTAACATGTAGCAGGATAAAACAGGTCCAACTGGGTCGGCCCACCAGCTTTTGAGCTTTTTAAAAGTTTGACGCACTTATTATGATTACATAAACTATAATGTTAATAAAAAGTTATCTTATTCATTTTCAAAAACAACTTAGAAGGTTTTATGCATTTTGAAAGACTTCGAGAGTTTTTAACCCGCTTGATTCGGCCGTCCAAATTTTACCCGTTGGAAGTTAAATTGACCTGTGTTTGAGTAAACGGGCTGGGATAAAGCAATTCACAAGGGTAGACTGCTTTGCTTATACTATATTAAATTCAGATCCGATCCACAAAGAGGTTAAACTCATTATATAATAATCCAGTAATGTACTAATTTATTTTGACAACTGATTCATATGTGATATGCCAAGTTAAGTTTAACATGATCGATCAATATTCTTTCTTCCTTATTGCTGCTTGACTCACTCTTGTGGCCAAGTGAACCAAATATGCAAGTCTCTTTTGGATTGAATAAAGTATTGCCGGAAAAAAAAATGATTTGACTAAATGAAAGTTAAAAAAATACCAGTTGTTATAATCCAGAACCTTTCCAGCCAGCTGTGTCCCAAATCTGGATTTTGGTCCTCTTCTCAACAAGCTTGATGACTCTTATCCTAAACTCAATACCGTAATTCCCATTTCCTAATAATAGTGTCATTTTAAGTGCAAAACTAAAAAAATATATAAATTTGCTGATAGTGTAGAAATTACAAGACCAATCACCCAATGGTAGTGATCAAACTCGTGGTGAAAGAACCATCAGAAAAAAGAAAAGAAGGCAACTTTTCCCCACACCTGCAAGGTTAACAAAGACCGTGCACATGTTCAAGGTCCAATTTCAAAACCTTTACCTCAGTCCTTACGATCTTACATCTCATCATACACAAATTGTGCATATATATGAATATCAAGTCCCACACTGGAGCCTTTTGTACCCAATGCTTAAAATCTTAAAAACTACGGAGTAAATGCAAAGTTCACTGTCTTGTGATATTGAACATTTGGACCTCTAGCTAGAATTAAGAGACGAGATGAAGAAAGTGATGGAAAATAGTTGATAAAATGATTTTAGTCCAACTTTGACTGCACCAAAGTCCAAAAGGTAGTAGAGCAGATAATTATTAATAAATGTAGCACTAAAAATTATACCTTCAATGCTTTTTTAGGAATGGAAATCAGAAGTGCTGGTGTATGATTGTCATTCATCTAGCAAATACATGACGTTACTCAGTCTCTAAAAGTGATTGACTACATGGGTTGCTTGGGTCTGGGCCTCACAGTATGAAACATATAGATACCAATGCTTCTTTACAAGCAGAATGCCATGTACGAGTAATTAACAAACAACAAACCTCCCATTACTTCATGTTTCACACAACCTACATCGGCTGAAAATAGTATGTCATCGTACCTTTACATTTATATTATCGAGTTTATTTGCTTCCATAAAGTAAGTAACTTTTTCACAAATTCTTCTCATATGAAATTTGTTGACAGCAAGAAGCTTATAGCAGCTGCTGATATGGAATACCAGTAGAAGTCTCTGTTCTTAATACCGAGAAAATTATGAATGTACTGTCTTTTACATAGAACCAACTGCAGGAACGTATTTCGTTTACTGGTATGAATTAATTCATCGATTTGCTAAATCACCAATAATGGTTACAAGTAGTAATTTGTTTAGTTTTGAGGGAAAAATAGGTAGAAAGTAGAAGTGGTTCAATGTTTGAAACGATTTTAAGAGTGTAAAAAGTAGAAGTGGTTAAACAAACACCCCCTTATTAAGGCATTAAAAAGTAAAAGCGGCTCAATTGTTAAGCTGAGAAAGAGACGGATTGGAGCACTTAGTCTATATTCGATGCCCAATAAATTTGTTGCATGTAAGCTTAAACAAACACCCCTTACCTTAGTAAGTAGATAATAGCTTATGAAAAATAAGCTTATAAGTTGTTGAAGATTTTTTGGATTAGTAGACTATGAGACTAAGCTGATAAACTAAAGTGTTTTGGATTAGGTTATGTTTGGAAAATAAGTAAAATAAGGTTATAAACTTAAAGCCCTCCTAGATGAGATTACCAAAATACACTGAATAAGGTCATTAAAACAAAACACACAGTAAGTAGACTTTGAAGAGGAACTAATCACTATGCATTTTTGAATTTACTACTGTTTTTTATTTGCTTTTAGTTGTGCTTTAAGTAGTTATCATGCATATTTCTTTTCGTGTGGAGCTTCACAAGATTGAAATTGTAACTAATATCATTTAATTACTTCGCGTTTGGCTGAATTGTTATTTAATAAAGTAATGCTCATGGATTTAAGATTCAACCATTACAATTCAGTTTGTAAAAATTTCAGTACTTAATGACCATGTTTAATATTCTTATTTCAGTTGGCAAGATTTGGTACAAGTGGGTCACTTGATGGAAAACAAAGGTATGTCATATGCAATGGTTGCAAGAGACCACACACTATTCTTTCAAAAGAGAATCCTCTTTTTTCCAGGATGCAAAAAGTTATGGTTTTATGTGTACTTATGTTTCAGCTCCAACCAACACTTTTTTCATTATTACATTTACTGATTTGAAAAATCTTATGTCCTAAAGCTGGCGCAAATCTACTTGATAAATTACATTGTTTTGATATGATTGAAAACTAATAAAATGTCATTGTTGCATTCAATAATAAATTAATTTGGGATGTTTACGTTGGGTCATAAGGTGTATCCACTGTACGGATAAGCTATATGTAATTATTTATAATTGATATGGTCGTGATTCAACTAATTTTTAATTGAGCAACTTTCAATCGGATACTCTATAGCCTATATCGTTGTCGTTCATTGTGCCATAGAAGTCGCACTTAGGGAATGGTGTTGAGGGACAGACATGGGGTGCGATGAGTTAATTACAATGCGTGGTTAATGTATTATCAAGTTGCTTCTCAGCTCGTGTTTTTTTACCTGACTCATATTTTGCAAAAAACAATAATATTTTGCTCATTGAACGTGTTTTAGATAAATCATAATTCAAATCGATACATTTATAAATAAACGGGTCAAAATTGTCAAATTTTGCACTCTTATTTTAAAAGTAATGCTTTGAATTATTTGCAGCAGAAACATGATGTTTGGTTACACAAAATGACCATTTCGGCCATGTTTTCTTGCTTTACAAGGCTGTTTGGATATTCATAGTTTCAAGGCAGTTAACAGTGTCATTGATGAACATTCTTTCAGCTTGTGGGAGCATCATAATTTCAATTTTCTGACAGGCAAATAGTCACATACGGATAACAAAAAAAGAAATTTTTTGACCGGATTTTGGCTCAGGGACACTATAAAGAACGAGCTACAGGTGCGATTATGCTAACAATACTGGAAGCTGTTTAGGTAATTTCTACTAAGTTTTGTTCGCACAGCAGTAGTTGTGCCAATGGATATTGGTGCCATCACACATCCAGGTTTGTAGATTAATGTTTATGCTAATGTACATGTATATTCTTGAAACTATTAGTTAATAGTCCTTATCGATATAAAGATGCATTTAACAAGTTGAACCCAAACCACGATCATATAATGTATTAGGCTAATGTTTACTCCTGAATGATCAATTCAAATTGTAGACTTGCATAACCCAATAGTGGATTGGCTTGGTTACATTTTGGCTAAACAATGAAAACCAACAATTAAGTTTTAGGACGCTCATAAAGTATTCGGTTAAATGGAAACGTCTACATAAACTCGAAAACGAATTTTTATATTAATGCTTTATTTTGCAACTGATCAATGAAGTCGGAACTTGGAGGTCCGAAGCAGGAATTGCAGCATGCGAGGTATTCATGTAAAAAGCTCTAAAGTCAACTTTCTAATTTTTAACCTGCCTCTCATAGTCGTTTTAAGGTTAGCTTACATGACAGCTAATAAAATTACCGTTTTGTGGGATGTTAGGACTTAGTATTATGTACCAATGTACTTCGCCAAGTATTTATAATGACACTCGTCTGACCAATTGTATATTTCTATTTCACTTTGAATATGATTATATTAGTAGCTTACTTGGTTGTCCCACTGAAATTTTGGTTACTTGATGTTTACAGGTGGTATCCAAACCACAAATGCTGCCGCTAGGTAAATATGGTACCCGCTTTTTATCGCCGTTTGACACATTATTTTGGTATATGAATTTGGTGTTTATTATAGGGATTATGATCAGGCTGTCATTATATTCCGCGAACCCAATTAAGACATTACTTTCAACATAAATGATTATGACGAACTTTTAGTTGGTAGAATAATATTGCCAATTGATTCAAATCTCGAATGTAGATTGAAAATTAGATACTTGATGTAATTTTGGCCACTCGAATGATTTCTCAGTCAACAATGGGAAAAGAAGGTTCATCACTTTCAATTCCAACACGTTTATTTTCTTTTTCTTTCTATTAATGCATAATCTGGAGAAGTTCATTCGAGTAGTATTGGGTCTGCTTACTAGATTAATACATGTTCTTTTTTGTGACCTTTATGAAACATGTACTACAGTGTGATATAGCCACTTATGCATAGGTTGTGTTAGGTTTTTGAGCATGAGTACTTTACATTTTGATTTTACATAGTATGGAGTAGATGTTTAACTAGCGCACTTGGGAACCGATTATTAAACACCTATTATTATTTTAAGATAATGTCACCCCCAATAGCTTTATAAAACTATAATACACAAATTCAAAGACACACATGTATAAAGTTTTATTTTGCTTTTGAAGTAAAAACATATACTTTGTATATTCCTTAAAACGCTTAGCCCTTTTTACCAGTTTCTTTTCGAATAAGAATATATGTCAACGATATTTATAAGACATGGGCGGGCTTTGCAACTAGAATAATTTATTTTTAGGATTATGTTAAAAAAACTACACTCTTTTCATAAAAAAACTAAAAAAAACATAATAATAATAATAATAATAATTATAATTATATTATTATTATTATTAATATAATAATAATAATAATAATAATAATAATAATAATAATAATAATATGTTGATCACAAGGATATGATTATATTGGCGTAACAACAAAAAAAGCATAACAGTAAAACTGGAGGACATAACACAAGCAAAATACCTCAAATTCAGAAATATAAGACTCTGCCTCTTTACCTTTATTTTTTATGGCCTCTGAGAGTTCCAAAACATCCCTGCACATGGCCAAAAATGTTCTCATAACTACATACAGAAGTTTCATAAAGTGACGTTGATTATAAATAACTGGCATCCGATACACTACATGGTTTATTGATACAATATATATATATATATATATATATATATATATATATATATATATATATATATATATATATATATATATATATATATATATATATATATATATCTATACATTATATAATATGAAGATGCCACGCCATAACGTCACTTAGATCCCATAACGCCACGTCATATTTCCACGCCATCATTCATTTATTTGCGTACATTTTATTTAATATATGCATTTTTTTTTTAATTTTAAAATTGCTTTTTGTTTAAAATACGTCCATGTCATCATAATTCCAACACCACTGAAAAATTCGGTTTAGTAAATTTAAAAAGAGACTTGGCAAGATTCAACTTACTTGGGATAGGACAAATAAACAACACCTCAATCATTGAGATTCCAATGATGTGATAAATTTTGCAACACATAATTAATATTGCATGAACCAATAAGGTTGTCAAATATTAATGTATCGTGGTTTTTATATACTAACATATTACCTTATTAGAAAACCAAAACCGAAAATCATTCAATGAAAGTAGGCGGCCATCATCATCATAATCATCATCATCATCATCAAGTTTTTCAAAACCCTAATATGTTTAGGCACACACAATAACTAATAATGTCATAATATGTTTGTTTTACGCTTATGGAGATTCTGCTAATCTCCTTATATTGATTTATCTTGATTTTTTCATGTTTTTATAGAGGTTAATATATATCATTGTTTTTGTTCTTGCTATGATCTCGATCTTTCTTTTCTAACTCAAGGCTGATACAAAGGTTTGAAGTTCGATCCACATACCTATTTTTTTTTGTATAAATACACCCTATTATATTATTCGTAAACATAAGAATCCCTAACAAGTTTTTTCCACTTTTAAGTTTTACAGATATCGGATACAAAGATGGAGGCACAAAGAGAACAAGCAAGGGTAATACAAAGTGTAAGGATTTCAAAAGCAAACCAAGATAACAATGTTCGAGTAACTGTGTCTACGCTTAATGATGAAAGAAATAATAATACTTAATCGGAAAACTATAAGCTATGAAGAGTTCGTATTTTTACGGTTTCTTCTCAAACATTCGAAGAATTTGCAGAGGTTAAGAATAAATACTCATGTACTTGATCCTATGAAGCATAAGCAGTTACTGAACTTCCATCGTGGCTTGTGTCGGATTGAAATTATTTGAAGCATCTCCAAGATGACTATGGTATCTCTCATATAAATGGACTAGCTCAAAATTTTACATTCCTTTTGTGGTTTTATGCTTAGATGTCTATCAAACTCATTCTTAAACCGTATAGAAATTGTAAAACAGCATGATGTTAATTCCCCAAAGAATATTCTGAAGTTATAATGTCAGACTTTTTGAACTTGAGGATAAAGAAAAGAAAGATTTTTTTTTTTTGGATTGTTTAATATGTTGTCATCTCTCTGGTAAATGTCACCAAAGACGCACTAGGCTTTTAATGGATACAAGTCTTGATCAAACCCATTTGGTTTATAAAAAAGCTGTGAACATAACCGAATACTATCTTTTTTTACAACACCACACCAACTAACTTTACCGTTGCTAATCATTGAACTAATTGTTAGTTGGTCTGGTATCAAAGCTCCTTTTGTACAATACAAACACCGTTGCTGTACGCGTCCCGGTAAAGTAAGTATTTTGTTATTGTATCTTTAAAATTTAAATTGTGTGTTTTATATACTGGGTTATCTGTGACAACCATAGTTTGGAACATTAAAACTGCTGTGTGTATATGCTTAAATGAGCGTTAGCTTAGTTAAACTGCATGTTGATGTGATAGTTTATATAAAATATAAATGAACATACGAGATTTGTAAGAGAGCGTATAGTAGTTCTTGATTATCTCTAAATAGCATTTAACATAAAGCGTAGCATTTAATGTATCCTTTATTGCTTGCTAGCATAGGACGGTACTAACTGAAAAGATGGAACTAAACCGGAAATGAGTAGGAATATTTAAGAACCAAATGAAGCTCATATGTGTTGCTTACCAGGACTCTGTATGTATCTAATCATCTGTTACATAAAATTAGGATAGGTGTGTGTTAGGTAAGTTGGCTAGCCAGCCTATTAGACTAATTTCATAGCTCGGAGTAATAACCATTGTCTCATACAGTATTCATTTTGTGATTCCTTATCTCTATTCATAGGGGCGTCTACGTGGTTGTTGTACATGCCAAATATACCATTAATAACTTTAATGTATAGAGTAAGTACATAAACTAATTATTCGTGTTGTTGTTATAGGTAATGATCAGAGGTCAGCAAGTTGTGGTGCCGCTTCCTATCAACAAAGAGACAAGGGATTCCTACGTACCAAGGTGAAGTATACCATTTATGTTTATTATATCGAATTTTTTTTCCTCGTTATCACACCTTTTGCATATGCTCATAATTGAAAACATTCCCACAAGGACTACTGTGGTTGAGAACAAGGCCACAGCTTTATTATCCGCCAATTCTTTGACACCATCAAGATCAACCTCCTAACCTTTCTCTCATGACATTAAAATGATGAACCTCAAGTGGACTTAAACTGCTTTATGCTTCATATAATAGATAATTAGGTGTGGGAAACAATATATTTGCACTTGGGTGACCACGAACCTTTATCAAGATTTCAATAGCATGGTTTGCTCCAACGGTGAGAAAAATGTCATTAATTGTTAAAAACTTAAATCATCAGTTTTTGTAATGAAGTTTAGTATAATATTCGTAGATTGTGTGCTACCTGATAAGTTTCTGATTATGGCTGAAGTTTAGTATAATAATGTTATAGTTCGAGAACTCACTCTTGCAGTTTTTGGTTTGCACTTTATGTCATCCTTTGCACCTTTAAAACTTTCTTCATTGACTACTTTTAGTCACATTTTGAATCTAATCAGTGTTTAACTTAAGACTTATAAGATAATGATTATGCATTTATGCACAAGTACGTATTGATTATTGTGTTTAAAACAGTAGCTTCATAGCAGCCATGAACACCCCTTGAAAAGACGTAAACAACCCTATAAAATATAAGTTTTGACCACCCCCAAACACCCCTTAAAACACCCTAAATATCATTGTGTAAAAGTGTATACTTTTCATTTTATGTAGCGCTCTCGGGAATTTGTGTCAACTTAATCGACTATACCACTACTTGCCATCTCACGACTCTATCATAGTTGATATTGGTAATATTATGGGGTGTTTGGATAGGTGTTAACAAAATGATAATCTGATTATTATGACTTGAAGTCAGAACTGCAACTATCAACTTTTGTCGTTGTTTAACTACATAACTTTTAGTCTTGTGTAGTGAAAATTATAATGATGTGATATGTGGTTGCATGACCGTTGTTCAATGACGTAAGAAAATTCACAACATCGGTGGATCCTCGACTAGAAGTTCGTTATCCAATGAGGGGCCTGTACCAAGCTTTAGCCATAGCATCCATGTGTATTCTTGGTTAAAATTGATATTGGGATTTTAGTTATACTCTATAAAGGTCTAATTTTCTATTTTTCCGTTAGTTTTGACAAAGAGAAATGTTGTAAGATCAAAGAGTTGAGTTCTACAACAAAGGCTTGGCCTTGAAAAGGAGTGTTGAGAATGGTTCCGGACAAGCATTTGCAATACTTCGTGTTCTATATGTTTTGATTTTTTAATAAATCATATCCGCTATAATACTCTGGCAATTAAGTTTCATGGGTGAATAAACCCCATTTTGACCCATAATAAAATAATTAAAGTTGAACGGTGTATCACTAATTTACGTGTTTGTTTTTGTAAAATTCAAAGAGAATGGGCTTGGTTGACACAAAGGCATCTAAACATTAATGCAACAACTGCTTATTATTAGATTAGGTTCTTTTTAGGATTGCATATAAAAAACCGCTTATTATTAAATTAGGTACTATTTGAGACTGGAAATTTCTCATCATCGGGGCTTATTGGATTTGAAATTGTAGCTTCCACATTATTAAGAATGCTAAAGCACCTACTATATTACAAGATTTATATATATTTTCTTATCTATAGTATAGGTACTTCTTTTATGAACGACTTTTTATGTGCAGATTTTCAACTGATTTGATCTAACACATGAAATCCTCTTCAACATCCCTGCTCATGTCTAAAATTGAAGACGATAGAGAGGTACAATGTTTGTTTGCAAATCATGGTTTCATGCCACCAAGTATCCTTCTCTTCATGTTGTCCTTGATCTTTAAGCTTCTTTCGTTGCAGGTCGCTTCTGAAGTTTTAGGTGGTGCCGAAAACCAACCGTGATATCTATCACCATGTTGGGTAAACGATACGAGGTGAACATTACGCTATAAACATAAAGTAGTAGCAATAATCACGAAGAATTTAATCAGTAAAGTACAATTGATACAATAACATAAATATTTTGCAGGATGTTATCAACTTTGAGAAGTTTACAAGTCAAATGACAAATGATGAAAAGCAGCTGTTGGTTTAGTATTTACCTACTACTGATAATGTTCAATCACCAGATAGGTTTGTAATAAATCCTCTGTTATAAAACTGTTGTCACGTACTATGAGGTTAATCTTTGGAGGTGACAGTTTTGACCCGTTTACATTTAAACGGGCTAATTTGGGTTACACTGTATCTTTAATGGATCAAACGATCTAAACTAAAGGGTTTTACTATAATAGAGCTCGGCCAAAAATGTTCCACATATCGAAATGTGTTGAATTGCCTCAAAATTGTCAAAAGGGATTTTATTTATAAAGATTTATCAGTTTTGTAATAGTTTTGTTTTGTATCTATATTTCGAACATTAATAATCTGGATAATTTTAAGCCTTTTATTAATACTTAATCAGTTTGACCCATTCAAGATAAAACATAAACCAAATAGACCAACTATGCATGATCTAAACTTACCGGTGAATTAAAATACCAGTTTCAATCCCACAGTACAGGTGAGTAATTGGTTTCTTCATCTTAAATTGTTCAGTTATATACGGTCATTTGATGTTTCATGTTTGTAATAGCATTCAAAAGAATCAACTAAAGGGTATCAAAATATACTTGTAAAGATGAAGTATTGAGGAACTTTTAGCCTGTTCGACTCATTTCATAATTCATCTGTAGCCGTGTTTAAGATTGACAATAACCAAGTCTATAAGTAGATTGGTCAAAGTCGTTACCTTTATTATCTCTAGGGGCTGGAAACTATTAAAGCAGTGATTTAATGTTGTTTCAATACAAATTCATTTTTCTTTATAATGATAAAAAAAATGATTTGGATACGATGTGTTCCGGCTGTGACTTTTACTGAAGGATTTGTTACTTAGATTTTGTTGATTTTACATGGATGTTTGCAGGCGGCATTAGAGAAACAACTTTATTCATTACTTACTAATTCAGGCATCATTATTATCCTAAAGTTAGCATGCGATTTTACAGGTACTTGTGGACAAGACATCGACATGTTATGTGATTATTTACACATTTTTTTGCGATTTAAGTATTGTCCTCTTGGTGTTATGCTGTTACTATGTAAGGTCTAATGTCTCAGCTCCATAAAAGTGGATGTAAGTAATAAGCGTTATTGTGTAAATTTTGATTCAAAAGTGGGTTATAATTCGTCTTTTACCGATGCGAGTGTTGTGAAACATCGTGGTTCATTATGTTTTTATTATTGATAATATAGTAAGCTTCTTTGTTATGTCATATCTGTGAAGTTGCGAATCAGCTATATAAAAGTAGTGACTCAGTTTGTGTTTCATGTTTATCATACGGTAGGTTCAGCTGCGTACTTTGGATGGCATGGTAAAGGATAAAGAATGGATACTACTTCATGTCAGTTTGTGGTAAGGTATAAGGTAACATACTCTGTTTCCCAACTCGGTCATAAATATAACAATCAACTGTCTTAATTGTGTATATATCATATGTTCATCTTTTGTTTATTATACATAGTGGTTATGGGTGCATTTGAGCCAAGATGAGCATGAGGTTGCTTCACATAAAGGCATTTTATGACAAATATTGAGGCTCGTACTTCTTTTAAGTTTGTGCTCAGTTTGTCTAATCCTTAGCTCCATCAGCTTTACATTAGTTCCCAAAATCTGGTATAAGTTTGAGTTATTGGTTGCATCATGTT
The DNA here is from genome assembly GCA_910596185.1 of Chrysanthemum makinoi. NCBI lineage: Eukaryota > Viridiplantae > Streptophyta > Magnoliopsida > Asterales > Asteraceae > Chrysanthemum > Chrysanthemum makinoi. The sequence continues at coordinate 127,882,689 of OU343221.1, forward strand.
AATTTTGGTATTTACTCGAGTTTTTTTATATATGCAGCCTCTATATATAATGAGTCGGCTAGAACAAAAGCTCATGAACCGGATGATTCATGGTTTGAAGGCTGGGCTAAAGATATAAGTAAAGATGAAGATTTGATAGCTAGGATTTGTTACAATAAATGAAAAATAATTGAATGATGATAATTGGGTTTTATTTGCTCTTCAAAATTTGATCCAATGGCTGAATTCTATCAAAAAATATATATACATTTTTATTTTATTTTATTTTTTATGTTATTTTTTGTTTTTTTATTATTATTATTATTATTTTTTTCATTTCATATAGAGCCATGTTCTGTAACAGAAAACCGGTCTCTATAACTGAGAATAGATCCCGTTTCCCAAACCGGGCTATTTAGTTTTTGAATAGAGTCCCCCCTTTTGTGCCCGTATGCAAAACCGGGCTCTGGCTCTTTTCAACCGGGCTCTATGGCCATTTTTGTAGTAGGGTTAGTTGTTCTAAAAAGTGGCACCAAGTCATTATATTTATCAAAGAACTGAAATAAAGCTTGCATAGAAACATGCCTACTAATAATGCCTTAAAGAAATAACTTACATGATTAATCATATTAACAAACACCCTATAGCGGCATCTCAATTATAAAGAAGAGCTTGAAGTATATACCTCAGATACAGAATCACGATAATAATCATAGAGGCATTTGAATTTTTTCTTTTCGGGAGATTATAAATGAAGTCTGTTGCTTTTATATGTGTTGCAGCATTGGTGAGTTTAGTTCCATTACCTCTTTATGTTATTCAGTTGAAGTTACAGACTTGTGTCTTCATTAGCATCCTCCTTAATTAACCTAAATGTTATCATAAACACAAACGAGTTGAGTTACTGGTAAGTTGATATCTTCGAGGCTTTTAGTAGATAAATAGGATCTGAGCATATGTGTGTGATAAGATAAATTCCTAACTTGATTCGTATTATAGCTTCAATGTGTTAGACAAGTAATATGTGAACTAAAATTATGTCACACTTAGTTCAATAGAGAGATTCATTGATAAGCGAGACTTTTAATGCGCAAGTGGTCAATCACTTTTTTTGATGAAATAGTAGTTTTGCTTTATGCTATTTGGATCAACAAGATCGTTTTAAGCTTATCATACAGACTTATTATTATTCAAACCCTAACATTGGTATCGATTGATGCACATGATAATAGGTTCATTCTGTTAAGGATTGGAATTGACATGTAAAGTTAACTTACAAACATTCATTTTAATAGAAATGATATTTAATGATACGAGAGATTTTTTAGGCGACCATAGATGTAAATATTACATTTAAACGTTTAGTTGAAAAGAAACACAATATAATGACATGGGGAAGGCTCTGTACGTCATCGATTATGGATTCAACCTCCTCTAAAGTTTTGCCTTTCCATTGAGTTATTAGATATGTTTGCGTGTCACATTTAGGGGGGTATTTGGGAATGCCTTTGGAGCCAGCTTATCTGCTTATTGCAATATGTAACTGCAAAAATTTAGCTTTAAGTGTTTGGCAAAGAAAAGTAAAAAAAAATTGCTTTTTAAACGATTGAAGAGCCTTAAACCGCAATTCTAGATAAGGAGGTGGTGACTTGCTTTTTTCAGAACACAATTTTGATTCCATGAGCCATATTACCAAAACATCCTTTTAATCAATTTCTAAATAGTAAAAAACTACTTCTAGAGTTCGCATATTATTGTGATACCAGTAGTTATGCTGGAATTTTTGTGCTACTGTTTTTTGATCCTTCCATTCTTATATACAAATATTGTAGATAAAATCTAAAGAAACGTATGCTTCATGTTCATTAACTTTACACAAGATATTATTGTTTGAAGCTCTATTTCATGAGTTTTATAATAAGTTGTGAAAAGTCCTTGCTGATCGGTATCTTTCTTTTCTGTGCTACTGTTAATAGTAATGAAGTTTTGTAATCAAATATTTCTTGAGATATGACCTATTATTAGTAGTAGCTATTGATATTGGCTTTCTTGGTTTCACAAAGACAAGAAGGGTCAAGTTGGATTTCCACTGGTTGAATTTGATGATGTCCGTTACTATATTCAAGTTAGCCAATCAAAGTTTCTCTTAAAAATGAAAGAATATGGGAATTATAGTACGTAACTTGGAATGGTAGTTATTGCAGGCATCAATAAAGAATCCACATATGCTACATCTATCAGTATCAGTTCCCACTCTACCACCAGAATAATAAATGTTAATAATATTATCAAATGTAAAAGATGTTCATGATTAATATTGTTTAGAACAAAATGTTAGAAAATAGTTACATGTTTTTAGCCGTTTTATGGATTATGGTAACATCAATTATAGATATTAACCGTTTAATTTAACTTTTAATTACTTTTTAGTATATATATTTGTTCTACTAAATCCAAAAAATAAAAACCACAAGTCATACCCGTCCATCGGACGGGTTTTGACACTAGTATGTATATATATATATATATATATATATATGGGATAAATGTTTCTAAATGTATCCAAGTTACCACGTTTTACTAAGTTGTGTATCCACTTATTAATCCTCCTAAACAATGCAAACAATTTACTAATCCTACTATTATATACATAATTTAACATTTGTTAAGAGAGATTTACGTAAATCGTCCTTGTGGCAAGGAACAAATTGCAACCAAAGTCCTTATTTAAAGTTAAAGTTATTTGCATAAATGGTCCTTGTGGTTAGGCAAGTCAACCGCCACGTGTCACCACCATAGTGATGCCACGTGTCATCGGGTCGGGTTGGGCAATGAGTCGGGTCGGGTTGCCACGTGGACCAATAAGGTGGTGCCACGTGACATTGGTAAAATATACCACCACTTTTCGCATGAGATTAACCCCGACATTTGAGGAAGCATAGCTTTGCCCAACTAGGCTAAGCATAGCTTCATTTATATTTCCCTAAATCAATTACATAACCCTTTCTAAAATTTAAGTTCCCAATTCAATATTAATAAAAGGTTCAATTTAGTTTTTTATCAATTTAAGGAGTATATTGACTATAAAATAAATAAATATACCGCCGGACTGCCGCTTTCCAATGGTATGCTGGGGAATTTTTCGACTTCGTTACAACCTCAAAAATGCGAAAACGTCATCAAAAATGTGAAAACGTCCTTTTCCGATGTTCAAAGGAAGTCGAAAAATTCCCCGAGAATACCATTGAAAGAGCACGAAAAATCGAGTCCGACGGATGCTCGGAATTTTTGACTTGGTTTGGACCTCTAAAATGCAAAAATAAAGAAAAATGGTGATTTTCGCATTTTTCGAGGTTCAAACTAAGTCGAAAAAATTCCCCGAGAATACCATTGGAAGAGCACTAAAAAACGAGTCCACGGAATATTTATTTATTTTTGATAGTCAATATTCCCTTAAAATTTAGTCGAAAAAATTCCCCGAATACCATGGAAAGAGCACGAAAAAACGAGTCCGACGGAATATTTATTTATTTTTTGATAGTCAATATTCCCTTAAAATGCAGTTCAAAGTTGACAGTGATCTTTTATATGCCGACAGTCCATATCCTTAAACTTGTTAAATAATGGAAAGAGAATAATATTAATGAAGGTATGCACCCGCAGATGGTGCATCCTTCATAAGTGACCCAAATATCCTGGTTCAATCCCAGCGAGCCAACAACGAAGATTACTCGCGCCACGTGTCACCACCGAATGCCCACGCAAGCAACCCACCCGTGACTCTCCGCACCACCGAAAACACGGCACCACCGGCGCCACCGGACACGCGACGCTGGACCGCTAATCACAAGCGATTCATGCAGATAATTTTAATCGAAAGTAAGGACCTTCGTTGCAATTTGTTCCTAACCACAAGGACGATTTATGTAAATATCTCTTAACAAATGTTAAATTATGCATATAATAGTAGGATTAGTAAATTGTTTGCATTGTTTAGGAGGATTAATAGGTGAATACACAACTTAGTAAAACGCAGAATTTGGATATATTTTAAACACTTATCCCTATATATATATATATATATATATATATATATATATATATATATATATATATATATATATATATTTATGTTCGTGATTAACACTTTAAAATGATGCATAATAAGACCAATAATAAATCGACAAGTGTACATTTCAATTAAAAGAAAAACAATAATTAATTTACACTCTAAAAGGGCACTTTAGTCATTTCCACTATATCACATTCTTATTTACCCTATAATTATTCTGTCTCATAACAAAAGCTGTATAACCAACGAAAAAGATCAGATCTATTTTTCCTTCTTCTCCTAAACCAATCTTGGAACCATTGCCGATGATTGCGTTACAAATCAATTCGGGACCCTATAGCCGGCATATCAGATGGTTATATAGTTAATGTTCCTACCGTGTTTTTTTTTATTATTTGTTAGGTTACAAACTACAATGGTGCGGATGAAATGGAGTGTGGAGGTCCTCCACATACAAGTTTTCATAAGATCATACGAATGAGAAACCATGGTACACGGCTTTAGCAATCGATAATTACATTTATTTATTTATATTTGATTAATACTAGTTTTTTCTTCACATGTTTATTGAAGAAAATGATTTTTTATGATCATAGGTCGTTGGAGTTGAATGAAGATCCGAGTTTCTAGTTCCCAAGTTTAAGGCTCCACTTTTCCATTTTCTACTTAAAAATGATTTTTTATTTATTTATTTTAGAATTTGCGCCAAAGTTTGATTTATCATTGATGGAAATCTATGTCAATTGATGGTCTACATCGGATTTTGTCATTTTTTTCATTTGGGTATTAGTGCTCAAATTTATTTATTAAAAAATAGGTAAAGTGAAAAGGGGTGATGTGGCATAGGATGGCACTTGTTGTTTTGTTTAAGGGAATGTCTAACCAATGCCTCCAAGATTAAGATTTCTCTTTTTTAATAGAAGTATTTATGTCCCTCGTCCAAATATGTATTATTATTGTCAATTATAGGACCATTTGTGTAACTAAAACACAGAGACAAATCTTAACCAATGCCCTAAGGGCATTGGTTAGACATTCCCTTTGTTTAAATGTACTCGTATTATGAGTCAGTGTGTGACTTGAAGTGTATTATGTAAATTAGTGTGTCAAAAAATTTAAAAATGTGATTTCAAATGTATCATTAAAATAAACGTGTCACTTAAAATGTATAATGAAATTAATAGTGTACATGTTTGTCACTTAAAATGTATTAAGAAATTATGTGTGTCAAAAACTATAGAATATCTATACTACTTTATAATGCATTTAGGCCTTCTAAAATTAGAAGACTTAAAAATTCAGACTTTTTTACTTGCTTATTATGGAAAGATATATTATAATGCATGTAAAATTAAGATAAGGAGCTTCAATCAGAGGATGACATGTGTCACTTATTAACAAACTCCAAGCCTAACTTCTAACAAACTCCAAGCCTAACTCCTAACCACCAAAAATTATAGGAGCTCCAATTATAAAATGACATGTGTCACTTGTCAACTAAAAATTCATCTTTATTTTCAAATTAAAATATCTTTTTATCTACTTATTTATATTATAATCTAATTTCACCATATTTTCTAAAATTTTATGCTCTTTAATTCAACATCCATTTTAATATATTTTATGAGTTTTTAGTTTTTATATTTTTAGTGGGTTTATTTTATTTTAATTCAAATTTTACAACTTTAACCTTTATTTCATTTATTCCAATCAATATAATCTTGATTACAAATCATATACTTTGGGGGAGTGTTTGACGCGTAAGAGATCGAGGGTATTTTTATATGCGGAATAATGATGTCGGCGGAGTTACGGTAACCCAAACAACACTTACAACTAACACATATACATTCGTTGTTGTGAAACGAATTCACTAAACGTAAGCAAACACATATAACTATATTTATCGCCACGCCCACCATCTCATCACATCACCACCTCATAACATTTGTTCGCTACAAAATAGTCATCAGGTACCCGCCGCCGCATTGCGCGGGTACCCTTCTAGTCAATTAAAATGTATAAATAAAAAATTAGTGTATTACTACTAAAGTATCAAATGATTAAGTGTGTCACTAAATATGTATCAAAAACTTGACATTTCACTAGAAACGTATTACAAAATAAAGTGAGAGAAAAAATATAGTGGGTCATTAGAAATGTATCATGAATCTAAGTGTCACTAAAAATGTGACAAAAAAATAATATTAGTGTGTCACCGCAAATGTAACCAAGAATTTATGGTGTTTGAAGAAACTTCACTGAAAATGTGTCACAAAAAATTGTTAAAAAATTTATTGTGTCACTAAAAATGTATTACGAAATTAAGTGTGTCAAAAGTGATAATTTGTCTCTAAAAATGTTTTATAAAAACTAGCGCGTCATAAAAAAATATTGTGTGTCATTGTATCAAAAAATGTATATCATGTTTTCTTCTATAAAAAAATAGGCGAGTATCAATATACATGTATCATAAATATTTTACAAAAATTAAGTCAACCGTTGTTTTATTTGCATCTACTCATTTGTATCAGTAGATCGAAGCCAATGAAAAGAAGATAACCATGATGTTAATACAAATAAGCCGTAAAAACGTTTATTTATATTTTACGATCTTCTAATGTTTTGTCGATAACAAAAGTAAAATCATATTAACGAAACAAATAAAATACGAAATGGTTTGAACTAATATTTTTCTAACACTTACGTTTTCACATAAAACACTATAACAAGATTAAGCGATTTTATGTTTTAGATACATATGTACAACAACTAGTGTTTACATATTGGCTTAACAAGTTTAAGTAAATCTATGAGTTAGATACATATGTACAACAACTAGTGTTTACATATTGGGTTAATACATACTTATATTAAGTATACCAAAATGGGTAAAAACATGTATATACTAAAATGGGTAAAAACAAGTATATGCTAAATAGATAAAAACTAGCAAATGGTTTTGACCCATAACCCATGGTTTTATATATACCACTTGACCAAGCTCATGGTATTCTAAGATACATTGTATCTAGATAGAAAACCATGGATCAACCCATAACCCATGACCCATGACCCATAACCAAAAATACCCATGGGTAAAGAGGAGCGTTCCACGGATCCCTAGCTTTGTGCTAGCCGGATCCCAAGTGGAAGGGATCCGTGGGATCCGGGGGAACAGTAGGATTTTCCTCTATAAATAGTGAGCCATTTCTTCATTATTTCTGACCCCTTTTCATTCCTTTCTAACATACTTTCTCCTCTGAGTTAGATCTCACTAATCTTAGATCCAAGAGATCTATGTTTGTAGTTTTGTTTTTGTGTGATCTTTTAGGTTCCTCTTAAAGGCAAGATCACCACCTTTGAAGTCGAGCAAGCTCAAGTCCATGAGTTGCCATGCTTATCATCAAGGCTAAGTCTTCTTTTGATGATCTTCTTCTTCAAAGAAGTGTAGTGTTGAAGACATTAGTGAAAGATGTCTCAAGTGTCAAGACAGATATTAGTGAAGGGTATCTATCGCTCTATGATAAGCACTGGTAGGTGCTTAGAAGTCAAGACAAAGAAGCATTAGTGAAAGGTGCTTAGAAGTCAAGACAAGGAAGCACTAGTGAAAGGTGCTTAGAAGTAAAGACACAAGACATTAGTGAAAGGTGTCTTGTAGATCTAGTCAAAGGCATTAGTGAAAGGTGCCTTAGATGTACAATCGATATGGTGTGTTTCGATGTACAATATAGACTAGTATAGGATCCAAGGATATTGATATCCTTGATGATGTTGTAAAGGAGTAGATCTCCTTTGGGATTAGTCGTTGGTGTAGTGGTGGTAGTAGTTCCTCCATTGCAATAGAACTAGGTGCTTAGCCTAGTACCTAATAAAGGGTAGGCGACGTTGTGAAGGTGTAGTTCACCTAAGGTGTGAAAGAACTAGGTACTTAGCCTAGTACCTTATAAAGGGTAGGCGACGCTTGGTAGGAGTGGTTCACCTTGGTATGAAAGAACCCGGTGGTTAGCCTAGTACCGGAAAAAGAGTAGGCGATGTTGTGAAGGCTTCTCCGCCATAAGGAGCTTGGTGTAGTGATTACGAACTCTCGAGTAGGTGACTCGGAGTAGGCGGAAGGTGCACTTGACCTTGTAAACCACTATAAATACTGTTGTGGTTTTATGCTTCTACTCTTTCATTACATATCTTCTATATGCTTGTCTATCAACATCCAACACACACAACCAAATAGATTGACATAAGTCAATCTAAATAGTTTAAAAGGAAGTTTTAATTGGTAAAACTATTCAACCCCCCTTCTAGTTTTCCACAATTGGCATCAGAGCTTCGTTACCAAGTTTCTTGAAGTATATTGTACTTTAAAAACTTGATACGATCCATAGTTAATTGAAAACTACAAAGAAGGTTTTTCATAAAAACAAACACCATGTTTTTTCAAAAATGATATATTTGGATGTTGATTTGATAAACAAACATTTTGTTTATATCTTTTCATTTAATTGCACTAATCTTCTTTGTGTTGTTGATTAGTCAAAGCTCATACCCACCAAGCTTTAGGAGTCGCTTGGTAACAAGAATACCTTCCTTAAGAAGGTATCTTAAACGCAAAGGAGCAGGAATCGTCTAAGTGACATTTGTCATTTGTAAAGACATTCCTAAGTACATTCGAGGTATGACTTTCTACTTGTATCTAAATGATATTTAAGTGTTATTTGTTAGGCATTTATTTGAGTAGATTTTTGTGTCTACACATGATTTACATGAAGCTTCATTAGGAAGCCTTTTTCTTTCACATACGTGTTATATTTCTCGTATATAGTCTTAGTATATATATAACTTATGTTTTATTTCTATTTAATCCAATAATAAAACAAAACATGAATTTCAAAAATTCACCTTTCCCTATTTAAACTCCCACCATCGACACTTATATCAAACCACCACTTTTTCAAATTTTCCAATTTCAAAAACTCCCTCTCACTCAAAACTTCATCTTCCTTCTCATCTCATCTCAACCGAAACCAAGAAGAATCGTCTTCAACATGGTTTACATCGCCCTCGTGCTCATCGTCTTAACACTCATTGCACTTGTGTTCCCTATGATGAAGTTCACATACGGAGACATCTACTTTGTATTGTTAATATATATTGGGGTCATATACCCAATCCTTTGTATCATCCTTAGCATTGAAATGCAATATTATTGATAATCTATTTTATCTAGGATGTTTGTGTTATAACATATGTTTTCATTTCTTTTTGATCTATATGCTTTATATTCTTTCGTGATACATTAGAAGTCATGTATGCATGCTAAAAAGAAAATGTAGGATAAAACATATCTCGTGGTATAAAAACTGTAAAATCTATGTTTTATCAAAACTGTTCATATTACGATCCCGGATCCGGAAGTTACACTAGCTGGATCCCTTTTGAAAAGGAACCGTGGGATCCGTCCTACTGGAAAACAGTTTATCATGCAAATTAAAAACTTTTTTTTTTGTAATACTTCACTAAGAATGTCAAAACCATAAGAAGATTGAGTGTCTATCTTGTTAAAAACCATTGTTAATAAAAATCTAGTAAAAACATTAGATAATCATAGATTAATCACAAACATCACTTTCTATTAACTCATCATTCCTATAGGTTCAAATATGACGCATGAATATGAGTTTGATTTTTCACTCACTAGCATCTACACTCCGAACATCTCTTGAACCCAACACCCCTGGCAATCATGTCCGGTTCAATAATTCAAAACCGTCACTTCCCCGAAGGACGTATTGTAGACACCTCTCTACAATTCGAAGAAGGTATCAATACCTCCTTCCAGGCCATAGGACTAGAATGTCTTCTTGAAATCAACGAGAAGATATGTCCAAGGTTCATAATGGAATTCTTCCGTCAAGTGGAACTCGTTCGTAACGAGGATCGCTCTCTATCTCTTTGGTTTTATATCAAAACCAAAAGTTCACTCTAACCCTTGGGCATTTTGCTCACATCCTCCGAATTCCAAATCATGGACAATGTGCCTTCACCAAAGATTGGTCTCTTGATTCTCTTCAACTCAAGTGAAGAAAATAGTCCATATTGTTCACACATACCCTCTCCGAAGATTTAAATCGCATAATATGCAAACCTCGACAATATTACTCTGATCCAAACATTATCCTTAAGGGATATCCAGAGTACAAGCCTCTTGCACTCATCCTACGTGAGAATGTTTGGAGTCTTGGGGGAAATCGAGAAATTCTTCCCGCTTGTAGTGCTCACATGTTGTACTGTTTGCTAACACAACAACCATACAATCTCGCTACTTCTTCAAGAAGGCTTAATTGCAAACCTTCAAGGCTCCAAGAATAAACTCATTCCATACGAATGTTCTTGACGCTTCTATCATTAATGTCATGCACTTCCATCCTCAATTTCAAAGTCCGTAATGCATTCTGTGAACAAGATGATGGAAACTGGCACAACATTTCCTCATGAAGACGTTTCTTCATTCCTATATCCGTCAACACTCATCAACCTTTGATGATCCATCTAGCGAAAACACTTAAGCAACTTAGTACTCCAAAATAGGATCAATTCTCTTGTACTCAAAGTGCTTCATTAAATGTAATCCAATTTCTTTTATGAAATAAAACATCTTACATTTGATATCTTAGAACTCCCTTTAGACTATCCTTGAGATACAATGCATTGTCAAGATCTAATGCATACCTTTGGTAAAGGTTCTAGGCAGATCTAGACGGATCCCAAATAAATAGTACTAATCTAACCTACTTCTAGGAACCGTGGGATCCAGGAGATTTAAAATGCAATTGCAAGCATTGTATTTCAAACACATCCTTAGAACACCTCACACTAAGCTAAACATAGTGTCTTAAGGCAAATTAAGTCCTTATCAAAATAGGGAGATCTTTTCTATTCACATTTCACATAGATCATACTCAAGGACGTTTATCGATCTACCATTTCGTTTCTTAATCCATCACTCTTCCGCTCTCAAAACTCACACATCATATCTCATATGATTCCTCATATCTAAGCCTTATAAATCTTTCGATTATGGCATAATTGCTCATTAATCATCCTCACCTCAAAATTGATCAAAGTTTATCAAAATCTAGTTTTCCTATTTCAAAGCTTCTAGGATATCTTCCAAGACACTATCCTAAGACACAACTCATCTATAGGATCATTTAGTTTCATTTAAACTTACTTACATCTTTTAGTGTCATCCTTGCTCATCCATTGTACTTTGAAAGTTCCAAATCCTTTCCATAAAGACAATCATTAGCTAAGCAACACTCATTGCCTCAAAACACTTAAGCACCTCTTCATTTAAAAAACACTTAGGGAGGATTTGAAACACTCAAGATGATATAGGTATAGGATCTTAGAAACATCATTTCCACTCTTTTCATAATCTCCGCTTTCTAACGCATCCCTTGTGAGATTAGCTCTAGACTGATCCCTCCGAGAAGGGAACTGGGATCCGGATGACAAATATGACAAATCTTGCTAAAAAAATCATTTCAACTCATTTTCCTAACTCAAACACTCCATCTCATCTTAAATGAGTTCCTTAGATCAAAGGTAAACTCTCTCAGAGTTGACTCTCAGTATGCTAATCATCACATTCCAATGAATTTTAGTGCTTAAATGCTCCTTCCAAATCTCTTGGTTTATAAACCACCTTCTTAGGACCTCCATAGTCATCACTCTCATCCTAACTTTTAGCCTTTGCAACCTCTTGAAATCATCTCATCATGAGAAAAACCCCAAGTAACAACTTATCCACCAAAGAACCACCCATCAAAAAGGCTCGTGTTGTACACCTAAATCTCTCTTCAACCGAATCATCTCCAGTCAAACCAACAAATGATAGAAACCTTCATCATCCAATCAAACCAATTCCTAAAAAGGATAGTACCCACAAAACCACATATACCAAACACAACCATACCTCCTAGGCCAAACAATATCATCTCCACTAAACCATCACCATTGGTTCCTAGAGCTATTCTTTTGCATCCCCACAATCATCACCTCACCTCTACAATTTAGAGGACTTGCCACCTAGGTCGCCTTGGCCCGCTTCGCATTAAACATTCTCCTCATTAGAGGAATAATGATTCAAAATCAAAGTGTTGAGTCAACACTTGCTCCGCTTCGCTGCTTCAATCATATAATCCATTGATTATAAGAAATTATCAAAGCAACCATCAATAAAGTTGACACTTCTACCACCATCATCATTCTTGATCAACCATTCCTAAATGGACCCCACCAACCCTCCATCATTGAGGCTCAAAACCACTTCTGAATTGATCCTTGAATCAAGCCACTCATTTCATCCACCACCACTACCTAGCCATGACAAAGATTACATTTCATTGTCAACATGTTGGAAAGTTTGATACATGAAGCAATGCAGTAAGAATCAATCGCTTATGTTCTATCATCTCGAACGCTTCGGTTTGAGATTAAACCTAAACATAACTTGAGCTAGAAGATTATAGTGGTGTCTAAGCTTTCTGCGCTAGTTGGTCTAAGCAAAATTTAGTTATGGTATTGTCTATTTATTTTTGAGTCATGTATATCATAACTTGTTTTATTAAATGGAATTTACATGCTACTTGTTTTTTTTGTCAGCATATGATTACTTTGTTTTCATATCTCATTTATGTGATAACATTATTTGTTATTTCACCTTATTTAATTTGACAAATGATACCATCCTCGATTACTAGACGGATCCCCTTTAGAGGAACCGCGATCCTGAAAACAGAAACTATCATTACTAATCACTTTTGCAGGAAATTGTGAATTATACTTGTTAGGATCCAATATTTATGTGTTTGATGATTCGGTGGTCTGGGAGATCAAAAATACATGTTTCGCCATTGAGAGAGAAAGTTAGAGAGTCAAGTGTTTTCTTGTAGAGAAAGTTATCACAAAATGGAATATTAGATTGAGGCACCACCCTTCCATGGATGGAAGGGGTATTTATAGTTACAACTACACAGACCATCGCCCTGTGATCGTGCATACAAAGGGGCAAAAGACCCGTCCCTCCACGGTGTTACACTAGACTAAAGCCACGCCACAAATTAACTAATTAACTACTACATAACGAATAACTACAAGCTCACAGCCAATCCAAGCTAGATAACATTTGGGGAACATCTTCACTATGGAATTTTCACCGTAACAATAATTAAGCTTTCTAACCTGTTTTGTAGTATTTCAATTCACAAATATTTGAAATAATTTCATACCCCAACAGCTGGGGAGCTTTATGTCAAAGCAATACATTTGCAAATTTATTGCAATACTAAGATTTGTCTTTTCATGACTTCCCATTGCAAAGTTGCAATCATATAGGGGAGCGTACTGCCCTAGACGAAATTAATTGCAAACTTAATTTTGCAAACACAATTAGCCAGAGCGACGTTATGTCCTTGACGCCTTTTCGGGATGGACTTCGTGGGGAGTTAAGACGCAGTTCCAGCCTCACACTTGCTCGGCATTTTTTACATAACTTTTCTTATAAAAATTGTGTTAGTTTTTTTAACACTTTTTGTTTCACGCAGAGAAGAAAGTAAAATTACAAATTCAAACTTTACTAATTTTAGTTTTTCCTTGTGTAAAATACTTTATGTTTTGTCATCAACAAAAAGGAGATTGTTAATGTAAGTCAGTAAAAACGCTTATTTATATTTTTCTTGACATCTTCTAACAATTTTGTCGACAAAGCTAAAACATATTAACTAAACAAATAAACACGAAATGGTTTGAACTAATAGTTTTCTTAACACACTTACGTTTTCACATAAAACACTATAACAAGATTAAGTGATTTTATGTTTTAGATACATATGTACAACAACTAATGTTTACATATTGCTTACAAGTTTAAGTAAATCTATAGAGGATACATATGTACAACAACTAGTGCTTTACATATTGGGTTAATATATATACTTATATTAAGTATACCAAAATGTAAAACATGGGAGCATATATAAAAATGGGTAAAACACAAGTATATGCTAAATAGGTAAAAACTAGCAAATGGTTTTGACCCATAACCCATGGTTTTATATATACCACTTGACCAAGCTCATGGTATTCTAAGATACATTGTATCTAGGAGGAAACCATGGATCAACCCATAACCCATGACCCATGACCCATAACCAAAAACACCCATGGTAAAAGAGGATACCACGGATCCCCAGCTTTGAAGCTAGCGGATCCCCAGTAAAGGGATCCGGGGATCCCGGAATGAGGATTTTCCTCTATAAATAGTGAGCCATTTTCATTATTTCACTTTTCATTCCTTTTCTTTCAACACTTTCTCGAAGTTAGATCTCATTAATCTTAGATCCAAGAGATCTATGTTTGTAGCGAGCAGGTTTTGTGTGATCTTTTAGTTCCTCTTAAAGGCAAGATCACCACCTTTGAAGTCTGAAAGCTCAAGTCATGAGTTGCCATGCTTCATCATCAAGGCTATCAAGTTCTTTGATGATCCCTCTTTCAAAAGAAGTTGCATACATTAAAAGATTGTCTCCAAGTACGATCAAGATATTAGTATGGGTATCTATCGCCATAGATGGGCACCGTAAGCGCTTAGAAGTCAAGACAAAGTATGACTACAGGAAAAGCGAAGCCAAGACAAGGAACCTAAAGAAAGGCCAGAAGGTATCATGACAGGTGAAAATCTTGTGGATTCTAGTCAGGCATACAGTGAAAGGCGCTTAGATGCAACGACATATGGTTTTGGTATAATGTAGATATTGGTGAGTAGTATAGGATCAATATTGATATCCTTGATGATGTTAAAGGAAGGATCCCTTCAGATTAGTGTTGTGTAAGGGTAGTAGTTCTTCCATTGCAATAGAACCAGGTGTTAGCCTAGTACCTAAATAAAGGGGAAGGACGCTGTGAAGGCGCGACACTCAAGGGTGAAAGAACTAGGTACTTAGCCCAGTACCTTATAAAGGGTAGGGCGACGTAGGAGTGGTTCACCTTGGTGTGAAAGAACCCAAGGTTAGCCTAGGCACCGGAAAAAGTAGTAGGCTACTAGCCAGGCTTCTCCCATAAGGAGCTTGGTGTAGTGATTCAACTGAACTCCTCGAGTAAGGGTGACTCGGAGTGGAGTAGGGCAAATGGGTTTTAATCTTGTAGCGAACCACTATAAATACTTGTGTTGTGGTTTTATGCTTCTTACTCTTTTCTTTCATTACATATCTTCTATATGCTTGTTTATCAACATCCAACACACACAACCAAATAGATTGACATAAGTCAATCTAAATAATTAAAAGGAAGTTTTAATTGGTAAAACTATTCAACCCCCTTCTAGTTTTCCACACATGAAATGTAAATACAAAAATGCTTGCATCAATAGTTGGACGGGAAAAAGAAATAAACAAAAATTTTCAAACAATATAAAACTGAAAAAACAAAATAACCAATGAAATTAACGAAGGCACGTGGGAGTATGCAAAAATATCTCATGTAGGTTAAAAAAATGACACTCACAATTCGATTAATTATAATATCACATTATTATTACTTATTTAATTAGAACTAAATCTCAACTAAAATAGTACATCCAACGGTCTAGTTAGTGCTTCTCGTTTTCTATTTTAAGAGTGTATAACAGAATAACACCATATATATATATATATATATATATATATATATATATATATATATATATATATATAAAACAAGCTCAACTAAAAGTTTAGATGCATACGTATGATGACGTACACAACATTAATTACATAATTCTTAATTTCTTATTATATACCGTATGTGATACTCATGCAAAACAATGTTTATTTTTTTGAAAACAGACTGTAGTTATCAGCAGAATGAAAAAATGTCCAAAGAAGGACTGTAGCGGACTGACAAGAGAATTGGTCTCATGAATGAAATTTTAGCAGCCATGGACACTGTGAAGTACTCTCTCTTTCCTTAATATATTTTCATTTTACTTTCTAAATTTACTAGCTTTTATTAATAAACGAATGCTGAAAATTGACATCATTTTTGTTTCTTTATATTGTGTTTTAGATGCTATGCTTGGGAAAATAGTTTCCAAGATAAGGTCCAAGGCATTTGGAATGAGGAGCTGTCATGGTTTCGGAAAGTACAAATGTTGGGAGCGGTATGTTCTTTTTGATTATTTTTTCTACTTTTTCATATTTTTTGAATGGCAATAGGAGGGGTATGTTAGGAGACAATTATGTTGTACATACTTAATATATATCTTTGAAGTTCATGTACATCCATACTTCTACATGATTTCATGGTTAAGTTACAGACGTTATAAGGTCTCATTCACTTTTTTTTTTACTAAATTGACTATATTAAATAGTATTCCGGTGGTGGTAATTGTGGTTTCATTTGGGTTGTTTACATTACTTGGAGGAGAGTTGACACCAGCTAGAGCCTTTACATCACTCTCATTGTTGTCGATCACGTTTTCCGCTCTTCATGCTTCCAAATATGATTACTCAGGTTTTGTATAATAATCAATTAATTTACTTTTTATGTATTTTAAACTAGGAAGCATCATTGTATGTTTCTATATTTGTAATACCGTTTATTTGGTGTTTTAAATGCGAACGTGTCCTTGAAACGTCTAGAAAACCTGTATGGGGAACATGAGAACAAGCAATAATGCACCAAAAAAAGAGCGGCTTGTCCAAGGATGCATGAAAGATGAAGCTTGAAAGCGGGGAGTTCTTTTACCGCATGTTCAGAAAGACTTCCCCTATGGCATAGTCAGTCATTCAATCATGGGAGGGTCACATGATTCTTCCTAAGCGCCAGTGTAGCTCCCATGGTGTTCATTTAAGTTCTCATACATCCCGCTACGCTTGTCTTGGTAAACAACTATTTCTCTTTTCGCCAGGGAACGCACAATCGTGAGAGACCTGGTTACTTACGCCAAGAAAGAGATTAAAATATAAAATAAGCTATTGAACTAATTGGAAGCATAAACACCCTTTACATTCAATGGTCCCTTTTTCTTATGAACGCGTTGTTTCAAGTTAAAAATAGTCCAACAGGAGATGGATTAAACATTGAAAAAAGTGCATCTTTTATGCATGTGATACATGATGATAACAAGAACAAAGGCATAATAAACCAATTTATCATATAGGTGGTATCTTCCAAATTATTAAGGCCGAATATAGAATGTGTTTATGATATGACCAATTATTATGTAAACACAGTTTTATGGATAATTTCAGAGGATCCTTATAAATTATAAAAAATCTTGATGTTGAAAGTTCTCTTTCTATAGTAAATATGATAATAGTGAATTGTAAGCGTTGATATTAGTCTTACATAGGTCAAATATAATTGTTCAATCACATTTAATCCCTCAATATTACAATATTCCATATAAGAAAACTAATACGCGGTTGTCCGAAATTATGAAAGACCCATAAAACACGCTCTTAGAAGAGTGGTGCACACTCATATTTTCCATCTTTGCTAAAATGTTTCAATTTTTTTTCTTTCATAACTTGTGTTTTACTAATCGAATCCTCTATCTAAGCATTTTAGTTCTTCGTTTGTGGCTTTAAATTTTCACAAAGGTTATAATCATTTAATGCGGTATTATAAATAAGACAAATAACATAAGTCTATAGAGAAAACTACATTATTCAAACATCTATTACATATATGCCAAGGTTGTTGAGAGGAACTTGAAAAGGTAATAACTATTTAGATTGTTCAAACGTCTATTATAAACTTGCATCAAGTTCAATTAATGGTAATTATAGTTGTAAATTGTTTAATTTAACTTTTAATCACTTTTTAGTATATTATTTTACTAAAATCATAAAATAAAATCATTAGTCATTCATCGACTAAGGGTTGCTTGGATTAGTAGATATATATATATATATATATATATATATATATATATATATATATATATATATATATATATATATATATATATATATATATATATATATATATATATATATATATATATATATATATATATATATATATATATATATATATATATATATATATATATATATATATATATATATATATTAGTTATGTTGTCAAAACCTCAACCGATGGACGGTATGACTTGTGTTTTTATTTTTATGATTTTGTGGATCAAATATAAACTAAAAAGGATTTACTGGAACAAATATATAGTTAAAATTTATTGAAAGTTAAATTAAATGGTTAATAAGTATAATTGATGTTACCATAATCCATAAAACGCCTAAAAGTAGGTAACTACTTTCTAACATTTTGTTCTAAACAATATTAATCATGAACATCTTTTACATTTGATAATATTATTAACATTTATTATTATTATTTTATTTTTGTTAATTATTTTTATTTAGTTATTGTATATAGGTGGTTCCAGCTGTTATTTTACCAAATTTAGATGATGTTGATGAATTTGAATTATCTGTTAATGGATTTATGGTTTTGTTTGATGTTTGTGGTGATGATAATATGTATGTATTGTAGGGTTACAAGTGGAGTTTGTTTTGTTAATACCATTTGTTTGTTAAGTGGTGATGTTTGTGTGTTTACCAAGAATAGGGGAAAAAGGTTTTGGTTATAGGGTTACCCGTACCATACGAAAAGTACCCCAACTTCCTCCTTTCTGTGATGTATCTCGCACTGCTCAAAGTTCACCGTAGTTAATATGGTATAATAAAAATTACAAACAATTTGATGTTATCATCCTTCACATTATGTTATTTTCACGATACCACCATGTAGTAATGTTCAACTTTTGTCGTAAGTATGCATGACTAACTGAGCATGGTGCTATAATTCTCAATAATTAAGATATGAGCTTGTTGTACTTTTTCGGTTTCCATTGTGTTTGGAATTGTGTTTATATTTAACACTCAGTAAGATGATATGATCACTACATGTTGATAGACACAAAGACGACTTGCACAATGACTTTACTTCACTCTACTCCCAATCTCTGACAAATTTATTTCAAGAATCCAAGTTGAGAGATATTCGACTTGGTTTGGTGAGGTTTGATGATGATGGGTTTCACCTTATTCATGAGCAACATTTTCCTACTCTTCTTGCATTCCTGCAAGGGCATGATCCTAATGAGGCGGGTAATAATTTGTTTTTGTTTAGTACATATTTTGATTATTAGTTATTAATGTAAGTTGTAATTGATGTAAAAGTTTTGTTCCATTAAAACTTTGTTTTGTGTTTTTTATTTTGAAGATGACAGATTGGTTCATGGTTGTAATTGGTTAGAGCATGGTGGACACTCAACTGAAGAAGCAACATTCTTTGAATGTACGTACGAATAGAAAGATATGTATATACAATTTTGTATTTTTGTAGTTTATTATTCAAAAACACTTAGAATTTCCTTTATGGTCATATATAAGGAATCCCAAACACCAATAGATGCCATAAAATAGATTATATCATCTAAAGGTCATTTTACATACGAATCACTAATAATCAAACCCGGGGATACATAAAAATAATCAACTAAACAACAACTATTGAACCATTACCCTTTTCATTGTTGCCACCACTTTTATTGTCCCCTACATTGTCACTGCTATTGCCGACCTGATAATGTATATTATCACTTCATCAAATGCCAAACACAAATCAATTTCGTAAACTAAAATTGATAAAGCCTGAAAATGTATATTTTCACTTCATCATATGCCAAACACAAATCATTTTCGTGAACTAAAATCGATAAACACAATTGTTTTTTTTATTGATATGTATATTATAAGTGTATATAAACCCCGCCATAAGTTTATACGTCATGAAGATCATATCCTCGTTGCTTAATATATTCTGCAAAATCTTCAGATGGAGTTCCATCTTTCCTGCACTAATCGCTAATGAGAACTTTGCCACCTGGTTTCAACCACTTGTAGAAAGTTCAAACACCTGCAGGTTTGTCGTAGAAAACATAACGGAAAAGAATAAGAAAAAAGATGGTATAAATGACATATGAACTATTCAAAGAGTATTCAGATGCGTATTTTGAAAGTGGTTATGTGATATCGACTCACAAGGGCTGTAATGTAAGTCTAAACACCACTTAAGAGAACTTTAAGTCATAGCGGCCATGACAAAAACTGATTAGTGCAACTTCAAGTCATAGCGGCCCTAACACAAACGCCCATGAGAACTTTAACAAACTTATTACTGCAACTTCAAGTCATGGCGGCCCTGATACAAATGCCCATGAGAACTTTAATAAACCAAATATGATAGAATGTAAATGAAGAGAGCTAAAGGAGAATAATCACATACATTATGCATCTCTTCTTCATCGGATCACCAATGACTCAACCCACGCAACTTTTTATTTTTTGAGTACTCCCCAAAAACATTTTTGATTTGAAGTTTACGGTAAGCCATTTGGGCATCCTCTTTTTAAAATTCAATAAAGGTAAAACCACAATTCGCTTCCATCATTTTTGTGGTACAACCGAGACTTCATCTATTTTTGTGATGTCACTTTTCGCAACAATGCAAGGACTCGCCAAACAATAATATATTCAGTTAGCTTACTAAGCCCGAGAACTCGTTAAGATTAGTGATTCAACAATGGCTTACATTTTCATTGTTCCACTTCTTATCAATATTATTGAATGCGATAGTGTCATTTCCTTCAACATTGGTTGTGTGCCACGTGCTTCCACGGATCTGTTAGATATGCAATCCCATATGTATTTAAAAAGATAAATTTAAAATGGCGATAAAGACACTACTGTAAGATCTTCATAAATCATAACTGCCAATACATCATTAATGCCTCTAGTTAACAACAATCAGAGCCTTACACCGTGTTTGTTTAAATTCTGACAAGTGATAACATAGCAAGTAGCTGATGAGAGAAAACTACAAAAGAATTTGTGGTCAAATGATTTCTTTCTATAATGTATTCTCTAAATAATTAAAATATTATAAAAAACAGCTATACATGAAAATACAAAAGACTTCCTATAAATTAATTCAATATAAAGTAGTCATGCCTTAGGTAATTAACACATTGCAAAAAATAGTATTTTGTCGCCATTATCCTAATCTTTTTCTTCTAATACCATTATGATTAAAACCAAACATTTTCACTAATCCATAAGCGCCAAATATAGGCTAACTGAAGATTAATCCAAACACCCTTATAAGTAATTTTGGTCGAGTTCCCCTAAAATAGCACTCAATATTAATGTATTCTATAACTTCCCTACATTTAACACAATGGTTCAATAAAAAATGAAAATCTAATGTTTAGTTATAACGAAACATGAAAGCACCTTATGTGATGACCCCTTTTTGGATAATTCATATTTATGAATTGTCGTCTTTAGTTCCCCTTAGAAATCCTCAAAACTGAACGGTAATACAAAAGAGATTCCAAAAAATCCTTCTCAAACATATTAGGATAGAGATAGAGATATATAGGATCAGCAGATAACCAAGTAATATTAGAACGATAAACAAGAACAACCATCTGATATATTATGTTTGGAATGGAACTGATAACTTGTGCAATCATTCAAGAATGGAACTGATAACTTAATAGTGAGGTACCTCATGCCATTGAAGCTCTCGTTATATTTTGAACGACTTGAGTCCCCATCCATTTTAGCGATGTTTTTATAGTTAGCATGGGCAAAAGGATCAGAGTGGTTTTAGGCTTTTATTATCTGTGAAGGTCACCTTTTAGTAGTTGTTTAGAATGTAATGGCACAAGTTTAGTATAGTAACTATTATTATGACACCTACTTCATGTTATCAACCACACCATTTTTTGCATCCTTAATCTTTCAGTAAAGATACACAAATCTTTCACCATTCATAAATATCACTACTACAAAACTGGGCAAATGCTACGGAAATTTGCAACGGAAATTTTCCGTTGCAAATCTCCAACGGGTTTGCAACATATTTTCAATGGATTAGCAATGACACAGAAACCCGTTGCAAATCCGTTGCAAAAACTAAAGTAATTTCTTTTATAGTTATTTTTAAATATTCCGTTTCAAATCTGTCAAGTTTATTTGAAATTTGTAACAGATTTACAACGGAGTATTAAAAAAATATGTAAAAGAAACTATTATTGGCTTCCATTGCAAAATCGTTGCAAAATTTTAAATAATTGTTATGGATTTGCAACGGAATAAGTATAATAATTTAATTTCAATTTATATTTAATAATCCGTTGCAAATCCATTGCAAAATCTTTTGGGATTTGAAACAAAATATTTAAATTAAATATAAAAGAAAATATCATTTGAATCCGTTGCAAAATCGTTGCAACTTTTTGTATAATTGTTATTGTTTTGCAATGAAACATGATCATATTTTATTTTTTTATTTATTTTTACTATTTCATTTTAATCTGCTTGCAATTTACAAAATAATTGCTACGGATTTGCAACGTTAACCAATAAAATCTTGTTTCCAATTTGTTTTCAATATTTCGTTGTAAAATTTGAAATAATTGTTGCGGTCATGTAACAAAGATGTCATAGAATATATGTTTTGAAAAAAGGGAAAATGAATACATTTGTTAGATGGCGAAAATATTGAATATGATCACATTTGTTCACGAAACTGTTAGACAACCGTACATTTGTTTCTACTAATACATATAAAACAAATAATATTGAACATACCAACACACGTTGAAAGCCAAATTGTGAACCAATCGATTGTGTATCCAACACTTGTTTCCTGATAACGTATGAAAATTAATGCCAAGCCCACTAATTACACGTTGAGGTCAGGCCCATTACCAACACTTGATAAGCTCATTATTAATAGTTGACAGACACGTTACATTACAGGTTGCATATGGCTTGGAAAGACTCTCAGGCCGCGTATCATACACCTACGAGACAAATGTCTCCCAACTGTCACCTAACGGTTATGATATATATGGTACCTAACACGTGAAGGTAGGCGCTAACACCTAACGGTTATGATATATATGGTAAACTTTTTATTTGTTCATATACTTGGCATGGATAGTTTTTGCTCTAGCAAATTTAAACTATGAATATAATGACTCTAAGAAACCCGATAACCCAACTAACCTAACCGAATCAACTCAAACTAGATAAACAAAGCTTAGAGGGTCAGTCGAGGGTTACCTTTTCCTAGTTGCAAACCTGAATCCACTCGACTCGATAAACCCAATAACCCCCGATAAAACCCTTAACTGATTAGGTGCTAATCGGGCACCTTCGGTTTGGTCAATACGGGTTCTAGTCAATAGTCGGGTTAAATTCGGGTCGATGCTAAAAATAACATACTCGATTCAGAACCTATTTAAACTCGGGTCAGTTGGGTCCATACGGGTCGCGTCTATTCGGGTTTGGGTCAACCCAAATATGAATGAAATGGTTATAAAGTTGCCTATTTATTTTGATCAAAGTACATACTCCCTCCAACCCAAAATATAAGTCCATTTTGACATTTTCAAAGTCTTTTTATTCGAACTTTGACTTTAATTATCTTTTTTCGTGTTATATAATACTTGATGCAAAATATATAAATAGATTTTTGTTTTAAATGCATTTTCATTGGTATACTTTTCATCAAGTATTATATAACATGAAAATAAATAATTAAGGTCAAAGTCGGAAATAAAAGACTTTAAAAAATAAAAAATAGATTTATAATTTGGGACAGAGAGAGTAATTTATAAGAATACCGTTATTCGGGTTAAATGGGTCGACCCGATCAACGCGAGTTAGACAAATAAAGTTTCCCTTATTTTTGCCGCCTATCATTGCTTTCATTTTCCCGCTTGCCTAAATCATTTAGCGCCCAAAAGTCCCATTTTCATTTCCCGCTTAGTTTTTGTCCAGATATTAGATGTTAGTACTGGTCTTTGTCCACATATGAGAATAATAGATCTAGATCTCACCTAAACACTTTCCATAAAAAATTATTCTCATATCAAAATAAAAGATCTGGTCTTTGTCCCCATCTCATAAACACTTTCCAATCTCTCACACGGAGCAACCACCACACGAAGCAAACACTAAAACCACTTAACCTACTGTTGGGTAGATTTATTATCTATTTGTTACTATGTTTATAATTGTTAATATTTATGTAAAGTTATGTTCGAACTCATTATATGGCTAATTTTGATTATGCTTTTAGTTATAATTATGAAGTAATTTGATTTAGGAGTTTCACCTATATGTGGCTGAAATTGATTATGCACAATTGATTATGCTATGTGATGTCAATTTTTATATTTATAAGTTATATGCTTTTTCAAGCTTATTTTTTAATGATGTAAAAAGCAGTAGCAGTGAAGAATTTGGCGTCAAGATAATGGGCTTTTATAAGTTACATTAGACTATTAGAATAGCTTTTGTGTATTAATGAGACTACATACTTGGAGACTTACTTCATACTAGTTTTTATCATTGTGGTTGTCTTAAAAAAGTACATATATTGAATGAAAAAGTCAAAAACTAGTTTTATCACAGGTTAAAAAAGTATATATACAATTAGTATCTACTATATATTACAGAATTAGCTAGCAATCTTTTATCTGGTTATTTCTCTTATTCTTATATTCTTTATCTTGTTTTAAGTTGATCATTTCAAATATGCTAATTTATCAATTTTTTTTGTTGTAGATTCTCATGTCAAGTGGACGGAGACGTAGTGGTCCTAGACCTTCACACGGTAATATCAGTGGCATTGGTGGTGTTGGACAAATGTTGGTGGATAATAACCAGATTGATGATGATAATGATGAGTGGGTGTAGGGGGTGATCGAACTGCATGTTGAAGCATCAAATGCCATGAGAGGGTCAAATATCCCCAATCCATTACCTGAACCGCGATCGTCCGATGATTAGCATATCTGCAGAGCGGTAAAACTATTGTTTTGTATTTATATTATGTTTAAATAGCGTAATTAACTGATACTAATACCCATGTTTCATTTTTCTGCTTATAGGTTTGATGATCGAAGTCTTTGGACATTCCATCTGCTGATTCTTCATTTAGGTTTTTGAACCTTGGGCAACATGGGGCGTCGGTTCCACGAGAGAAGAAAGACCAAATGTGGCTTCGTTTTAAGGTTTCCCTCTATTTACAAATTTAAAAAGCATATAAATATATTAAAGAGTATTTCCAAATCTCTCATTAATGATTGTTTTAAAACTCCAAGTTGGTTTTGACGGTTTCATTGCCTGTTAGAAAAATAGGATGGTTTATTATTGCGATATAATGTAGATAATACAATGGTTTTATTAGATATGATGAAGGTATTCACTTCTAGTCACTTATTAACGATTATCTTATGTGCAACAATCCTATCAATGGGATCCAAGAATTGATGAAGGTATTCGAAAACGTTTTGTGAAACATGCTGTCACAATTCTCAATTTCCGGTCATTTCTTAAACTCAATATTCATCATATTAGTCATGCATGATTTTTTTCATTTCACGGTAAACGCATAATTTCATATTAAATAAACGTTATCGCGTAAGTTATTATTTTGAACATTTAATCCGATACTTTCAAAAATGATCCCGATATATTTTTATACTTACATTTAGTTTATAGAAACAATATTTTGAGTTTACCTAGTGTTTTAAATTTATTTTGTATATAAATCGTTAAATTTATATTATTACAGACGCTTTTTCTAAAAAACTACACGATAATTATTATATCACTCAAATTTTGCAAGAAATGTATTTTTATAATTTTTATGACCTCAATATATATTATCTTGACCGTTAAAAGCTTTATTTTAGCTAACGTTACCCTAAATGCTTAAATATATATACAAGTTACAAATAATTCTTAACTAACTTTACAATTACTTACACATTCTACTAAAATATATATATATATATATATATATATATATATATATATATATATATATATATATATATATATATATATATATATATATATATATATATATATATATAAATAAAATAACTAGTCAAACCCAAGCCCATCACAATCTCTCCTCTAAATGAGGATCTTGTCTTGAAAAATATCTTGCATATATATCATGTAATATGAAGTCAATAATGCATACACACATTCACTTCATTTTCACAAAAAAAAATATATCTTGCTCTCTTTTTCTCAAAATACCCGTGCAGCCTCAAGACCAAAGGGAAGATCATCTCAAATTTTTCAAGACAAGTTATTTAACAATCTAGTATCACTTGTTGTTTAGGTTTTGCAATAAAAACCTCAAGTGATTAGGAAAACCCTTTGTCCTTAAACCTCATCATATTACTTGTAAGCATTCATATTCATATTTTTATTTCATATTCATTATTATGGTCATATCATTTTATTTGAGAAACATGCAAATTATGTGATATTTATACCACTTTTAAGGTTTTTAAGGTTTTTAAGTGTTAAATATATATAATCCATCCTATAATTACTCCTTGTTATATATTGGTCTTGATGATGTTTAGGAACCCATGACACCCTAAGAAGGTGTATGGTAGGATTAGAATAGCTTTGGAGTTGTTTTGAAGGGATTGGAATAGGTTTAGTACGAGAAAACTATTTTCGACAAGTATAAAAAGTGGTCTGATCTTATTTTGAATTTCTGGAAAATCCGACAGTAGACACGAATTTTTGGCCTAGATAATTAGAAAATATACTTTTAAAACGAACCGTGCCGCTTGAACGGATTATAACGGAGTTATAACGAAGAAGTTATGAATTTTTCAAGTTTGACGACGAAATATATATTTTCTGAAAATTTCAGCACACTATTTTTGTTTTGTACGAGTCAAAAACGAGTCTTAAGCTTTATAAATTATTTCAACTTATCAAAAATATATTAGTATACTTTGATAATGAAGTTTACATATAATAGAAAACGGATTTATAACGACTAAAATATACACGTTTTCATAAAATTGCTGAACTTTATTATTTACGAAAAACTATATTATTTTTATTAGCCAAGTGTTACGGTAAACAAGTGACCATATTGAAGTCTATTTTTAACGTTGACGTAGAACTTTTTGTAACGAGATGTCTTCTAATAAAATTGAGATCATCAAGCATATTTTCCAAAACGACCAACCGCTATAGCGGAGTTGTAATAAATTATTTACGGTTGCTTAAACTTTGCCGAAATTCACTTTTAAACTACATTTTGGACAAAATCACCCTACTTAACCTATATTTTTCTTTATGAACGAGACCTCTAGGATAAAAAACTTATATGCCAAAACTTTGAGATTTTGATACAAGCTTTCCAAAACCGTTGAGTTCGTTTCCTAACGTTCGACGTACACCATTTTACGACTAGCTTTTCGAGGCCATTTTAGTCACTTTCATGAAATTTCCAACGACATTATTTTACGACGAAAAGTTAAAATTTCACAATAAATCATTAAGAAACTATTGTAGGATGACATTTTGACGTAAATACTTGCAAAGTAATTTAAGAATGGTCAAGACGTTAAAAGATTATATTTTCGACGAGAAGTATTGTTTTCAAAAATACATAAATGGTATAAATATCATCCGACCAAACATAACATTACATCATGACTTATTGCATATCATATCATTCATAATAGGTCGGTTTCGAGATTCACGCTACATTTTGGTGTAACCACTTTTGTCATCGCATCTATTCATCAAGTGAGTAATCACATCCCCCTTTTACCGTTTTTACTATATTTTGGGGCGAAATGCATGAACCATTCTTGAGCTAAATTGATCACTACTTTTATTAACTTGTTTGACTAGAACTTGTGAACTCGAATCAAATCCTTGAACTTAATTACGAAATTATGACTTGTTGGAACTTATTGAACCGTACATGTTATGACCTTGTCCCAAAGTCTACCATGTTCGGAGCATCACTATAAAGTCTCCCATGTTCTGAGCACTATAAAGTCTCCCGTGTTCGAAGTATATCTTTTGGGAAGAGGCACCCAGATATCTTTGGGAAGAGGCACCCAGATATATATCTTGGGAAGAGTCACCTAGTATATCTTTGGGAAGAGGCACCCAACATAACTTTGGGTAGTGGCACCCAGCATAATTTGGTTTCATCAGGAGCATCCCTGAATTATTATATATGTGGTACTATATTGTGAACTATTATGACCGCTTATACTTGACTACTTTGATCATATTATTTGCGCAATGGTTGTGTACACAAGGTTGCAAGTTTTGTTTGGGCGGAACTTGGAACTGAGTGGATATACAATTCCTTTGCTTTGTGGACTATTTCCGATAACCGAAACCTTGGACTCTTTCATACGAGTTTTCTTATTTTACTAAACATGTTTACTCACCAACTATTTTCATAGTTGACCTGTTTTTCTCTCATGCATTTCAGGTGATCGTTAGTAAGCTTTTTCTACCAGGTCTTGCATAATGAAGTTTTCACTTGTCACTACAAATCGTTATGCAATAGAACGAAATATTTTGGAATCTAAACTTTGTAATATATTTGCCGATGACGGTTAAACTGGTATTGTAATGGTGTACTCTTTCTTTTAAATATTAACGTTGGTATGTTCTATTATCTTGTGCTTATGTTCCCTTCCGTTACACCTCGTGTTTCCGCCTCCGACGAGGGTGTGACAGATTGGTACCAGAGCCAAAGGTTATAGAGAATGCCGATTTTTCAAAAATAAAAACAAAAGCTATAACCAAAAAAAAAAAAAAAAAAATATTAAACATTGAACATCATCCGAGTCATCTAGTCCTATCGTTGCATCGTTAATCATAAATTATACATAGCCCGATCAACTATGTCTAATGTATGAAGAACCATGCAATGATAAGAAGGGTAAATTTAAATCATGTTTAGTCGAGTCTTTTGAGTCCGGTCACCTGAAGTTGCATTGGTCGGGTGGGTATGCATAGCATGTTTTTACGTTCACATCTACATTACCGTACCTTGTTCATATCTTCTCTTTTCCATCTTTCGACTTGTTAGACATAGCATGTCCCTGATCCTGTCATATTTCGATCACTATAACACATTACCACCGTTCTGCACCTCATCTGACTTCGTTCAAATGTCGTTTACTCAACCCGATGTTTTGGTCCACTGTAGGATCATGGCTGCAAGAAACACACGCCGAGGTAACAACAAATAAACCCAAACAACAATGACAATCCAAACAACAACGTCATTGAATAGCGGATCTACTCACCCAAATTATAACACATCTCGATGCTAGACGAACCAACTTAGAGAAGGTACTTCAAACACTGGTCATGGATGCAGCTACAAAACTTTCATGACATGCAAGCCAATGGAATTTCATGGTACCGAGGGTGCCATTGGACTGCTAACCTGGTTCGAGAATGTTGAGTCAAAACTTAGTATCACGAAATGTACTGAAGGAAACAAGGTTGAGTTCTCATTGGCTCAGTACTACGGGTCGAGCATTGACCTGGTGGAACAACCAACCATGTACTAGAGGAAGAGGGGCTACAAATGCGTTATCTTGGGAAGCATTTAAGAAACTACTAACTGATGAGTACTGCAGAGAAAAGATGAAGTGCAGAAGTTGGAAGCGGAATTTTGGAATCACTTGATGGTTGGAGTAGAAGTCGACAAGTACACGATCCGTTTCCATGAGTTAACTAGGATGGTTCCTTCAATATACTTCCACTGAGAAGTTGATCGACCGATATATATGGGGATTGATACCGAAATTAGAGGGACGTCACCTCATCAAACCCAACCACTCTCGCAGTTTTGCCGGGTATGGCGTATCGCTTGACAAACATGATCAAAGTTCGGAGAACTAACAAAAGCAAACGACAATGGACGAAAGCGACAAGAGGATCACCAGGGAAGCCGAGACCAGGGTCAGCAAGACAAGAGGCAACGAATAACCAAGAACTATGGAGCGACACCCAGAGCGCAAAAGATACGCAGTCCACATCCTTTGTGCACTCGATGTAACTATCACCACTGGAGACTGCCTGGCAAGGTGCGACAAATGTGGACACGGGCCACTTTCATTAAAAATTGCTCAAACAGATCTGGGAATCAAGGACGAGAGACATGTTACGAGTGTGGAAGTCTAGATCACCTTCGCAATACCTGCCCAAAGTTGAAAAGAACTCCCAATCAAGGAGGTAATCGTCCAAACCTGGCGTTGGCAATAGAAGGCCCACAAGATCAGAACATTGAAGTTCCCCGCGACCGGGTCGAGCATTCTATCTGGGTACCGAGGAAGCTTCTAACGCCGCTTAACGGGTACATTCTTTCAACAACTACCTTATTTCATGTATAATTTTGAGTGCATAACTTCCTTCCAATCTTTACCACGTCATCGACATTGATTAATTTGTGACCTATTGATATCGACCTTAGTTGTTATATATATTTTGTTGATTTGATTTGAATTGTGTAAGCAAATCCAAAATCGAGCGAATCTTTCAAAAGACTTCATTCAAAAGACTTGTTTCCTAGCTTGATCTAGTGACAGTTCTTGTTTGATGAGTTGCGAAAGTCGAGCTAAGAAACAAGTTTACTCAAGTCACTATCTAAAGGTCTTTTGAGGGCTACGTTCGATATTGGGTAAGTTTACCCTATCCAATCTAATCACACGCACGCATTACTTAGTTGAATGGGAACCTGTACGCATGGGCATTGATATGATCATTTAGACTCTGCATTCGAGAGCATGAACTTTTATAACTCTTGTCGAGGTTCGGACCATAGTATCGTTAATCGAATCACGAGGACGTGATTCCGCTGACATGGGAAGAATGTCACAATTCTCAATTTCCGGTCATTTCTTAAACTCAATATTCATCATATTAGTCATGCATGATTTTTTTCATTTCACGGTAAACGCATAATTTCATATTAAATAAACGTTATCGCGTAAGTTATTATTTTGAACATTTAATCCGATACTTTCAAAAATGATCCCGATATATTTTTATACTTACATTTAGTTTATAGAAACAATATTTTGAGTTTACCTAGTGTTTTAAATTTATTTTGTATATAAATCGTTAAATTTATATTATTACGACGCTTTTCTTAAAAACTACACGATAATTATTATATCACTCAAATTTTGCAAGAAATGTATTTTTATAATTTTTATGACCTCAATATATATTATCTTGACCCGTTAAAATTTATTTTAGCTAACGTTACCCTAAATGCTTAAATATATATACAAGTTACAAATAATTCTTAACTAACTTTACAATTACTTACACATTCTACTAAAATATATATATATATATATATATATATATATATATAAATAAAATAACTAGTCAAACCCAAGCCCCATCAACTCTCCTCTAAATGAGGATCTTGTCTTGAAAAATATCTTGCATATATATCATGTAATATGAAGTCAATAATGCATACACACATTCACTTCATTTTCACAAAAAAAAATATACATCTTGCTCTCTTTTCTCTCAAAAATTCGCCTCAAGACCATAGGGAATATCATCTCAAATTTTTCAAGACAAGTTATTTAACAATCTAGTATCACTTGTTGTTTAGGTTTTGCAATAAAAACCTCAAGTGATTAGGAAAACCCTTTGTCCTTAAACCTCATCATATTACTTGTAAGCATTCATATTCATATTTTTATTTCATATTCATTATTATGGTCATATCATTTTATTTGAAAAACATGCAAATTATGTGATGTTTATACCACTTTTTAAGGTTTTTAAGGTTTTTAAGTGTTAAATATATATAATCCATCCTATAATTACTCCTTGTTATATATTGGTCTTGATGATGTTTAGGAACCCATGACACCCTAAGAAGGTGTATGGTAGGATTAGAATAGCTTTGGAGTTGTTTTGAAGGGATTGGAATAGGTTTAGAAATGAGAAAACTCTTTTGACAAGTCTAAAAAGTGGTCTGATCTTATTTTGAATTTCTGGAAAATCCGACAGTAGACACGAATTTTTGGCCTAGATAATTAGAAAATATACTTTAAAACGAATCCGTGGCCGCTTGAACGGATAAAACGGAGTTATAACGAAGAAGTTATGAATTTTTCAAGTTTGACGACGAAATATATATTTTCTGAAAATTTCAGCACACTATTTTGTTTTAAATGAGTCAAAAACGAGTCTTAAGCTTTATAAATTATTTCGACTTATCCAAAATATATTAGTATACTTTGATACACGGTTAAGGACGTATAATACGTAGAAAACGGATTTATAACGACTAAAATATACACGTTTTCATAAAATTGCCGTAACTTTATTATTTACGAAAAACTATATTATTTTTATTAGCCAAGTGTTACGGTAAACAAGTGACCATATTTAAGGCTATTTTTAACGTTGACGTAGAACTTTTTGTAACGAGATGTCTTCTAATAAAATTGAGATCATCAAGCATATTTTCCAAAACGACCAACCGTTTGTATAGCGGAGTTGTAATGAATTATTTACGGTTGCTTAAACTTTGCCGAAATTCACTTTTAAACTACATTTTGGACAAAATCACCCTACTTAACCTATATTTTTCTTTATGAACGAGACCTCTAGGATAAAAACTTATATGCCAAAACTTTGAGATTTTGATACAAGCTTTCCAAAACCGTTGAGTTCGTTTCCTAACGTCGGTCGCACACCATTTTACCACTAGCTTTTCGAGGCCATTTTTGTCACTTTCATGAAATTTCCAACGACATTATTTACCACTAGTTAAAATTTCACAATACATCATTAAGAAACTATTGTAGGATGACATTTTGACGTAAATACTTGCAAAGTAATTTAAGAATGGTCAAGACGTTAAAAGATTATATTTTCGACGAGAAGTATTGTTTTCAAAAATACATAAGTGGTATAAATATCATCCGAATTGCGTGCATAACATTACATCATGACTTATTGCATATCATATCATTCATAATAGGTCCGAAGATTCACTACATTTTGGTGTAACCACTTTGTCATCGCATCTATTCATCAAGTGGTAATCACATCCCCTTTACCGTTTTACTATATATTTTAAGGGGCGAAATGCATGAACCGTTCTTGAGCTAAATTGATCACTACTTTTATTAACTTGTTTGACTAGAACTTGTGAACTCGAATCAAATCCTTGAACTTAATTACGAAATTATGACTTGTTGGAACTTATTGAACAGGGTACATGTTATGACCTGGTCCCAAAGTCTCCCATGTTCGGAGCATCACTATAAAGTCTCCCATGTTCGGAGCATCACTATAAAGTCTCCTGTGTTCTAGAGTATTGGGAAGAGGCACCCAGATATCTTTGGGAAGAGGCACCCAGATATCTTTGGGAAGAGTCACCCAAAGATATCTTTGGGAAGAGGCACCCAACATAACTTTGGGTAGTGGCACCAAACATAATTTGGTTTCACTGAGCATCCCTGAATTATTAAATACGTGGTACTATATTGTGAACTATTATGACCACTTATACTTGACTACTTGATGCCATATTTTGTGCAATGGGTTGTGTACATACTGAGGGTTGCAAGTTTTGTATGGCATGAACTTGAACCGAGTGGATATACAATTCCTTTACTTTGTGGACTATTTCCGATAACCGAAACCTTGGACTCTTTCATACGAGTTTTCTTATTTTACTAAACATGTTTACTCATCAACTATTTTCATAGTTGACCCGTTTTTCTCTCATGCATTTCAGGTGATCGTTAGTAAGCTTTTTCTACCAGGTCTTGCATAATGAAGTTTTCACTTGTCACTACAAATCGTTATGTAATAGAACGAAATATTTTGGAATCTAAACTTTGTAATATATTTGCCGATGACGGTTAAACTGGTATTGTAATGGTGTACTCTTTCTTTTAAATATTAACGTTGGTATGTTCTATTATCTTGTGCTTATGTTCCCTTCCGTTACACCTCGTGTTTCCGCCTCCGGCGAGGGTGTGACACATGCCTCATCTCGTTGGAATGGTATGTTGAATGCTGCTAGAACAAGAGCCATACACTTGTATGAGAAAAACAGTAAGGTTCCTTTTGATGATGATTATAGTCGACTTGCCCAATATAACCATACTTGGATGAAACAAGATTGTTGGCTACCACTACTATGTGATGTTTGGAATAAGGATGATTGGAAAGCTAAATCAAAACAAAACAAGAATAACAGAAACACGTCAGTTGGTGGCCATCATACTTGTGGGTCAAGGAGCTTTAACTCAACCAGGAAATACTTGGTAATATAATTTCCAAATTGTCTTGTACTATATGATATATCAATATGTAATAATAGAAATACCTTCAATGCAACATGTAGGAAAGCAAACATGGAAGTCTATACGTCCATCGAGGCTCTTTACCCATCGCCATGCTCAAAAGGACTGTCGCTTGATCAACCACCAATTGTAAGTAAGGTCCGGTGGTTCAAAGCCAACCGAGGCAAATGGGTCAGCAGAAAAAATGGGTCACCGAGGTAAATGGTCGCAGGGAAACGGATTAGCTGGGGCTAACGGTCGTGGGGCAAACGGGTCAATTCTGGGTCGAAGCGCCAACTAGGGTTGGAGAGTCGAATGAGGTAGGTGAGTCGCTTTAGGCCAGCGGTTGAGCCGAGATGGGTTAATGAAAAGTCACGTGATCATATGGTATGTATCCAAACCTCCTTTTGATTAGCCACTTTTAGTAGATCACTATTAAACTTTAAAACAATTAATCATTATTTTGGGATTTTGGGACGTTTATAGGAAAATATCAAGAAGGTATGGTTGAGAGTCATGGAGAGAACGTTGAATCACACCCACATAATGAGGAACTATGGAACAAAGTCACTCCGCCTAATAGGGGAAAGACATTTGGGGCATACAATGCATCTGATCCCATATTGTTGTTAACGGGAACGGCTTCTACTCATAATGCTAAAATTCCTCACATCCACCAATGAGATTTGAGAAGGTTAGCCTGTTATTGTTCATTTTCATGGCATATCTAATATAGTTATAAGAAAACACAACTGTTGTTGTTACAAGAGAGGTTAATGGGTCAAATTTTATTTTTATTTTTAAGTTAACTGAAAAAAAGACCAAGAAGCTTATTTGAATAGGATTGTACTGATATAACTGATTTAGTTCACAAGTCAATCTTCAAGCTGTTGTGATTCTGTAGAAATACCAAATAGAAATTAACAGTCGATATATATAAAGAAGCTTCGTTGTCTGAAATTTAGTTCACATGTGGTGTAGTTACAGGATTTTGGTATTGCTTGATATAGTATGTTTATTCACTTTAAAACATGAACGAAATTCAATAACATGCCATCCCTGAGTGGTTTAGAGTAAGCACTTTTAAATAAGCAAAAAATTAGGAAAATAAACAATTCCAGATACACCCTTTAGTTGTTTTGTTATCGTAAAGGATTAACTAGGTGCGGGTCAATAATAGACATACTGAAAAACTAGACTTTACTAGAAAAATAACTTAGAAACTAGATTCTGATGCTAAACGCTTCTTCAAGTAGTGTTTTTAGAAAAGGCAATACGTACCCAAATTATTACATCAAGCTTGAGGCTTAAGGTACGCAAGTGCCTGATGCCTGCATCGAGTTCGGGATTGCTTATTTTAGTGGATTAACAATTAATTTTGGTATAAATTGTTTATCAGCTTGTTTTATTCTAATATAAACACTTTAAGATAAGCATTACCAAAATTTCTAAGTTAATTTAAGCTCAACTGATGGGTTGTGTATAAAGAAACAACGTATTATGAGACTAGTACAACCTACTTTATAGTTGCTTGATGAAGGTTCACCTTGCATGTAATGATAGAGATTATAGTATGTACACCCAAAGTAGTCAATAATTAACTAGTCTGGTATTAGATCATATTGAAAGATCCTTTAGATGCATATGCACAACTTACACAAACAAAACTCTATATGTAAAATAATTAGCTTGTTTATTACTTTGTATTTTAATAAAATCTGAAATCACTAGCAGAAGTCTACATTACAGAACTGAAACAAACTGTTGGTGTCATTATCACTAAAAACAAACTGTTGCTTTGTGGGCTAGGTTGAAGTGTGATCGGGTCCCAAACGGTCAAGTTTTCTCACACAAGCTAGCTACTTGTGAATGGCTAACCGTAAGAAACTTAAAACAGTTCAGACACCGATGCAATGAAGATCTGGAGAGTATAGTGTTTCCCCGGGTCGTTATGTCCCAACGAGCTGTGCGAGAATAATCAAACGTGTAGTGATCGAGAAGATTTGAACGGATAAGGAGATATGATTATGAACAATTATAACTAAAGAAAAAGTAAATAAATTACAGGGGCTTAAATACAAATTAAAGAGAATTAAAAAGATAAACTATATTAAATAAACGCTATCACTATTTGCAAAATGATGTTTTTGATTTTTCTGTTATAAAACTAAATTAAAAACTGCGTAACGTACAAAAGAAAATGTGAAACTGAAGCAATATTAATCCTAAAAATATAAAAATGACATTTTTACAAACCTAATGATAAGAGAAAATTTTTAGAAAAAGAAAATTATTTTTAAAACTATTTATCTAATTATTATTAATTAAAAACTATTTTTACTTATTTAATAATAACCTAAAATACAAGAAAATATGAAATAAAGCTAGAAAAATGAAATTATGACTTGGAAAAATCTAAAATAACAAAAGAGAATTTTCAAAGCTATTTTTATGTTTTTCTGATTATTTTTCTATTTTCTATGAATTTTAAACTATTTAAAACTAATTAAATTACTAAAAATTACAAATTAAACTATGAAAAATCTGGAAAAATAAATTTTTTACTTTTTGTATTTATCTTAACCTAGGAAAAATTGAAACCTATTTTTTTGAAGCTTTTCTGAATTAATTGGATTAAAAGCTATTTAAAAATGCTTAAAAACTAATTTAAATAGGGAAAAATAGCAAACAGACCTAGAAAAATATGAAAAATTCAGGAAAACTCGAAAATAATATTATGAATCTGAGAAAAATATAAAAACATGGGCTTGTGTGTAAGAAAATGAGACTGCAGTTATAAGTCCTTATTTATAAGCACTTGGAATAAGCACAAGTTACAAACTGGGAACCAAACTTTCACAGAAGCTATATTATGCTAAAAGTACTCTAAAACAACTTATTACAACAAGCCTTAACCCCTGAAATGCAAACTACTCAGTTTTGATGATTTGAGATTAAGTGCTAAAAACAGATTTAGCCTACTACTATGCAGCCTAAGAATAAGCTACTCTAATAAGCTAAAATTAAAACCAAAAGTTGGAACCTAAACTAGACCTGGCTAGGTGCTTTTAAACCAAAAATCAGCTGCTCACAAGCTCTTATGAGCTTGTGAGGAACTCTACAAGATCCTGTCAAAACACAAAGACCAGTGCACAGGGCACTCTCAGAAATTGAGACCAAGTTGACAGGCTAATTTAGAGCTTTTACAAAATTGTTAAAAATCTACAAAATTCATATTTCAAATCCTGACCAATTGAAGTTCTTAAAACCACAATTTCACTTAGTTTGGCCCAAAGATGAATCAATGAAAAATCATCCTAGTTGGGTGGAAAACTGGGATTTCAACTTTTGACTTTTAGTAGTTATGAAAGTTTGATTTTGGTGAGATTTAAAACCAATTTGTCAACTGATTATGATGTAATATGATGAAATGGAACTGAATTAAGCTACTCTAATGATATTTGAATACAAATCTAACTTTTGATATCACTAATTTTCAACAGTTAAGAAATTAAGACAAGTTATGTAAGGTTTTGACTTTTAGCTTATGCAGAGACAATATGACTGACCAAAATGACTCAAGTGGAACTAATTGAGATTACATAGACAGGTCTAAAGCAAAAACTAAAGCTTAAGCCTTAAACAAACAACTGATCCAAACACTATTTCCACAACAGTTATGCAATTTAAACTAAGCTCATTACTGATTTAGCTCATATTCTTACTTAAACTGAGATTACTTATCCTAGTTACTACTAATTAAACAGGTTTAAACTTATTTGATGACCACAGATTCAAACAAATACTTTATGCAAATTGAGTATGAAATGGAAAGTGAGACACAAACTTACAAGTGCCCAGCTAATATTGCAGCTTAAACCAGAACCAATACCACTATTCTAATCCATTTCCAACCCATTCCAAGCTCTGCAATTACCAAATACCATTTCCATGCCCATCTTGCCTTCTCAGTTGACTTTTGTTGACCAACAACCAATGTTGCTTGAAACTGAATGATAAGCTCACTAAAAGCTATAAGAAGCTTCAATGAGCTTATTTGAGCTTAAAAAATAAGCTTTTAAAGCTTTGGACATAAGAGTTTGGAACTAAAATTTGTAACAGTAAACTGAAAATATGAAATTTAAGTGAAACCTTGAATTAACACTTAAAAACAGATTATATTGATAAAATAACTTAATTTGAGTACATAAGAACAGAAGATTACATCTTTAAACTTAAATTAAAACATTAATGTTAAAAACGACATACATATGAAAATAAAACTAACTACTCCTTCTCTCTCTTGCATTTCTTCCCTTATTTATACATCAAAAGGCCTTCTCTCTCTCCTCTGAGCTTTTCCCACTTGATTTCACAGCCATTGGATCACTTGAGGACATATTGGCCGTTGATGGCTTTTTGGCGGGAAAGTGGTATTTGCAGTGGTTCCCATAGCTTGGATAGGGAAAGGGGCATTTAATGTGGCTTTGGAGGGTTGTGGTTGGAGGGGACAAAGTGTGGAGTAGGGTGAGCTAGAGTGGAGGAGTTGCAGAAAAAGTGGTGGAGAAGAGGAGACAGTGGAGGGAAAAGGGTGGCATGGTTTTATTTTAAACCGTGGGTAGTTTTGGTAAACGGGTTGGGTCGGGTTAAAGGGTTAGCAGGCTTGGGCTTTGGGTGGGCTTAGGCAGTTTAGTGGATTTGGACTAGGATTAGATATAAACCCATTTAATACTTTAGGGGCTAAAACTGCCAAAATGAAAATGTAGGGACCAAGACTGAAAATTATGAAGTTGTAGTCCAAGGGTCAAACTTGTAAATCTCAAATAAGTTAAGGACCATTTTTGCCAATTGTGAAATTCCAAGGACTAAACATGATCATTTTGAAAATTCAGGGATCAAAACTGTAATTTCTCAAAACTTTTGACATTTTTCACCAAAGGACTAATTATGACAAATTATGATTTCAAAAGGACCTTTGGTGACTTTTCTTTTAAAATTAATTCCTAGGGACTAATTTTGACAAGTTTTGAAAGTCGGGGGACTGAAACTGCCAATTATGCAAACTTTGCTCGTTTTTCATCTGATTTTAAACATTTTGAATCTGAAACATATAAATGCAATTTTGAGATATTTTCAGTATTTTGATGCATTACTGAGCATTTTTAAACGTTTTGCATTCGAGATTTGACCCAAAAATAATGAGTATTTACACACTCATCAAAGTGCTAGAAAAATCGTTGAAGGACTTGGAGCAAGCGAGAGCGAAAGACAAGGAGATTTTTGATGAAGCTATTGAACAAGAAAGAAAACTTAATGAAGAAAAACTTGAGACATTTAAGGAAGAAATGAAGAAAGAAGCAAATGAGAGGTCACGAGAAGCGTTGGCACAATTGAAGGAGCAAGATCCTACCTCATTCCGCATAAACATTTGTTGATTAAGGTACACTGTTTTGCACATTTTGTTTTGAAGTAGTACAATGGATTTGGTAAACTTTGTGGATTATACACATTTTGTTAAGAAGTGGTGCATCCGGTAGGATTTATTTGTTACACTTTCGTAATTCACTTTGGTTTAGAAGTAGTAGTTTGGTAGGACTTGATACATTATGTAATATGATATTTGAATGTTCGTCTAATTATTAATTTAGGTTTCTGTGGAAAACTAGAAGGGGGGGGGGTTGAATAGTTTTACCAATTTAAAACTTCCTTTTAAATATTTAGATCGACTTATGTCAATCCATTTGGTTGTTTATGTTGGACGTTGATAGATAGATATATAAACGTGTAATGAAAGATAAAGAGTAAGAAGCACATCACCACGACACAAGTTATTTATAGTGGTTCGGCTACAAGGACACCTTCCCGTTCCCTACTACCACCCCCAGTCACCTACTAGAGTTCAGTACTACACCAAATCTCCTTATGGCGGCGGAGAAGCCTTCACAAAGGCGCTTAACCTTTTTCCGGTACAAAGCTAAATACCGAGTTCTTTCACACCAAGGCGAACCACACCTAACACTACGTCGCCTACCCTTTATACGGTGCTAGGCTAACCACCGATCCTTTGTATTTGGGATCCGGATAGTACAACTAGATGGATCCGGCTACTGTGAACAGAAAAAGGGTTGTTTGGCATTATTTTTGTAGTAGGCTTATAAAAAAAATAGTTTGAAGGTATTTAGATGAAGATTGTTTTTGGATGACGGCTTTTGATGAATCACATATCGAGGGTTCATATGTGACGACGGCGTTAGTTTGACGAATCAAAAGTAATAATATTCCCGATGATGAAAAAGGCGGAAAAGTGACGAAAGAGACTTCTAACG
Source organism: Chrysanthemum makinoi (assembly GCA_910596185.1). Lineage (NCBI taxonomy): Eukaryota > Viridiplantae > Streptophyta > Magnoliopsida > Asterales > Asteraceae > Chrysanthemum > Chrysanthemum makinoi. The sequence goes on from OU343221.1 coordinate 127,923,349, forward strand.
ATGCTAGTGATTATTTAAACAAAGAGAACTATGAAATAAGTTGAACTCATGTAACCTATCTAATGAAAGGTAAAACATACCTCTATGCTTCTTGGTTTGGCTTAATACCAAAAATACTTCATGAGCTTTTAAAGTAATCATTTGTATTTGGTGTACAATGAAGTTGTGATTACTTTATAGATCCTTCCTTGAATGTTGTCTTCATTATTCTTTGAATGAAGATTTTTGGAGAGATTCTAGCATGAAGATTTCTTGAAAACAAAAGTTGTTAGAATGATCTATCAATGTCCAACAAAATGATTTAAAATAAAATATGACCTTTAAAGAAAAAAAAATCCTTCTTTGTAGTTTTCAAACATACACGGATCGTATCAAGTCTTTAAAGTACAACATACTTTAAGAAACTTGGTAACGAAGCTCTGATGCCAATTGTGGAAAACTAGAAGGGAGGGTTGAATAGTTTTACCAATTTAAAACTTCCTTTTAAATATTTAGATCGACTTATGTCACAACACCATCAAGGATATCACCATCCTTGTAAATAAACAAATACTTATATGTATAACGATGCACCTCATCGATTATACGACCTAAGCATTCTTCCCAAATGCTACTTGGTTTGATTCTTCGACATCCTTCACTAATGCCTTTGACACAACGCTTGGCATCCTTCACTAATGCCTTTGACACAACGCTTGGCACCCTTCACTAATGCCTTCGTCTTGACACCTTAAGCATTCTTCACTAATGTTTTGACACGGATGAGGAGCACCTTTCACTAATGCTTTCATCTTGATACTTACGGCATTCTTCACTAATGCCTTCAACCCAACATCTATGGAGAAAGGAATAACTATCAACAAGAGAACCTTCGTTGTCTTGATGATGACGAAGCATGGCAACTCATGGACTTGAGCTTGCACATCTTCAAGATGTGGTGATCTTTCCTTTAAGAGGAACCTAGAAGATCACACAAAAACAAAAGACAAACTACATAGATCACTTGGATCTGAGGTTAGAGGGTTAGAATACTTGGGGGAAATATATATGTCAAGAGATGATGAGAGAGGAAGAAATGGCTCTCTATTTATAGGCAAATTTCCTCACTGTTTCCCCGGATCCCACGGATCCCTTCCACTTGGGATCCGGCTAGCACAAAGCTAGGGATCCGTGGAACGCCCCTCTTGCCCATGGGTATTTTAAGGGTTAGGGTCATGGGTCATGGGTTGATCCATAGTTTTCTTTCAAGATACAATGTATCTTAGAATACCATGAGCTTGGTCAAGTGGTATATATAAAACCATGGGTTATGGGTCAAAACCATTTGCTAGTTTTAATCTATTTAGTATATACTTGTTTTTACCCATTTTAGTTTATACATGTTTTTACCCATTTTAGTATACTTAATATAAGTATGTATTAACCCAATATGTAAACACTAGTTGTTGTACATATGTATCTAACTCATAGATTTACTTAAACTTGTTAAGCCAATATGTAAACACTAGTTGTTGTACATATGTATCTAAAACATAAAATCACTTAATCTTGTTATAGTGTTTTATGTGAAAACGTAAGTGTGTTAGAAAACTATTAGTTCAAACCATTTACGTATTTTATTTGTTTCGTTAATATGATTTTACTTTTGTTATCGACAAAACATTAGAAGATCGTAAAATATAAATAAACGTTTTTACGGCTTATTTGTATTAACAGATTTCAATTGTGCGTTTGGAATTATTTAGTTTTAGATATTTGTATATTACGGAAAAATTAGCTAAATGCAATTTTATATATAAAAATGCATATTTTTGTAACGGAATCATTTCGTTGACACTCGTTGAAAACTCGTCAATCAATACCCTTAAGTTTTCATATCCGTTATAATTGCATACCGTAGCAAAATCCATTGCTACTTTATGATGTCGCAAATCAATTGCAAAGTTATCCGTTGCAATTTTCAGAGTAAATTTATTCCATTGCAATCTCGTACCATTAACCTGTTATCCGTTGCAATTTTTTTTTGCAATATGTACCGTAACAAAACCGTAGAAAAGCATGTTGGAATATGATCCGTTGCAAAAACGGTTGCTAATTTAGAACGGACTTTTCTTGGTTAGAAAACCGTTGGAATATTTTTAACCCCGTTAGAAATCTGTTGCAATTGAAATTTCCATGGAGAATTAACGCAACGGTAGGTATCCGTTGCAAATGGCCATTTGCAACAGATTTGCAACTGATTCCTACCGTGGCATTAGCCCACTTGTGTTGTAGTGTATCTCAGTCCACAATAACCGCTTAAAACTAAAATCACTCACCTTCTATACTTGATCACAGCTTTCCGATGGAAACCTCTACCTTCACTTGTTATTCACTAATCTCCCTTCTCATTCTAGTTACCACTTACTCTTTTTATACCGTTGCTCGAACCCTCATTGAAGATGATGACCCTGTGGTTCCAGTGGTTGAACTTGTAACAGGTGGCAACACGTCACCTTTAGTTTTAGACAGGGTAAATATTCTCATTTGCACACTTGGTTTCTAAAATGGTAACCTTAAGTTCTAGTCTCTTTGGAATAACCTTTGAGCACTCATACGTACATTATGTCAACTTTTATGAGACGAAAAGACACATTTTATCGAGCACTAAAAGCAGCTTAGAATAAATCAATTTCAACAGCTTTTAAGCAATACCCACATCACATAATCATGTAACTCTTATATATAGATATATACAGGACATCTTGGTAAGAGTAACATAAGCAAAAAAGAAGATATGGTAGAGGGTACGCTGGTAATTTGAATATCCAAGTAACTAATCATTATTAAAGTTTTAAGCCTTAAAATTAGTAATTTCTAAATGTACTCCTGATTCTATTCGTTCTATTACTTCATAGATAGGTTTCGATTCATCCACAAATGGTGGACAACAGCTTTTTGCAATACGCTTTCGTGGTCATGATAATACAACTGATCATTACAAATGTGTAGTGGCTTGATGCTTCCTTCCCTTGAACTCATATCTGGAATAAAGAGGATACTGATTAGTTAATAATGAATATATATATAGAAAATATACATGTGAAATCATAACACTCTGCATGAGATAGATAGTTTCTGGAAACATAAGAGTTGCTGTTATTTAATTACAAGAATGCATAATTTTAAATAATAGACCCAAGAAACATTACACGACATGTCAAGCGTTCATGGGAAGATCATGATCCTGCAAAATGGTATGAGTTCTAAAGACATCCGCCGTACCCTACTCATTTAACACAAATCATTTTATTTTTAATAATTAGCAATTATCACAATAACATAGATTTTTAGTCATATCCAAGACATCAACTATCTATATATAAATGGACAAAAAATGATAATGGGTCTCAGTCCAAACACATTTTAAACCATTATAAAAACCCACCCATTTTGGCACAGAATCTTCCGTACATCAGTTTGAATGAGGGAGAGATTAGATAAAAAATAGTACTAATCAAGAGTAGTACGATGTTTGAGTGAATTTGATCCATGAGTTCTTTTATCGGGTCAAAGCTGCTATTTTCCGTGGTGTTTTACTAACTTCCATCCATGCTTCAATATAGTTGGTTTGAGCATTTTACTTTCAAATTTCAGAGTTGTGCTAAGTACCAAGCAGCCCCAAGTTTTAAGACGCCTGCACTCTCATTGGTGAACTCAGTATTCCCTATTTTTCCCTTCTTTTTCGACCCATCTTGTCTTGTTTGATGATTTGACTTGCTTACCTTCGGTATTGAATTTTTTTCAATATCGGTTAGAAATCGATTAATGCAATTCTCATAATCTAATAAGCCACATGCTAATAAGCTAATAATCCACAAGCCCACATGCTTTTCTAAATTTACATAATCTCTTAAGCCCTCCATAAGCTCTCACACACACCCCCATTAGTTATAACAACCAACCATTTTCTAATAATATACTTATCGATCAAAAATCACAAGCCTATATATAAAGTTCAAATATCGCTAATAGGTTAAATGCGTATACTCGAGAGTCTGGGACAAAGCTTCTTAATGTCGAAACTTTGACGGTGTTTTAAGAAAAAGTATATTCAATAAGTATCGATCCAATATGAGCAATCACGGAAACAAATAAATACATATGTTCAACATACACATGTTTATGGGAAAATACTAATTGTAACACCCCTACCCTAAGGCAGAGGAAGTGTATGCTCATTCTCGGTGTCATATCAGAACATACAAACAAAATCTTTACAACTGGAAACCTTAAAAATGAAATGTCAAATCATATAAACAAATGACTTACAAGAAAATTTTACAAAACTCCAAAATGTCTAAAATAAAATGTAATCTCAAACGATAGACCGACAAATAAGTCCAAATAATAAGGTAACTAGGGTTGGTCCACTCAGATAATCCAACTCTCAGCCCGCCAAAGACCATCTCCAAAACTAAAACCTGCCGCAAGAAAAGAAATGCGGCTGAGCTTAAAAAGCCCAGTGAACAGATACAAAAAAAGAAAGCTAAATGAAATCGGAAATGCGAAATGAAATAAGGAAACAATAACAAGATCACAACGGAAGGAAACCAATGAGTCAATGAGGATCCTGCAGGACACAAATATACAGATATCCAAAAAGAACAGATAACAGAGGAAAATCAAGCAAGCAAAGCATCGATGACATAAATATAAGCACATACAAACCAGACATACAATTATTGAAACATAAGCAATCATAGCAGACGTCGAATCTACGCAAACTATATACGGCATACAATAAATTCAGGAAAATCGGAAGACATACAAGTCAAACAAAAATCTAAAGGCAAGCGAAAGCAATTAATTAGTAAGTGAGCATGACAATCATACATGTCAAAAACCCTTAGTTGAAAACATAACCAATATCATAACAAATGAAGTACTAACGGTGGTCGACATGGCGTCACACGTAACAAGTAGGAATACGATGAGCCGCTTATAATTAAATGAACTAGGGACATAGCAGGACAATTAAACAAGTTAACAAGCCAGACGTCATAAGTTGAACCATTTACCCAATCAATCCGTAGCATAATCAGAAATGTAAACATGGCAGGTCAACAACAAGCAGATAAGGATACAACGGATAATGCATAATTTCCTGCAAGAAAAACTCAAGTTAGTACAATTTTGTGCTTCTGTGCCACGGATCCCACGGTTCCTTTCTTGGAGGGATCCGTCTAAGTGTAATGAAGGGATCCGGCTGTCTGTTGACAGTTTCTTCAGCAATGAAGATGTGTCAAGCAATGCTACTATGAGGATAATATATATATATGAGCAATACAAAGCACAACGCACAACACATAGCAAATAGATGTTCATTCAATAAAACAAGAGATAACCAACTAAATCTCTAAAACTAAGAGAATGAACTAGCCCAACACGTGCTACTAATGCTAACAAGTTACCCCAAACTTATGATTCAACTAAAGAGCTTAATGAGAGGGTTTCCTAAGCGTTCTAGGTTTGAGCTTGTGACTATGATGCTCATTGTAGTTTAGGTTTGTTGACCTCTTCGAAACGTTCGAGGAGGTGATGAAACATGAAGCGATGCTCTTCACGCAATTCATGTATCAACCTTTCAACGTGTTTACAATGATAGCAATCCTTGTTATGATTTTGAATTTCTTGAGGTGAAAGTTCAAGTGAAGTGGGTTGAGGTTCTTCAAATAATGGAGGATTTGGTTGAGGCTCATTAAGTGGTGACTCTATAATGCTTGAGGGTAGAGGTAAAGGAACATCAACTTCCATTTGGTCGGGTGGTTGCCTTTAATGTCTTCTCATAATCCAAAATGGACTATTGGGAGGGATGATAGAGTTTGCTTTTGGAGCAAGTGTTGATTCAACATTTTGATTTTGTGGCTCAATCTTTTCACGTGAATTAGTTGGTAATGGTGAAAGATGAGATGGCCAAGAGGGTAAATCTTCTACATTGTGAGAGTGTGGAGATGATTGTGAGGTGTCTCTAGGTACTAATGATGTTGGTTGAGTTGTGGAGGGTTTGTTTGCTATAGTAGAATTTGGTGAAGAGATCCTAGTGGGAATACTATTCTTGGGGATTAGTTTGATTGGTTTCCTTGGTGTAGGGGAAATCCTAGCATTGGTAGACTTAACCGGAGATGATTCGGTCGAGGAAACTTCGTGTATGATTCTAGCAAGTTTCTTGGGTGGTTCTTGGGTGGATGAGTGAGCACTAGGAGCCTTTCTCATGATGGAGTGACTAAGGGAGATGGTTGCAATTGCTGATAATTGTGTTTGTGTAAGGTGACTAAAGGTTCTAAACAATATGACTTATATAGAGAGGAAATTGACAATTTGCATTTAAGACTTAATCCACTAATGTTCTTGGAAATGTGATGATTGACATGCACAAGGTTGAGATTCAGAGTTACACTGATCTAGGGACTCATTTAAGATGAGATGGAGTGTTAGAGTTAGGAAGATGAGTTGAAATGATTGTTTTAACAATGTTTGATATAAACTGTCACCCGGATCCCACGGTTCCTTCCTTGGAGGGATCCGGCTAGGCTATTCCTAGGGATCCGGCTCTCAGCAGTTATGACAGGTTTGAAATGAGGTTTCTAGAAGCTAAAGCCTATGTTATTTTGAGTGTTTCAGTTCTCCTAAGTGTTTTAGGATGAGAAGGTACTTGAATGATCATGGGTAATAAGTGTTTATAGCCAATGATTGCTTCTTATGGAAAGAAGATGGGACAAGATGACTACCAATGGATATCCAAGGTTAACATTAAGAGTCTTGGAGGTGTTAAGTCATAATAAATGATCCTAGTGATCAGATTTAAGCTTGTGGTAAAAAGAAATCCTTAACATTCATAAGAAACTAATTTTTGACTTACTTTGGGATGAGGATGACTAGAAACAATTTTCTAAAAATGTTTAATTGGCCTACTTAAATGTTTTGTAAGACGAGAATTGGCTTGTGAGTATTGAAGTGGAAATATGGTGGTTTTTGATTTGTAAATAAATCAGGAGGTATATAGACTAAGATCTTAAGTAAGCCTTTAGTGAGTCTAACCCTTTTTCTCATCCTTGAATTAGACTTAGGTAGGTTCTAATGTGAAAAACCTAACTAATGTGAAGTTCATCTAGAAAGCAATCTTGATGTATGGAATCTTTGTATTGCTGCTCTGATGACACGGATCCCACGGCTCCCTCAAGGAAGGGATCCGGATAGGCTAATCCTAGGGATCTGGCATCTTCAGATCAGAACCTACACATAAATGATGTGCAGATTTTGCACACTATTAAATCTATAAAACAAGCAATAGGAACAAGCAAGTTATCATAAAACACCGCTCATAAGATAGAGTAACAATATCCAAAATACCATAAGCAAGAAGATGCTAAAAAGAAATCATTCAAACATAATTATAAATGAACCAAAGCACATTCCTATTGTCTCTTTCGTCAATTCTTCCTTTTCCTTTTTGACGGCTTAGTGAGGTTGTAAGCAAGGTTTTGAATCATGCCTCTTATTTGTTTAAATTCCGCGGTCTCGTTTGGAATGGTTGGAAGTTGTTCGTGGTATTCAAGGATTTCCAATTTGATGTTGGATACGGGGTCGATGTCTTCCTCATCTTCTTCTTCTTCTTCTCCGGCCGAGGAATCCGAGAGAGCTTTGGGTTTCTCTCCATTGACCATGAACCGTTTAGAGGGTTGTTTGGTAAGAGGTACCATGACGTGATCGGAAAAGTAATGATCATCGTTGATAGGGGATGGTTGCAATGCACTAACATACTTACAAAGTCGTGTTAGGAGCATACCATATGGGAGTACCATGTTGGAAGCTTTGAATACCCCAGCCATTCTCCTTACCATGTAATAGGCAAGATTAAATGGCCTTTGGTGAGTAAGACAATAGATCATTTGCACAAGGCATGCGTTTGGATGATCTTTATTTCCAACTAGGCTAATGATGTTTTCCCTAAGGATTTCTTCCCATTTTCTAAACATGGGATGCATTTCGAAAAGTTCCATTTTAAAGGGATCACGGTGAATAAGCTTTTTGTTACGGTCGTAACGGGATTGGTCGGTCCTAACTTTGAAGATAGTATCACGAATGGTTTCGGGATTGTCGAGAGGAGTGTTGTAAAGAGGCTTAGGATCAAGTGCAAGGTTTTGAGCGTTAATTGCCCAATCTTGAGAGTACATACAAATTCCTTCACAAGGAATGCGAAGAATTTGAGAAAAGGTGTTGAGAGGAAGAGTAAAGTTTTGTGTGTTGATGATAAAGGCAATTGAGATGCTATTATCGGTGTTTCTAATGATCCTAAAGCTTTTGAAAAACTCAAAAATAAAAACCGGACAGATTTGTTCATCAATGTCAAGAAGACAATCAAAGTTGATTGTCGAGAAAACTTGACGAATGTCGGTATCTTCAAGGAAACATTCCTTGACTACACGACCTTCATGAATAAGTCGTTTTGTGAGGCTTTTGAAAATTTTACGGTTAGTTTTGGTCAGACCCCTTTTACGATAGTAATGAGTAAGGTAATGGATGGTGTCATGATGATCTTGTTGAGTGGCTTTGGGCATGGTTGGTCCTATAAATACAAATTTTCCAATTAGGTAAAATTAGTTGGAATGGGTTTATGGTTTTGATTTGTATTAACAATGTTGTGAACACAATGTGATTTTGTTAAAAGCCCATTTTCATGATTAATTTGAAAAACCCTAATTAATTTGATTAGAAATTAAGGAACCATAAACCCTAGAATGAGGATGATGAAAATTAGAACAAGTTAATGTAATTACTTACAATGGTGTTCTAGGAAGGAATATTTGAGGTTTATGGAAGCCAATGAGGATGGATTCAGTAGCTTAGTTGTTTTTGTGTTGTGAGAATAGAGGGAAAAAGATCAGTGGTGATTTTTGAAAGCGTATAGGAGTTCCACGGTTCCCCCGGATCCTTTGTATTTGGGATCCGGATAGTACAACTAGAGGGATCCGGCTACTGTGAACAGAAAAAGGGTTGTTTGGCATTATTTTTGTAGTAGGCTTATAAAAAAAATAGTTTGAAGGTATTTAGATGAAGATTGTTTTTGGATGACGGCTTTTGATGAATCACATATCGAGGGTTCATATGTGACGACGGCGTTAGTTTGACGAATCAAAAGGAATAATATTCCCGATGATGAAAAAGGCGGAAAAGTGACGAAAGAGACTTCTAACGATGCTAGTGATTATTTAAACAAAGAGAACTATGAAATAAGTTGAACTCATGTAACCTATCTAATGAAAGGTAAAACATACCTCTATGCTTCTTGGTTTGGCTTAATACCAAAAATACTTCATGAGCTTTTAAAGTAATCATTTGTATTTGGTGTACGTGAGTTGTGATTACTTTATAGATCCTTCCTTGAATGTTGTCTTCATTATTCTTTGAATGAAGATTTTTGGAGAGATTCTAGCATGAAGATTTCTTGAAAACAAAAGTTGTTAGAATGATCTATGAATGTCCAACAAAATGATTTAAAATAAAATATGACCTTTAAAGAAAAAAAAATCCTTCTTTGTAGTTTTCAAACATACACGGATCGTATCAAGTCTTTAAAGTACAACATACTTTAAGAAACTTGGTAACGAAGCTCTGATGCCAATTGTGGAAAACTAGAAGGGAGGGTTGAATAGTTTTACCAATTTAAAACTTCCTTTTAAATATTTAGATCGACTTATGTCAATCCATTTGGTTGTTTATGTTGGACGTTGATAGATAGATATATAAACGTGTAATGAAAGATAAAGAGTAAGAAGCACATCACCACGACACAAGTTATTTATAGTGGTTCGGCTACAAGGACACCTTCCTTGCCCTACTCCACTCCCCGAGTCACCTACTCGAGAGTTCGTAAGCACTACACCAAATCTCCTTATGGCGGAGAAGCCTTCACAACGTCGCTTAACCTTTTTCTAGTACAAAGCTAAATACCGAGTTCTTTCACACCAAGGCGAACCACACCTAACACTACGTCGCCTACCCTTTATACGGTGCTAGGCTAACCACCGAGTTCTTTCACACCTTAGGAGAACTAATCCTATCACAACGTCGCCTACCCTTTATTAGGTACTAGGCTAAGCACCTAGTTCCATTACTATGGAGGAACTACTACCCTTCACGACACAACACCCATTATCAAGGAGACCTACTCCTTGTTACAACACCATCAAGGATATCACCATCCTTGTAAATAAACAAATACTTATATGTATAACGATGCACCTCATCGATTATACGACCTAAGCATTCTTCCCAAATGCTACTTGGTTTGATTCTTCGACATCCTTCACTAATGCCTTTGACACAACGCTTGGCATCCTTCACTAATGCCTTTGACACAACGCTTGGCACCCTTCACTAATGCCTTCGTCTTGACACCTTAAGCATTCTTCACTAATGTTTTGACACGGATGAGGAGCACCTTTCACTAATGCTTTCATCTTGATACTTACGGCATTCTTCACTAATGCCTTCAACCCAACATCTATGGAGAAAGGAAGAACTATCAACAAGAGAACCTTCGTTGTCTTGATGATAACGAAGCATGGCAACTCATGGACTTGAGCTTGCACGTCTTCAAGATGTGGTGATATTTCCTTTAAGAGGAACCTAGAAGATCACACAAAAACAAAAGACAAACTACATAGATCACTTGGATCTGAGGTTAGAGGGTTAGAATACTTGGGGGAAATATATATGTCAAGAGATGATGAGAGAGGAAGAAATGGCTCTCTATTTATAGGCAAATTTCCTCACTGTTTCCCCGGATCCCACGGATCCCTTCCACTTGGGATCCGGCTAGCACAAAGCTAGGGATCCGTGGAACGCTCCTCTTTGCCCATGGGTATTTTGGGTTATGGGTCATGGGTCATGGGTTGATCCATAGTTTTCTTTCAAGATACAATGTATCTTAGAATACCATGAGCTTGGTCAAGTGGTATATATAAAACCATGGGTTATGGGTCAAAACCATTTGCTAGTTTTTATCTATTTAGTATATACTTGTTTTTACCCATTTTAGTATATACATGTTTTTACCCATTTTAGTATACTTAATATAAGTATGTAAAATAATCATGTTAGTTGTACATATGTATCTAACTCATAGATTTACTTAAACTTGTTAAGCCAATATGTAAACATTAGTTGTTGTACATATGTATCTAAAACATAAAATCACTTAATCTTGTTATAGTGTTTTATGTGAAAACGTAAGTGTGTTAGAAAAACTATTAGTTCAAACCATTTACGTATTTTATTTGTTTCGTTAATATGATTTTACTTTTGTTATCGACAAAACATTAGAAGATCGTAAAATATAAATAAACGTTTTTACGGCTTATTTGTATTAACAGTTTCAATTGTGCGTTTGGGATTATTTAGTTTTAGATATTTGTATATTACGGAAAAATTAGCTAAATGCAATTTTATATATAAAAATGCATATTTTTGTAACGGAATCATTTCGTTGACACTCGTTGAAAACTTCGTCACAATTTTACACTGTTTCATATCCGTTACAATTGCATACCGTTGCAAAATCCATTGCTACTTTATCTTTATGCAAATCAATTGCAAAGTTATACCGTTGCAATTTCGTAGCAAATTTATTCCATTGCAATCTCGTACCAACTGTTATCCGTTGCAATTTTTTTTGCAATATGTACCGTAACAAAACCGTAGAAAAACTGTTGGAATATGATCCGTTGCAAAAACGGTTGCTAATTTAGAACGGACTTTTCTTGGTTAGAAAACGTTGGAATATTTTAACCCGTTAGAAACGTTGCAATTGAAATTTCCATGGAGCATTGCCTACGGTAGGTATCCGTTGCAAATGGCCATTTGCAACGGATTTGCAACTGATTCCTACCGTGGCATTAGCCCACTTGTGTTGTAGTGTATCTCAGTCCACAATAACCGCTTAAAACTAAAATCACTCACCTTCTATACTTGATCACAGCTTTCCGATGGCAACCTCTACCTTCACTTGTTATTCACTAATCTCCCTTCTCATTCTAGTTACCACTTACTCTTTTTATACCGTGGCTCGAACCCTCATTGAAGATGATGACCCTGTGGTTCCAGTGGTTGAACTTGTAACAGGTGGCAACACGTCACCTTTAGTTTTAGACAGGGTAAATATTCTCATTTGCACACTTGGTTTCTAAAATGGTAACCTTAAGTTCTAGTCTCTTTGGAATAACCTTTGAGCACTCATACGTACATTATGTCAACTTTTATGAGGACATTTTATCGAGCACTAAAGAAGCTTAGAATAAATCAATTTCAACGACTTTTAAGCAATACCCACATCACATAATCATGTAACTCTTATATATAGATATATCAGGGACATCTTGGTAAGAGTAACATAAGCAAAAGAAGATATGGTAGAGGTACTTGGTAATTTGAATATCCAAGTAACTAATCATTATTAAAGTTTTAAGCCTTAAAATTAGTAATTTCTAAATGTACTCCTGATTCTATCCGTTCTATTACTTCATAGATAGGTTTCGATTCATCCAAAAATGGTGGACAACGACTTTTGCAATACGCTTTCGTGGTCATGATAATACAACTGATCATTACAAATGTGTAGTGGCTTGATGCTTCCTTCCCTTGAACTCATATTTGGAATAAAGAGGATACTGATTAGTTAATAATGAATATATATATATAGAAAATATACATGTGAAATCATAACACTCTGCATGAGATAGATAGTTTCTGGAAACATAAGAGTTGCTGTTATTTAATTACAAGAATGCATAATTTTAAATAATAGACCCAAGAAACATTACACGACATGTCAAGCGTTCATGGGAAGATCATGATCCTGCAAAATGGTATGAGTTCTAAAGACATCCGGTACCACTACTCATTTAACACAAATCATTTTATTTTTAATAATTAGCAATTATCACAATAACATAGATTTTTAGTCATATCCAAGACATCAACTATCTATATATAAATGGACAAAAAATGATAATGGGTCTCAGTCCAAACCGCGTTTTAAACCATTATAAAAACCCATTTTGGCAGAATCTTCCGTTTCCGGTTTGAATGAGGAGAGATTAGATAAAAATAGTACTAATCAAGAGTAGTACACGATGTTTCGAGGATTTGATCCATGAGTTCTTTTATCGGGTCAAAGCTGCTCTTTTTCGTGGTGTTTCAGTACTAACTTCCATCCATGCTTCAATATAGTTGGTTTGAGCATTTTACTTTCAAATTTCGTATGTTGGGTACCACGCGCCCCAAGTTTTAAGGCAGACTCTCATTGGTGAATGTATTCCCTATTTTTCCCTTCTTTTCGACCCATCTTGTCTTGTTTGATGATTTGACTTGCTTACCTTCGTATTGAATTTTTTTATGGTTAGAAATGGATTAATGCAATTCTCATAATCTAATAAGCCACATGCTAATAAGCTAATAATCCACAAGCCCACATGCTTTTCTAAATTTACATAATCTCTTAAGCCCTCCATAAGCTCACACACACCGTTATAACAACCAACCATTTCTAATAATATACTCGATCCAAAAATCACAAGCCTATATAAAAGTTCAAATATCGGTAATAAGGTTAAATGCGTATACCTGAGGGAGTACAGACAAAGCTTCTTGTCGAAACTTTGACGGTGTTTTAAGAAAAAGTATATTCAGATAAGTATCGATCGAATATGAGCGCAATCACGGAAACAAATAAATACATATGTTCAACATACACATGTTTATGGGAAAATACTAATTGTAACACCCCTACCCGGCAAGGGCAGAAGTGTCACATTCTGGTGTCATATCAGAACATACAAACAAAATCTTTACAACTGGAAACCTTAAAAATGAAATGTCAAATCATATAAACAAATGACTTACAAGAAAATTTTACAAAACTCCAAAATGTCTAAAATAAAATGTAATCTCAAACGATAGACCGACAAATAAGTCCAAATAATAAGGTAACTAGGGTTGGTCCACTCAGATAATCCAACTCTCAGCCCGCCAAAGCCCATCTCCAAAACTAAAACCTGCCGCAGGAAAAGAAATGCGGCTGAGCTTAAAAAGCCCAGTGAACAGATACAAAAAAAGAAAGCTAAATGAAATCGGAAATGCGAAATGAAATAAGGAAACAATAACAAGATCACAACGGAAGGAAACCAATGAGTCAATGAGGATCCTGCAGGACACAAATATACAGATATCCAAAAAGAACAGATAACAGAGGAAAATCAAGCAAGCAAAGCATCGATGACATAAATATAAGCACATACAAACCAGACATACAATTATTGAAACATAAGCAATCATAGCAGACGTCGAATCTACATAACCTATATACGGCATACAATAAATTCAGGAAAATCGGAAGACATACAAGTCAAACAAAAATCTAAAGGCAAGCGAAAGCAATTAATTAGTAAGTGAGCATGACAATCATACATGTCAAAAACCCTTAGTTGAAAACATAACCAATATCATAACAGCGGAAGTACTAACGGTGGTCAGACATGGCAGTCACACGTAACAAGTAGGAATACAGTATGAGCGTTATAATTAAATGAACTAGGGACATAGCAGGACAATTAAACAAGTTAACAAGCCAGACGTCATAAGTTGAACCATTTACCCAATCAATCCGTAGCATAAACAGAAATGTAAACATGGCAGGTCAACAACAAGCAGATAAGGATACAACGGATAAGTCATAGCCCACGAGATTAACTGAACGAAATACACATAATAAACAGACAAAACTATCGATTACACATTAGCATGGTCACCAGACAATTCAGAGGTCACGTAACAGTGAGATCACATATCATCAGACGACAACAGGTAAATTAGATAACCATATGTTAATCTTATCGTAGCAGGGTAATCAGTAGTCACATAAAACATGAATAACATAATCAAACCCAATAAACATATAATAACCCGGTACGTGAATGGAACGATAGTCTGAAGTAACGGAATGAGAGTATAACAGATCAATGCAATGGAATGTATATATCTTGGTGGTAGAGTGAGTCATATAAGGGTGTTGAGTAATGAACAATAAATACAGATTATGTGCGTTGGGGAATACAGAAGGTACAATATAGGTATATCAAAAGTTTAAGGGTTGTCAGAAATCTACCACGAGCCCGAAACATATTGTTGGGTTTTAGGTTCCTTGGATCAAGAATTACTTTAAGTACTGGAACTACGGACAAGCTTGTTATAATCACGGACAGAAGGCTGTAACCACTGATGAGTGAAACCGCGGCTAGTAGTATAGTGTAACCACGGATAATGTATTGTAACCACTACTAGTCTTGTATAGTCGGTTTAATATTTTGTATTAGATAAATATGGAAAAGATATTTATCTTGTAGGTTACGTTTTGTATATTGTATAGGATTCCTTAGCCTATAAAAGGAGGTCCTAGGTTAGGTTAGATATACGTAAGTTTTATATCTAAGGTCGATACACTTCAAGGTTGCATAACCCTAATACTGTAAAGAGTATTCGTATTAATAATATTGAGGTGTTGAATGTTTATTACTGTTCTTCTTCTTAAGGTTAAGTATTAAATTCCGCATAATACTTAATAAGTTCTTTGTTAAAGTCAGTTTCTATATTAGATCGTTTGCTCAACTGGGATCAACAAGTGGTATCGGAGCTTGTGATCTAGAATCTGTAACCAAGAAGAAGTTCATTAAGCTTTGTTCAAGTAAGTAAAGATGTCCAGAAACTCACATGGTGGCCTTCAAAGGTTCCTATGCTCGGGCATGGTGAGTATCAAATCGGAGAATGCGGATGAGGCAATACATTAGTATGATTGACTATCCCCCTCGGATGTAGTTGAAAAGGGTGATACTCTTCTAAGAAGGGCGATGGAAAAGTGATTGATATTGTTAGTGAAGTTGATAAGGCTAAGAGGAAAATGGAGATCAAAGCCACATATTCTCTCCATGGGAATACCTAATGAGTATGCTTTAGACTTTGAACAATATGAGTCTGCTAAAGATTTATTGGATGCTCTTGAAATAAGTTTTCTTGTAATGAAGCTACAAAGAAGTCAAGAATGAATATGCTCAAGCATCAATTTGAAACCTTCACGCTTAGTGGAAAAAACTTGATGGCACATATAATAGACTTCAAAAACTTATTAGTCAACTGAAGTCTGTGGATTACAAGGTTAATCAAGAAGATATTAATTTGAAATTTATTCGAAGTTTATCATCTGAATGGGCTATTCATACCATTGTGTGGAGGAATAAGGTGGACTTTGATAAGATGACTCTGGACAATCTTTACAACAACTTGAAAGTCTATGAGTCTGAGAATAACTTTGCTAATGCATCCTCTGCTAATCAAAACATTGCTTTTGTTTCAACTAATCACAAGAGCCCACATGATGTGTATCCATGCGCATATGGAGTAACCACGGCTATCGAAACAATACCACTGTTAGTGATAATGCATTGATGGTGTAATTTGTGCTTTTCTGTCAGATTTAACTACCAGTGTTAATGTTTTGAATCAAGATCTAGATCAAATTGATCCTGATGATCTTGATGAGATCAATCTTCAATGGCAGATGGCTATGTTGACTCTTCAAGCAAGGAAGTTTCTTAGGAGGACTGGAAGACAGGTTAAGTATGATGGTCAAAGGAGAGCTGGTTTTGATAAGAGCAAGATGGAGTGCTATAACTGCAAGAAGAAGGGTCACTTTGCTAGGGAATGTAGAGCTCCCAAGAGAACTGAAGGCATAAAGAATACCACTGAAGAGCCTGCTGCTTCTTCAGCTTTGGTTGCTCAAGATGGGATTGGTGACTATGACCTGGAGTGATCAGTTGAAGAAGGTCCCAATGCAGCTTTTCTTGCTAGTGAAGCTTTAAAAGAGCATAACTTTGTTCTTATGGCCTATGCTTCCTCCTCTGGTTCTGACTCTGAGTTATCTAATGGTTCTAATAATTCTACTTGTTCTTTTAAATCATGTCATGATAACTTAGTATCTTAAAAAGCTATCACTGAGAGTTTAAGAAAAGAAGTAGACAGACTGACTATGGACAACTTAGGTTATAGAGTTGGTCTAGAAAGTGTGGAAGAGAAGCTTAAATTATGTATCAAATGTGAGTTTGAGTATGTTGATAAAATTAATATACTAGGTGGTGAACTTGATCTTAAGGATAGAGAGATTAAAATGCTTAAAGAGAAACTAGAACAGGCAGAGAGTGTAAAAGATGAGGCCCTAAAAGAAAAAGAAAAACATGTTGTTAGGGTTGCTAAAACACAATATGCTTCTGATCTAGTTAATAAACCAATAGGTCAAAAATTGTTCATTGATGGTACTGGGCTAGGTTACAACAATATGCCACCACCATCTCTTATGAAACATGCACCACCTTCAAAAGAGCTTTCATTTAGCAGTGAATTTAGTTTCAATAAACCTATAGATGAGACTAACATGACTGAATCACCTAAGATAGGTTCTGTTAAGTCATCTGATGCTCCCATTATTGAAGATTGGAAATCAGATTCTGAGGATGATAGTACTGAATCAACTAAGCCTAAGAAGATAGATAATGTTAAGAAAGTTGATTTAGAACAAGCCAACCTTGTACCTAGATTTGGAGCTAAAATTACTAAGAAAGTGGTTGAGTATAAGGAAATACCTAGGGAACAGATGAGAAAATATATGCCTAGGGGCAATCAGAGAAGCTTAAATGGCCTAATTTCTAATAGATTAGGTGATGAGTTTCAATGTGTCAAGAAAGCTTGTTATAACTGTGGTAGTTTTGAGCACTTACAAAGAAATTGTTATAAAAACAGACCACAAGTTTGGAATCATTGGAGGAGGGTAAATCATCAAAACTTTTCAAAGAAAACAAACCCTCATCCAAACATAAAATGAATCCTGCATGTTGATGAGGAATCGGAATACAAAATCAATTGTCCTGCTGCACCTAAATGGGTTCAACCAACTGCTAAGTAAAATGTAAACACGCTAAGCAGAGTCAAACCACGACAAGCAAAATATCACCGAATCAAAAGAAGTTTTAAAAATTCCAAAGGTGATAACGACACGAGTGGTTGGAAATCATTTCTATGTTGTTAAGGCCTCAGCAAGTTGGCAATGGAAGCCTAAGACCAAGGTTTTACATCATGTCAACTGTGCATCAATGGACCTAAAGAAATTTGAATATTTTGATGACAGGGGCAGACCCAAGTCGGTATTGGCTTGGGTCCACAAAAGGAACTAATTTGTTTAATTTCATGTGCAGGGCAATCTACAAAATGAGCTAAAAGATAAAGGAGTTTTTGATAGTGGTTGCTCTGGGCACATGACATGGGATGGGAGCAACACGGGATTTTGAAGCTTTTGATGGAGGATATGTGGCTTTTGGCAATGATCCTAAGGGAGGAAAGATTCTTGGCAGAGGCACAATCAAAACAGGGAATTTAGACTTTGAAAAAGTCTATTTGGTGCAGGGACTGAAGTATAATTTATTTAGTGTTTCTCAAATGTATGATAAGAAAAACTGGGTACTTTTGGTGGCAGTGTGTGTGGTGTTGTCTCCTGAATTTAAGATGCACGATGAGAAGTTCATACAGCTTAGGGTACCTAGGAAGGAAAACATTTATTGTTTTGATCTTAAAGATGTTCTTCCTAATAGATCCTTAACTTGTTTGTTTGCTAAGGCATCAGTTGATGAGTCAATTTTATGGCATAGAAGGCTAGGTCACCTCAATTACAAAACAATCAATAAACTGGTAAAAGGAAACTTAGTGAGAGGGTTACCTTCCAAGGTTTTTGAGTGTAAGGAACTGTGTGTGGCTTGTCAAAAAGGAAAACAACATAGAGCTTCTTGTAAGACCAAAACCATTAACACCATCACTCAACCACTGTTTATGCTTCATATGGACTTATTTGGACCTACCTTTGTTAAAAGTTTGAACCATAAGCAGTACTGCCTAGTGATCACTGATGATTATAGTAGATTTTCATGGGTTTACTTTTTGGCTGTTAAGAGTGAGACTAGTGAGATACTCAAGAGTTTCATTACTAAGATAGAAAATTTAGTGAACCATAAGGTCAAGGTAATCAGATGTGATAATGGAACTGAGTTTAAGAATAATGTGATGAATCGATTACTGTGAGAAAGGGTATTGAAAGACAGTTTAGTGTTGCTAGAACACCCAGCCGAGAATGGTGTAGCTGAAAGGAAGAATAGAACACTAATTGAGGCTGCTAGAACAATGTTGTCAGAGTCTAAGTTACCAACTACCTTTTGGGCTGTTGTAAGGCGCATGTTATGTGCTGAGAGCAGGGAGTAAGGTAGTGAAGCCTCACAACAAGACCCCTATGAGTACATTACATGATAGGAAGCAAATGATTGCATTCCTAAAACCTTTTGGGTGTCCTGTTACTATCTTGAATACCATAGATTACCTAGGCAAATTTCAAGAAAAAGCTGATGATGGATACTTTTTAGGATATTCTACAAGTAGTAAAGCCTTTAGAGTATACAATAGGAGGACTAGGATTGTTGAAGAGCACTTGCATGTTCAATTTAGTGAAAATACTCCTAGCGTTGAGACAAAAGGACCTGACTGGCTGTTTAACATTGATATGCTAACCAAATCTATGAATTATGAGCCTATCATTGCAGGAAATTCCACTAATGTTAATGCAGGTACTAAAGAGGATTCTGATGCAGAAGCAAATTCTAAGGAAGCTGATTCTCCAAAAGAATTCTATTTGGTTGAAAAGTGGAAAGCTGGTCCTGTCTCTCCAACCATTGAAAAGCAAGGTCCCTCTGATGATGATGTATTGAATTCAGGAAGCAAAGTTGATCATCATCAAGATAAGGATGAGTTATTGCAAGATAACTCAGTGTCGGTAGAAGAAATTGAAAAGAAGAAAGGGAATTCTGCAAGCACTGCTAAGCCAACTGAAAGCACTGCTAAGCCATCTTCTACCACTGATAGGTCAAGTGAAACCCCGGCTACAAGTACTAGTGATAGTACTTTCTTTGGACCTAATCCAAAGCCATTATTTGGAGATGAGGAGTATCCACATGATCCTACAATGCCTGGTTTGATAGAAATTGATACTCCTACTGATGATGAAGACATGGATGATTTCTTCAATGCTGATCTGTCAAATTTGGACAATGTCATTCATGAAAGTCCAATCACTTCCACAAGAATTCACAAGATTCATCCCAAGGAACAAATACTTGGAAACTTGAATACTCCAGTTCAAACAAGAAGCAGGGTTAATAAAAACACTGAAGCCTTTCCTGAACAAGGTTTCTTTGCAAGATCACTTCACAAAAGAAACGATCATAAAGATCTGCAAAATTGTGCTTTGCTTGTTTTCTATCTCAAAAGGAGCCCAAGAGAGTGGAAGAAGCTTTATCTAAAGAAGGTTGGGTTGAATCAATGCAAGAGGAGCTTTTACAGTTTAAGCTTCAAGAAGTTTGGACATTGGTTGACCTTCCCAATGGTAATAGGGCAATTGGGACAAAATGGGTGTTCAGAAATAAGAGGGATGAAAGAGGAATTGTGGTAAGGAACAAGTCAAGGTTGGTTGCTCAAGGATACACACAAACTGAAGGTTTGGATTATGATGAAGTGTTTGCTCCAGTTGCAAGAATAGAGACTATTAGATTATTTTTGGCTTATGTTTCATTCAAAAATTTTGTTGTGTATCAGATGGATGTTAAGAGTGCATTTTTGTATGGCACAATTGATGAGGAGGTTTATGTCTGTCAACCTCCTGGTTTTGAAGATCTTGATCATCCTGACAAGGTTTATAGGGTGAGAAAGGCTATGTATGGGTTGCATCAAGCTCCTAGGGCATGGTATGAGTGCCTGTCTACTTATTTGATGGACAATGATTTTAAAAGAGGATTGATTGATAAAACTTTGTTCATAAGGAAGCACAAAGATGATATTTTATTGGTTCAGGTTTATGTAGATGACATCATCTTTGGCTTAACAAACAAGGAGCTATGCAAGGATTTTGAGAAACTTATGCATGATAAGTTTCAGATGAGTTCTATGGGAGAACTCACTTTCTTTTTGGGGCTCCAGGTTCAACAAAGGACTGATGGTATATTCATTAGTCAAGAAAAATATGTAGCAGATGTTTTGAAGAAGTTTGGGTTTCAAGATGTAAAAAGTGCAAGTACACCTATGGAGACTCTGAAACCATTGCTACCAGATGATGGAAGTCCCAAAGTTGATTTGAAGTTGTACAGGTCCATGATTGGATCTTTGATGTATCTAACTGCATCTAGGCCAGATATAATGTTCTCAGTTTGTGTGTGTGCAAGATTTCAAGTCACACCTAATACCTCACACATGAATCTTTGTTAAGAGAATCTTTAGATATCTTAAAGGTCATCCTAAATTGGGCCTTTGGTACTCTAAGGATTCCCTTTTGATTTGGTGGCCTACGAGATAGGTATCTTTGGTGCTAGTTTGGATAGGAAGTCTACTACTGGAGGATGTCAGGTTTTGGGAAGCAGACTTATTTCATGGCAATGTAAAAAGCAAACTATTGTGGCTAATTCTACAACTGAAGCTGAATATGTGGCTGCTGCTAGTTGTTGTGGTCAAGTTCTTTGGATTCATAATCAATTCTTTGGATTTTGGGTACAATTTTATGCATACTAAGATTTACATTGATAATAACAGTACAATATGCATTATTAAAAATCCTGTTTTACATTCTAGAACTAAACATATTGAGATAAGGCATCACTTTATTAGAGATTGTAATGAGAAAAGGTTGATTCAAATGGTAAAATCCATACTGATTTCAATGTTGCTGATCTTCTCACCAAAGCTTTTGATGTGGGAGGTTTCAAGACCTTGTTGTTAGTATTGGAATGATTAATCTCTAATTCTCAAATTGTTTTGTACCAGTTTGTATAAGTTTTGGACTGTTATTATGTAATCTTAGTATTGCTATTTTTGTTTCTAACCACTGATATTTGTGTTCAAACCACTACTTGTTGTTCTGTGTTTCCACTAACCATTTTGAAGATAAAAGAAAGATCATTATAGAAGCAAAAGAAGTACTGAAGTTAAATTGTTCATTCATTTAAGAAACAGTTTACAGCTTACAATGAAACTTCAAGTGCAAATTCAAAAGACTAGTTCTATACATGATTTCCTACTACTATCCTAGCTCATATCATCCATTACAGCTGTTGGATATGCATGACGAGCTAAGGATCAAAATGGGAAGGATGGATTGATGAAAACGAAGATGATGAAAATGAATACAGTGGATGAAGCACAAAGGACATTGTCAAATTAACCATTCATCTACTGGTTTCACCAAAAAGCATCACTCCATCTTCCTTTTTCCCTTCCCCTTTACGATGTGTGAAGAAGCACCACAACTTGGTGCAGAAAGACCAAGAACCACCTCTCTGTCCTTAGGGAGTGGTGGATTTCTTGCTCGTGGTCTTGGTTGGGGTTGGGATGATGAAGGTTGTCCTCTCTCTGCTTTCTTTCTTACCAACCCATTGAAGGTTGGATCATGGCGCTCTGTGGAGTCATCAGAAGACTCACTTGGATTCACCACACTATCATCTTTAGATGATGGAAGAAAGGGGGATTTTCTTGGTCGTGGTTCTTGTGGAGGTATGTAAAACTGCCATGGGTTAGTGTCTTCACTTGATGATGATGATGATGATGATGAGGAGGAGGATGTTAGATCAACAACCTATGGTTTATTCCAACTAGGGTTCCACATGGTGATTAAGGTTGATTGTGGATTTTGGAGAAACTAGGGTTTCGGTTTTAATTGCTATGTGAGAGATGAGATTTGGGTTCTTTTTATAAGCAAAGATATGGTTTATGGGAGTAAATGAGAGGAAGGTTAAATGTGGTTGAGGAGTTAATGAGATTCTTGGGTTTTGGACAAATATTAATCCTGGAAGTTGACCATATTGACTTACGCTTCTAAACCACGGATAGGTCATTTGGAACCACTTATGGCTCTTTCTAACCACTGATAACCAAAAATTCCTTTTCTGTGTTTGGTTTGTATTTTTGTCTTGCAGGTATGAAGGATTTGTATACATTGGAGCTGCTGCTATGTTAGCTGCTAAGTGTTTGTTACAAAAAAATTGTGTAAATCCTTCATATATTTGTGAGATATCTTTTATTTTGACACAGATTTGCTTGCTATCTCTCTTGGACATCTGGTTGAAGTGACTCTATGTATCCACTGATGGTGTGTTTCAAAACGTGGATAGCACTGATGGTGTGTTCTGAAACCACTGATAGACTGTTGCTTGGTTTTGGATACTACAGGGGCTGTTTGGTAACTTTGGCAAAAGTATGTTATCTCCCCCAACTCACGGATAGGTCATTTACTTGTTTTCAAATCACTTCCACTGGCGCTTAACATTAACCCTAATCCCTTTCCTTTGCATAATTCACCAAACCCACATCTTAATTACAATGGCAGAGAAGTATTCCCATACACATAACTTGTTTTGCTAATCTCACTGCTGGGAGCGATCGATCTGAAGGTTTTCATCAAATGATTGATTTCCTTATTTACAGTCCTATTCACC
>OU343221.1:127947108-127970787 GCA_910596185.1 Chrysanthemum makinoi
ATAGCCCTCCAATAATTCAACCTTAGGGCAGAAACCGGGTTCAATTCATATGCTACTGGTGGTTACCAAGGTAACATCGGTATTGAAGACAAGATGTCATGGACCCAGTGACGCACTGCACTACAACTTCCCAAGCTACTCAAGTTCCTCTTAAAAGGTCTTGTTTCATTCTCACGGGGAACCTACATAATCTATCGACTTTTTCTTAGAGTTTGTTGATATTGAAGAAGGAGACCCTCTCCCTAGTCTCCGGCATAGGAATCAAATGTGCACTATTGAGTCTAGAGCCACGAGATCATCAAATAAATCTCTTTAGGACACTGTCAATGAAGACTCTCTGTTTCACACAATGTGGAAAGAGAGATTATATCTTATGAGTCCTACGCATTATCCTTGTGGTATTGCCAGAACATCTAAGTAATATGCATTCATATTCACGATGAAGATGGAAAGCCTTCTGGAGCCAACATCAAACAAGCTCCTTGTGGGTGGCATGTGAGATCTATCCAATAGATCAACCATGTGACAACTGAACAAAAACAATGGGGCGATTCAATGTTTTGAATCAATCCTGGTTCAGGTTATGGATTGACGGATACCTTTGAAAAACCGGTCATTGTGCTTAAAAACTCTTTTCTTTAGCACATCGACTGTGTACTAAGATTTCAAAATAAAAGGTGTGTATGATTGATAATTGATTTTCATTAAAACCTTCGTTGTATTGCAAAAACAATTTCTATTGAGCGGTACTCGATTGTTTTTCAAATCTCTTTTCATCAATCAGTGAATCTCAATTCGCTGGTTCACTCACTCCGTGTTGTCTTCTTTGAGACGTTCCGGTTTGAGAACAGCTAGAACAACTGCGAAACCTTGTCAAGGAAATTCTTCGGAATTTTACCTGATCACAGGCAGTACTTGTACTGATCAACGGGGAACCGTGGACCGTGTACCTTAATTCAACGAAAGTGATCAAAGACACTTTCGTGCGCTTTATTGCTAAATGTTGTATGCAGGTACGCCCGACTTTTGCAGCTGTTCAGAATGAAGCGGTCAATCCATAGCCGCATGCTCACACACCACATTCATTTCTAAAGAAATCATGATTAGTGCATCAATGACTCTGATATTCTCACTCCATGCTTCTGCTACGCTGCTGCCAATATCATGAATCAACAAAAGCTTCCGCTACTCTGATGAGAATATATCATGATCCAGAATGTGAGCATGTTGGTCCAAATGTCACAACATCACATAATACCAACACCACAATGGAAGAGTCAGAGATTTATGATAGTTGATAATCTCAAAGCTGGCTCAAAACTCATTATCACGTGGATCAGTTAAAGACCTCCACTTGGATTAACCAAACATGCAAAAATGAAGAATCAATGACTACGAGCTGTAGAGCTAAGAACTTTAACAAGAATCCAAGAACAATCTTATTGTAATATCTGTTTGTATTCAATGTATTTTTGAGGTGACCTACCTTAGGGGGAGATTGTTAGGATTCAGTAAATCCAGTCATTAAAGAGTCGGTCACCTCAAGTATATGTAATCGTTAAAAAGCTCGTAGTCGTAGATTATTTAATGTTAAGTAGTATTTAGTTAAGTAACACCGTGGAGGACGGACGGGTCTTTACCTACTGTATGCTTGATCCACAGCCCGTAGGTGGCTATTTATGTAAGACTATAAATACTCTCTACCTCCCAAGGTAGAGAGTTGGAGCTCATAATAATACTTTCATTTTCTCTCACTAAGTTCCCAAACCTCTAACTCTTTCTCTCTCTAAAACTTCATCTTGTACGCCTATTTGTGTTTATGGTTTGATGTGTTTGTGAAATCCAATATGTTACACTATGCTTAAACATACCAAACTCTTTCAATACCTAATATTGTACAACTTGGAATGTCGAGTGCTGAGCAACAAGTCTTCCCAGTTGGTAAATGGCTTGCCTTTAAAGTCACTACTGATGAATACAATCAGAAAATGATGTTGCCTGTTTTCACTGTCTTGCGTCTATCGGATGATACTGAAATTATCAGTTCGCTCACCGCATCTGTTACACCTTTAAAGGTATCACTGATATTCTTCTTTCACACCTTCTCTTATGACATATTATAACCTTTTTTGTTTGATTTGTTTGTATTAATAGGATAATGAGGCTACAAGCTCTAAGATTGTTGGAATATCTTCATTGGTAAATTCCTCAACTACTTTCTGATTCAATTATATAAAATGTGTGTACAAAACATGGTTACATGTGCCCAATATTACTTGCAGGATCTTGAATTTCAAACCGATGAAAATGTGACACCAATGAACCTGTTGAAAAGTACTGCTACAAGCCCTCCTGCGAAAAACAATAGCGGTAAACGTCCTTCGGATCCGGAAGCAGCCACTGAGTGTTCAAATACCAAAAGGCAAATACCGGACATTAAACAAGAGAAAAATCCTTGACTATTGATGCAGTGTTTGAAAGAAACATGCTTTACAATAAACTAAAGCAAAAAAAAGTTCATTTGAATACTTTATGTTCTTCATCATTTGTGACATGGGGAGTCCCATTCACTTTACAATACTTTTGGTTTGTCTTTTTAATGGGGAGTCCCATTCAGTTGTTTGCACTGTTTTGGATTATGGAATTGGTTACTATTTTTCTATTTGCATACTAATCATTCATGTATTAGAATTGGTATTCTTTTTTTGTTTCATTTTCAACAGGCACTGACTTTTCAAGTTTAAAGATGTTGTACAAGTGGAATCTTTAATAGTTTAAAAGGCTTTGATTGAGAAGAGTTGGCTGTGAATGACAACGAAAGCCCACATTGGGTTCAGAATGAGCATAGAGCTATTTGGATATCCGATTAGATTGTAGCATATTTACTGTTTTGTATTTATCATTAGAGTATATCTATACAATTCCTATTTGTGTAAGTTGTAAGAAAATTATGAATTATCAATCAATGATGTTATCAATGCCTTTCTTTCTAACTACACTTTTGTCAATCATCTTTATTTTGTTATTTTATTCCATGTACATTGCTTTTTTGGTGTATGCAACAAAAAATTAACAATACATTAAAATTAACAACAACTGGATCTTTTAAAATTTAAATATATTGACATCCGCACAAATCAGTTAAATGAAAATATGTTGTGATTTCGATATCCCTTAGAATAGATGGTTAACAACCAAATCATTTTCCCAATAAAATCTTTAAAGCTAAATCATTTCTAAGTTTGATATTGTTTGTCTATGATATAAATTGAGAAAATAAAGTGCATCTTCACCAATCTATTTTACACAAGAATGCCCCTACGATTGAACAGTGGTAATCGTAGGATTATGCCTGACAAGTAAATCCATAAGCTTAGCATATGTTGCATCTTATATAATTCTGTAATGTTTCCTTCTAACAGTGAATGGGGTGAAGCTCCTCTGACCATTGACATTTGCATTCATCATGGTGGTAGAGTTGTTACTTCAAATGCTCTTTACGATTATTGGGGTGGCGATGAACTTATGATATGCAATGTGTCAACAAACAATATAACATACACGTCCATTAGACGATTAGTTGCACAACATTTATTTCAGTACACTGACGTAGGATCATACTACTTGCGTGTTCCGACTGTCCAAATGGAAGAAGAATATAGTCTTCTTACGATAGACCATGAATGGCATATAGATTCATGGCTATCTCAAATTCAAGATGGTCATGTATTGGATATTTACTTGGGTAATCGTACGTATCCGACTCTTATTGACCCAAATCGTCAAACATGGCTCCAAAGACGTTGGGAACGAAACGGAATGATAAGTGGACATGTGGATGCAATTCGAAGGGCAAGCCGGAGACTTTTTCGATGAGTATAAAACCAATTATTCGATTTTCATCAGCCAACTCCATTTTAAACTTTTCAAAATTGAATGTTAAAATTTTTAGCTTCAGTAATCCATTCATAATGACGAATGATAACATTCTGCAAAAAATATGTGTATTATCTTTTCTAAAACCTTATTTAGATAAATGCATTATGAATAATAAAAATCACAACGCAGTTCTACATAAACACTAACTGGAACTTCTTACAAGGTCAATCCATATACATAATATATCCATATACATAATATACTGTCGATTACTTGATAATATAGATCATCCAGATACATAGAACTGATGTCTGTGGCAATTTAAAACCATAGTGTAAAGTTTATTGACCCAAACATACGACACATTATGTAACATATTGGATTTCACAAACACACTAAACCATAATCACAAGTAGGTGAATTAGATGTTTTAGAGAGAGAGAATGGGATATTCTAGAAAGAGAAACTTGTGGAATGTTAGATTCCTAATGAACATCCAACCCTCTACCTTGCAAGGTAGAGGGTATTTATAGGTTACAAAATAAACGACCTCCTGACGGCCTGTGGATCAGGTATACAATGGGTAAAGACCCGTCCTTCCTCCACGGTGTTGAACTAAACTAAATAGCAAACTAAATAACATGGTAAATAATGTAATGTCTACGAGCTAACTTATGCTAGATAGTATTTGGGGTGACCGATACTTCACTTTGGAATTTTCTAATTCCTAACAATCTCCCCCTAAGGGAGGTCACCCCATGATTTACATTTTAAAGCCTAGCATTCTAATTGATCTTCAGTCTTGAGCTCGCAGACTTTTCTTCTTCAAAGTACTCAAACTATGTGTTTCTGTGCTGATTACATCATTGCACAACAACGATGTATGTATCGTGGAGGTTATTGATCTGATCCACCATGATGACCTTTTGAGCATTACTAGAGATCATCAGCCACTGTAAATCTCAGCATCTCCTATTGTTGTGTTGTCAGCATATGATGTTGTGACATTTGGACCGACATGCTCACATTATGGATCATGATTTCTTCTTATCAGGGTAGCGGAAGCTTTCATTGATTCATGATATTGGCAACAGCGTAACAGAAGCATGGAGTGAAAATATCAGAGTCATTGATGCACCAATCATGATTTCTTTATATATGAATGTGTTGTGTGAGCATGCGGCTATGGATTGACCGCTCCATTCTGATCAGCTGCAAATGTCAGGCGTACCTGCATACAACAGTTAGCAATAAATCGCACGGAAGTGTCTTTGATCACTTTCGTTGAATTGAGGTACACGGCCCACGGTTCCTTGACAGGGTTTCGCAGCTGTTCTAGCTGTTCTCAAACCGGAACGTCTCAAAGAAGACAACACGGAGTGAGTGAATCAGCAAAACGAGATTCAGCGATTGATGAAAAAGATTTGAAAAACAATCGTGTATTGCTCAATAGAAATTGTTTTGCAATACAACGAAGGTTTTAAAGAAAATCAATTATCAATCATAAACACCTTTATTTTGAGAAATAAGTACACAGTCGATGTGCTAAAGAAAAGAGTTTTTAAGCACAACGACCGGTTTATCAAAGGTATCCGTCAATCCATAACCTGAACCAGGATTGATTCAAAAAATTGAATCTCTTCATTGTTTCTGTCCAGTTGTCACATGGTTGATCTATTGGATAGATCTCACATGCCACCCACCAGGAGCTTGTTTGATGTTGGCTCCAGAAGGCTTTCCATCTTCATCGTGAATATGAATGCATATTACTTAGATGTTCTGGCAATACCACAAGGATAATGCGTAGGACTCATAATATATAATCTCTCTTTCCACATTGTGTGAAATAGAGAGTCTTCATTGAAAGTGTCCTAAAGAGATTTATTGATGATCTCGTGGCTCTAGACTCAATTTGTGCATATTTGGTTCCTATGCCGGAGACTAGGGAGAGGGTCTCCTTCTTCAATATCAACAATCTCTAAGAGAAAGTCGATAGATTATGTCGGTTCCCCGTGAGAATGAAACAAGTCCTTTTAAGAGGAACTTGAGTGGTTTGGAAAGTCGAAGTGCAGTGCGTCACTGGGTCCATGACGTCTTGTCTTCAATACCGCTGTTACCTTGGTAACCACCAGTAGTATATGAATTGAACCCGGTTTCTGCCCTAAAGTTGAAAAAAATGGAGGGCTATTTCTTTTCACCCTTTTTCACATTCAATTCTTTTTCATTCTTCAACCCCTTCAGTGCTTACCGAGACTTCATTACTAGAACCTTGTTGGGTTTATTCCAGTACTAGCTCAGTCTCAGTCCGCACTCTTCCCATATCTCACTTTTCTCCTTTTTTCATCATACCTAAGGACTTCTACACTATCTAGTGGATTGTCCCTGGGTAGATCCCTCTGGTTCTGGCGGATCATGGGACCTCAACCTAACCTTATCATCCTTATATCACCATACATAAAGTAAAGTTGGTCGGTCTTTTTGGTATCGTTCATCTGCCATAGGAACCAATTGAAAACCATTTGAAAAATCAATCCAGATGCTTGTGATATATTATCAAAGCATTTTTCACCTGAATTGTTTTTGTTATTTTTAGAACAAGAGCTCCCCCTCAACATGTGCATCATGTATTTGAAATCGTTTAACACACGGAGGCAAGAGGAAGAATTAACTTCTTTAAATTCCATTTTTCTAAAAGATATCAGTATCACAATCAAGGTACTTTATATAAAAGCATGGAAAACTTTGTACCTTGGAGGTTTGAATTTGTTTTGAAATGCTCCCCCTTAATATATGCTTCGAGATTCGAAAATTGTTTAGCACATATTAGAGAGCAGTATGAACTTTTGAGACAAAAATTGGACATCTTTTATCATCTTTCATATTTATATCACATTTTCTCCCCCGATCAAAAATTTCAAATCCTTTGAGACTTTGGATCTCAAGTGATTTAAATATGTGCGAGATAAAACATTTGTTGGAGAAAAATGTGTCCAATTTTATATGATAAGAGGTGGACAACACTGAGGTTCCCTTTTTAGACACAAAGGGGACATAACCTAACACTATTACATGCATTATAGTTGTTCATAGTTTGTACACCACATTAAACACATATATAATATAGAACAGAAACTACTTCAAGAAGATGTCCTCATTCAGTTCTTTGAAGCAGTTTGTAATGACCATCACGAAGTCTACCACCAACAAAACTTTCAAGGCTGCGGAAGATCCTTCGAGTCTTGAGTCTTCGCCTGATTGCAGCAATGAAATCTTCGCACTGCTTTAAGTCATCATCAGTCTAGAATTTAGTCTTGTTCCACGGCTTCAGATCAACTCTGATTTCTTTCACTCTGGTGTTCAGTTATTCTTCGACCATCTTGAGAGTACCATCACTGAATTTGTAGAGCTCGCACAATCTCATCAGTATGCTAGTCCCATATCTGTCGTGGAAGAGGACGGCTCTGGGTGTGTCAAGCACTCTATAGTCATGACGAAATTCATTTCCTGAGGCATCCCATTGCGGCCTTGTTAAGTTGACCCGATTCTGGTAGCTTTCCATCCCAAGCTGAAAGTCCTCAACCCTTTTTCAAATGACTAACCCCCTGATCCAAAGGTTGACAGCAGCAGAGAGAGCCTTTTTCTCACGGATAGGCAAATGTTCAAGGTGTCCTTGGAGATTCAAGAGATAGAGATCTTCGAAGTCATTTGGCAGCAGATGTTTGAAGTCGTTTTCTTCAATAACATACTCTTTCAAGTCTGCTCTTTTAAGAATGATCTTCTTCAAATACTCATAGCCATAGATTGGGAATACCTCTACTGCATACAAAACACTTAAGATTTGCAGCTTGGATCGAACATCTTTGCGTCTTTTATCAGCACTATGTCTCTCGATGTAGAATTTCTTCTTTTTGTACCACCAGTGAGAGATACCATATGAGGCTTCGACGTCATACTTTTTTTCGTTGTCAGCCCAGAATTGATCAGGAACCATCTGTTCAAGTCCCTGATCAGAGTAGGTTGCAGCTTTCATCTTTGAAATCGATAGAGCTGGTCTTCTTTCAGTAGAGCGAGCACACAGATAATCCAAGTCTCGGTTGAAGAAGAATTTGGACTGAATGGTCATTTGTACAGGTTCACCACCGAGAGGAAGAGGCTTGTTTACATTGAAACGACTAATCTGCTCACTGACTTGATCACTTAGCATCTTGTGGCACTCTTCCATCTGATATTGGAGATGATTGGCATCAGAGTGAAAGACCTTCACAATTTCAAAATCTTGTCCTTCAAGGTCCTTTGGAGTGATTGACGAGATTCCCTTCTATTCATAGAACCACTTAATAAAGCTGCCCATATCACCAGTAGCATGAAGAAGAGAGTCTTCATCTGGGGTTTCATAGTTGGTAGAAATAGTTGAAGCCCAGTTGTTGTCAGGGATCATCATGTCAGTCTCTGAGATGGACCACGAGGGTTCTGGAGTATGATGTCTCTCTTCAGTGAGCCAACTTCGAATGGTGTCTTTAGAAGGTGCAACTCTGGATGGATTAGGTCGTTCACCTGATATGTAAGTATCAAACCAATCATCTTCAGACGGCTTGGGAATAAACCTGGTGGAAGCATCATCATCGTCATCAGATTCTGATTCTGTTATAACATGCGACACTTCATGAACCAATTGATCTTCAGGGATAGAGGAGACTGTAGAAGTGAATCTTGAATCAATCGTGGTCCAAGCTGCTGATTTCTTCTGCGTTCCTTGATTTCCTGATGAACTGGGTTGATTGGGAGGCTTTGGTGGTGATGATGGTGGTGGTGGAGGTGTAGAGGTTGTCTTAGAAGATCCACCAGCTCCAGAAGTTCCAGCACCCCCAGTTGGAGGTGGAGGTGGATGAGGATCTTTAGGACCTTTACGCAATGTTTCCAACACTATGGTCCTCCTTTTCTTCTTTGCTTCTTTTTCTCCAATGTCTATCAAAAACTGTTTATGATTGTCGTGCTTAATTGATTCTTCGAGAGCCTCATATAGCTTCTTATGGACCTCATGCTTATGCTCGTCAGCTTCATACATCTTATCTAAAAGTACAACTCTCATATCTGCAATAGGTAGATCTTTGAACCGTCTAAGCAATGGAGCTTCCATTGCCCATTCCATCGCATCCCTAACTTCACCTTCAATGGCCTCTGCAACCCCTTCATCAAAGTTGAGGTGTTCCAACCTATAGACATGATCCACAAGGGAATCAACAGATTTAGGTAGTTGTCTCTCAAGAGCTTCAATTCTTTTTACTGCTTTGTCGAGCAATTGATCAGATGTAAGTATTTGAGGCGGTGAAACTGGTGGAGTTTCCATTTCAAAGAACTGTAACCACTGGTTCAAGGGATAGATTCTTTGCAGATTCAGGTGGTGGAAGTGCGGTTGCTTGAGCAGGTTTGGGAGGTGGAAGTGCGATTGCAAGTGAAGATGCTGACATAGGTGGAATGGTTGATGTGTCTTGCTGAATATTGACAGTAAACATGGATTGTGCATCCTCTTTATCATTATCTTGCTTAGAAGACTCAACATCTATGGGTTTATCATTTAAGAATTGATCACCGAAAGTGATGTTTGTATCTAGGTTCTTTAATGAAGATAGAGAACCGGTAGACAGATTTGGTTTATCCAAGTGCATGGTCTCATCAGATCTTGACTCAAGATTCTCCTGCGAGTCTTTATACAACAAGTCATCAATATTACGATCAGTGGGTATCACTTGATGCAGGAGGTTCTTTTAATGTTTCAGGCATTTTTACAAACCCAGATTGTTCTTTAGCTGAAGAGGATTCAGTTCTTCACTTCAGTTCATATTGATTGGTGGTACTTGCTAGAGACGATGAGATTGTTAGAAGCATGTGTGCGGCTTCTTCAATATCAACACTAACAATCCCTTTTCCTTTATGTTGAGTGATTGGATTTGAATGGCTCGGCGCTGGTACAGGTTCTCTGAACACAATACCTCCAATTGGTGTACTCACGTTCTGACTTTCTAGACTTTGCTTGATTCCAAGTTGCAGAGCGGCATCATCTTCATCAGTCAACCTCATATCACCCCTGGAGACCTCAGTTTCCTCAACGTTTACTTTTTCCCCTTCCTTCTTCTTTCTTTTCTGCTTCTGGGTGGGTCTGTCAGAAGTTTGTGATTTTCACTTCTTCTTTTTGGTAGAGCAGCATATGAGAGCTTTGAAGTCTTTGAGCCAGAACCAGACTTAGCAGCTTTGGGTTGTGGTTGAGTGGGAGAGACATCAACATCATCACTGGATCTGGAAACCCTTTTCTTGAATAGTTTGAAATGATCCGTCCTTTTAATATCTTCAGTAAGAAGAGACTCAGGAATTTGCAATCCAAAGACCTCTTTATTGACCCCACTGGAAATATATCTGAGATTGCCTAGAACAAATTCATCCTCAGCATTGTGCAGTTCTGATTCAATCCTAGGGTAGAAGTTGTGAATCTGTTGCAGGTACTGGATAACAAGCTTCGAAAATCTAATGCTAGGAATCACAAGTTTGTTCTGTTTCTTTCGTCCCTGAGCTTTATTCTGAAAGTTTGTTCGATCAGATATGAATGTGTTCATTGACAGCAAAAATTCTTCCCAGATACGTTCTGAGACATTCACATTCACACCATTGACGATACCCCATAGGATTTGCAAGATGGGAATTCTCACTTTATCAAACCTTGATGTTTTGCGGATAAGCATAAGTTGAGAACTGTTGTCATTGCTCTCCAGGGTTGATACATGTGTCCGGTGATGATGTTAGAAGCCCTTGTAATGCTAGTCTGGTACCCCAAACCAATTAGAAAGACTATTAGATCGTCAGCACTAGGTGGAGGTTCAGATCGTATGTTGGGGTTGCAGGGAGTGATTCCTAGATCCTTGCTAAGAATGTCAGGATTTATCTCAAATTCCTATTATCCAGTTTGCAGGAATATTTAGCTGTGATTTTGTTCCATTCAAGGGTGTTCCAGAATTGTTGTATGTAAATGGTGGGAATTGTGCATTGCTTTGTTAGTGCACAGAAGAAGTTAGTGTTTTTGAGGATATCAATAGACACTTTGAGGGTAGGATTTTGTTGCAACTTTTGTAAGTCCACATAACAGTTACTTTTTCCAATTTCTGCCCATTGACTTTTCGGAAGGATTTCTTCGATCGAGAGAACATTGAGTGGTCTGAGAAGAAGTAATGTTTTCAATTTGAGGTAGTGATTGCCATTGAAGATATGAAGATATACACAACCAACAACAGTGATTGGGAACACGTTAGATTATAAGTGGTTAGTCAAGACAACATTGAACACATCCTTATGACATAAACACACAAACTTAGAAGTTCAGACAGGGTTCCCATAAGCAAATAGTGATTGATCGAGTGGCATACGCGAGAGTATAAGGATAAGGACTCCATTTGATATAGATTTCATGAGACGAGTTGTTTTGGAATTAAAATATTTACAAAGCATATTTGCTAAGAAATAATATCATGAGACAAGATACAAGTGTGGAAATGATATAACAGTTTGTATGAAACAAGTTGTGATATTATGTTGCTACAAGATAATCCACGTACAACTTGCTCAAACAGAAATGTTATAGCAGGTCACAAAAAGTAAGTTGTCAATACAAGTTGCTACAGGAAATCCTGAATCAGGATTGTAAGCATGAGATTATCCTAGCAAGTTGCCTTAAAACATTTTAATAACCCTAGTCGCCATATGAAAAATAAACCAATTAAGTCGCTAATCTAAAATGTACAAGTCGCTAAACCAGGCTAAGTCGTTACATGAAAACTTACTAAGACGCTAACTTGTAAAGACAAGTCGCCATCAACAGTAATTCTGCTAAGTCGCTACAAATCAGTTCACTAAGTCGCTAACTTTACTAAATCGCTAACTTTTAAAGACAAGTCGCCACCAACTGCAATACTGCTAAGTCGCTACAGGTCAATTCACTAAGTCGCTAACTTGACTGTATTCAGGAGTAGCAACTCGCCACGAAGAATTATTACAATAACTCGCTACCAAGAACGTTATCAAAGCAGATAATTCGTTATAAAGAACACAAGCATATTATTCTCATAATCATTTCAATCCATTCAACACACTCCAACCACTATCAGGAACACTTTCAGTTAATCCATACACACAAAAAATTTCAGAAACACAACCAAACTCGAATCACACACACAAAAAAAAACGCTCACACATTCATTAATAAATGTAATCATGAGAGTTTAGAATCAACCCTAGTGCATTTAAACTACCACGAATCCATTAACACATATATCTCAGTTGTTCCTTTCAACAAATCCAATAACAAACCTATATGAGGGAATCAAGAGATGAGAATTAAAATCCGTGGAATCTGTTAAGGGAAAAAGAGTTAGGAAATGCATACATTCTACATATTCAAAGACAAGAAGCAGATCAATATGGCCTTACCACACTCAAGTCGCTAGGATGATAAGAGTACGCGAGAGAGATAAGAAGAAAAAAAGAAAATAATATCAATGAAAAATGAAACGGCAAGGCGCTAGGGAAGGGTTTAAGCAAGAATACCAAGTTGTCACATTTAGTCCCTGTATTTTGTGAGAGGTTAGCAACTCGCTATCCTAGAATCTTAATAAGTCGCTAAGACATTACAAAGTAAGTCTCTAACCTCAAATTTACCAAACCAAGTTGCTATCTTGTCACATTATGTATTACAGACTCATCAGTTTCATGAACTTATCAGATTGCAAGCTAGCACAGATAACATACAGAGATAATATAATAAGATAATCAAACTGACATAATGGATAAGCAAACTAACAACCTGCATTTGAGCACAAAACATAACCAACACTGGCTCAGATATAAACAAGATATCTTGAAAAATTCTCCCCCTCAATCAATGTCACCAAAGAACATTGATTGATTTTAACCCACCCGTTTAAAATAAGAATATATCAGTTGTTCGAACTTCATCTAAGATCCCGTATCATTATTGAATGACATTTCTAGGATCGTAGATGTTATCGATAACAAATAATATATCTTTTATTAGATTGAGGAAAACAACTAAAATAGTGAACTTAAAAGAATGAAATATTTTTAAAAAAAATATTAAACCAAAATGTATAAAATGTATGAAATGTTTAAAAAGATTTTTTTTTTTTTTTTTTTTTTTTAAACTTGATTTGTACACAGATTTAAAAGAGCGAGTCCTGATTCAAGATGAATATGAGTCAAAGTAAGAGGTACATCAATTCTGGCATGCTATAGCTCCAGAATGAGCTATATTCATTTCTGATGGAAACCAAGTCATGAAATTCCTGATTGAATTGAGCATTGTTCCTGAAAAAGACTGAGAGCACATTGTACTAGAAGCACATGTAGAATTGCAAATGGGCGGGTTAGTGACATGAATAATCTCACTATTGGATGTATCACAGTTTAACATAGACGTATCATTATTAGAGATCCTTTTAGGCTCAATATACTTGAAGAGTTTTCCTGTGGGCACCCACTTAAGGCAAGATCTAGGTATGTAAGTCCGTTTGGATTCTGTATACTTAAATAATCTACCAGTGGGAATCCATTTGAAGCAGCTACTAGTTGATTTGTATCTGTGCACTTCCTTGTTTTGACTATTGGTCCTTTTGTGGTTAGTATGTTTCTTAGGGGATTGATCAGCCAATTGATGTTTCTTATGAGAACTAGTCATACTTCTAGTATTTCTGAACTTTGAGCTTTGAACATTAACCTGGGGTTTGAGATTCATCACATTGGAACGAAGCAATGAAGTGACTAGTTTTGTCAAAACAACATTCTCATCAACTTGGGAGGCCAGCCTAGATTTCGATGGTTTACCTCTTTCAGTTCTAAAGGCATTAGGCTGCTTAACTACCGTATGTATAGAGTGGTTCTGAACAGTTGATATTCCCAAAGTTGATGGTTTTGCAAACTTAGTGTTCACCCTATTTCCAATAGATTTCCTAAGCTCATTTTTTAAGGCAACAATATTGAAACTCTTATCCTGAATTTGGGCTTTGAGGTCATCAATGTCTTTCAACAAGATGTTAGATTGATTGATCAACTTGGAATTGGTCTCCTCTAAGTTCTTTCTTAATGACTCATTTTCTCTTAATAAGTTGGACACACATAGAGCTAGTTCAGCATTTCTAGATTCAAGGGTATCACTCATCTCATGACAGTCATACTTCTGCACATCTGAGAGTAGTAATTTCAGATTGCATATAGTTGAATCTTTGTCATGAATCTGGGTTTTTAATTGATTAATTTCAAAAAATTCTCTAAATTACGGAAATTCGATTAATGCAAGATTTTTTGCATAAAAGCTTTCATCCTTTTGTTGTATTTCAATTTCCAATGAAATACAATGTTTTTCAAGAATTGAGTATTTGTTTGAAAGTTCATCATATACCCTTTTTTCAATCATGTCATTAGCTTTAATAGTTTTAGATTCAGGCTCAACTAAGATCGATTTCATAGTATTATGTTCAGAGTTAGAGTCAGGTACATTAACATATGAATTACTCTGATAAGTTAAGTGTACCTCATCACATGAAACCTTTTCTGACTCTGAGTCTTTGAGATCAGTACAGTTGTCTTCATCCTCTTTAATTGCAACTGAACTTCTGCATTTGCGATCATTCATTGGTTCAACTGATCTATTGCATGACCTGTCACAATCTTCCCATAGCATCACTTGACACCCATTCATTTCATTCAGCTTGTCATTCTCTTTAGCAGCTTCCTTAATGTATATTTCCACATTACCCATAAGTTGAATAAAGGTGTTTCTAAACTCATGGATTTCCATTCGGTGTGTTTTTGAATGAGATTCCAGTCATGTCATCATCAAAATCTGAGGAATATTCCCCCCGGATAAGTGGCTGAAGTTGATTGAAGATAACTTGAAGAGCTGCATTAGATTTATCAGTTGAGAACTGTTCATTGGTAATTTGACACCTCAGTTGTTCTAAGTTGAGTAACACAGTTCTGGTCAAAGTGGGAAAGTCCTGACGAAGGATAGCACTGCTTGTTCGATCCATAGTAGTAGATAAGAGTAGTTTGAGATGCTGATGAAGTAGTTGAAAGGGCTTAGTGTTGCATTCCATTTGCCTTACATCATTTGTCAATATCAAGAGTGACTCATTAGAATTGTTTTGAATATAAGTTGCTGAATCATTCATAGTAGAACATTCTAGGTAGCAGCCTATT
This sequence comes from Chrysanthemum makinoi, assembly GCA_910596185.1. Taxonomy (NCBI): domain Eukaryota; kingdom Viridiplantae; phylum Streptophyta; class Magnoliopsida; order Asterales; family Asteraceae; genus Chrysanthemum; species Chrysanthemum makinoi. The sequence continues at coordinate 127,962,244 of OU343221.1, forward strand.
TCATTATTCTGTGAGGTATCATAGAGTGCAAGTACTTTGGTGATTAAAGGATCAGTGATGTAAGACATTCTGGTTTGACGAGTATCTTCTGCATGAATGACCTCAGCCACAGTGGAGATGATTGTAGGTACGTTGGTAGACATGTTTACAGATTAAACGAGATTTTATAGCTCTATGATTAAACCGGGAAATAGATTCTTTCACGGGATTTTACTAAATCAAGAGAAAACGTATTCAACGAAGAATCAACCAAGTCGCTAAGAAACCTTGAAAGTAAGCTAAGTACCAAGTCTCTATAATCCCAAGTCGCTAAAACACAGTCAAGTCGCTATATAGCAACTCGCTAAGATCCAAGTCGCTAGCAAAATTAAGACAGTAAGTCGCTAAAACCTAAGTCGCTAAGTTGTCAAGTCGCTAAATAGCAACTCGCTAGGCACCAAATCGCTAACACCAAGTCGCTAACAACCTTAAGTACAAGTCGCTAAGTTTCACCAAGTCGCTACCCGTAGTGGAGAATCCACTAAGTGTACTGTTTGTCGGCTTGTCTCAATAGACAAGTCGCTAGGCTCAACTCGCTAAGAACTTCAACTACAACTCGCTAACAACTTACAAAGCAAGTCGCTAGTTAGAAAAATAATCCGTGGCTTAAGTCACTAGCTAGAAAAAAACACATAAACAGCACTTTTCAATCCAAAAACAACCCAACCACGATGATTCAAGGTTACTAAATCAAAACCCAAGCACATACAATGATTCTAAACACAAAACTACACCCAAGATTCAAACTTTAACACTAGAAATGATCCAAATGATGCAAAAACCACTAAACTTTTTCAAACTCTAAAACCACCTAAAAGTCACTAGAAATCCAAAGATATGTAAGAGATGATCAAACCTTGGCTCTTGATAACATTTGTAACATATTGGATTTCACAAACAAACTAAACCATAATCACAAGTAGGCAAATTAGATGTTTTAGAGAGAGAGAATGGGATATTCTAGAAAGAGAAACTTGTGAAATGTTAGATTCCTAATGAACATCCAACCTTCTACCTTGCAAGGTAGAGGGTATTTATAGGTTACAAAATAAACGACCTCCTGACGGCCTGTGGATCAGGTATACAATGGGTAAAGACCCGTCCTTCCTCCACGGTGTTGAACTAAACTAAATAGCAAACTAAATAACATGGTAAATAACGTAATGTCTACGAGCTAACTTATGCTAGATAGTATTTGGGGTGACCGATGCTTCACTTTGGAATTTTCTAATTCCTAACACATTAACTTATAACCGCCTTATCAGGTAGGATTTATCAAAACACTATCATCACAGACACAAGCACCTAGAAATTAAGCCTAAAGCAGTAAATAAAACAAGTCATTAAATATGTTCCCATCCAACATCATAACAGTTTCGTCTGATACGGTACCAAAATATATTCTACCATCCAAAGCATCTTCTTCGAACACATATGGAACAATGGAATCATCACCGGTTTACGTGCATTCACCGTTTGAGCATCATCCTTGACCATCCTCATAAGTTTGAACCTTACCGTTTTGTCTTTATCCCACTCGCACCTCTTCTCAATGTTCTTCCAATTAGTTTTTATGGTGACATGATTTTTGCTATCAGGCCTCTCTTTATGTTTTTCCCAGTCCACGTTCACATAGAAAGATTCATCATAGTGTATCAGAACTGCGTTGTGGTACTTATACATTTCATAAGGCCCCGCAAAATGCCATGGTATGGTCTGCATTCAACAAATGATTTCCGTATACGCAACATAAGTAAAGGCATTATCCACAAAAAACACGATACTATAAAGGAAAATGTAAAACATTGTTTCATGAAAAATAACATACGCTTACCAGCCGACCTCTTCCAGTTACGTAATCCAGAACATCTTGATAAAAGCAGTCTTTCTCATCATCATGCTCGGAGTGATTAAACCAGTCACATTTATGTTTCATGCGAGGATATACATTTGGAAGATCGCAATGACATTAAAAGATGCAACTATATTATTATTGATGACGTATAGTCTGCATTCGGGTTACGAACCCGACCAGTGAGCCACTAACAAGCCCATTACGAATGGGCTAACCCAATAACGGTTGGGTTCACGAAAGCCCAAATCCAAAGTTATTTATGGCATTAGATATCCGATATCTTTTACTTATGAGATATGCATTAAATTGACCGACTTAGGCGGGATACGCCGAAGGTTGGGGAACACGAAACCAACAAGGATTTCGTGTGTATATAAGGGGCATCCTAGCCCTCATTAAAGGTACGATCAAAAACCCTAACTCTCAATTAAACCCTAAAACCGATTACTTACTCTCACGCCGGAGGATAATCGTGGGAGACAATCCCACGGTAAGCCTAACGGTGTTTTCTGTTTTCTTAGTGCGCAGGTCTCAAGCATTAAGAACCAATTGATACGGGAACCGGAGTTCAAACAAGGAACGCCCAACTTTTGTATCAACAAGTGGCGCCATCCGTGGGATCCAACACTAAGAACTAGAATGACGAAGTAAGGAAACCAAAATCAGCGATCGCATGGTGACCTACAAGGGAAGAAACAGCAAAGCGGATCAACCCTCAAACAAGCCTCGGAACAACAGCGCGGCTAAAACCAAGGGCGGGATCGATCGATCTTCCCGATATGGAGGAACACCGGGGAACAACCCATGCTGCCCACAACAACAACCAACGTAGAAGATTCACTACATAATCTTTATACCACTCCCCTACCAGAAAAGGACCTCACAAAAGCGAGCCGACCTCTCCAAACAGAGTCCAGATATGGAAAAAGATATTCTTGCACTAGAAGGAGTCGGCGCTGAATTAGCACCAAGCGACCGTCTCCCAAAACTCTGGCACTCATGCAAGAGGAAACAAAAAGGTCGAGCGAGTCTAAAGCGATAAACCGACATTGAGGCATCCCCATGCGGCCGGAGAAGGATAAGCGGAAAGAATAGCCGCGACCCCGGTGTTTACGGGGTTGGGAGGAGAGTGGAGAACGATGAAGCGAGCGAAGCTGAGTGCTCACGGAAGAACATGAGAGAGGATGGGCGGCGTATCAATGTCCACGATAGGCTTGAAACCTTGAGGTTGGAGAGAGACTTGGGACGGCGGCTCCCCAAGTGGAAGCCCTTCAAGTTTAGATTGAGGGCGGTGGTGCAAGCGCGAAGAGAAGAAGTTCATCCTCTAGAGACTCCTCAGACATTAGAGGCATGCGTAGACAAAAAGAAAGCGTCTCTGGTAATTCCTCGGACGTGGCGGACACTGGAAGTCGGGGAAGATATCGCGACCGGAGGAGGAAGATATGTCTCTTCCTGGCGCCGCCAAAAGGTGGATCGCGTTCACTCGGTGCATTAGTGATTTCTCGGAGAAAATAAGAGAAGCATGCCGCTAATGTGAAAACCTATGACGAACGGTAATCCGGCGATCACCTAAAAATTTTCGAATCACCGCTACCATCGAAAATTGGCCACGGCACGTGTGGTGCCATATGTTTAATTCTACATTAGTGGGTAATGCGCGCAATCTGGTTCAAGAAGCTTCCGCGAAAGCATTGATGGTTTTGAAGAATGCGAAAGGCGTTCGCGAACTTCACGAGAGGAAAAGTCGCCAAAACCTTCGAACTCGCTAGGGTAAAACAGCGCCGGGGAATCTACGGCTTATGTGGAGCGAAGATGAGTGCATACGAGTTAAGGCATGCGGGAAGTCTTGAAGATCTCGAGGTTTATGAATGGGATCAATAACCAGAACTCATCAAAGGTTGAAGGACAAGATTCCCCAAACCTTTGATGAACTTATGAAACAGACAAGGTCCTTTATCCAAGAGAGCAGCCTGGCGGATAGCGAGGAAGGGCTACTCAAACTACGGTCACAAGAACGGCCCGGAGACAATCGCGACACCGAGTAGCAATCGCAACAAGAACTACAGCGGCCAAGGGAGCGGGCGAGATAATGACACACCCGTTAAACAAGAACTCCAAAGGAGATATTACGCGATGGAAGGCTGAACTTCCCGAACCCCCACCAATGCGCACCCGAAAGATAGGCGTGGGAGAACGGATACTGCGACTACCATGGCTTGCTAGAAGGGCCACCACCACCAATGAGTGTGTCCAATTGGCCAACTAATTGATAAGTTGGTAAAAAGAAGCAGATTGGACCATTTAGTCAAGAATATTAAGGAAGGAAAAGATAAGCAAAAAACTGGGAACAAGAAGGATGGGCACCCAAAGATAAGGCTGACACCATCTACATGATACAATCATGGCAGCGAATGACTAGGCAGAAGATCAGCCAAAAGTTTTCCCCTTGAGCGAAATCTCCTTCCCCAACTTGGTTGAGAACGAAGCAGCGGTGGTAGAGCCGCTCACCATTGAAGATTAATGCGGGGGTCGATATCCACCGCATGTATATTGATGGAGGAATCTGAGATATAATGTACGAACATTACTTCAGCGAATCGACCCCGAATCTGAGAAGTCATTAAGCGGTCGGGGCGGCATCGGTTTTACAGAGGAAAAATATGGCCCATGGGGCAAATACGCCTACTAGTCAATGTCGGTAATCGGAACTACACGCGGCCTGGATAAATTTCATGGTGATTAAATCCACTTCGCCATACAATGGCATCATTGGAAGACCAGGAATATCAACCATACGCGGTACCGCATCCTACAGCATGGGATGCTCAAATTCCAGGGAGGCATTGTCACTCTCTACAATACCACCATTACCACCTAGAGAATGTAACAAGGTTACATGTGAGACGGCGCACATTCCCGAACAACACACACCTAAGGTATCAAACACGAGGGTTGCAATCCATCCCGAGTACCCGAACAAGAAGTATCTATCGGAGGATCATTGTGTCGATAACGGCAAGAGCAGTGGTAATGCGCGCTCTTGCAAAAGAACACGGATATCTTTGCATGGGAACCAAAACACATGACGGGTGTACCACACTCTATTACGAACATAAGGTTGCGGATCCGACAAGGATACCTCCGGTATGACGAGAAGAAGCGTAGCGGGCTCAGGCAAGCGCACAAGCAATTCGGCCGAATACACAAACTTCGTGGATGCGAGGCATCATGCGAGAAGTCTACTACCATGGCCGGCTTTCCAACCAAGTGATGGTCAAGAAGAGCGATGGTAGTTGGAGGATGTGTGTGGACTTCACAGATCTCAACAAAGCATGTCCACAAGATTGCTACCGCTCACCAGGAGATAGGCTGGAAGGTAGAATCTTTGTGTGGATACCCACTTAAATGCTTCCTAGACGTATACAAAGGATACCACCAAATTGAGATGGCTAAGGAGGATGAGGAAAAAATGGCCTTTCATACAAGCCAAGGCGTTTATTGTTACACTAAGATGCCCTTTGGCTTGAAGAGCAGCGCTACCTACCAGCGATTGGTGGATAGCATTTGAAAGCGGTGGGCGCAACCTAGAGGTTTATGTTGATGATCTTGTCATAAAAAGCCATACGGAGGAGGAATTGGTGCGTGACATTGAGGAAACATTTAAAACACTACGAGAGATCAACATGAAGTTAAATCCTAAGAAATGCACCTTTTATTTCTGAGAGGGCATGTTCCTGGATACTTTATAGAGCCAATGGCATTAAACCATGTCCAAAAAAAATGAAGGTCGTCATTCAGCTTCCCTCACCGCGCACGTTGAAGGAAGTCCAGTCTTTGAATGGAAAACTAGCCGGTTTAAACAGATTCTTGTCCAAATCGCGAGATAAGTCACTACCTCTCTTTAAACCACTAAAGTGTGTACAAAAAGGGAGATTTCTATTTGGGCATGGGCGAAGTGAAGCTTTTATGCGGCTTAAACAACATACAGCAGCGCTCCCCATGCTAGTCGCGCCCAGCCCGGAAGCTGATTATGTATTTATCCGCGACTCATGGATTAAGGCGGTCGCCACGGTGCTAATGAGATAGGGATTGATACAAACACGGTATACTTTGTAAGCAAAGCGCTCAAGAAAAAAGTTAATTATAGCGCGATGGAGAAGTTGGTCTTGGCGCTAGTATTCACGCTAAGCGGCTGCGTAGGTATTCGAGCACCTAATAGCGGTGATCACGGACCAACCTATCAAGCAAATCATCTCTAAACCCGGCGCATCGGTCGACCGGCGAAAGTGGGCGTGTTGCTAGGTGAGCACAACATCTCCTACATGCCACGTCTTTGCGGTTAAGGGGTAGATACTAGCGATTTCATCATTGAAAAACCCGATCGATGACACACTCCCCAAAACAAGGTGGAATTAAAAGAACCATGGATCTTATTCACGGATGGATCCTCATGTGTGGCCGGGCCTTCAGCGCGGCCTTATTCTCACAAGTCCGGATGGAACATAATTCACTTACGCCTTTGCTTTTGAATTTGACCCACGAACAACGAGGTCAAATATGAGGCTCGATCATTTGGATTACGCATTAGCGGCTCGAATGGGTATCGCAATCTAGAAGCAAATGTGGATTCCGCTAGCGACCAACCATGTCTTTTGGGCGAAGTATGTGGCTAAAGAAAACATGATTCAATATCTTGACAAAACCAAGTCCCTAATCCGAGGACTTCGCAGGTTTACCATCAAACAAGTTCCTAGAGGGAAAGCGAGAAAGCGGATGCTCGAGTAAGATTGCATCCACGAGCTGCGCTTTGTCAAAACAGGTATTGGTGGAAACTCTGAAGAGCAAGTCTATCTCGGAGATGGAAATATCCATGATGATAGAAGAGCAAGGTCCTACATGGATGACTCCAATAGTCGAGTTCATAAGCAAGGGCGTATTGCCCCAAGAACAGAAGGATGCGCTGTACGGCGTACATCACGAGGTTTGAACTTGGGGCGGTATACTCTATCGGCGCTCCTTTCTACAACCATGGCCCCGATGTGTTGGACCACTGCAAGCGATTACGTACTCGAGAAATTCCAGCGGTTCATGCAAAGCATACATTCGGACCACGTTCGTCCGTGGTACGCGCTACGGTCGGTTAGGATACTCTGGCCCACCATGCATCGTGATGCGGCGGGACTTAATAAGAAAGAGTCTTGGCGCGCCAAGTTCACAGACCCATTCCACGCCAACCACAAAGGAGGCTAACACCAATTATGGCACCATGGCCATTCTACAAGTGGGGTATCGACATTGCGAGGTCCACTTTGCGGCGGGAGGATTGAAGTTCCTCATAGTAGCCATAGACTATTTCACCAAGTGGATCGAAGCAAAGGATGTTGTAACAATCACTTGGTCAATTAAAACGCTTTGTTTAGGAAAATATTGTATGCCGCCGGATTACACGGGAAATCATCTCGGACAATGGGAAACAATTATGTGACAACCCTTTCAGGGACTGTGCGAGAAGTTAAATATCACACACTTACGCGCCGGTTAAACACCACAAACCAACGGCTTAGTGGGCGTGCAAATCGAAGTCGGGTGAAGGAATTAAAGGCACATTCTGCGACAAGCACAAAGGAAGGTGGGTGGAAGAATTATCTCATGTATATATTATGGGCGCACGCACTTCAATCAAAACTAGCACGGAGACACTCCCTTTTCCCTTGTCTATGGGACGAAGCCATCATACAGAATTGGGATGCCAACTATTTCGCGACCGCCGAAGTTAATGTTACAACCAATGATGATGAAGCGCGATCGACTTGGACCTGTTGGAAGAAAGGCGTGAGCGCCAGCATATATGAAGCAAGAGCTAAGTCAAAAATAAAGGGATACTACGATGCTAAAGTCTTGCACGGTGTTTCATTCGACCCTGGCGACTTACGTGATATCGCGCCAATGATGCGAGAGCCGCAGAAGATAGGAAACTTGGACCGAAGTGGGAAGGACCTTATGAGGTCATTGAAGCATTAGGAAAATGCGCGTACAAGCTGCGTGACTTGGATGGACGTGAGCTACTACGCACATGGAACATCTGCAACCTTAAACGATGCCATCTCTAGGAATGGCTATGGCCCAGCATAGACGGATACTCCTGCACTAATTCAGTATAGTGTTCAATAAATATCCGTGTATTTACATTCTATTTACTTAGACAAATGTTTTTCTTTTCTTTTTTACAAAAACTTGCAAGTATCAATAAAATGTCGTGGTTTCTATCTAACTCCGCGACACATTTCAATTTGTTATTTACATACTCTTGTCTTAACATTATTACTATATTATCTTTTGCCTACATGGCGTGCATGCACTTACCCACGATGGTGTATAGGATGAGTAAACCTACTAAACAACTCGTTGAGTAAGAGGGTTGCAAACCCATCAACATTGGATAATGCATCCTTGTTAAACACCTTATTTTCAAGATGTTGGAATAAGTTCAATGCGCATTACACGATGAATGCGCAACAATGCATACTATGCGTGTTTAACAAAACCAGGAATCAAGACTCTTGGCTCCTTACTATGATATTTACAGTACACTGCGTATCACACCATACACGATTATGACAAAAATACTTAAAGCATTATAAGTATGATCG
>OU343221.1:127970887-128060133 GCA_910596185.1 Chrysanthemum makinoi
TAGATAAATGCATTATGAATAATAAAAATCACAACGCAGTTCACATAAACACTAATGGAACTTTACAAGGTCAATCCATACATAATATATCCATATACATAATAATATACGGTCGACACCGATAATATAGATCATCCAGATACATAGAACTGATGTCTGTGGTATTTAAACCATAGTGTAAAAGTTTATCAATTCCAAACATACGACACATTATGTAACATATTGGATTTCACAAACACACTAAACCATAATCACAAGTAGGCGAATTAGATGTTTTAGAGAGAGAGAATGGGATATTCTAGAAAGACAAACTTGTGGAATGTTAGATTCCTAATGAACATCCAACCCTCTACCTTGCAAGGTAGAGGGTATTTATAGGTTACAAAAACTTAACCTCCCACGGCCCATGGATCGTATACAATGGGTAAAGACCCATCCTTCCTCCACGATGTTGAACTAAACTAAATAACATGGTAAATAATGTATGTCTACGAGCCAATCCTTAAGAGATACATTTGGGGTGACCGATACTTCACTTGGAATTTTCTAATTCCTAACAATCTCCCCGGGAGGTCACCCATGATTTTACATTTTAAAGCCTAGCATTCTAATTGATCTTCGTTCTTGAGCTCAGACTTTCTTCTTCAAAGTACTCAAACTATGTGTTTCTGTGCTGATTACATCATTGCACAACAACGATGTATGTATCGTGGAGGTTATTGATCTGATCCACCATGATGACCTTTTGAGCATTACTAGAGATCATCAGCCACTGTAAATCTCAGCATCTCCTATTGTTGTGTTGTCAGCATATGATGTTGTGACATTTGGACCGACATGCTCACATTCTGGATAATGATTTCTTCTTATCGGGTAGCGAAGCTTTCATTGATTCATGATATTGGCAACAGCGTAACGAAGCATGGAGTAAATATCAGATTCATGCACCAATCATGATTTCTTTATATATGAATGTGTTGTGTGAGCATGCGGCTATGGATTGACCGCTCCATTCTGACCAGCTGCAAATGTCAGCGTACCTGATACAACAGTTAGCATAAATCGCACGGAAGGTCTTTGATCACTTTCGTTGAATTGAGGTACACCGGCCACGTTCCCCGTTGATCAGTACAAAGTACGCCTGTGATCGTATAATTCGAAGAATTTCCTTGACAGGGTTTCGCAGCTGCTCTAGCTGTTCTCAAACCAGAACGTCTCAAAAGAAGACACACTGAGGAGTGAACCAAAAATGAGATTCAATGATGATGAAAAGATTTGAAAACACCGTGTATTGCTCAATAGAAATTGTTTTGCAATACAACGAAGGTTTTAAAGAAAATCAATTATCAATCATAAACATCTTTTATTTTGAGAAATAATAAGTCGATGTGCTAAAGAAAAGAGTTTTTAAGCACAACGAACGGTTTTTCAAAGGTATCCGTTAATCCATAACCTGAACCAGGATTGATTCAAAAAATTGAATCTCTTCATTGTTTCTGTTCAGTTGTCACATGGTTGATCTATTGGATAGATCTCACATGCCACCACCAGGAGCTTGTTTGATGTTGGCTCCAGAAGGCTTTCCATCTTCATCGTGAATATGAATGCATATTACTTAGATGTTCTGGCAATACCACAAGGATAATGCGTAGGACTCATAATATATAATCTCTCTTTCCACATTGTGTGAAACAGAGAGTCTTCATTGAAAGTGTCCCAAAGAGATTTATTGATGATCTCGTGGCTCTAGACTCAATTGTGCATAATTGGTTCCTATGCCGGAGACTAGGGAGAGGGTCTCCTTCTTCAATATCAACAATCTTTAAGAGAAAGTCGATAGATTATGTCGGTTCCCCGTGAGAATGAAACAAGTCCTTTTAAGAGGAACTTGAGTGGTTTGGAAAGTTGAAGTGCAGTGCGTCACTGGGTCCATGATGTCTTGTCTTCAATACCGATGTTACCTTGGTAACAACCAGTAGTATATGAATGAACCCTGTCTGCCTAAAGTTGAAAAAATGGAGGGCTATTTCTTTTCACCCTTTTCACATTCATTTTTTTTCATTCTTCAAGCCCTTCAGTGCTTACCGAGACTTCATTACTAGAACCTTGTTGGGTTTATCCAGTATACGCCAGTCTCAGTCCGCACTCTTCCCATATCTCACTTTTCTCCTTTTTCATCATACCTAAGGCCTTCTACACTATCTAGGATTGTCTGGGTAGATCCTCCGGTTCGGCGGATCATGGGACCTCAACCTAACCTTATCATCCTTATATCACCATACATAAAGTAAAGTTGGTCGGTCTTTTGGTATCGTTCATCTGCCATTGGAACCAATTGAAAACCATTTGAAAAATCAATCCATACACTTGTGATATATTATCAAAGCATTTTGCACCTGAATTATTTTTGTTATTTTTAGAACAAGAGCTCCCCCTCAACATGTGCATCATGTATTTGAAATCGTTTAACACACGGAGGCAAGAGGAAGAATTAACTTCTTTGAATTCCATTTTTCTAAAAGATATCAGTATCACAATCAAGGTACTTTATATAAAAGCATGGAAAACTTTGTACCTTGGAGGTTTGAATTTTTTTTGAAATGCTCCCCCTTAATATATGCTTCGAGATTCAAAAATTGTTTAGCACATATTAGAGAGCAGTATGCATTTTGAGACAAAATTGGACATCTTTTATCATCTTTCATATTTATATCACATTTTCTCCCCCGATCAAAAATTTCAAATCCTTTGAGACTTTGGATCTCAAGTGATTTAAATATGTGCGAGATAAAATATTTGTTGGAGAAAAATGTGTCCAATTTTATATGATAAGAGGTGGACAACACTGAGGTTCCCTTTTTAGACACAAAGGGAAACCACAGGACATAACCTAACACTATTACATGCATTATAGTTGTTCATAGTTTGTACACCACATTAAACACATATATAATACAGAAAAGAAACTACTTCAAGAAGATGTCCTCATTCAGTTTTTTGAAGCAAGTAATGACCATCACGGTCTACCACCAACAAAACTTTCAAGGCTGGGAAGATCCTTCGAGTCTTGAGTTCGCCTGATTGCAGCAATGAAATCTTCACACCGCTTAAGTCATCATCAGGTCCATATTTAGTCTTGTTCCACGGCTTCAGATCAACTTTCTTTTCACTCTGGTGTTCAGTTCTTCTTCGACCATCTTGAGAGTACCATCACTGAATTTGTAGAGCTCGCACAATCTCATCAGTATGCGAGTCCCATATCTGTCATGGAAGAGGACGGCTCGGTGTGTCAAGCACTCTATAGTCATGACGAAATTCATTTCCGAGGCATCCCATTGTGCCTTGTTGTTGACCCGATTCTGGTAGCTTTCCATCCCAAGCTGAAAGTCCTCAACCCTTTTTCAAATGACTAACCCCCTGATCCAAAGGTTGACAGCAGCAGCAGAGAGCCTTTTCTCACGGATAGGCAAATGTTCAAGGTGTCCTTGGAGATTCTAGAGATAGAGATCTTCAAGTCATTTGGCGCAGATGTTTGAAGTCGTTTTCTTCAATAACATACTCTTTCAAGTCTGCTCTTTGAAGGACGATCTTCTTCAAATACTCATAGCCATAGATTGGGAATACCTCTACTGCACAACACTTAAGATTTTGTACTTGGATCGAACATCTTTATGCTCTTTTTATCAGCACTATGTCTCTCGATGTAGAATTTCTTCTTTTGTACCACCGGCCAGAGATACCATATGAGGCTTCGACCATACTTTTGTTTGTTGTCACCAGAATTGATCAGAACCATCCGTTCGTCCCCGATCGAGTAGGTTGCAGCTTTCATCTTTGAAATCGATAGAGTCGGTCTTCTTTCAAGAGAGCGAGCACACGATAATCCAAGTCTCGTTGAAGAAGAATTCGACCTGAATGGTCATTTGTACTGTGTTCACCACCGAGAGGAAGAGGGTTTGTTTACATTGAAACGACTAATCTTCACCGACTTGATCACTTAGCATCTTGTGGCACTCTTCCATCTCGATATCGAGATGATTGGCATCAGAGTGAAAGACCTTCACAATTTCAAAAGCTTGTCCTTTAAGGTCCTTTGGAGTGATTGACGAGATTCTCTTCGCTCACGTAACCACTTAATAAAGCTGCCCATATCACCAGTAGCATGAAGAAGAGAGTCTTCATCCGGGGTTTCATAGTTGGTAGAAATAGTTGAAGCCCACATCAGGATCATCGTCAGTCTACCTGAGATGGACCACGAGGGTTCTGGAGTATGATGTCTCTTCGCGGAGCCAACTCAATGGTGTCTTTAAGGTGCAACTCGATGGATTAGGTCGTTCACCGATATGTAAGTATCAAACCAATCATCTTCGACGGCGGGAATAAACCTGGTGGAAGCATCATCATCGCCATCGATTCGACATGTCATAACATGACACTTCATGAACCAATTGATCTTCGGGATAGAGGAGACTCGTAGAAGTGAATCTTGAATCAATCATGGTCCAAGCCACTCATGATTTCTTCTGCATTCCTTGATTTCCTGATGAACTGGGTTGATTGGGAGGCTTTGGTGGTGATGATGGTGGTGGTGGAGGTGTAGAGGTTGTCTTAGAAGATCCACCAGCCAGAAGTTCCAAGTATCCCCACTGGAGGTGGAGGCGGATGAGGATCTTTAGGACCTTTACGCAATGTTTCCAACACTATGGTCCTCCTTTTCTTCTTTGCTTCTTTTTCTCCAATGTCTATCAAAAACTGTTCATGATTGTCGTGCTTAATTGATTCTTCGAGAGCCTCATATAGCTTCTTATGGATCTCATGCTTATGCTCGCAGCCTTCATATATCTTATCTGAAAGTACAACTCTCATATCTGCAATAGGTAGATCTTTGAACCGTCTAAGCAATGGAGCTTCCATTGCCCATTCCACCGCATCCCTAACTTCACCTTTCAATGGCGCTCCAACCCTTCATCAAAGTTGAGGTGTTCCAACCTATAGACACGATCCACAAGGGAATCAACAGATTTAGGTAGTTGTCTCTCAAGAGCTTCAATTCTTTTTACTGCTTTGTCGAGCAATTGATCAGATGTAAGTATTTGAGGCAGTGAAGCTGGTGGAGTTTCCATTTCAGAATCAACCACTGGTTCAAGGGATAGATTCTTTGCAGATTCAGGTGGTGGAAGTGCGGTGCTTGAGCAGGTGTTGGGAGGTGGAAGCGATTGTGCAAGTGAAGATGCTGACATAGGTGGAATGGTTGATGTGTCTTTGTTAATATTGACAAGAACATGGATTGTGCATCCTCTTTATCATTATCTTGCTTAGAAGACTCAGCATCTATGGGTTTATCATTTAAGAATTGATCACCGAAAGTGATGTCTGTATCTAGGTTCTTCAATGAAGATAGAGAACCGGTAGACAGATTTGGTTCTTCCAAGTGCATGGTCTCATCTTGACTCAAGATTCTCCTGCGAGTCTTTATACAACAAGTCATCAACATTCTGACCAGATCGGGTATCACTTGATGCAGGAGGTTCTTTTAATGTTTCGCATTTTACAAACCCAGATTGTTCTTTAGCTGAAGAGGATTCAGTTCTTCACTTCAGTTCATATTGATTGGTGGTACTTGCTAGAGACGATGAGATTGTTAGAAGCATGTGTGCGGCTTCTTCAATATCAACACTAAAAATCCCTTTTCCTTTATCTTGAGTGATTGGATTTGAATGGCTCTACGCGTGTAGGTTCTTGAACACAATACCTCCAATTGGTGTACTCACGTTCTGACTTTCTAGACTTTGCTTGATTCCAAGTTGCAGAGCGGCATCATCTTCATCAGACAACCTCATATCACCCTGAGACTCCTTCCTCAACGCTACTTTTTCCCTTCCTTCTTCTTTCTTTTCTGCTTCAATGGTCTGTCGTAAGTTTGTGATTTTCACTTCTTCTTTTTGGTAGAAAGATATGAGAGCTTTGAAGTCTTTGAGCCAGAACAGACTTAGCAGTGCTTTGGGTTGTGGTTGAGTGGGAGAGACATCAACATCATATACGGATCTGGAAACCCTTTTCTTGAATAGTTTGAAATGATCCGTCTTTTAATATCTTCGTAAGAAGAGACTCGTGAATTTGCAATCCAAAGACCTCTTTATTGACCCCACTGGAAATATATTTGAGATTGCCTAGAACAAATTCACCCTCAAAGATTGCAAAGTTTGATTCAATCCTAGGGTAGAAGTTGTGAATCTAGTGTGCAGTACCGGATAACAAGCTTCAAAATCTAATGCTAGGAATCACAAGTTTGTTCTGCTTTTTCGTCCTCGAGCTTTATTCTGAAAGTTTGTTCTATTAGATATGAATGTGTTCATTGACAGCGAAAATTCTTCCCAGATACGTTCTGAGACATTCACATTCACACCATTGACGATACCCCATAGGATTTGCAAGATGGGAATTCTCACTTTATCAAACCCGATGTTTTGCCGTGATAAGCATAAGTTGAGAACTGTTGTCATTGCTTCCGGGTTGATACATGTGTCCGGTGATGATGTCAAGCCCTTGTAATGCTAGTCCGGGTACCCCAAACCAATTAGAAAGACTATTAGATCGTCAAGCACTAGGTGGAGGTTCGATCGATGTTGGGGTTGCAGGAGTGATTCCTAGAGCCTTGCTAAGAATGTCAGAATTTATCTCAAATTCCCTATTATCCAGTTTGCATGAATATTTAGCTGTGATTTTGTTCCATTCAAGGGTGTTCCTAATTGTTGTATGTAAATGGTGGGAATTTTGCATTGCTTTGTTAGTGCAATCAAGAAGTTAGTGTTTTGAGGATATCAATAGACACTTTGAGGGTAGGATTTTGTTGCAACTTTTGTAAGTCCACATAACAGTTACTTTTTCCAATTTCTGCCCATTGACTTTTAGGAAGAATTTCTTCATCTGAGAGAACATTGAGTGGTGTAAGAAGTAATGTTTTCAACTGAGGTAGTGATTGCCATTGAAGATCTGAAGATATACACAACCAACAACAGTGATTGGGAACACGTTAGATTATAAGTGGTTAGTCAAGACAACATTGAACACATCCTTATGACATAAACACACAAACTTAGAAGTTCGCACATGGGTTCCCATAAGCAAATAGTGATTGATCGAGTGGCATAAGCGAGAGTATAAGGATAAGGACTCCATTTGATATAGATTTCATGAGACGAGTTGTTTTGGAATTAAAATATTTACAAAGCATATTTGCTAAGAAATAATATCATGAGACAAGATACAAGTGTGGAAATGATATAACAATTTGTATGAAACAAGTTGTGATATTATGTTGCTACAAGATAATCCACGCATAACTTGCTCAAACAGTAATGTTATAGCAGGTCACAAAAGTAAGTTGTCAATACAAGTTGCTACAGGAAATCAATCAGATTGTAAGCATGAGATTATCCTAGCAAGTTGCCTTAAAACATTTTAATAACCCTAGTCGCCATATGAAAATAAACCAATTAAGTCGCTAATCGAAAATGTACAAGTCGCTAAACCAGGCTAAGTCGTTACATGAAAACTTACTAAGACGCTAACTTGTAAAGACAAGTCGCCATCAACAGTAATTCTGCTAAGTCGCTACAAATCAGTTCACTAAGTCGCTAACTTTACTAAATCGCTAACTTGTAAAGACAAGTCGCCACCAACAGCAATATTGCTAAGTCGCTACATGTGTCAATTCACTAAGTCGCTAACTTGACTGTATTCAGGAGTAGCAACTCGCCACGAAGAATTATTACACTAACTCACTACCAAGAACGCTATCAAAGCAGAGGTTGCGTTATAAAGAACACAAGCATATTATTCTCATAATCATTGCAATCCATTCAACACACTCCAACCACTATCAGGAACACTTTCAGTTAATCCATACACACAAACAATTTCAGAAACACAACCAAACTCGAATCACACACACAAAAAAAACGCTCACACATTCATTAATAAATGTAATCATGAGAGTTTAGAATCAACCCTAGTGCATTTAAACTACCCTGAATCCATTAACACATATATCTCAGTTGTTCCTTTCAACAAATCCAATAACAAACCTATATGAGGGAATCAAGAGATGAGAATTAAAATCCGTGGAATCTGTTAAGGGAAAAAGATTTAGGAAATGTATACATTCTACATATTCAAAGACAAGAAGCAGATCAATATGGCCTTACCACACTCAAGTCGCTAGGATGATAAGAGTACGCGAGAGAGAGAAGAAGAAAAAAAGAAAATAATATCAATGAAAAATGAAACGGCAAGTCGCTAGGGTATAGGGAAGGGTTTAAGCAAGAATACCAAGTTGTCACATTTAGTCCCTCAGATTTTGTGAGAGGTTAGCAACTCGCTATCCTAGAATCTTAATAAGTCGCTAAGACATTACAAAGTAAGTCTCTAACCTCAAATTTACCAAACCAAGTTGCTATCTTGTCACATTATGTATTACAGACTCATCAGTTTCATGAACTTATCGATTGCAAGCTAACAGATAGCACAGAGATAATATAATAAGATAATCAAACTGACATAATGGATAAGCAAACTAACAACCTGATTTGAGCACAAACATAACCAACACCGGCTCAGATATAAACAAGATATCTTGAAAAATTTCCCTCAATCAATGTCACCAAAGAACATTGATTGATTTTAACCCACCCGTTTAAAATAAGAATATATCAGTTGTTCGAACTTCATCTAAGATCCCGTATCATTATTGAATGACATTTCTAGGATCGTAGATGTTATAGATAACAAATAATATATCTTTTATTAGATTGAGGAAAACAACTAAAATAGTGAACTTAAAAGAATGAAATATTTTTAAAAAAAATATTAAACCAAAATGTATAAAATGTATGAAATGTTTAAAAAGATTTTTTTTTTTTTTTTTTTTTTTTTAAAAACTTGATTTATACACAGATTTAAAAGAGCGAGTCCTGATTCAAGATGAATAGGAGTCAAAGTAAGAGGTACATCAATTCTGGCATGCTATAGCTCCGGAATGAGCTATATTCATTTCTGATGGAAACCAAGTCATGAAATTCCTGATTGAATTGAGCATTGTTCTAAAAGATCGAGAGCACATTGTACTAGAAGCACATGTAGAATTGCAAATGGGCGGGTTAGTGACATGAATAATCTCACTATTGGATGTATCACAGTTTATCATAGACGTATCATTATTAGAGATCCTTTTAGGCTCAATATACTTGAAGAGTTTTCCTGGGCACCACTTAAGGCAAGATCTAGGTATGTAAGTCCGTTTGGATTCTCAGATACTTAAATAATCTGCCAGTAGGAATCCATTTGAAGCAGCTACTAGTAGATTTGTATCTGTGCACTTCCTTGTTTTGACTATTGGTCCTTTTGTGGTTAGTATGTTTCTTAGGGGATTGATCAGCCAATTGATGTTTCTTATGAGAACTAGTCATACTCTAGTATTTCTAACTTTGAGCTTTGAACATTAACCTGGGGTTTGAGATTCATCACATTGGAACAAAGCAATGAAGTGACTGGTTTTGTCAAAACAACATTCTCATCAACTTGGGAGGCCCTAGATTTCATGGTTTACCTTTCAGCTCTAAAGGCATTAGGTCGCTTAACTACTGTATGTATAGAGTGGTTCAAACAGTTGATATTCCCAAAGTTGATGGTTTTGCAAACTTAGTGTTCACCCTATTTCCAATAGATTTCCTAAGCTCATTTTTTAAGGCAACAATATTGAAACTCTTATCCTGAATTTGGGATTTGAGGTCATCAATGTCTTTCAACAAGATGTTAGATTGATTGATCAACTGGAATTGGTCTCTAAGTTCTTTCTTAATGACTCATTTTTTCTTAATAAGTTGGACACACATAGAGCTAGTTCAGCATTTCTAGATTCAAGGGTATCACTCATCTCATGACAGTCATACTTTTGCACATCTGAGAGTAGTAATTTCAGATTGCATATAGTTGAATCTTTTTCCTGAATCTGGGTTTTTAATTGATTAATTTCAAAAAATTCTCGAAATTCTCGAAATTCCTGACATGCAAGATTTTTTGCATAAAAGCTCATCTTTTGTTGTATTTCAATTTCCAATGAAATACAATGTTTTTCAAGAATTGAGTATTTGTTTGAAAGTTCATCAAATACCCTTTTTTTAATCATGTCATTAGCTTTAATAGTTTTAGATTCAGGCTCAACTAAGATCGATTTCATAGTATTATGTTCAGAGTTAGAGTCAAGTACATTAACATATGAATTACTCGAATGCTTTAAGTGTACCTCATCACATGAAACCTTTTCACTCTGAGTCTTTGAGATCAGTAAGACAGCTTATCTTCATCCTCTTTAATTGCAACCGAACTTCAGATTTGGTATCATTCATTGGTTCAACTGATCTATTGCATGACCTGTCACAATCTTCCCATAGCATCACTTGACACCCATTCATTTCATTCAGCTTGTCATTCTCTTTAGCAGCTTCCTTAATGTATATTTCCACATTACCCATAAGTTGAATAAAGGTGTTTCTGAACTCATGGATTTCCATTCCAGCAGTGTTTTTTGAATGAGATTCCAGCCATGTCATCATCAAAATCTGAGGAATATTCCCTGATAAGTGGTGAAATTGATTGAAGATAACTTGAAGAGTCAGATTAGATTTATCACTTGAGAACTGTTCATTGGTAATTTGACACCTCAGTTGTTCTAAGTTGAGTAACACAGTTCTGGTCAAAGTGGTAAAGTCCTGACGAAGGATAGCATGCATGGTTCGATCCATAGTAGTAGATAAGAGTAGTTTGAGATGCTGATGAAGTAGTTGAAAGGGCTTAGTGTTGCATTCCATTTGCCTTACATCATTTGTCAATATCAAGAGTGACCCATTAGAATTGTTTTGAATATAAGTTGCTGAATCATTCATAGTAGAACATTCTGGGTAGCAGCCTATTTCATTATTCTGTGAGGTATCATAGAGTGCAAGTACTTTGGTGATTAAAGGATCAGTGATGTAAGACATTCTGGTTTGACGAGTATCTTCTGCATGAATGACCTCAGCCACAGTGGAGATGATTGTAGGTACGTTGGTAGACATGTTTACAGATTAAACGAGATTTTATAGCTCTATGATTAAACCGGGAAATAGATTCTTTCACGGGATTTTACTAAATCAAGAGAAACCGATATGCATAAGAATCAACCAAGTCGCTAAGAAACCTTGAACCAAGTCGCTAAGTACCAAGTCTCTATAATCCCAAGTCGCTAAAACACAGTCAAGTCGCTATATAGCAACTCGCTAAGATCCAAGTCGCTAGCAAAATTATGACAGTAAGTCGCTAAAACCCAAGTCGCTAAGTTGTCAAGTCGCTAATAGCAACTCGCTAGGCACCAAATCGCTACACCAAGTCGCTAACAACCTTAAGTACAAGTCGCTAACTTTCACCAAGTCGCTACCTGTAGTGGAGAATCCACTATGTAACTGTTTGTCGGCTTGTCTCAATAGACAAGTCGCTAGGCTCAACTCGCTAAGAACTTCAACTACAACTCGCTAACAACTTACAAAGCAAGTCGCTAGTTAGAAAAACAATCCGTGGCTTAAGTCGCTAGCTAGAAAAAACACATAAACACCACTTTTCAATCCAGAAACAACCCAACCACGATGATTCGTTTAAATCAAAACCCAAGCACATACAATGATTCTAAACACAAAACTACACCCAAGATTCAAACTTTAACACTAGAAATGATCCAAATGATGCAAAAACCACTAAATTTTTTCAAACTCTAAACCACCTAAAAGTCACTAGAAATCCAAAGATATGTAAGAGATGATCAAACCTTGGCTCTTGATACCATTTGTAACATATTGGATTTCACAAACATACTAAACCATAATCACAAGTAGGCGAATTAGATGTTTTAGAGAGAGAGAATGGGATATTCTAGAAAGAGAAACTTGTGGAATGTTAGATTCCTAATGAACATCCAACCTTCTACCTTGCAAGGTAGAGGGTATTTATAGGTTACAAAATAAACGACCTCGGCCACTGTGGATCGTATACAATGGTAAAGACCGTCCTTCCTCCACGGTGTTGAACTAAACTAAATAGCAAACTAAATAACATGGTAAATAACGTAATGTCTACGAGCTAACTTATTCTAGATAGTATTTGGGGTGACCGATACTTCACTTTGGAATTTTCTAATTCCTAACACATTAACTTATAACCACCATCGTAGGATTTTATCAAAACACTATCATCAAGCACACAAGCACCTAGAAATTAAGCCTAAAAGAAATAAACAAGTCATTAAATATGTTCCCATCCAACATCATAACAGTTCCCTCTGACATACGGTACCAAAATATATTCTACCATCCAAAGCATCTTCTTCGAACACATATGGAACAATGGAATCATCACCGTTTACGGCATTCACCGCTTGAGCATCATCCGGACCATCCTCATAAGTTTGAACCTTACCGCTTTTGTCTTTATCCCACTCGCACCTCTTTCTCAATGTTCTTCCAATTAGTTTTATGGTGACATGATTTTTGCTATCGTGCCTCTTTATGTTTTTCCCACCCACGTTCACATAGAAAGATTCATCATAGTGTATCGTGAATCGCTGTGGTACTTATACATTTCATAAGGCCCGCAAAATGCCATGGTATGGTCTCGCATTCAACAAATGATTTCCGTATACGAAATATAAGTAAAGGCATTATCCACAAAAAACACGATACTATAAAGGAAAATGTAAAACATTGTTTCATGAAAAATAACATACGCACCCGTACCAATGACCTCCTTCCGCTACGAATCCGAACATCTTGATAAAAGCAGTCTTTCTCATCATCATGCTCGGAGTGATTAAACCAGTCACATTTATGTTTCATGCGAGGATATACATTTGGAAGATCGCAATGACATTAAAAGATGCAACTATATTATTATTGATGACGATAGTTCGCAGATTCGGTTACGAACCCGACAAGGAGTTCACTAACAAGCCCATTACGAATGGGCTAACCCAATAACGGTTGGGTTCACGAAAGCCCAAATCCAAAGTTATTTATGGCATTAGATATCCGATATCTTTTACTTATGAGATATGCATTAAATTGACCGACTTAGGCGGGATACGCCGAAGGTTGGGGAACACGAAACCAACAAGGATTTCGTGTGTATATAAGGGGCATCCTAGCCTCATTAAAGGTGCATGATCAAAACCCTAACTCTCAATTAAACCTAAAACCGACATTTACTCTCACGCCGGAGGATAATCGGGAGACAATCCCACTAGTAGCCTAACGGTGTTTTCTGTTTTCTTAGTGCGCAGGTCTCAAGCATTAAGAACCAATTGATACGGGAACCGGAGTTCAAACAAGGAACGCC
Source organism: Chrysanthemum makinoi (assembly GCA_910596185.1). Classification (NCBI taxonomy): domain Eukaryota; kingdom Viridiplantae; phylum Streptophyta; class Magnoliopsida; order Asterales; family Asteraceae; genus Chrysanthemum; species Chrysanthemum makinoi. The sequence continues at coordinate 127,984,307 of OU343221.1, forward strand.
CAACTTTTGTATCAACAAGTGGCGCCATCCGTGGGATCCAACACTAAGAACTTGAATGACGAAGCAAGGAAACCAAAATCAGCGATCACATGGTGACCTACAAGGGAAGAAACAGCAAAGCGGATCAGCCCTAAAACAAGCCTCTGGAACAACCACAAGCGTTAAAAACCAAGGGCCAAGATCAGATCTGATCTTCCCGATAGTGAACAGACACGGGAACAACCCATGCTGCCACAACAACAACCAACGTAGAAGATCCACTACATAATCTTTATACCACTCCCCTACTAGAAAAGGACCTCACAAAATGCCAAAGACCTCTCCAAACAGAGTCCAGATATGGAAACAAATATTCTTGCACTAGAAGGAGTCGCGCCTGAATTAGCACCAAGCGACTTCGTGTCCCAAAACTACGAAACCTTGGCGGCACTCATGCAAGAGGAGGAAAAAAAAAGGTCGAGCCAGAGTTCTAAAGCCGGCTAAACTGACTCAGGCATCCGTCGCCGCCAAGGATAAGCGGAAAGAATAGCCACGATTCGCAGTGTTTACCAGGGTTGGGAGGAGAGTGGAGAACAATGAAGCGACTAACCGCAAAGATTCGAAGAACATGAAGAGGATGGACGGCGACAATGTCCAATGATAGGCTTGGAAGCCGCCAGTGGTTCGGATTGACTTGATGACGACGCCCAAGTGGAAGCCTTCAAGTTCAGATTCGAGGACGGGCAAGCTCAAAGCGCCGAAGAAGTTCATCCTCTAGAGACTCTCTAGACAAGAGGTTAAGCGCCGACAAAGGAAAGCACGTCCTCGTAATTCCTCGGACAGCTAAATCGACACCTGAAGTCCAGGAAGATATCGCACCAGAGGAGGAAGATATGTTCTTCCCTGGCGCGCCAAAAGGTGGATGGGTTCACTCTGTGCATTAGTGATTTCAGAAAATAAGAGAAGGCGATGCCCGCTAATGTGAAACCTATGACGGAACAGTAATCCAGACGATCACCTAAAATTTTCAATCAGTGCTACCATCGAAAATTGGCCACCGCGGTGGTGCCATATGTTTAATTCCACATTAGTGGGTAACGCGCACAACTGGTTCAGTAAGCTTCCACGCAGGTAAGCATTGATGGTTTTGAAGAATTGCAGGCGCTCCGACCAACTTCACTCAGAGAGGAAAAAGCGCCAAAACCCTGTCGAACTCGCTAGGGTAAAACAAAAGGGGGGAATCTACGAGCGTGTTATACCCCTTTATCACGTATACCTTATCACTTTACCAAGCAAACCCAACACAAACACGTAACAGTTATGCGTAGATGAAGAAGAAAAGATTAAGAGGTTGGTGACAAGAGATGTGTATAAGACGTGTATGTATTTAGAGAGATAAAGGAAAGAAGATGAAAACAATAAGTTGTATATTGCTTCAAGGAAAAACACACACACACACTCAAGCACACCCCTCAAATGACATACTTGAGGGGTATTTATAGTACAGGTAGAAGATGCCCTAAGGCTTGGCCATGGGCCTTGTATGGGCTTCTTATGGATTGGATTGGACATGGATTGATATAAGGCTAGCTTAACAAAACTAATACCCATTTAGCTTAGTCCAATCCACGAGCCCGTTGACTATTCTATCACGATATCTAACACACGTTACAAAGTTCCTAAATGTGAATGACCATCTCTTATAATAAAAACTATTATACAACAATCTCCCTAAGGGTGGTCATTCAAATGATGCTCCACTTGATAAGATCTTTACTTTCCTTGAGCTAGAACTTTATGTAGATATAGAATAGTCTTGATTCTTTGTTCCTTCATGCTTTGTGATCAAGTAATGTGGTTGTTCCGCCATTGTCAACTTCGTTGGTTAGGTGTCTCCACGCCTTTCTCCACCATGCTCACACTTCTATTTGACTTTTGGTTACCAATGATGTAGTTCTCGAGTATTTAAACTTTGTGTAGCCTTTGATTGTGATGAGAACTTTCATGTGTCGTTGTATGAGCATGCGTGCGAAGTCTGCACGATCCATCCGGCCCGAGAGAGGTCGCTCTCGAACTGGAGTCCCACAAGTGAGATAACACGATGCAAAATCAAATACACCTAGCAGCTCAGATGAGTCAGCTGAGGTACACCGAAGCATCACCCCACGATCAGTAGACCGCTTGAGACACACTAAGCTAATCCACGAGAATTACCGAAGCGACCGCCGTCGTGGTCGCTTGATGTTGACCCCACAGGAGTTTCCATTCAATCATCAAGATCACAGATGTGAAACTTCTCATAAATGTTCTCGGCAGATTGCTAAGACTGCGTAGGACTCTATAATATATCACTTGTGTCCTTATTGATGAACAACAAGCGATGTCATGACAAGTGTTCCTATGAGATCTTTTGATGAATCTCGTGGCTCTAGACTCAATAAGTTCATTTTGGTTTTCCTAGAAGGAGACTAGGAGAGGGTCTCCTTCTTCAATATCAACGATCTCTAAGAGAAAGTCAATAGATTATGTAGGGTTCCCAGTGAGAATGAAACAAATCCTTTAAGAGGAACTGAGTGGCTAGAAGGTTAGGTGCAGCAAGGCCACTGGTCCATGACGCCTTTGTCTTCAATACCTGTCATCTTAGTGACAAACAGTAGAGTGCATGAATTGAACCCGTCTGCCTCTAAGGTTGATTATGGAGAGCTATTTTCACCCTTTTTCATTACTTTTCTTTTAATTCTTCAACCCTTCTTTCTCCTTTTCACATTACTCCTTTTTTCAATCATACCTAAGGACTTCTAATACTAACTATGGGTATTGTCCTTTGGTAGATCCCTCCAGCTCATGGATCATAGGACGGATTTCCTATCCTTAGTCACCTTATAACTCCATGACCGGCCCTATTGTTGCCATAAAACTATTTTTCTTGAAAATCTCTCCGAGTGTTTTTGATAGAAAAACATGTTTGGAACACTTCGAGAGTTTTATATTTTAAACACTCCCCTTTACATGTGCTTATAAGTTTTGACCAAATCCATTGAGAGGGTAGAGTTCGCACTTTTTGAATTGATCGACTTTTAAATGAACTAGACCGATTCGAGACACGTTTACATCACTAGAGAACTAGTCTTGAAATTATTACCGGCCCCGGTCAAGTCCATAGAAAGTTTCTAAATGGTACATTTCCGACTTTAATTTCTCAACAATTCATTGGTTACGACCGAGTCGAAGCTCTTTTGAGAATCACACAACCATCATTAAACCTTTTTGATCACATTTTAATCACGCTTTCTCCCTCAAAAATAGCATATCCATGATGTTTTGAAACAAAATGATTAAAAGATATGTTTTTCGAAAAGCATTTGGAGAGAAACCGATTTAGCATGAATTTTGGAACAATTTTTGTTTTATACTCCCCTTAACGAAAGCATATTTTTCATACAGAAAATTTAGAATCAATTAATGGTTTAGAGGGAGTTATCTTGGTACCAAATGTGAGAGATTTTGAAAAATCTTTTGAAATTTTTGAATCAATGGTAACGAAGATGTGAAGAAGATTTTGAAAATCTTTTGAAGATATTGGAGAAGAATTATCTTCAATTGTTTTAGGATAAGTGCTCAATATTTATGAAAGTCTATTTTGCATAGCACTTTCCTTTCTTTAAAGTTCGGGTTACCTACCGAGGTAACCGTAGTTTATATATGTTTTTAGGAATAGTGCTTGAAAAAAAATATTTAAAAACCTTTGATTTTGATAAGCACTTTCCTTTCTTTGAAGTGCGGGTCCCGAACTGATGTGTTCGAAGCCATTAATTTGAAGTCCGGTTTCGCATCAAGTATACGAAAGCCATTATTTTGAAGTCCGGTTTCAGCACGACGATACAAAGCCATTATTTTGAAGTCCGGTTTCGTAGATCGACGATGAAAGCCATCATGTTTTATGAAGAAATTTTGAGAAACGATATGTTTTAGAAACAATTAAAGAACTCTCGCCAAGCATCCGTGACATGCCCAGATCATTGTTGAATGACATTTCTAGAAACGTATTTAATATCGATTATAATGAGAGACATGTCGTGAGAAGAATATTTTTGGATTTTTGATTTTATATTGTTTTTGTATTTTTTTAAAAGTTTTATATTTTTTTTTTTTTTATATTTTGCTTTTGTTGGTTTTTCAAATTTTGTATTTTGGTTTTTTCAAGAGATATTTACAAAGAAGATTTGAAGAAAGAAGATTAAGTTTGGCCAAGTAAAAGTGGAGTTAAGAGTGGAACTAGAAAAGGATTTCCACATGCGAAATTGGCATAAAGTTCTTCTTCACCACATGGGGTATATGAACCTTCAACACTTTTACAAGTACCTGCATCCACAGAAGAATTTGCACAAATAATGCTGTTAGAAGTAGATGATTCCTCACGGCAGAGAGATCACTATCAACGGTTGTAGTGGTTTTACTTTTATCCCGATGATTTTCACTATTATCCGTGTTGGAGTAAGTATCAAAATCTTTCCCTGGGAAGCCATCTAAGACCTATTGTGTCAAAACTTTTCCGTGGTTTCCACCTAAGGTAAGATCTAGGAGTTGTTTTCTTATCAGATGCAGCGGAAGACTCATTGTTGGAAAACGACGCTCCAAGAGATCCACCTATTAGGTTTCTGTTTGTTTGACATTTTATCAACGGGCTTGTTTCTATTTGGTGTCTTAGTGGATTGTGCCTTGGCACGAGAATTATCTTTCTTGAGATATTGTAAGGCACATGCATCATGATTAGTTGAAAAGATACATTTTTTACATGTAGTACATACAAATTCAATATTCTTGTTTAAAACAGCAGCTTTAACTTTGTCACTACAATTTTTTGGAAATTGATTCTTGTTCGAAAAAGACTTAGAATTCCTAGTGTTGTTTTCCAAGGGTATAGCATTTTCTTTTTATGCAACTACTCTAGATGCAAGCCAATCCCTAGTCTTTTGTAGAGTGTTCCTAGGTAATGGTTTACTACTACTAGCACTGCCTTGAAATCTTGTAGAATTCATCACCCTAGATGTTGCACCTAAAATTCCTTTTTCGAAGTCTGTGTTTTTCCTAGCTTCTTCTAGATAGTGATTGTTGACCATGTCGTTAGAACCAACAGATTCTTTAACTAGATTTTTGGTCACATTCCGTGTGCTATTCCTAGAAATGCCAGTGAATAACTTTTTCATTATCAAAAACAGGCTTTTGCTCAATGAACTGCTTTTCCTTTTTCAAAACTTTTGATAATTCTCTTTTTAATAGGCAGGACTGTGGAGGACCTGGTTTTGACAAATCATTTTCTCATTGACTTTTGGAGGAGGTGAGAAATTGACATTTTGGTTTAAAACCGGTTTGGGAACCTTGTTTTCTCCTCACCAATGGTTTTGCAAACTTTGTATCCACATTCCTTTCCTTTTAGACTTCCACCTGAACTTCAAAAGATCATTTTGCTCTTGCATGTCCTTGTAGGCACGCCATACTGACGCTTTGTCATTATACTTGCGTCCTCGGTTTTTCGATCAAGCTTGTTTAAAATAGGACACGCTCTTTTCAAGTTTTTCAAGAGCTTTTTCATACTTTGAAATAATTGCGGAGGTCTCAGATCGAGTCTTTCATGATCTTCAACAGTAATATGTTTGCAAAATAATGGACATAATATCGTAGAGTCTAACATCTTCTCAAGAGAGAATCATTGAGTTTTTCCAAAACTTTGATGTGTTCAATACTTTCATTAGCTTTTTTTACCAGGGATTTATGGTCCTGACAAAGTCGTACTGCTTTTCAAAACGCTTGTTCAAAATGAATTACCCTTGCACCGATGTTATTCAAATTTGAGGGGCAATTTGAGTTTCAAAAACTTTTTCTCGCTCATTATCAAAACTATTAAACCGATGTTTGTTCTAATATTGGTTTTAGTTTTAATCTCTTGAAGATCTCATTCTCGTTTTCACATTTTCCAAAATACTTCGCGCTTCACTTGTGTTAAAAGGATTGTTTGAAGACATTTGTTCAATGTTCGAAAGAGATTTGGAGACAAACAACCGGTTTTGAAACGATTTTGAAACAGTGTTGACACTTTGTTTGAAACACTTGGTTTGGTGGAAAACGTTGATTGAGAAACAAACGAAATACCATTAATTTTGTTCCATGTGTTATAATCAATTGGTTTGATTTCCGGATGTTTTTGTTTCATTTTTGATCTACTCTCCTCTGATAGTTCCAACGTTTCAAGAGAATCACGAACAATTATGGGTTCATGCAAAGGTTTTCCATTGTTCAACACATTCCGCTCTTTTCTCGAGCTTTCTTGAGGAAACCAAGGAGGTGAGTTACCAAGAGCCATTTTATGTGAAGTGTGAAAAATCGGATTTGCTTGATTAGAAAGCATCTTGTTTGTTTTAGCGAATGACCCGCTGGGAAGCAAATTATCCAATTTCTTTATAGTTTCATTTTTATCCAGAATTTCATCAAGAAGAGAATCTTCTCGTTTTGAAAAATCAAGAATCAACTGCTTTTCTCTTTTTCAAGATCGAAAAAGCTTTTTGTTTTGAAAGTTGGTCATTTAGTTAAGAAATTTCCTTGTTTAAAGATTTGATTTTCAAATTCGCATTCACATCAAGTGTGTCATACTTGAGTTGCAAATCTTTTCTCTTAAAACAGAATTCGATAACCAATTTCTAATTCTCGACATTTTGTTTGTATGAAATTATAGGCTTTATGCGTTCTTGTAACTCTCAAGCTCGGCCGTCAATTTTTATTCGCGGCCTTAACTTCGCGATTGACCGTTCTTACTTTCTCAACTTCAATGCCACATTGATTAATTAATGATTCAACATAACACGCACGTTTCCTCATCAGCTCAGATTTTGTGCCACACAGCCTCCACTAGATCCCATATGGAGTTTCGGAGTTCGTATTGCTACAACTCGGATTGTCCGTGTATGTATCATGTTGGTGTCGGGCCACAGCAATTCTGTTTGTCATGAGTAAACACATCAAATATGACATTGTTATAACATGGATCAATGATTGGTACCTTAGATAATGATTTGCGCTATAGATGAGGTGCGCCAGTCAAGTGTCGTACTTTAGTCTCCTCAAGATTTGCCATTAAGACGTTAGTTAGCATTTATGTCCTCTCTGGTCTTCCAAATCATCCATAATAGCTAAAAGTCATGTTCCTCAAAGACTAACCGTAACCCCGCTTCTTGCTTATCTGCTAACAAGGCAACAAGAAAATCACCATTCTTCTGTGCGCTTAGTGGACAATTTCGCCATGTGACCCAGCCCTTGACATTATAACACTTAACCCGACACTCGATTCACATTTCCATGATTCCCAACGACCGAGCTGCAACATACCCATTCTCGATTACCCATCGCCTATTCCCAACATTCTCGTCCCATCTGATTTCCAACATGCGACCGACCGATACCCGATACGGAATCGCCGATACCGATGCGATCGTTAAAAGCTTTATCCAATAAAGAAAATATCCGTTAGCAAGGTCGCTTCGGGTCGGGCCAGATCAGATTCCTTGTTCCCGTATTGTTGATCCGATAGAATTGTTGTTGTGGTTGTGGAATGTATTGCTTCAAGTTGTTGTTGGAAGATGATGAAGCTTGTTGTTGTGTATTCACCAAGTTTGAGTCTTAGCAATAAGTGCCAATGGATCATGATTCTTTGCTAATCTTTCTTCGACTTCATGCGCTTCAGCTTGGTTTAGTTTCAAAATCATTCGCTGATCAAAGTTCACCTGATGTAAGTCTTTTGTTTGGTTGACAATAGTGACATATCGTCCCCATTCTTCCGGAAGATTATTCAGAACTTGATGTTTTGAACGATTGTTTCGGGTGCCAACTTGTTTCCGATAAGCTCATTCATCAAAGTGCAAAACCTTCCATAGTAGGATTCAATGGATTCTCCGGTGTAGATAAACTTTTCCCATTCCTAGCAGCCTTGTTCTCCATGTCTTGTTTACCACTTTCGCTCCATAACATAGCCGCCTAACACGCTCCCACATATCGAAAGAAGCATTCACAACCGTCTACCGCAAAGAAAATGTCTATTGGTAAACCGCTTGGACAATATGAATTGCCATGTCATCTGCATCGGTTTGTTTCGATCCTCTTCGCTGTATTCTGATTTGAAGATGAGAGGATGGTAGGATGGGAGGTGTTGCATCTGCATTTCCAGGGACATTAACTTGTCGAGGCTTGAAGGGTCCATCCTGAATGGATTTAATCATGAGTTTGCCATTAGGTTTGGTCTTGATGTAGCGGAGCATACGACTTGTCCATTGAAGATAACCACCTTTTGCCAACATCGGAGGTCGGTTTTCAAAGACCGGCGCATGAATGTCTTGTTGAGTAGCCATTGATGAAGGTATTTTCCGATAAAGTTGATGTAGGATCGATTCAACGATAAAGGAGTTGTGGTTGATGAAGATTAAGCTCGGTTGAGGTGTTTTCTGAAAGTCACTCGTAAACTCACTTTAGGCTAAAAATTTTCTCCCAAAATTGAAATTCACTATAAAAATCAATTCTAAGGTCGGATGAAAAATTTGAGTTATGACAATTTTGACGCCAAATTTGACCCGAAAAATTTGAATTTAGGCCCAAAAATTTGAATTTTGACCAAAATTTTCACAGTTAAACCAAAATTTGAATCTCGCGTAAAAATTGAACGTTTAGTATCCTCAAAAATTTTAATTTTACTCAAGTTTTCCCGCCAAAAAGAAGAGCTTAGGCGTAGAAACACGAAGTTACGAGTAGAAAATGGTTACGGTAGGATCTGCGCGCGTAGGATCTTATGAGGATCTTATGCGTAGGAAGTATGCGAGGAAGCTTATGCGTAGGAAGCTTATGCAGAAACCTTCGCGAGAAACCTTGCTGTAGGAACCTTAGGCGTAGAAACCTTATGCTGCGCGAGAGTATCTTACGCTGTAACCTTAGGCTTATATGCAGACAAAAGTTACCAAACCTTACGCGTAATTTTGAAGTTATGCGAGTTACTCGTAGCTTTTAGCTTATGCGAAACTATGGTTAAGAACCAAAAATCCTTTATTAATCGCCACAAATAAGATATCCACAAGTCGGCGTGTTCCACACACTTATCCAAGTGAGGGAAGCATGAGTAACGCTTATAGCACTAAGATTCTTCACCAAAAGTTACGAGTAGAAAACTAGGTTTTGACTTTTGACTTCTACTCATAAGAAATTTCCAACGATTCAAATGATTTCTTTTACCCGATAGCCTTAAAACACTCAATAACCCAAAAATGTTGACCTTTTTCACCCAAAGTGCTCTAGAAAAGTTACGTAGAAATGACCAAAACCAAATACGAGCTTAAAATGAAGAAAACACGTAAAGCTACGAACTTTTGCAAAAACTAAACTTAAGCACCAAATAAACCTTAAACCACAAGAATCTTGAATTTTTTGGTGAAAAAATGAAAGCTTTAAGCCTTTCAAATATGTAAAACGTGAGCTTATACGCCAGTAACCTTCAAAACAAACACAAACACTCCTAAACCATTGTTAGGCTATTGATACCAATTGTTATACCCTTTATCACGTGATACCTTATCACTTTACCAAGCAAACCCAACACAAACGTAACAGGGATGCTGAGATGAAGAAGAAAAGATTAAGAGGTTGGTGACAAGAGATGTATAAGACGTATGTATTTAGAGAGATAAAGGAAAGAAGATGAAAACAATAAGTTGTATATTGCTTCAAGGAAAACACACACACACACTTTCAAGCACACCCCTCAAATGACATACTTGAGGGTATTATAGTACGTAGAAGATGTCCTAAGGCTTGGCCATGGGCCTTGTATGGGCTTCATATGGATTGGATTGGACATGGATTGATATAAGGCTAGCTTAACAAAACTAATACCTATTTAGCTTAGTCCAATCCACGAGCCCGTTGACTATTCTATCACGATATCTACCACGCGTTACAAAGTTCCTAAATGTGAATGACCATCAGTTCTAATAAAAACTATTAAGGCTAACAGAGCGCTTATGTGGAGCGCTTCAAAGATGAGTGCATACAGGTTAAGGCATGCCCGAAGTACTCAAGATCTCGTGGTTTATGAATGGGATCAATAACCCATAACTCATCAAAAGGTTGAACGACAAGATTCCCCAAACCTTTGATGAACTTATGAAATAGACAAGGTCCTTTATCCAAGGAGAAGTACCGCCAGGATAAAGGTGAAGGGCTACTCAAACTACAGTCACAAGAACAGCCCTAAACAATCCATCGACCACAGTAGCAACCGCAAACAAGAACTAACCGGCGCCAAGGGAGCCGGATGAGATAATGACAAATACACCGCCTAAACAAGACTCAAAAGAGATATTCACATGGAAGGGCGAACTTCCCGAGACCCCACCATGCGCACTCCGTAAGATAAAGGCGCCTGGGAACTGGATAATCGCGACTACCATGGACGAGGCCACACCACCAATGAGTGTGTCCAATTGCGCCAACTAATTGATAAGCTGGTAAAAGAAGCGCATTTGACCATTTAGTCAAGAATATTAAGGAAGGAAAAGATAAGAAAAAGACCGGGAACAAGAAGGATGGCGACCCAAAGATAAGGCGACACCATCTACATGATACAATCATGGAAACGAATGACTAGGCGTAAGATCAGCCAAAGTTTTCCGCGAAGCGAAATCTCCTTCCCAACTTGTCCGCCGGCTAACAACGCAGCAGAGCCGCCACCATTGAGATTTTCGGGGGTCACGATATCCACCGCGATGTATATTGATGGAGGGGAATCATAGATATAATGTACGCAACATTGCTTCAGTTTAACGTTCACGACCGGAGATACTAAGTCGCTAAGCCCGGTCGATGGCATTGACCGTTTTACAGAGAAAAATATGGCCCATGGGGCAAATACGCCTACTAGTCAATGTCAGTAATCAGAACACCCCGACGACGGCCGATAAATTTCATGGTGATTAAATCCTTCGCCATACAATGGCATCATTGGAAGACCAGAATATCAACCATACGCTGCCAGGTATCATTTTAAGACATGGGATGCTCAAATCTCAGTGGAGGGAGGCATTGTCACTCTACAATACCACCGCACACCTAGAGAATGTAACAAGGTTACATGTGACGGCGCACATTCCGTGAAAGCAACACACACCTAAGGTATCAAACCCGAGGGTTGCAATCCATCCTAAGTACCCGTAACAAGAAGTATTCATCGGAGGATCGCCGTCACGATAATGGCAAGACGTACCAGCGCGCTCTTGCAAAAGAACCTGGATATCTTTGCATGGGAACCAAAACACATGACGGGTGTACCACACTCTATTACGGAACATAAGTTGCGGATCCGACAAGGATACCCCCGGATGACGAAGAAGCGTAGCCGGCTCCAGAGCGCCGCACAAGCAATTCCGCGTATACATAAACTCGCTGGATGCAGCATCATGCGAGAAGTCTACTACCATGATGGCTTTCCAACCCAGTGATGGTCAAGAAGAGCGATGGTAGTTGGAGGATGTGAGTAGACTTCACAGATCTCAACAAAGCATGTCCACAAGATTGCTAACCCCCATACCGGGAGATAGATCGAAGGTAGAATCTTTGTGTGGATACCCACTTAAATGCTTCCTAGACGCATACAAAGGATACCACCAAATTCAGATGGCTGGGAAGATGAGGAAAAACAGCTTCATACAAGCCAAGGCGCTTATTGTTACACTAAGATGCCCTTTGGCTTGAAGAACGCAGCGCCACCTACCAACGATTGGTGGATAACGATTTGAAAAGGTGGGCCGCAACCTAGAGGTTTATGTTGATGATCTTGTTCAAAAAGCCACTGGAGGAAGAATTGTGTGTGACATGAGGAAACATTTAAAACACTACGAGAGATCAACATGAAGTTAAATCCTAAGAAATGCACCTTTGGCGCCACGAGGGCATGTTCCTTTGATACTTTATAGAGCCCAATGGCATTAAACCATGTCCAAAAACATAAGGTCGTTATTCAGCTTCCTCACCGCCAGACGCTGAAGGAAGTCCCAAATTTTGAATGGAAAACTAGCCGTCTAAACAGATTCTTGTCCAAATCGCCAGATAAGTCACTACCTCTCTTTAAAACACTCAAGAAGTGTACAAAAGGAGATTTCCACTGACAGCAGAGGCAAGAAGCTTTTATGCAGCCTTAAACAACACTTAGTAGCCCCATGCTAGTCGCTACCTGTGGGAGGAACCGATTATGTATTTATCCGCGACTCATGGAGCAACAACGCGGTGCTACTGGGTGATAGGATTCAAGACAAACACCGGTGTACTTTGTAAGCAAAGCGCCAAGAAAACGGAGGTTAATTATAGCCGATGGAGAAGTTGGTCTTGGCGCTAGTATTCGCCGCTAAACTACCGCAGAGGTACTTCCAGCGACCTAATAGCGGTGATCACAGACCAACCTATCAAGCAAATCATCCCTAAACCCGACGCATCGGGTCGACCACAAAAGTGGAGCGTGTTGCTAGGTGAGCACAACATCTCCTACATGCCACGTACTGCGGTTAAGGGGTAGATACTAGCAGATTTCATCATTGAAAAACCTGATGCTGATGACACACTCCCCCAAAACAAGGTGGAATTACAAGAACCATGGATCTTATTCACAGATGGATCCTCATGTGTGATCGGTCAGCGCATGCCTTATTCTCACAAGTCCAGATGGAACAATCTACTTACGACCGCTTTTGAATTTACAAAGCAACGAACAACGAGGTCGAATATGAGGCTCACCGGATTACGCATTATGCCTCGAATGGGTTTACGCAATCTAGAAGCAAATGTGGATTCTCGCCAGTAGCCAACCATGTGCCGGGCGAAAGTATGTGGCTAAAGAAGAAAACATGATTCAATATCTTGACAAAACCAAGTCCATAATCCAGGACTTCGACGGTGTTTACCATCAAACAAGTTCCTAGAGGGAAAATGAAGGCGGATGCGCCGAGTAAGATTGCATCCACGAAGCTTTGCGACTGTCAAAACAGTATTGGTGGAAACTCCTAGAGCAAGTCTCTTCTCGAGATGGAAATATCCACGATGATAGAAGAGCAAGGTCCTACATGGATGACTCCAATAGTCGAGTTCATAAGCAAGGGCATATTGCCCAAGAACGTAAGGATGCCCAAGAATACGGCACATCACGTAGGTTTGAACTTCGTGATTCGGATACTCTATCGCCCTTTCTACAACCATGGCTTCGATGTGTTGGACCACCGCAAGCGATTACGTGACTCGAAATTCCCACGGTTCATGCGGTAGCATACATTCAGACCACGGTCCGTGGTAGCACATGCTTTACGGCCGATACTATCGCCCACCATGCATCGTGATGCGCTGACTTAATAAGAAAGTGCGGCGACCGCCGTGTTCATTGCACCCATTCCACGCCAACCACAACAGGAGCTAACACCTATTATGGCACCATGGCCATTCTACAAGTGGGGTATCGACATTTCAGGTCCCTTTCCGTTGCAGCAGAGGATTGAAGTTCCTCATAGTAGCCATAGACTATTTCACCAAGTGGATCGAAGCAAAGGCGGTTGTAACAATCACTAGCAATCAAGTAAAACGATTTGTTTAGGAAAATATTGTATGCCGCTTCGGATTACCTGGGAAATCATCTCGACAATGGGAAACAATTATGTGACAACCCTTTCAAGGATCAAGCGAGAAGTTAAATATCACACAAAGACTTCGCATCGGTTAAACACCCACAAACCAACGGCTTAGTGGAGCGTGCAAATCGAAGTCTGGGTGAAGGAATTAAGGCACGTCTGGATAAGCACAAAGGAAGGTGGGTGGAATAATTATCTCATGTCTTATGGGCGCACCGTACTTCAATCAAAACTAGCACGGGAGACACTCCCTTTTCCCTTGTCTATTGGACAGAAGCTGTCATACCAGCAGAAATTGGGATGCCAACTATTTGCACTGCCGAAGTTAATGTTACAAACAATGATGATGAATGGCGCATCGACTTGGACCTGTTGGAAGAAAGGCGTAAGCGCGCAGCTATATGTGAAGCAAGAGCTAAGTCAAAAATGAAGGGATACTACGATGCTAAAGTACGCAGTGTTTCATTCACACCAGCGACTTCAGATATCGCCAATGATGCGAGCCACGCAGAAGATACAGGGAAACTTGGACCGAAGTAGGAAGGACCTTATGAGGTTATTGAAGCATTAGGAAAAGGCGCGTACAAGCTGCGTGACTTGGATGGATGTGAGCTACCACGCACATGGAACATCTGCAACCTCAAACGATGCTATCTCTAGGAATGGCTATGGCCCAGCGCACAGATACTCCTGCACTAATTCAGTATAGTGTTCAATAAATATCCGTGTATTTACATTCTGTTTACTCAGACAAATGTTTTTCTTTTCTTTTTTACAAAAACTAGCAAGTATCAATAAAATGTCGTGGTTTCTAGCTCACTCCGCGACACATTTCAATTTGTTATTTACATACTCTTGTCTTAACATTATTACTATATTATCTTTTGCCTACATGGCATGCATGCACTTACCCACGATGGTGTATAGGATGAGTAAACCTACTAAACAACTCGTTGAGTAAGAGGGTTGCAAACCCATCAACATTGGATCACGCATCCTTGTTAAACACCTTATTTTCAAGACGTTGGAATAAGTTCAATGCGCATTCCATGATGAATGCGCAACAATGCATACTATGCGCGTTTAACAAAACCAGGAATCAAGACTCTTGGCTCCTTACTATGATATTTACAGTACGCTGCGTATCACACCATACACGATTATGTCAAAAATACTTAAAGAATTATAAGTATGATAGTTCATACATAAGTATGAACTCCAAAAATTCATTGCGCTTGTACAACAATTTGCTCCTTAGACAATAAGCATGTTTTTAACTAAGTACAAATATTATAAGTCGCAACCACATTCAACAAAAGTAATATTTCATTAAGTACCATGCGTTCTTACAAAATGATATTTACAACACAAGTTACAATCTATATGCTCCTACAACGCCTAAGAGATGAGCTCCTATAATGGCTTAAAGATCTCCAACCTCGCTTAGATTCTTCAACAAGTCGAGTCTTGGCGGGATACCGCGGCAACACTAACCGGTACCCCATCGACTGGGAGATGAGTGAGCCAATGCCGCACAAAATAGCCTTGCCTTTAATACCCTCCTTCTTGGCAAGTCTTGTAGCATGAGCTTCCAAGACTTGCTTTAAAGGAACTTCCTTCTAGGAAAACGGATTCAAGATGTCGCAAGCAAACACAGGTACCTGCACTGGGACTCATCGTTTCAAAATAATCAAGCCGAGCCTCCGCATTTTCAAAGACGATGTCGAGCCAAGGTTAGCCCCTCCATAATTACCCCTATGGGATAATCACCGCCCAATTCAAGAATTAGAGGAAGCTCCAACAGCTTCATCTTTTCCATTGCGGCAACCATATCATCATACGCATGCTCATTATAGCCAGGTACCTTATCCGTAGGCACCTTCAACAGATCAGCCTCATGGAGCTCTCTACGGCTTTGCCCCGCGCCAACGCATTAATCGTATAACCGCCCAAACGCTTCCACTACCTCCTGCGACTGTGGTACCGAGGCGCTAAAGCGCACTATGGCCGATGAGCCACTCAAGGCCAGAATAGAAGACATGAGCCTGGGGATATAACTCCTCATCATACTCAAGTTTGAAGCTTTAACTTCATCTCCAAGGCCCAGTGAGCTTCCTACGCTTGAACCAAAACTCTCCAACTGAGAGACCAACTCTTCCTTCCCCATCTCAAGATATTTCAGCGCCCATATACACTAAGCCAAGTTTTATACTCACGTATGCAAGATGCGCCCCGACTTATTTGGCCCAAGAAGGCCATCTTTTCTTCACAAGTCTTTGGGTATACGAAGTTCATAGCCTCGCTTCAACCTTTGAATCGGCCAAACGTGCTCTCCAAGAACGCCATTTGTTGGTCCTTTTGGCGCTCGCTACTTCTCTCGAAGTACTTAGCCTTTAGTTGCGCGAACTAACTTAGCTTGGTGCGCAGAGTTGAGACCAGATCTTCAACAAGTCGATCCATTGGGCATCCCCGATGCCAATGGCTCAGCTCGCTCTTTGGTTTCGGAGAATCACAGAACAGATCTAGCCTTTGGGGCTCCACATGATTGTTCAATATCGCGACGCAAAACAAAGGATTAGCGATATTTCATAACATCAACAGGAATGCGATACGGGTTTTAAGAATAATACTTACTTGGGTGGAGTCGCCTCGAGGAGCGAGGGAGGCAACATCACCGGATGATGATTCCACATACATGGATAACAGACGCTTCTTCCGGAGGATCTGCGCCATCGCCACCAAGTGCGCAAGGCTTCAATCCATGGCTTTCCTCCTCCTCTTCTTCAACGCCACCACGCTTTATGCGAAAGCTCCACTATCGGGGAGGGAACCCTAGGGCTGGGCACGCTTTGTAGAGGAGTTGCCTCCGCCAAATAAGAACTACCCCCGCTTCTCCGTGCATTTCCAAGGTACCAGAAGCCTCTAGAATGGGCTCTTCCCCCTCCTTCAACGGGTGCACCCCCACAGTTGATTCGGCGCGCTTCGCCAATTGTACAACTCAATAGATCCATCTCTGCGCAATAGAAGACAACAAACATGTTACAAAAATTACAAAGAGGAAAAGAAAGGCTTACATTAATAAAGTAAAGGAGTGCAAAAGGACGAGCACCCACCCCGCCATCTCAAGGTTTAAGAAGATTGGCACCGTCGCCAGTCCGCCAAAATATGCATACCGATGCCCACGCACCAAAAATTCCTGGTAGGAATGATGGAATACGATTGGCGATCGTATTTGCATCATCGCGCTGTATGAACCTGGAGGGGACGCCGATCCTTTGGCAAAGAAACTCGGTGTAGAAGTCAAAGCGCCAGGGAACAACGCTTCATCGACCCAGAAAAATTCTCCTCCATTCCTAAGCGCATCCGCTTGTTGGTGTAACATTGCCCCCGCCGCTTTAAGGACGAAACCCACCCGCTTGAACGCCGGTAAAACGCTGAAGAGGTAGATGGTGGGATTAATCGCCAATAATCGGCAATTAACCTCGGTTTGTTAATTTTGTCGCACCTATGCAAGGTACCGAGATATGTGCGCGATAGTAGTTTAAACGTCGCACGTAAATAGGGATGGGGGCACACGCTGATTCAAATTCAAAACCGTGTATACCCCTACTTTCCTTCGGGAAATGCTATTGGACGCCACCGCACCACCGAGTGCAGCGCCATCGAATGTAATAATCCGAGGTAAACTCAGCTATTCATCGGTCGAGGTAAACATAAACCACGGACATGGTACGGTTTTTTCGCGACGCCGCGGTTACCTTGGAATATTACGCTGATTTATTTGGTGGAAAGTTTGAAGCTTTTGTAACAATGGCTAAAATGATTTTACTATGATAAACACAAAGAATGAGGAGGCGGACGTTTATATAGGTTTTACAACCACGCGATGATCGACACGTGGATCCCACTATCTCCCAATGTGTGGCTAGGATGGATTGATATGACACATTTTTAGTTACTTTCCCACGACTTACGAGGTGGGAATTTGAGATATTATGTCTAGATTCACCGTGTACTTTTTTAAGGTGGAAAACTTTCTTAGCTTCTTTGCTACGCTTCGCAAATTTTATTGGCTACAACTATTAGTCTAGCATCCGCAGCTTAGTCATCAAGATACTAGGACCTGGGGACATGATGATGTATAGTCAGATTCGGTTTAACCTCGACCGCGAACGCCACTAACAAGCCCACATTTAATGAGCTAACCCAATAACGGTTGGGTTCACGAAAGCCCAAATCCAAAGTTATTTATGGCATTAGATATCCGATATCTTTTACTTATGAGATATGCATTAAATTGACCGACTTAGGCGGGATACGCCGAAGGTTGGGGAACACGAAACCAACAAGGATTTTGTGTGTATATAAGGGGCATCCTAGCCCTCATTAAAGGTACGATCAACAACCCTAACTCTCAATTAAACCCTAAAACCAATTACTTACTCTCACACCGGAGGATAATCGTGAGACAATCCCACGTAAGCCTAACGGTGTTTTCTTTGCTTTAGTGCGCATGTCTCAAGCATTAAGAACCAATTGATATGGGAACCGGAGTTCAAACAAGGAACGCCCAACTTTTGTATCAACAATTATCAATCTTAAAAAAATGGCGAAACACATGTTTTTGAGAATTAGAATCTAATAAACATACCTTTGTCTATGGGGATTTTTTGAACGGTTTTTCGTCATTCAAAATTACACGCGGTATGTTCTCCAAACGCATTCCTAAGCCAGATCGAAAATGAGATCATCGAGACAAGTAGCTTCTTCAATTTCGTGAACACCATACGATCCAACCTTCGTGCCTTCCAAAACCAAGATATCCCATCCCGCTCCACTAAAAACATGTCCGCGGTGTGTTACCAGAAGAGCAATGCGACTCACTGTGACGGTGCAATTGTCGACAGCCACCCACCATAACTCTGACTTTGTTAATTTGTGGCAGAAATTGATGAGGAAGGAGCTTCATAACAAGTAAATATGTATTAAACAGAGTATATACAATTTTCATTAAACTATGACCATCAATAAATTAATGATGAAGTACTTACATCTGACTGGTCAAGGTTTCCCAAGATACCAAAGCAGCGCCTTTTACGAGATCCTATATCAGCATTCAAATATCCACCAATTTCAAAGACCAAGATTATCATAAGCAGTTACATAGTACATGTCTTCTCCTTGACGAATGAAATGTAGTATTGCCACGTTCCGGTAATGGCTGTCATCAACAAATTGCTTCCATTCGTTCGAGTGCAGTGCATCAAGGTTACCGGATACTTTCTTGATCCATACTTTGTGCATTGTACATCTGTTGTGAATTAAATACAACCATGCACTTTGCCGGTACGTACTTCATCTCAGAACACACTTGGTAGGATCTGCATTCAAAAATGCATTACGTAAATTTATCTTTAGTTTCGTGATATCCATATTGGTAAATTTAGTAAGATATATATTATAAGTAACAATGGTTACAAATTACTTGCACTTTTCGAAAGTTTCGTGTGTTCGCCGGCACGATAAATTGAGTTGTCATTCTATTTAATCAAAAAAGAAACGTGTATTACAAGGAACTTACATGTTTTCAAAAACTTATCAAAACTACAAGCATGCTTCAATAACCCATCTTAAACTATAATGTTATTTCCGAACATTTCCCTTTTAATCCAAATAAATGTTTTCGTATTAATTTACAAACCAGGCTACTAACACAAGTTGTATTCAGCTAATTGTAGATCATGTTATTGTTTGTTTTCTAATTCAAATACAACTTTTAAACCGTTATTATACTCCTCAGTGCTTTACACAATCTATATGCCCACATCATATGATACTTTATCTATCTTCCTTTCATCGTATTAACGCATAAACTTACTGCCTTTTACCTTTATCAATAACTATGTTAAAGCTTATTCTAAGTTATATCATCTAATGACTTAATGGCCATTTCAATAAAACCTAACTAACTGTTGGATCGATATACTCTGACCAAACTAACTAAGTAGCTATTAAGGGCTTAGTAACCTCGGATAAATCCTAAATCACTAACAATGAAACACTGATATAACTTTACTAAGTATGCGGAAACTACTTCAATAAAGCTAAGAAGAATAACTTTAACTTCAACGAGTTTATTAATACTTTGAACCTGCTTGATACACAGATTCACTAACAATCCCTAATAGCTCTAATATTCTCTCTAAAGTCGTATTCTAATAACATATCTCTAATGCCAATCTAGGGGGTCCTTTTATAGGCATAAGGATAACCCTAGTTGGTTTACAACTCTAATCCTTGTACGACAAGTAATACTAAACTAAGAACATTCTAGATAAACATTACTTTCCATAAAACATTCTATTATAACCGTCTTTAAGCTTTGCAGTACTTTGATGTTGAGTAGTACTTTGACTTTCTTCTTTAGCAGTACTTTGACTTTCTTTAGAACTTTGACTTTCTTCAGTACTTTGTCTTTTATATCCCAACAATCCTCCCCTAACTTGAATTCTACTTGCTTGATTTCAAGTTCCTTTTGTATCTCTATCTTTAACATCTTTTGTCTTCAAGGAAAGATTGTGTCTTTATCTTCAGATTTATGTTGTACTCTATGTGCTTGTATTATCATCATCAAAGTAGTCTTTATAAGCAACCTTTTCAAAGAACTATCAACAATCTTCATCTTTTCACCTACTTTCAAGAACATATGGCAAATTGTACATCAAATCATAAAGTTTTAGTCTATTCTCATCACTTTTAGGTGTGTAAAATCCTGTGAGAGGTGAATCATTGAAAATTTAATGGATTTTGATGTCTCTTTACCAAAGCCATTAACTCTGGAGTAGCCAATGTTTAGGTGTGTAAAACCATGGTACATTGATAACCATATGATTTTTAGCAAATCATCAACTATCAACGGATTTGTTTTGTCTTTACCAAAAGCCGTACCCTTTTGGACTAGTTAGTTCCTGCAACCATGGTGAACTAATTACCATATAAATGGTTTTTCCGACGCCTTTACCACAAGTCTTTTTCTTGTGGGCTAGCCAACTCTTTACTATATCGATATGGTGAGTTGATTACCATACAACTTATTGGCAAGTTGTCAACCATCAACGGATTTGAGATATCTTTACCTGAGCCGTTTACTCATGGATTAGCCACCCTTTGTTAAACATGGTGGACCTGATAACCTTTGTTGTAACCATCTCAAAACCATTTGTTACGTTAACTTTGTTTCAAAATATTTTGCACTTTAACAAAAGTTTGCTTATTTTCTATTAGAAAGTCTTTCACTGTTTTATTCCAAGCAATTTTGTTAAAGTATCGTTTGATCAATACTTTGAAAAGTATCGATTTTCAAAAACTTATATAATTATGAATCATACCAAGATTTATGCATCGCCATCACCATAATTGTCCATTTAATGAATAGTTCAATGACCATGAGAGTTGTGTCATTCTCTTCTTCAACCTCCATACCATGATCTAGCATTCTTCTCATAAGATCTCTTGTAAGTGAATATCTTCTTTCTGCTAGCATGTGAATCATGGTCCCATCTTCCAGCTCCAAAACATGCACTCTAGATTCTTCAAAGAATCTCCAACTGGTAATCTCCTAAACTTCTTGGTTTTGCCAGATTTTATCAGTGCTTGTTTCTTCAGTTTCCCAAATAGTTGTGAGGTCTCCAAGCAAGACTAAACCAATTCCATTTGATGGAATGTGTTCAAAATATTCTTGCACCAGTTGGTATAAATGAAACAAATCCTCTCTGTTGATGATGTGCAATATGTCCCATAGCAAATTAAACACTCTGAAACTCTCATCTTCTCTATGAAACCTCAAATAATCTCCTTCCTTTGATTCTACGACTTCAAATGTCGCTATCTTTGAATTTTTCTTTTTACGCAATATCTTTAGACTTAGGATGCTCAAAGTCTACAACTCTAAGATAGTTCCTTAGCTCATTAACTGTATCTGTTCTCAATTGAATCTTCTTTGATGGTCGTTCTTCTTCAGCTTGTTCTCTTTTCTTTAAACTTCTTTTTCTAGCATCCTCATTCTTCTTATCATCTTCAAAAGATATAATGCCTTCTACTTCCTTTTGATAGGCTTCTCTAACAGCATCATACAAGTCTTTCATCTCTATATATTTCTTTTGCGCACTCAGTATAACCTCTTCCCTTCAGATAGGCCATCATAGCATTCCTCTCCTTAGCAATACTCTGAGGTCTTCTAGGTATACGTGTTCAGTTCCTTCACTGGTAGAGCAACCTCAGCATCATATTCGGCTTGAAACTTCTTAGCAGCTTCTTCATTCTTAGCTACTTCAATAGCTCTTATTTCAGCCAAAGTGAGCTTCTTCTTCTTCTTTGTTTCAACCAATTTACCTTTGCCTTTGTCTTTAGGATCTAAGGCAAGTTGAGAAGCTTGAGATTGTTCTTCAACAACTCCTGAATACTAGCGTTCTTGGTCTTGATAGGTTTTGCAATATTTGAGCAACAGTCTCATCATCACTTGCAGTGTGCTCTACTTTGGGTGTATCAGCTTCCTCTTCTTGTAGGACTGTTGAAGGACCAGCTTCTTCTTCATAATTTAGGGTCCTTGGTGTAATAAGCTCTTGTCTAAATGTTCCTTGAAGAGCAGCAGTACCTTGATCACCAACACCTAGATCGTCAATACTTTGTACACCAGTACTTTGTGGCTGAGTACCTTGAGGCTCAGTACCTTGAGGCTCAGTTTGCTCAGCTTTTAGCTTCTTTATCAACAATTTCAGCTTCTTCATAAGTTTGAGCATCTGGTTCTTCATAATGTTCAGCATCTTCATTCAAATTCTCTTGCTCCAATATCCTCCTCAATTGGAATGAAGACCGCTTTTGGATTTTCTTGCCCTTTGAAATCTTTTAAATTTTTCCTTTCTTCTTCAGGACTTCACCCACAACCCGTGATGTTGAGCTAAAGGCCATACAAAGTTCTTTAATCGCCTAAACTTGCTCGCTCACTTCATCAACCGCAGCTGAGTTTCATAGTCTTTCTTTAACCTCAAGAGCTCCCTTGTCAAAGCATAGGTATCCGTGAACTTGACCCCTGAAGCCATATCTCCCTCATCTCCTCCAGATGTTTGAGACCCATCTGTGGAAGTATAATCATTGGGAGAGGATGGTGGGTTTACCTCAGGTTCTGAATCACCATGAGCAGTATCGTGTGGAGATGGAGTACCTTGTACTTTAGTACCTTCTTGTGCAAGAAGCGATACCTTGTGGAAGCAAGTACTTGTGGAGAAGCAGACCTTCTTTTGATTCCGAAGCGCATGTTCTTCTTCACTTGCAGCACCTTTCTTAACCGCTTGCACTATCTCCATCATAGAAGTAGTCAAAGGAGTATTCCTTCCAGAGAATTTATCACTCTTCCTAGCCATGAAAGTGAATATCTTTGGGGGTTGTACCACAACAGGTAACAAGCTCGAAGGTTTGGGTACATCCAGAAGTTGTTTGTTCAAGAAAACTTGAACAAATCTTGGATACATTAACCATGGTGAACCATTGGAGATATGGGAGAGCATACCATCAAGAATCAGTCTAGAAAAGTTGAAGAGGCGATTGGTAGCTAATCCCACTAAAGCAGATGCAATATTTGATCGAAATTGCTCCCATGAAGTACTCTTGGAACTTAAACAATGAAGTAAGACATGAACGAGATACTTCCATTGTGGGCTGAATAAGGGTTTCTTAAAGGTTGTTTCAGTGAGAGATCCTTCATACCCAATATCCCTTAAAGTGTCCCAAAGCACTTGTTTATCAAAACGAACAGCCCCTCCTTCATCATCAAAAAATAAATCTTCTTGAATAGAGGCTTCACTAACTCTAACAATCTTCCCAGCAACCTTAGCCTGAATGTAGGAATCATCTTCTTCCATATGAGACCTAGCAGTTTTCCAAAATTGTTGAATCCAGGGCTCAATAACATCAGGTTCGACTAAAAGAGCATAATTGATCTATGATCCGGTGAGAAAATCAATTATGTCATGAAATGCGACATTGGCCGGTGTTTTATCTAAGTTGGCCACCATGTTATGCTTACTAACTGTGTTTCGATTTGCCATTAAATGTGGTTATAAGAGAAATTGGTTCGATGAATAGTGAATGTGAATAAGAGAGAAATATGGAAAAGATTGATAAGTATAAAGATAAGAGGGAAAATCGGAGGGTAGTTATTTATAGGCAAGATTTAAAAAATCACAGCCCAATTAATACAGTTACCGTTTGTTTGAATTTTACCCCATCTTTTGACTGTTGGAACAAGACGCTGACAAGACTAGCAAGCTTTCCACGTAAGCGCACTTTTACAATTCAGTAGTATTCTCGATAAACAACAAGCAGTACTTTTCCATCTTCGTCTTCACAATGGCAAAAACATCAAAAAGACATTGTTTATCCTCCCCTTAAACAATGCATAGGACTATCTAACTAACTAATAAGTCGTCCCCTTAAGTGTAGTTTAATAGTTAATCATACCAATACTCACCACAAAGTGATTGAATCTTGAAACATCAAATCCCTTTGTGAGTAGATCAGCTACATTATCATCTGTGTGGACCTTGACAACATTAATGAGTCTATGCTCATAACAATCTCTAATAAAGTGATGCCTAATCTGAATGTGCTTGGTCTTGGAGTGATAAACTGGATTCTTCACAATGCAAATTATACTCTCATTATCAATGTTGATAGGAGTATTCTTGAAGTTGAACCCATAGTCCCAAGAGTTGATTCTGATCTACAAGATTTGTCCACAACAACTTGCAGCAGCAACATATTCGCTATTCTGGGATGATGTTGCTACAATGGTTTGTTTCTTACACGCCATGAAACTAATCTTCTTCCAAGATACGGCATCCTCAGTGGTTGATCTTCTATCATAATTATCACTCCGCATAATCACTATCTCGAAAAAGCTTCAGTGAAAAGGTGAATCCTTTGGATACCACAATCCTAATTTAGGTTGTTGTTTCAAATAATTAAAAATCCTCTTTTGACCGCATTCATATGAGAGACCTTAGGTGAGACTTGATATCTTGCACATAAACGTGACAAAGAAACATGATATCGTGTCTAGATGCGCTATACATAAGACAACCAATCACGATCTGTAAAGCTTGATTTCTACTGGTTGACCATCTTCATCCTTGCCCAATGAGTTGACAGATTTTATGGGTGTGGTGACCGGCTTCATAGCATCAAAGTTAAACTTCTTAAGAATTTCAGTAACATACTTGTCTTGACTAATGAAAATTCTAGCCTCTGATTGTTTCACTTGAAGCCCCAAAAAGAAAGTTAATTCACTCATGGAACTCATTTGAAATTCTTGTTGCATCAGCTGCTCAAATTCTTTCACCATAGACTATTTTGTAACTCCAAAGATGATATCATCTACATAGATTTGAACAAGCATGATATCCTTCTTCTCTCTCTTGATAAACAAAGTCTTATCAATTGCTCCTATCCTGTAACCATGTTGCAATAAGAAAGTGGAGAGTCTTTCATACCAAGCTCTAGGTGCTTGATGAAGGCCATATAGAGCCTTAACAACTTTGTAGACTTTTTTGATGGGCAGATCCTCAAAACCAGAGGTTGTTTGACATAGACCTCCTCCTCAGAATCGTAAGCCATAAAGAAAGGCACTTTTGACATCAATTTGATAAACAAGAAAGCCCATATATGATGCAAAAGCAAGGAATACTCTAATGGCTTCAATCCTTGCTACAGGAGCAAACACTTCATTATAGTCCACTCCTTCTTCTTGTGTATATCCTTGAGCAACTAATCTTGCTTTGTTCTTGATGACATTCCCTCTTTCACCTCTCTTAACTCTGAAAACCCATCTTGTACCAATGACTTTCTTTCCATCTGGTAGATCACATAGTACCCAAACTTCTTGAAGTTTGAATTGAAGAAGTTCTTCTTACATGGCTTCAACCCAACTCTTGCTTGAGCTACATTCTTGGGTTCTTCTTGAGAGATAAAACAAGTGAATAAACACGTTTGTTGATCCTTATGATTCATCCTGTTTTGTTTATACACAAAGCTAAGTAAGGCACTATGTGGCTTAGAGAAGCCTTTAGCCTTGGTTCTTGTGAGCACCCCTGATGTAGAAGGACCAATGATTTGACCAGTGGGATGATCTTTGTGAATTCTTAATGTAGGAGACTGTGGAACTTCAAGATGATCATCCAAATTTGTGAAATCAGCTCCTTTATTGGAATTTGAGAAAATACATTCATCATCTAATTCATCATCAGTGTCTTCTAATCCAGGCATGTTAGGATCATACAAATCATCGGCATCAATTGCCAGCACTTCTTTGAGCCAAAGTATCTATGGATCCAAAGTGTCTGTGAGGGTATTCTCGTAGACTTACCCATAAGATCTTTGTTTCTTCATAAGATCTTCTTTGTTCATCCTCATAAGATTATGCTATTGTTTCTTGAAGAAGCATCCTATTAAGTTCATCTTGAATAGCTTGATCCTCGCCAGACAAAGTAGATTTTGTCTTCAAGATTTTTTTTTCTCAACAGTTATAGGTTCTTCATCGTGAACAGATCAAGTCTAATATGAACTCCATGAACAATGTGTAGAATCTTCTTCTTTGTGATAAACTTGATTTTCTTCTAACAGAACATAATTCATAGAAGGAGTCAAAACATCAAGATCAAACATCCAATCAGGGCCTTTACCCTTTTGATTTTCTTGATCTTCTAAAAATTCAACATGAAGACAATCTTGAACCTTTTTGGTGACCTTGTTGTACACTCTAAATCCTTTACTATTGGTAAAGTATCCCAATAAGTATCCTTCATCTGACTTCTCATCAAATTTTCCCAAAGCATCAATAGTATTGAGAATAGTCAGAGGACATCCAAAAGGTTTCATAACCAGTATGTTAGGTTTGTTTCCCATAAGCAACTCATAAGGTGTCTTCATCCGAGGTTTAGTGACTGATACTCTATTTAACACATAGCAAGCACTTACTACAGCTTCAGCCCAAAATTGAATAGGTAATGTGAATCTAAGCAAGCATTGTTCGGCAGCTTCTATCAAAGTTCTGTTCTTTCTCTCTCGAACACCATTCTCTGTGGAGTTCTAGCAATACTAAACTCCCTCTTTATTCCTTTCTTGGCACAAAATTCATCCATAAACTTATTCTTGAATTCAGTCCCATTGTCACATCTAATACCTCTTACTTTGAGTCTCAATTGGTTTTCAAGGGCTATTATAAGATCATGAATAGCATCAAAGGTTTCATCTTAAAATCCCAAGAAAAAGACCCAACTAAATCTATTGCAATCATCTGTTACAACCCGGCAGTACTGTGGAAAACTAGAAGGGGGGATTGAATAGTTTTACCAATTTAAAACTTCCTTTTAAATATTTAGATCGACTTATGTCAATCTATTTGATTGTTTATGTTGGACGTTGATAGATAGATATATAAACGTGTAATGAAAGATAAAGAGTAAGAAGCACATCACCACGACACAAGTATTTATAGTGGTTCGACTACAAGGACACCTTCCTTGCCCTACTCCACCCCCCGAGTCACCTACTCGAGAGTTCGTAAACACTACACCAACTCCTTATGGTGGAGAAGCCTTCACAACGTCGCTTACACCTTTTTCCGGTACAAAGCTAACCGAAGTTCCTTCACACCAAGGCGAACCACACCTAACACAAAGTCGCCTACCCTTTATACGGTGCTAGGCTAACCACCGAGTTCTTTCACACCAAGGATAACTAATCCTATCACAACGTTGCCTACCCTTTATTAGGTACTAGGCTAAGCACCAAGTTCCATTACTATGGAGGAACTACTACCCTTCACAACACAACACCTAATATCAGGAGATCCACTCCTTGTTACAACACCATCAAGGATATCACCATCCTTGGAAATAAACAAATACTTATATGTATAAAGATGCACCTCATCGACATATTCTTATACGACCTAGGCATTCTTCCCAAATGCTACTTGATTTGATTCTTAGGCATCCTTCACACGGAATGCCTTTGACACAACGCATCACCCTTCACTAATGCCTTTTGCGCTTTTACCTTTCTTCTTCACAAATGCTTTTGACACGGACGATAAGCACCTTTCACTAATGCTTTCATCTTGACACTTTTGACATCCTTCACTAATGCCTTCAACCCAACATCTACGGAGGAAGAAAGAACTATCAACAAGAGAACCTTAGTTATCTTGATGATGAGGAAGCATGTCAACTCATGGACTTGAGCTTGCTCGTCTTCAAGAAGTGATCTAAGCCTTTAAGAGGAACCTAGAGAATCACACAAAAACAAAAGACAAACTACATAGATCACTTGGATCTGAGGTTAGAGGGATATAATACTTGGGGAAGTATGTATGTTAAGTGATGAGTAGAAAGGAAGAAATGACTCTCTATTTATAGAGGAAATTCTCTTGTTCCCGGATCCCGGATCTCCCACAAGGGATCCGGCTAGCACAAAGCTAGGGGATCCGTGGGGCCTCCTCTTTGTGGTATTTTTTGGTTATGGGTCATGGGTTATGGGTTGATCCATGGTTTCTTTCTAGATACAATGTATCTCAAGGATACAATGAACTTGGTTAAGTGGTATATATAAAACCATAGGTTATGGGTCAATACCATTTGCTAGTTTTTACCTATTTAGTATATACTTGTTTTTACCCATTTTAGTATATACTTAGTTTAAGTATATGCTAGCCCAATATGTAAACACTAGTTGTTGTACATATGTATCTAAATCATAAAATCACTTATACTTGTTTTAGTGTTTTATGTGAATACGTAAGTGTGTTAGAAAACTATTGACTCAAACTATTTACGTATTTTATTTGTTTCTTTAAAATGATTTTACGATTGTTATCGACAAAACATTAGAAGATCGTAAAATATAAATAAACGTTTTTACGGCTTATTTGTATTAACAATCTCCCCCTTTTTGTTGATGACAAAATATAAAATTATTTTAAGAAAAACTAAAATTCGTAGCAAATTTGAATTAGTAGTATTTACTTTCTTCTCCCTCTTTTTGTCGAAACAAAAAGTGTTTGAAAGAAGCTAACACAATTTTTATAAGAAAAAATATGTTAAAAAAAATAAAGAGAAAGTGAGGAATGGTACTCGTCTTAACTCCCCCTGTGAGTCCATCCCTTTGAGAGGGCGTCAAGTACATAATGTAAATAAACTAATGTGTTTTCAAATATGTTTGCAAATGGTTCGTCTAAGTGACGAGCGTTCCCCGAAGATTGCAAAGTTGCAATGGGGTGTCACGAAGTATAGTCCAAAATCGGATTAAGTTGCAAATGTAATATCGAATGACCTGACAAGCTCCCCTAGCTTTATGGTGTCAAAATCTTCATGTGTTATTTTGAAAATCTACAAAGTAAAGGTTAGAAAACAAGAGTATAGTGCATAATTTCATGCATATAAAACTCAAGTTAGTAGGGACATTAGTATACCTGCCACCGGATACGCTGCGTTTACCACTTCTTGGCAATGATATCAATAATCCGTAAATTTTATTCTATGTATCGCTTTCAACATATTTTAATAATGTAATCTACTTGTAACATGAGTTTTGAATTTCTTGAAGTAGGAAATTCAAGTAAAATTAAATGTTTGAAGAGATCTTTGAATGAAGGTGAGTGGAGGCTCATTAAGTTTGTGGCTCTACAATGTTTGAGGTGAAGGTAAAAGCATCAACTTCCATGTGGTCGAATGGTTGACTTTGATGTCTTCTCATAATCCAAAATGGACTATTGGGGGGAATGAGAGAGTTTGATATTGGAGCAAGTGTTGTTTCAACACTTTGATTTTGTTGCTCAATCTTTCCAAGTGAATTTGTTGGTAGTGGTGGAAGGTGAGATGGCCAGGGAGGTAAGTCTTCTACATTGTGAGAATGTGGAGATGATTGTGAGGTCAGGCACTAATGATGTTGGTTGAGTTGTGGGAGGTATGTTGGTTTGGTAGAGTTTGGTGATGAAATCCTAGTGGGAACAATTTTCTTGGGGATTAGTTTGATTGGTTTCCTTGGTGTAGGAGAAATCCTAGAATTAGTGGACTTAACGGAGAGATTCGGTTGAGGAAACTTCGTGTATGATCCTAGCAAGTTTCTTGGGTGGTTCTTGAGTGGATTGGAGCCTTTCTCATGATGAAATGACTAAGGAAGATGATTGTAATTGCTGATAATTGTGTTTGTGTTTGATGACTAAAGTGTTCTTAGCAATATGGCTTATAAAGGGAAGAACTTGGCAAGTGCATTTAAGACTTAAGCCACTAAGATTCATAGAGATGTGATGATTAACATGCACAAGGTTCAGAGTTTCACTGATCTAGGAACTCATTTAAGATGAGATGGAGTGTTTGAGTTATAAAGATGAGTTGAAATGATTGTTTTAGCAAGGTTTGACATAATCTGTCACCCAATCCACGGTTCCCTCACTTGAGGGATCCGTCTAAGCTATCAGGGATCCGGCTCTCAGCAGTTATGATAGGTTAGAAATCAAGTTTCTAGAAGCTAGATCCTATATTATTTTTAGTGTTTCAGTCCTCCTAAGTTCCTAAGATGAGGGTACACTTGAATGATCAAGAGTAATGAGTGTTATAGCAAATGATTGCTTTTTATGGAAGGAAGATGGGACTAGATGACTACCAATGGATGTTCAAGGATAACACTAAGGGTTTTGGTGGTGTCAAGTCATAATAAATGATCATAAAGATCAGATTTTATCTTGAGGTGAAATTTGAAAAATCCTTAAAAATCACAAGACTTGAAAAACTAATTTTTGACCCACTTTGAGACAAAGATGACTAGAAACAATTTCCTAAAATTGTTCAATATGTCCACTTAGGTGTTTTGAAAGATAAGAAACAATTTGTGAGTGTTGAAGCGGAAATATGGTGAGTTTTGAAGTGTTGATAAATCAAGGGCAGCATTTGACTAAGATCTTAAGTAAGCCATAAATGAGTCTAAGCCTTTCTCATCCTTGAAGTGGACTTAGTTGGGTTCTAATATCATATGTTTAGCTAATGTGATGTTATCTAGAAAGCTATCTGGATGTAAGGGATCTTATTGCATCGATGTCACGGATCCCACGGGTTCCCTCAAGGGAGGGATCCGTCTAGGCTAATCCTAGGGATCCGCATCTGCATTCGAATCTTCACGAAATTGATCTTGTGATTTTGCACACTAATAAATCGTTAAGCTAAGCAATAAAACACATCATCACAAAGCACCACTTATAAAAACATGATAAACTAACAATATCCAAATTACCACAAACCAAAGTGCTAAAACGTAATCATCCATACATAAAATAAAAGAAAATAAGCATATTCCTATTGTCTCTTTCGTTAATCCTTTCTTTTCTTTTTTGCTTAGCTAGTGAGGTTTGTAAGCGGTTTTGAATCATGCCCCTCAATTGTTTGAATTCAGCGGTTTAGTTTGAATGGTTGGAAGTTGTTCGTAGTAATCAAAGGGTTCCAATTTGATGTTGGCTATAGGGTCGACATCTTCTTCTTCTTCATTTTCTTCTTCTCCTTCCGAGGAGTCCGAGAGAGCTTTAGGTTTCTTTCCATTGACCTAGAAGCATTTAGAGGGTATTTTGGTAAGAGGTACCATTACATGATGGGCAAGGAAATGATCATTGATGAGGGGATGGTTGCAATGCACTAACATACTTACAAAGTCGTGTTAGGAGCATACCATATGGAAGTACCATGTTGGAAACCTTGAATACCCCAGCCTCTTACCATGTAATAGGCGATATTAAATGGCTTTTGGTGGATAAGACAATAGATCATTTGCACAAGACATGCGTTTGGATGATCTTTGTTTCCACCTAGGCTTATGACGTTTTCCCTAAGGATTTCTTCCCATTTTCTATACATGGGATGGATTTCGAAAAGTTCCATTTGAAAAGGATTACGGTGAATGAGTTTCTTGTTTGGGTCGCGGAGGTTTGGCTCTTATTTTGAAAATGGTGTCTCGGATGGTTTCGGGTTCATCAAGAGGAGTATGGTACATTGTTTTAGAATCAAGTGCAAGGTTTTGAGTGTTAATTGCCCAATCTTGAGAGTACATACAAATTCTTTCACAAGGAATAAAGAATTTGAGCAAAGGTGTTGAGAGGAAGAGTGAAGTTTCATTTATTGATGATGAAAGCGATTGAAATGCTATCATCGACGTTTTGAATGATCCTAATGCTTCTATAAAACTTAAAGATGAAGACCGGACAAATTCGTTCATCAATGTCAAGAACACAATCAAAATTGATTGCCGAGAAGACTTGAAGAATGTCAGTATCCTCAAGGAAACATTCCTTGATTACACGACCTTCGTGGATAAGTCATTTTTTGAGCTTTTTGAAGACCTTGAGGTCGGTTTTTGAGAATTCCTCATTTCGATAATAATGAGTAAGGTAATGGACGGTATCATGATGATCTTGTTGAGTGGCTTTAGGCATGGTTGGTCCTAAAAACACAAAATTTTCAATTAGGTAAGATTAGTTGAGGTGGGTTTATGGTTTTGATTTATATTAACAATGTTGTGAACACAATGTGATCATAGTTATGTTAAAATCCCCTTTTCATGATTAATTTTGAAAACCCTAATTAAACTAATTGATTAGAGATTTGTGAAACCATAAACCCTAGAATGAGGATGATGAAAATTAGAACAAGTTAATGTAATTACTTACAATGGTGTTCTAGGAAGGAATACTTGAGAGTATGGGATCCAATGAGGATGAAATCAGTGGTTTAGTCGTTTTTGTGTTATGTGAGTAGAGAGAAAAGATCATTGGTGACTTTTTTGAAAGCGTATAGCTGAGTTCTGTTCCACGGTTCCCCCAAATCCCTTGTATTTTGGATCCGGCTAGGTACAACTAGGGGATCCGCTCTATGTGAAAAAAAGTTGTTTCGCATTATTTTTTGTAGTGGCTTATAAACTAGCTTACTAAAAAATACTTAGGTATCGAGATGAAGATTGTTTTGGATGACGGGTTTTGATGAATCACATATCGAGGGTTTATATGCTTGGCGTTAGTTTGAATCAAAAGGAATAATATTCCTGATGATGAATAAGACGGAAAAGTGACGAAAGAGACTTCTAACGATGCTAGTAATTATTAAACAAAGAGAACTATGAAATAAATAAACTCATGTAACCTATCTAATGAAAAGTAACACATACCTCTATGCTTCTTGGTTTGGCATAATACCAAAAATACTTCATGAGCTTTTAAAGTAATCCTTTGCACTTGGTGTACGTAAGTTGTGATTACTTTTTAGATCCTTCCTTGAATGTTGACTTCATTATTCTTTGAATAGAGATGAAGATTTTGGAGAGATTCTAGCATGAAGATTTCTTGTAACAAAAATTGTTAGAATAATCTATCAATGTCCAATAAAATGATTTAAAAGAAAGTATGACCTTTTTTAAAAAAATCCTTCTATGTAGTTTTCAAACATACACAGTTCGTATCAAGTTTTTAAAGTACAACATACTTAAGTAACTTGAAAGCTCTGATACCAATTGTGGAAAACTAGAAGGGGGGGTTGAATAGTTTTACCAATTTAAAACTTCCTTTTAAATATTTTGATCGACTTATGTCAATCTATTTGGTTGTTTATGTTGGACGTAGATAGATAGATATATAAACGTGTAATGAAAGATAAAGAGTAAAAAGTACATCACCACGACACAAGTATTTATAGTGGTTCGGCTACAAGGACACCTTCCTTGCCCTACTCCACTCCCCGAGTCACCTACTCGAGAGTTCGTAAACACTACACCAACTCCTTATGTCGGAGAAGCCTTCACATCGTAAACCGCGCTTTTTTCGAACAAAGCTAAATACCGAGTTCTTTCACACCAAGGCGAACCACACCTATCACAACATCGCCTACCCTTTATCTGTGCTAGGCTAACCACGAGTTCTTTCACACCAAGGAGAACTAATCCTATCAGCGTTGCCTACCCCTTTATTAGGTACTAGGCTAAGCACCTAGTTCCATTACTATGGAGGAACTACTACCCTTCAGGATACAACACCTAATATCAGGAGATCCACCCTTTTACAACACCATCAAGGATATCACCATCCTTGGAAATAAACAAATACTTATATGTATAACGATGCACCTCATCGATTATACGACCTAGGCATTCTTCCCAAATGCTACTTGATTTGATTCTTAGGCATCCTTCACTAATGCCTTTGACACAACGCTTGGCACCCTTCACTAATGCCTTCGTCTTGACACCTTTAGCATTCTTCACCAATGCTTTTGACACGGACGATAAGCACCTTTCACTAATGCTTTCATCTTGACACTTTCGGCATCCTTCACTAATGCCGTCAACCCAACATCTATGGAGGAAGAAAGAACTATCAACAAGAGAACCTTAGTTGTCTTGATGATGATGAAGCATGGCAACTCATGGACTTGAGCTTGCTCGTCTTCAAGAAGTGGTGATCTCGCCTTTAAGAGGAACCTAGAGAATCACACAAAAACAAAAGACAAATTACATAGATCATTTGGATATGAGGTTAGAGGGATATAATACTTGGGGAAGTATGTGTGTTAAGTGATGAGTAGAAAGGAAGAAATGGCTCTCTATTTATAGAGGAAATTTTCTACTGTTCCTTGGATCCTGCGGATCCCTCCCACAAGGGATCTGGCTAGCACAAAGCTAGGGATCCGTGGGACGCTCCTCTTTGCCCATGGGTATTTTTGGTTATGGGTCATGGGTCATGGGTTATGAGTTGATCCATGGTTTTCTTTCTAGATACAATGTATCTCAAGGATACAATGAACTTGGTTAAGTGGTATATATAAAACCATGGGTTATGGGTCAATACCATTTGCTAGTTTTTACCCATTTAGTATATACTTGTTTTTACCCATTTTAGTATATACTTGTTTTTACCCATTTTAGTATATACTTAGTTTAAGTATATGCTAGCCCAATATGTAAACACTAGTTGTTGTACATATGTATCTAAATCATAAAATCACTTATACTTGTTTTAGTGTTTTATGTGAATACGTAAGTGTGTTAGGAAACTATTGACTCAAACTATTTACGTATTTTATTTGTTTCGTTAAAATGATTTTACGATTGTTATCGACAAAACATTAGAAGATCGTAAAATATAAATAAACGTTTTTACGGCTTATTTGTATTAACAAGTACTTCTTTTTGTTTAGACTTGCTACAGAAACAAGTCCAAACAGATCGATGTGCAGCAACTCTAAAGGATCTCTAACAGATCTTTCCTCAATCTTCTTGCATGAAGCTTTGTGTTGTTTACCCTTCTTGCACGCCAAACATGAGTGATCATTCTTGTATGTTTTGGAAGGTAAACCTCTAACTAAATTTCCTTTAACCAACTTGTTGATATTCTTGAAATTCACATGGCCTAATCTTCTATGCCACAGATGTGCTTCTTCAAGTGTTGCCTTTGCTACTAAACATATTGCTCTTTCAGAAGAGTTAAGACTCTTCATATCCAGACTGTACACATCATTGGTTCTTGGTACTCTCAGTATTACCAAGTTTTCATCAACAAGCTTGATTCAGGAAAGAATAAGACATTCTTGTCAGTGAATAACAGGGTTTCTTGTCATAGATCGGAGAGAGGCTGACAAAAGATTGAACTTGAGCTCCTTCACATAACGAACATTCTCAAAGTCTATGCTTCCTGCCTTGATGGTTCCTTTGCCAGTAATTCTACCTCCACTAGGATCATTCCCAAATGCAACTCTTCCTCCAAAATAAGATCTAAAGTCTGCCGAATCTCTTTGTCTCCTGTCATGCTTTCAGAGCAACCACTATCCACAATTAAATGATCTTTAAGCTCCTCTTCTGGGTTTCCCTGCACAAAGATAAAAGAGTTAGTTAATTTTAGGAACCCAAGCCATTACTGACTTGTGTTCCCCTTGTGGAGTTACATACTTAAATTCTTTAAGTATGTAATTTCCACTGTCTTTAAGCACATGATCAATTATCTTTGGTTTTTCTAAAACTTATGTTGGTTTTTCAAAAATCTCTTTTTCATTAAAATTGTCTTTATTATTTTCAACAAAAATATCTGTTTCACTTTTACTTGCTGAAAGTATTGTTTGTTCCCCATCAATACTTTCTTTCTTAACCCAACTGGTTTTAACTTTTTGTGTAGATTTCTTTGATCCAGATACTCTTTTTGAGGTGTAACACCTTCTAGATTGATACTAGTTGGATCTCCTAGGGTTTCCATTCCAAAAAGTGCTAGCAGTACCTTGATTGGGTGAAAATCTAGCAGTACTTTGAGAAGGTACTGCTTGAGAAACTTTTGGCTGATCAGTACCTTGAAAAGTGTTTGAGGGTACTGGTGATTTTGAAAAAGGTCTTCTCTGGTGAGGGTACCTATAGTCTTGTGAGAAGTTTTTGTGGTTAACCCTATGTGAATGATTCCAGACTAGTTTATTCTCCCTAGGCTTATGGTTGGTAGATCTGGTCTTTGGGAATTTGCTTAGATATTCCGAGTAAAAGTCACAGTCCTTAATCAAATGATCATGACTATAACAAACAAAACACAATTTCTTCTTTTAGTTCTATGACCAAACCTAACCTGACTTTTTGGTGAATTATGAAAATTATTTTGACCAAGATTATCCTAAAAAGGTTTAGCAATATTTTGAAAAATGTTTCTTGAAGGTACTGCTGAATGTTTAGCAGTACTTTGGGTTGAAGGTACTGCTTGACTCTTAACATTATCATCCTTAGGTTTCTCAACTGTTTCTTTTGGGGTTTCAGAACTAGATGGACCTGAATTAGATTTACCAGTAAGCTTTTTCCTAAACTCTAAGTTGTCTACTCCAAAACAAGAAACATCTGTCCTAAGTGGTTGAAAACTACCTGTGGGATGAGGAACTGCATGATAACCCTTGTCTTTCTTAAATTCAGGAGGTGTTTGACTAATAGATTCCTCATTACTAGATGTGTTCTCTACATAGTTAATGAGTTCATCGTCACTAGTTGTTATATCCTCATAATCAAGTTGTTCCTGATCACTAGGTGGGTTCTCTTCTGT
Organism: Chrysanthemum makinoi; assembly: GCA_910596185.1. Taxonomy (NCBI): domain Eukaryota; kingdom Viridiplantae; phylum Streptophyta; class Magnoliopsida; order Asterales; family Asteraceae; genus Chrysanthemum; species Chrysanthemum makinoi. The sequence continues at coordinate 128,021,126 of OU343221.1, forward strand.
GCTACTAAAATCCATACCAAAACCTAGGCTAGTTTTAATGTGTGCTCTTTTCTGTTTTTCAACAAAACTAACATGTGAAAGGCCGGATTTTCCCCAAGCAGCAAATTTTTCTAACAATTCATCCCTTTCCTTAGTCATCTTTTCAAGTTCCGAAACCTTACATCCTAACTTCCATTCACTCAATTTTAATTGATAATCCTGTTGTTCATACTTTTCTTCCCAAGCCATTTCATTATTTTCATGAGTTATTATTTTGGCTTCCATTGACTTTAAAGTAATTTGATAACCAGCTACCTCAGACCTAGCCCTTCTATAATTATCTCTTTCAGTTACATAATCTTTTAGCACTTTTTGATAAAAATCATGACACTTAGAGCATACCTCAGAGATAGGGGGTGAACTTGGTGAAGTAGCTACCATAGCGAGCAGAACAGGTTCTTCTTCACTTTCCATGCTCCAATCAAAGCTTCCAAGACCATCTCTAGATTCCATTGCAGCAAATCCTGGTTCCTCATCAAAAGCTGTGCTCCAATCAAACTCTTCCACTGCGACCATAGAGTAGGTTACTGGTTCATCATCAAATTTAGCACTCCAGTCAACCTCTGATAGGTTTTCTTGAGCAACCAAAGCTTTTGGATTTGGTTCAGTAATAGGAATTTCCTTTAGTTCAAGCTTGGGTTTCTCAATCATTCTGTTTGCCTAATATTTAGCAAACTTGCATTCTCTTGCAAAGTGTTCAGTTCTTTGACAATTAAAGCATTCAATCTTGGACTTGTCAAACGTTATACCCTGTTTGGGTTTGAAGTCAATGCCTCTTCCTGTTTTCTTAATGAACTTCTTGATCCTTGCTGTGATCATAACGACTTGCCATCTTATGTCAATTTCTTCTAGAGCATCTTCTAAAATTTGTGACAAATCTTCTTCATAAGTGACGGGTAAAGTGGCTTGCTGAGCAAAGATTGAGCATACAACTTCATCAGAGTGGATGGTGTTTGTAGGTGATGATGTAGGAGTAGGATAAGCAACAGTACTTTGAGCAACAATACTTTGAGTATGATAAGCAGTACTTTCAGTGGAAGTACTGCCTATCTTTTCAGAAGACACAAAGCAATCTGTGAGATTTTGAACTTGTTTGGCCATTCATCTCATGCTCATACACCTTTAAGTGGTTGTAAAGATCATCAAAGTCCATAGTGTCCAAACCAGGTTGTCCTCTGATCATAGTAGCAATCACATGCCATACGGATGGCAAACTTCTTAAGAACTTCAGGTTTGCATCTTCAACAGATATCTCTGCTTTGTATAACTCTAGCATGCTGAGAAGATTTTGGAATCTATCATAGGCAGCATCAAGACTTTCTCTTTCACCAACAGTAAATGTTTTAAACTGTTGCTTCAACAGATTTATATGCATCTTTTTGGAAGCATCATTACCTCCAAATCTTGTCTTGAGAGCAGCCCATAGTTGTTTTGCATCCTTAGCATCATGGAACTTGAGTAGGTGACCATCAGGAATAGCAGACAATAGTATGTTGAGAGCCTTTTCTTGATTTCTTACTGTAGCTGCTGGCAAGACAACCTTAGGAGGTTTATGTTGTCCAGGAATTTCTACAGCATCTTCAATAACTTCATTACCATTGAAAATTACATTCCACAGTGCATGGTCTGTAATAGCAATGTACTGCCTCATCTTCATGCTCCAGTGATCATATTCTCCCTTCTTGATGATAGGAATTCTGAGTGAGGTGATGGATGGGGGTGGTGCAGCTTCAGTCGACATCTTTAGGGTTTGTTGTTAAATCAGTTTTAAGGGTTTCTTCTTAATCAGAGTTTCCAAACAAGCTCTGATACCACTCGTTGGATCGATATACTCTGACCAAACTAACTATGTAGCTTGTAAGGGCTTAGCAACCTCGGATAAATCCTAAATCACTAACAATGAAACACTGATATAACTTTACTAAGTATGCGGAAACTACTTCAATAAATCTAAGAAGAATAACTTTAACTTCAACGATTTTATTAATACTTTGAACCTGCTTGATACACAGATTCACTAACAATCCCTAAAAGCTCTAATATTCTCTCTAAAGTCGTATTCTAATAACATATCTCTAATGCCAATCTAGGGGTCCTTTTATAGGCATAAGGATAACCCTAGTCGGTTTACAACTCTAATCCTTGTACGACAAGTAATACTAAACTAAGAACATTCTAGATAAACATTACTTTCCATAAAACATTCTATTATAACCGTCTTTAAGCTTTGCAGTACTTTGATGTTGAGCAGTACTTTGACTTTCTTCTTTAGTAGTACTTTGACTTTCTTCAGCACTTTGACTTTCTTCAGTACTTTGTCTTTTATATCCCAACACTAACAATAAAAATTATTTTTACTTCACAATAACCATATGAAACATCTAACACCATTAACATAATCATTAACTCATTAAACATGTTTCATCAACTGATGATACTAATAACAAATGTAATTTCGCCACTAATTGATTTTCATTCAAAAGATCTTTTGCTTGAACTAAAATCATATACTAAAATAAACAAGTTGTTATAAACAAATCATAATATCAACGAAAATATCATTAGTCATATTACAAAATTGACCATACATCTACATTTAACCTAATATCTTAACTTATCAATTGATCGTGCCTATTATTACTAAAAACTCTGTTTCTTATGATCGTAGGCACAAATATCATAAGTAACTTCTTTAACATTACTACTCTACTACACATGCATTCTGAATCGGCACATTATTTGGTCAGTTTCAAGATCATCTTAATATTTATTCTAACAATGCTATAATCATTCAAATATTGATAGATCAAGTCATACAGTTGCCAACAACAACAACAACAAAATTACAAAAAAAAAAACAAAAAAGTTACCCTACAAATACACCTAACCTGTTCTTGAGAGTGTTTCTTCGAGAAGAAAGAAGAAAGAAGTAGATGTGATGGGGGTAGTAAACGAAAAGTCTTGGTATATAATGGAAAATAAAATCATAGCCATAATCTTTGTGTACACGAATATCAACTTATTTTAGCAATGATGATATGCATTGATAGAAGGAATATATTTTCTTTTGTGTATTATGTACCATTTTTTTAAAACATACACTAATAACACAAATACATCTTTTAAAATTGAGTAGTATTTTGTAACTTACAAAATGATAGGTAATCTACAAATAGAATACAAATTCCACGATTCATTCGTAAAATATTGCGAACGTAAAATTTAAAAGTTTTGTATCATCAAATAATGGTGATCATTGAAGTAGTTATGTTTAATCGAACATCAAAATCAGATAAAAAGAAAATAAAGAAAGCAAACATGTTGCATTCATATTTCAGCTAAACAATGAAATAATACATGAGTTAAACGACATGTGTTTATGTTTTGTATGTGATTATGTTAATGGATAGAAGTTTATATACTGCTACACTATATCTTACATTTATACTATTCAGGTTATTTAAACAATGGCATATTTTTTAAACCTTAATACTTAAACTAAAATAAAATAAAAAACAAACATATATAAACTATATTGTTTTAAGTCTCCGAACAATACGTTTATAAATAAGTCACAAAACCCTTTTTGTACATTATATTTTTAGTTATGACAGTTTAGTTAAAAAAACAAAAAAACAAAAAAAAAACAAAAAAGTGTTTTGTAAACAAGTCTCAAAACCTTAAAGTTAACTCCATAACGAGGTTTTAGTTAAAATTAGTTTACTAACATGCTGTTACATGAGTTATTTTACATGTGTTTATATAATCTATGTTATTATGTTAGTGGATAGAAGTTTATGTTGAGATAAGACCATCTCCAATGTTGACACTAAATGTGTTTTTTTTGAGGAATGAAGTGCATACCAAATTATAAATAAACAAACTTTCTTCAACGTTGGCACTATCTTTAGTACTCCTACTAATTTAGTTATGTAAATAGTAAAACAGTATATATACCGCTACACTATATTTTACACTTATACTATTCAGCATATTTAAACTCAAACGTTTTTGTTAAATGTTGATACTTAAACTATAAAAACAAAAAAGAACATATGCTAACTATACACCATTAAAGCCTCCGATCAATACATTTATAAACAAGTCACAAATATGTTGTTCTATACTACTACGTATATCTTTTAACATTCACAACATAAAATAAAAAAAATAAAAAAAAAATAATAATAATATTTGTAAACAAGTCTCAAAAGCTTATAATTAACTTCATAACGAAGTTTTAGTTATAACATTAGGTTACTAACATAGTATTATATAATATTGTTAATTGCCATCTAAGGCCAGCCTAAAGCTTCAGTACAAAACACAAAATATCAAACTCTTAATAGATAGTCTTAGGCTGTGTTTGTTTTTCCTTTAAAACCTCTTAATAGCCTCTTAATCTGAATCGTTCAGACGCGGTCAGACATTTTGGTCGTTCAGACCGTTTGTTTTTTTTCCCGTTCAGGCGGCGTTCAGAGGCAGTAAGATCTTAATGGTCTAGACTTGAGAGGGGTGTCTGAATGCCTCTTGTTGCCTCTTGCTGACACAAAAAAAACCAAAAAAATTAGTACGAGCAAGCAAATGTGCGATTCAAACATGAGTTTTTTTTTCCCGTTCAGATGTGGTCAGATTCAGACATTTACGCCTTAGATTCAGATTCAGATGTGCGGTTCAGATTCAGATTCAGAGCCTCTTAAAAAACAAACACCACCTTAAACATGTCCAACCATAATAGGTTTTAGTTATAAACAATGACACAAACCATGTTGCCAGTTATCTGATGTCTTAGCACATGTGAAATACAGGGATTACAACTTTCTTTCGGGAAGCCAACGAAGCACGAATGTCTGGCACACGATCAACGAGCTTGAACCGCACCATTTTATTGGCTTTCCATTGACAGTCATGAACAACGTCCTTCCACCTGCATTTCATTGTCAAATGGTTTTTGCTCTTTGGTCTGTCACTGTGGTGTTCAATGTCAACATCCACATAGAACTCCATACCTCCAACGTATCGTAGAATTGCATTTTGGTATTTCCACATTTTACGTGCCTTCACAAAGTCATCCTGTATGTTATGTATTAATATGAAATCAAAAGTCATTCAAGACTTCTAACATATGATGTTAATTAAAGTTTTTGTCTATACAATACGAAGGTATTTTATGACTATACGTAATATCATGTTAGGCCTAAGATCACGTATACTAAGCATACCAGAAAGATTAGTTAGTAAACAACTACACTGTTTCCATGCAATTCGGGAATCCTTTCTTAAAAAATATACGGTGAAAGGCATGTTCTTAGAAACTAATCGCAGTTCCTACTTTTCAAAACTGATGTCTTATTGTTAACTGGTCTATACTTACCATAAACATTTCATACTCATAATAATCGCGTATATGTCTTAAGACATATCACAATATACTCTCTATACATAATACTATAAACTCAGTTTCATTAGATATGTCCATCAATATAAAGGATAATAACGGAAATGAAAATCTGAATGGACCGCTTACCAAACGACTTCGTTCTGTCACATACACAAGAATTGGCGCATAAAAACAATTCTTCTAATCCTGATGCTCTGTATGGCCTTCCCACTCACACATGTGTGACATTCTTTTAACTACATAAATCATGTAAAACAAATTTCATAAAAGTATATCATGTGCAAATGTTTTGGTTTCTCAAAAAAAAATTAGAGATATTATGCGTATATTATCATTAACATACCTCCGTCTATAGGGCTTTTCTGGAATGGCTTTCTCCAGTTCAGTACCATACGTTCTACCATCTCATGACGCATCTCCAAACCAGACGAATAAAATGGCATCATGGATACAGAATTGTTTAGCAAGTTTGTGAAAACCAGTCTTCTGCCAGCAACGAGGTTTTGAACTTGAACCAAAATATGCCATCCCATTCCTCCGAAAACATGAACATGTTTGTCTTCATCCACAAGCTTAATCTCATGGTGAGTGACTGTTGATATCAGCGTGCCACTCACATAAACATGGAATTTAGGATTCTCAGTTGATGTCAGGAAACCGCAAGGAAGATCCTACGAAACAGTTATTTTTTATTAACAAAAAAAAGTTCAATCAAATTGATTGGTTTTCAAAAGATTTTTAATTTATTTATAGAATGTAAACTGTATAGCTTCAGAATTACCGGGGATTGGTCGAGCTGTGCCAAAGTAAGCAAGCATCTACGCTGTCTGTAACCTACCCGAGCGAGATCGTATCCATTACATTCATATCCAGAATTGTTGTACGCTGTTACGTAGTAGCAGTCTTCTTCCTGTCGGATGAAATGGAATGTCGATATCTTCGTGTATTTGCTGACATCTAAAAATTCGCGCCATTCAGATCCATACAGCTTAAACTGATCCCCTTCAGCCATCTTTATGTACACCTTATGTTTTGTTCCTTTATTGTGGATTAAGTACAGCCAGTTGTTCTTAGGTTTCAACATCTCCGTAAACAGAGTAGGAAGAAGCTGAAATTCAAACATTTTGTGCATTTATTAATGTTAATTTTTTTAATAAGATGATAAGTTATATAATTCTTTTAGATAGTAACTACATGTAGTGTTCGAATGTTACTTTGGTTTGCCTCCACCAATAGTTGCATCGTCATTATATTTCAGAAAACCACAAACGTGTAAATGGTGAATACATTTTTGACATGAATTTATATATATTTGTAAACAATTGGATCATCAACAAAAATAAATAGGTAAAATTGTCGACACATTATGTTGACTCATACAAAAGTGTTTGACGCACCTATAACCATTTAGTCGTTTTAGAGTACGTATCTGTATTGTCTTTGAAGTTTACGATCTTATACCATGTAAAGCGTTTTTCACGATTAACAACTAATCTACAATCTACCGAACCAACCTTCTCTACATACGTATTTACTAACTTATTTATTTTTGTAATAATAAGCGTAACACGTTCTTGCTTAACTACTAAACCAAATAGAAATAAATCAATCCTAACTTATCTTACTACTATTATACTTTGCATTACACATGTTCTTTATACTAACAATCGTAACATTAACCACCATGTAATTACTTATATTAGTAACATCATCATCCTTTTAAGATATATCCATTAAACATAAAACTAATCTTCAATGATCAGCAACAATTTATACTACAAAAACATTTTTTGAAACTGATCATTCTACATGGAATAACTTAAGAAACTCAAAATAACTTTACAAATAGACTAAACATCTACTCCCAATCGGCTATTGGGATGGAACTGAGACGGTTTTCATCCTTTTCTTTCTTCTACAGTAATCATAGCCTATGTATGTATTTCAAGTAGAAATATCAAAGATCAGGAGATACATATGTTTCAAATCAATTATAAACATGTTTAATTAAGTATCCCTAAAATCAAGACAAATATCCCAAATTCTTAGTATTCAAATCAGCCTATAGTTATATGTCACACAATATTCTAAAGAATAAAATCGCATATATTGAAAAATAAACCGGATGTTATAGTGTGATCAAAGTATAAAATATGCTTTAGGATATTGTAAACATTGAAAAAAAAAATATCAAACATGCATTTGTAACCATCAAACATATCAGTAACATGCATATCAATCAGTTGACATGTAGAATGATCGTTTAAAAAAAAACTGAATTTTAACATTACCTGATGATGAGTTGGTGTGTTGAGGAAGATGAAGAAGATTGTTGACCGAAAGTAATGGTATTTCTGATTCAAGCCGTATTCTCACATTTATCAACACCAAGTGTATTTTGTAATAATGACTTTTTAGTATCTACTCCTACTACAAGTCATCTAATTTGTTTATATACTTAAATGACAAAAAACTCATTTAATACGTTTCATAACGTTATAGATACAAACGTTTTAATAGTGTCATGTTTTGCAAAATCTTTTACTTTCAATTTTAAGATAAAGATTTTATTAAATATATTTAGTTTGTATAATATATTGTATATATAAAAAATATTTGGTAGAATCACCTTAAAAATTAAGCACCCTAACATACAAGTAAACTATATTTCATTACCTAATATATGTTGTAATTTATTTTCTATTAAAACAATCATAATATATGTTCATTATTTGTGTTTTCAGGTTTGTAAGTTTTTTTCATCATAAGCAAAGATTATAGTTATAACATTATGAAGAACATCAAATCACCCAAGGTGCGTTTTATCTGTTATTTTATTTATAAGCTCCAACAACTCACTAAATGCATTTGTACTTTTGAATTCCATTATGAATTTAATTTGATTTATAATTTAGTTTTAATTTCTAAATAATTTTGTTTTAATGTAGGTAACCAAACAAAAAGAAGACAGTAAACCATCGAATTCCTTCGATCTGACCGGAAAAGATACACCGGTTTTTGAGATATATGTTGATGATTTGGTAGGTGCTCATCAGGTCACAAAATTCGTTACAACATATTGTTATTTTCTATAACATTGATTCTTAATCTATACATACAGGATTTGACCATCAACAACAAAAGCAAAATAGCTACAAAGCAACATGATGCTGTTGTAAACAAAAATGTTGTTTATTATGTTTCTTCAGATGATGATGACGTTTTACCCTTACCAAATAAGAAAATAGTTGACGATCATGTTCAAAACTCCAAAAATTTGGTAGGGAGGCATATGATTATTACATTTACAGTTATTTATTTTTTACCGTCTTTAATAAGAGGAATGTCGTACCGTGTTTGTCTAACTTTCATGTCCTTTATACCAATATTGAAATAGGAATTCGATGATGAAAGCCCTATTAGGTTTAAGCGCACCAACAACTCTACACAATCTTCCAATATTAAAAAAAGGCGTTTTGCAGTTATTGATGAAGCCACTGATGACGTGAACGAAAAAGGAAAAAAAGTTGAACAAGAGGATAAAATATATGTCCATCAATCTCCGGATATGAATTTCCATTTTGATGACTTTGTTGATGACATAGCTTTTGTTAATGAACAACACACTTCAGGAACCACAAAAAACAAGTACGCTCTCATTGATGAAGAGACCGATGAAGATCTTGATAACAAGAATATTACGAGTGAAGATGGTGTTTGGACTAATATCAATGATCTTGATTACGCTTCTCATGATGTTCATTATTCTAACACATACATTGCTGATGAAGCCGAAGAAGAGTTTCAAAATTCGGATATCCATAGCGTCTCATCGGTGCCTGATGAAGCCGAAGAAGAGTTAGAAGATTCAGACGTTGATGATCAATCCGAAGAAGAGTTACAAGATTCGGATATTGATGATGAAGCCGAAGAAGACTTAGACGGTTTCATTAACGACGAATCCGAAGGTTATTATTCTACCGATGATAAATCTACAGATGATGATTGATGTGTGCCAATATCGTCATTCAACATGATTTATGTTTTTTTCAAACCATTATGAAATATGTTATTGTTTGTGATTGGGGAGTCCTTATCACTTTTTTATCAAAACGCTTTATTTGATCAACTATTTATACACATTTTAATAACACATTGTGTCTCTTTGTTTTTTATAAGAATTATAGATGAATCCGGGTACCCTTGGTTGTTTGTTATTTTATTTGTACTTATGCAAATATAGAGTTTAGTTTTAATGTATTGTAAAAGTTTATAATTTGAAGTCAAGTTTCTTAACAAAATAATTTTTGAATAATTAAAATGTGGACCATTGCATTTTTGTTCGCTAAATTTTGCTTTCTACATATTTAATAACAATAACTAATAATTCGAAATGTCTCCTCTCCAAGACAAGTCAAGTAAAAGCAATTACAACTTAGTGTATAATTCAAAAACCCAACTTAGTTTATTGTACAAAAAAGCTGGCCCATGAAAATATGTCCATTAACCAAGTAACAAAGCCCAATCAATAATCACAACCACCATATAATGGGAAGTTGAATAACATATTACGACATATCATCTTCCCATGGCTTCATCAAACCCTAAAACCTTTGAAGATGCAAAGTCACATTCGTCTGAACCTGATTCAAAGTCCCATCATCAGTTTGTTGATGAGAAACAAAAATTGACTCAACCAAAGACTGAGGATGCAGTACGTGATCGACACAGTAAAGAGGCAAATACTAAAGTGGATGAAGCATTGAGGTTTCTTGCTTCAGTATTTGAAGAAGGTTCACCTTCTCAAAATAATAAAGGTATCTCATATAAGATTTCTAATATGTTTTATATACACGAATATGTTTTCATATTAAGATTATCTTTCCTTGCATGTTCTTTTGTTTTACCAGATGAGTTAGACGAATCAATTCTTCTCGACTGGCTTAAACTAAATGTTGGAGATCCTCAAGAGTGTCAAAAAGTTCTCAACGGCGTTAAGTCGAAGATCCTAAAAGCAGATGCTATGATTAATGAAATACGCGCAATGGGTCATGAGTTAACTGATGACTACGTTGTGGATTTAAACTTCTTTAGCGATGACGATTGAAATATCCTCATCACAATATTGTTCACAAGTTTAGTTTCTTTAATTTTCAATAATAAATGTATTCGGCCACGAAATTCGTTTCATTACTTAGGAATATGTAACACGATCTTTAAATGATATTTTGTTGAATGATATATGAAACGTTTTTATGTTATATAATGTCTTTATGTTAGTATGAAATCTGCATTTATTCTCAATCAATATTACCATTATTAATTAGATAGTCAATGATAAATGTCATTCAATGTTTGCATTAATAAAAAAAGATTGCATATCAGTTATAAATGTTTAAATCCCTTAATTCACGTTTCTATATAAATTCAAATTTCAAAAAAACATTTACACATCATGTCATACCATTGATAACTAATCAGTATTTACAGATTATCATGCCTTTTATCAAACACTTATAAACTTTAATTGTCTTCTAAGAATCACCAAAAGTCATAAAACTCTATTGCCATGGATGAAAACAATGAAATACTTACGAGAAATCGTATTAAACAGGTATCAAACAATAAAAACCCTCAACTCTCAAACCAAAGACTCCCTTTGTCACAAACACTCACGCCACCTTCTAACACAAGAGTTTCTTTGGCAGAGATACTTACGTGTATATGTTTCTATGTATGCATAACAACCTGCTATAACATGATTTCATTTGCTATTTTAACTTTTTATGTTTCTATCTATTAGATGATCCTATGACTGCAACATTTCCTACATCACAGTCAACGAATTCGTCTTCAAAACAAGCAGAAAATCTTCAAGGTTTGATCGCAACTTTAACTGAAATTAGAATGATTGTTGTAACATGTGCTTTCATTAACTGAATCTATAATCTCTTATGTCATGTCGTTTCAAGCTCATAGTATATTTTTTTTATATTTGTTACGTTCAGTTGCGCAAAGGATAAGATCGAAACCGTGAGCTACTAATAGACTACCGCTTGCAGATGTTACTAACTGTGAGTTACTTACATAGTCACATCTGAAAAACAACTTACTAGATAACTTCTTATCAGTATTAGTACTTCATATCAGTTTTAAAAATTTTCATTCTTTAATGTTACACAGCTATTCGTCCAAGTTTAAATTCCGTACCCAATATTGGTAACTCAACAACATTTTATGGTTCACCTATCTTTCAAGGTATCCACTTTCAAGATTATGTACGTTAGATTGTATTTTGAAGTCATGGCCTGTCAAGAATATAGGGCTATATATTTATACTTACATGAACATCGCTAAACTATTTTTATATACATTTAGGATCAAATTCACAGACAACAAACCCCATATTTGCCAACAATACTCTTCCGACGTTACAAACTCGATTGTCACCGTTGACTCGGAGTGTAACTACAAATGTTACACAACCTAAAAATGTTAACTCAAAATCTACAGGCCGTGTTTCACGTATACCACAACAACAAACAACTTTGGCTACATCTTCTAATGCTCTTGGATTTTTACGAACTCCAAATTTAGCCATTTTAAGTGGTTAGAGCCATATATATATATATATATTTATTATACTTCTTAAATACATAACATCCGTTCTTTCTAACACGTTTATGTTATTCTTTTATAGTATCTCAAAGGTCTGTTTTTTGCAACACTATTACCAATGAAACTCTTGGATCACTTTTGCCTCATTCTTCGCCAACAAGTGATAACCAAGCAGCTTCAGTTGCTGCACCACGCAAACGACAACATTCTTTGAATGATATTTCAAATGGTACTTCTGTGAACTCTCATATCTTATTATACCTGCTACACCAAAAGTATAATGTTTTTATTTGTAATGAATATTGATAACCACGGTTATTCATCCAAAACCATGTTTCATTACAGTTTCTGTAGGTCTAGTTTCAATTACATCGAATCAACCAAAAACTATTTCAACCAGGCATTCTTCTAATGCGTTCAACAGAACTGCGACTTCTTCAGGCTTACTTACTAACAACCAATATATACCTCTGCAATCATAAGCAACACCCACGCCACCTTCTAACAAAAGAGTTTCTTTGGCAGAGTTACTTACATGTATGTTTTTCTATGTATACAGAAGAACCTACTATAACCGTGATTTCATATGATGTTGTCACTTTTGTTTGTGTCTATTAGATGATCCTCTCTATGCAACGTTGCCTACATCACATTCAAGCAATTCATTGTCAACACAAGCAGAAAACCTTAAAGGTTTGATCACAACTTTAACTCCATTATAATGTTCGCTGTATATACTCTTTTTATTAACTGAAAATACAAAGTGTGATGCCATTTCCTTTGCTTTTCGTATTGTTTTACACTTTTTTTTAGGTCCAATTTCTCGGAGTGTAGGACGGCCCAAAAAGTGTTCCTTTAACACACCACTTGCAGACGTTACTAACTGTGAGTTACTTACAAGATGTAGATTAATACACCTGTTTGCCATTATTGGGAGACTAGTTTTATAATATCTATCAATATTCGTAATTCAACAACAGTTTCAAGATCACCTTTTTTTTAAGTATATATAATTAGAATCATATTGACATACCACAAACACCATATTGGCCACAAAGAATTTGCATCATACGTACGTTTTGTCACAATAATACTCTTTATAACTGATTTCGTTGATACTATAGTGTTGCAAACTCCACTTCCTATCAACACGGTTAGCAATGTTAATCGTGGTAGAACAAGACGTAAAACTGTGCCAACAATTACTCCCCAAACAACTCCAGTTGCAACGACACGCCAACGACAATCTCTATTGCCTGATGTTCCAAACGGTAAATTTTGAGGATCAGAAATATGATCATATTTTCAGCATTGTTACATGTCAATGTGTTTCCGTTATTCTCTTAATGTTTTTTTTCAGTTTGTTTCCAAACGCCCGAGATTCCTCACGTGAATCAACGTACCAACAATACATCTACGTCTGGTGTTAGAACCACCACTCCAGCTATAATGACATAGAATTCAACGTACGAAGTGGGTGAGTCATCAAGACAACCTAAAAGATCTAAGAGAACTGCTGTGCAACAACGATCAGCCGTTAGATTTAATCTTAATGACGATGATGGAACTGTCAGAAAAGTATACGACAAGTTCACTGGTATATCCGAAGGTAATTCTATAAGTTATTTTTACATTCAATTAAACAGTATATAATACAAACATTTTGAAACATCGATGAATAACTTTTAAACATGAATTTGGAGACTACTACGACCATGGTGATCCGTATTTTGAGTGCATAGAATGTCATGCTTTGCTCTGGGAAGCGGAAGCCGGTAAAGAATACAGAAGTGATCCAACAAACAAACCGTATACTATATGTAGTAGCAAGGTAAAAGTTTCTATTAAACAACCGCTTCCTGCTCCTAAGCCGTTACACGATTTGTTTTATAATATGGATGCAAAAATCCAGAATTTCAAAAACAACATTCAAACATACAATAGCTTGTTTGCTTCTACGTCAATGGGTGAAAAGGTTGACGATTCAATTAACTGTTGATATCAGTGTGCCACTCACATAAACACGGAATTTAGGATTCTCAGTTGATGTCGGGAAACCGCAAGGAAGATCCTACGAAAAAAGTTATTTTATATTAACAAAAAAAGTTCAATCAAATTGATTGGTTTTCAAAAGATTTCTAATTTATTTATAGAATGTAAACTGTATAGGTTCGGAATTACTGGGGATTGGTCGAGCTGTGCCAAAGTAAGAAAGCATCTACGTTGTATGTAACCTACCCGAGCGAGATCGTATCCATTACATTCACATCCAGAATTGTTGTACGCTGTTACGTAGTAGCAGTCTTCTTCCTGTCGGATGAAATGGAATGTTGATATCTTCGTGTATTCTTGACATCTAAAAATCGCCATTCAGATCCATAGAGCTTAACCCTGATTCCCTCCACCATCTTTATGTACACCTTATGTTTTGTTCCTTTATTGTGGATTAAGTACAGCCAATTGTTCTTAGGTTTCAACATCTCCGTAACAGAAGTGAAGAAGCTGAAATTCAAACATTTAGTGCATTTATTAATGTTAATTTTTTTAATAAGATGATAAGTTATATAATTCTTTTAGATAGTAACTACCTGTAGTGTTCGAATGTTACTTCGGTTTGCCTCCACCAATAGTTGCATCGTCATTCTATTTCAGAAAACCACAAACGTGTAAATGGTGAATACATTTTTGACATGAATTTATATATATTTGTAAACAATTGGATCATCAACAAAAATAGATAGGTAAAATTGTTGACACATTATGTTGACTCATACAAAAGTGTTTGACTCACCTATAATCATTTAGTTGTTTTAGAGTACGTATCTGTATTGTCTTTGAAGTTTACGATCTTATACCATGTAAAGCGTTTTTCACGATTAACAACTAATCTACAATCTACCGAACCAACCTTCTCTACATACGCATTTACTAACTCTTTTTTTGTAATAATATGCGTAACACGTTCTTGCTTAACTACTAAACCAAATAGCAATAAATCAATCCTAACTTATCTAACTACTATTATACTTTGTGTTGGATCGATGTACTCTAACCAAACTAACTTATGTAGCTTGTAAGGGCTTAGCAACTTCGGATAAATCCTAAGTCACTAATAATGAAACACTGAATTAACTATATTAAGTATGCGGAATTTACTTGAATAAAGCTAAGAAGAATTAACTTTAACTTCAACGATTTTATTAATAACTCTGAACCTGCTTGATACACAGATTCACTAAAAATCCCTAACAACTCTAATATCGAACTTAGTAAACTCTAATATTGCACGTACGTATAATGCCAATCTAGGGGTCCTTTTATAGGCATAAGGATAACCCTATTCGGTTTACAACTCTATTCCTTGTACGACAAGTAATACTAAACTAAACTGAGAACATTCTAGAATTACACAATAATCCTTAACTTTTTGCATAGCAGACCTTTATCCTTGCAGTACTTTCATGAGTGAGCAGTACTTTGACTTTCTTCTTTAGCAGTACTTTGACTCTTCAGCACTTTGACTTCTTCAGTACTTTGTATTTCTCCAGTACTTGATATCCCAACAATCCTCCCCTAACTTGAATTCTACTTGCTTGATTTCAAGTTCCTTTATATCTGTATCTTTAACATCTTTGTCTTCAAGGAAAGATTGTAGCTTTATCTTCAAATTTTGTCTTTGTATTCCATGTGCTTGTATTATCATCATCAAAGTAGTCTTTATTAGCAATCCTTTACAGCAACAATCAGCAAGCTCCATCTTTTCAGCAACATATGACAACTTGTACATCAGTTCATTAAGTTTCAGTCTATTCTCATCACTTCCAGGTGTGTAAAATCCTATGAGAGGTGAATCATTGAAATTTTAATGGATTTGATGTCTCTTTACCAAAGCCATTAACTCTCGAGTAGCCAATGTTTAGGTGTGTAAGACCATGGTACATTGATAACCATAATATTTTTTGCAAATCATCAGCTATCAACGGATTTGTTTTGTCTTTACCAAAAGCCATACCCTTTTGGACTAGTTAGTTCTTGCAACCATGGTGAACTAATTACCATATAAATGGTTTTTCCACAGCCTTTACCACAAACCATTTTCCTTGTGGGCTAGCCAACTCTTTACATTTGCTGATATGGTGAGTTGATTACCATACAACTTATTAGCAAGTTGTCAACTATATAACGGATTTGAGATATCTTTACCAGAGCCGTTTGCTCATGGATTAGCCAGTCCTTTTGTTAAACATGGTGGACTGATAACCTTTTGTTGTAACCATCTCAAAAACCATTTGTTGCTTTTAAACCTTTGTTTCAAAAAATATTTTTCACTTAGCAAAAGTTTTCTTTTAAAAATCATTTACTGGTTTTGTGTTGCATGCAGTACTTTGGTTAAAGTACTGTTTGTTCCAGCAGTACTTTGAATAAAGTACTTATTTTTCAAAAATTTGTACAATTAAACATCATACCAGTACTTATGCTTCATCATCAGCCGTTGTCCATCTGATATATAATTCAATAACCATTAGGGTTGTTTCATTCTCTTCTTCAACTTCCATTCCATGATCCAACATCCTTCTCATAAGATCTCAAGTCAAAGGATATCTTCTTTCAGCTAACATATGGATCAAAGTTCCATCTTCCAATTCCAAAGCATGCTATCTCCCAATCTTCTTGGTTTTGCCAGAGTGCATCAGTACTTGTCTCCTCAGTTTCCCAGATAGTTGTCAGATCTCCTAGCAATACTAAGCCAACTCCAGTTGATGGAATATGTTCAAAGTATTCTTGCACTAATTGATATAGTTGAAACATATCTGCTCTATCTATTATGTGCGGTATATCCCATAGCAAATTGAATACTCTAAAGCTTTCATCCTCCATATGGAACATCAAATAATCTCCATCTTTTGACTCTACTACTTCAAATGTAGTTATCTTGGACTTCTTTACTGCAACATCTTTGGATTTAGGATGATCAAAGTCGACAACTCTTATGTAATTTCTCAGCTCATCAACTGTATCAGACCTTAACTCAATCTTCTTTGATGGTTGTTCAGCTTCAGTTGTTCTTTTTCTTTTTAAGCTTCTTTTAGTATCATCCTCCTTTTGCTTATCATCTTTAAAAGAAATAATACTCTCAACTTGCTTCTGATAGGCTTCTCTAACAGCATTATATAAATCTTTCATCTCTAAATAATTCAGCTTCTGTAATCCAGTATATCCTTGACCCTTTAAATAAGCCATCATGGCATTTCTTCTTTAGCTTTACTAGGTGGTCTTTGTGGTATAGCAGCTTCAGGTTCCTTCACTGGTTGAGCAATCTCAGCATCAAATTTAGCTTGTAGTTCCCTAGCAGCTGCTTCATTTTTAGCCACTTCAATAGCTCTTAACTCTGCTAAAGTCAGCTTTTTCTTATTCTTTGTTTCCACTAGTTTGCCTTTGCCTTTGTCCTTTGGATCTAAAACTGGTTGAGAAGCTTGTGGTTGTTCTTCAGCAACTCCTGGAATACTCACCCCTCGTGGTCTTGATAGATTTTGCAAAATTTGAGCGACTGTCTCATCATTACTTGCAGTATGCTCAACCATGGGTGTATCAACTTCCTCTTCTTGTAGAACTTTGGAAGGACCAGCTTCTTCATCAAAATTAAGTATCCTTGGTGTAATCAGCTCTTGTCTATGTGTTCCTTGAAGAGCAGTACCTTGATCAACAGCACCTTGATCATCAGTACTTTCTACACTAGTACTTTGAACTCCAGTTCCTTCAGGCTCAGTACTTTCAATATTTACTTGTGCTTCAGTACTTTGAGGTTCATCATCTTTATCTGCATGAAACTCAACATCTTCTTTCAAATTATCTTGCTCCAGATTCCTCCCCAATTGGATAGAAGATTGCTGTTGAACCTTTTTGCCTTTGGAAGTCTTCTTAAACTTCTTCCCTTGCCTCTAATGTGACTTTACCCATAACCTGTGATGTTGAACCAAAGGCCATTCAAAAGTCTTTAATCTTCGAAACTTGGTCTTCAACTTCTTTAGTTGTGCAGCCTGAGCTTCAAAATCCTTATTTAAGCGTGTCAGCTCCCTTGTTAAAGCATAGTTATCCAGAACCTGACCCTCAGATGCCACATCTCCCTCATCTCCTCCAGATGTTTGAAGCCCATCTGTGGAAGTGTAATCATTGGGAGAGGATGGTGGGTTTACCTCTGGTTCTGAATCATCATGAGTAGATGCTTGTGGAGATGGTGAAGGCGAAGCTATAGTACCTTCTTGTATATCAGTACCTTGTGAAGCAGTACCTTGAGAAGCAATACCTGAGATGATGCAGTACCTTCTTGTTCTTCACTTGCAGCAGCCTCATATCAAATTGCTTGCACAATCTCCATCATTGAAGTAGTTAAGGGAGTGTGCCTTCCAGAAAACTTATCACTCTTCCTAGCCATGAAGGTGAATATCTTGGCAGGTTGTACCACAACAGGTAATAAGCTCGAAGGCTTTGGTATATCATGAAGTTTTTTATTCAAGAAAACTTGAATAAATCTTGGATACATTAACCAGGGTGATCCATGAGAAATGTGAGATAGCATACCATCTAGAATGAGTCTTGAACACTTGAAGATATGATTTGTAGCCAATCCCACCAGAGCAGATGCTATATTAGAACCAAATTTCTCCCATGAAGTACTCTTAGAACTGATACAATGAAGTAGGACATGAACCAAGTACTTCCAATGTGGACTAAACAAGGGTTTCTTGAATGTGGTTTCAGTTAAAGACCCTTCATACCCAATGTCTCTTAAAGTATCCCAAAGAAGCTGTTTGTCAAAACGTATAGCTCCTTCTTCATCATCCAATAATAGATCTTCTCGAATTGAGGCTTCACTAACTCTAATGATCTTCCCAGCACCTTAGCCCTGTATAAATGACTCATCATTCGCCATGTGAGTTCTAGCAGTCGCCCAAAATTGTTGAATCCATGGCTCAATAACATCTGGTTTAACCAAAAGTGCATAACTGATTGGAGATCCAGTGAGAAAATCAATGATGTCATGGAATGCGGCATTAGCTTCAATTTTATCCAATTTAGCCACCATGTTGTGTTTAGAAATTGTGTTTCAATTCGCCATTGATTAATGTTTACAAAAGAAAGTGGTTCGATGAATAGTAAATGTGAAAGAGAGAGAAATATGGAAAAGATTGATAAGTATATAGATGAGAGGGAAAATCCGAGGGTAGGTATTTATAGGTAAGATTTGAAAAATCACAGCCCATAATAACACAGTTACCGTTATTTGAATTTTAACCCATCTTTTGACCGTTGGAACAGTACGTTGATAAGACAAGCAGTGCTTTCCACATGTGCAGTACTTTCCAAAACAGTACTTTCAGAGCAGTACTTTCAAATAACCAAAAGGCAGTACTTTTCCATTCTCTTATTTACAATGGCAAAAACACCAAATAGGCATTGGATTGCCTCCCCTCAAGCAATGCATAGGACTGTCTAACTGACTAATCAGTCATCCCCTTAACTGTAGCTTAGTAATTAATCATACCAATACTCACCACCAAGTGATTGAATCTTGAAACATCAAATCGTTTTGTGAGTAGATCAGCTACATTATCATCTGTGTGAACCTTGACAACATTAATGAGCCTATGCTCATAACAATCTCTGATAAAGTGATGCCTAATCTGAATGTGCTTGGTCTTGGAGTGACAAACTGGATTCTTCACAATGAAAATTGTACTCCCATTATCAATGTTGATAGGAGTATTCTTGAAGTTGAACCCATAATCCAAAAGTTGATTCTGCATCCACAAGACTTGTCCACAACAGCTTGCAGCAGCAACATATTCTGCTTCAGTGGATGATGTTGCTGCAATAGTTTGCTTCTTACATTGCCATGAGACTAATCTTCTTTCAAGATACTGGTATCCTCCAGTGGTTGATCTTCTATCATAATTATCACCTGCATAATCACTATCTGAAAAAGCTTCCAAGTGAAAAGGTGAATCCTTTGGATACCACAACCCCAACTTAGGTTGTTGTTTCAAATAACTAAAAATTCTCTTTACTGCATTCATATGGGAGACCTTGGGTGATACTTGATATCTTGCACATAAACAGACAGCAAACATGATATCAGACCTAGATGCAGTTAAGTACATAAGATAGCCAATCATAGATCTGTACAACTTGACTTCAACAGGTTGACCATTTTCATCCTTACCCAATGAGTTGATAAGTTTGATAGGTGTAGTGACTGGCTTCATAGCATCAAAATTGAACTTCTTAAGAATGTCAGAGACATACTTATCTTGACTTATGAAAATTCCCTCCTTTGATTGTTTGACTTGAAGCCCCAAAAAGAAAGTTAATTCACCCATAGAACTCATTTGAAATTCATGTTGCATCAGCTTCTCAAACTCCTTCACCATAGACTGTTTTGTAGCTCCAAAGATGATATCATCTACATAAACTTGAACCAGCATGATATCCTTCTTATCTCTCTTGATAAACAAAGTCTTGTCAATTGCTCCCCTCCTGTAACCATGTTGCAATAAGAAAGTGGAGAGCCTTTCATACCAAGCTCTAGGTGCTTGATGAAGGCCATAAAGAGCCTTAACTACTTTGTAGACTTTGTTTGGATGTGCAGGATCTTTAAAACCAGGAGGCTGTTTAACATAGACCTCCTCTGTAATCTTGCCATAAAGAAAGGCACTCTTGACATCCATTTGATTAACCTGAAATCCCATATATGATACAAAAGCTAGGAATATGCGAATGGCTTCAATCCTTGCTACAGGAGCAAACACTTCATCATAATCTACTTCTTCTTCTTGTCTATATCCTTGTGCAACTAACCTTGCCTTATTCTTGATGACATTCCCTCTTTCATCTCTCTTGACTCAGAAAACCCATCTTGTACCAATGACTTTCTTTCCATCTGGTAGATCACATAGTACCTAAACTTCTTGAATTTTGAATTGAAGAAGTTCGTCTTGCATGGCTTCAACCCAACTCTCTTTGGTTAATGCTTGAGCTACATTCTTGGGTTCTTTTTGAGAGATAAAACAAGTGAATAAACACGTTTGATTATCCTTGTGATTCAGCCTGTTCTGTTTATAGACAAAGCTAAATAAAGCATTATGTGGTTTAGAAAAACCTTTAGCTTTGGTTCTTGTAAGCACTCCAGAAGTAGAAGGTCCAATTATTTGACCAGTGGGATGATCTTTGTGAATTATTAATGTAGGAGTCTGTGGTACTTCAAGATCATCATCCAAATTTGTGAAATCAGCACCTTCATTGGAATTAGAGAAAATACCTTCATCATCTAATTCATCATCAGTATCTTCTATGCCAGGCATGGTCAGATCATCATCAAAAGTACTGTCAATTGGTGCAGCAGTACTTTGATCCAAAGTACTGTGATCAAAAGTTTTATGAGGGTTTTCTGTAGACTTACCCTTTTTCTTTCCTTCTTCAAAAGCTCTCCTTTGTTCATCCTCATAAGATTGAGCTATTGTGTCTTGAAAAAGCATCCTATTAAGTTCATCTTGAATAGTTTGATCCTCAGCAGACAGAGTGGATTTTGGTTCATTAGTACTTTTCTCCTTCTCAACAGTCATAGGTTCTTCATCAGGAACAGCATCAGGTCTAATATTGACTCCATGAACAATGTACTGTAAATCTTCTTCTTTGTGATCATCTTGATTTTCTTCTCTAACAGGAACATAATTCATAGAAGGAGTCAAAATCTCAAGATCAAACATCCAATCAGGACCTTTACCCTTTTGATTTTCTTGATCTTCTAAAAATTCAACATGAAGACAATCTTGAACCTTCTTGGTGACCTTGTTGTACACTCTAAAGCCTTTGCTGTTCGTACAATATCTCAATAAATATCCTTCTTCTGAATTTCCATCAAATTTTCCCAAAGCATCAATAGTATTAAGAATAGTAAGAGGACATCCAAAAGGTTTCATAAAACGTATGTTAGGTTTGTTTCCCATAAGCAACTCATAAGGTGTCTTCATCTGAGGTTTAGTGACTGATACTCTATTCAACACATTACAAGCAGTACTTACAGCTTCAGCCCAAAATTTTATAGATAATAATGAATCTGCAAGCATTGTTCTGGCTGCTTCAATCAAAGTTCTGTTCTTTCTCTCTGCAACACCATTCTGCTGTGGAGTTCTAGCAATACTAAACTCCCTCTTGATTCCTTTCTTAGCACAAAATTCATCCATAAGCTTGTTCTTAAATTCAGTCCCATTGTCACATCTAATAGCTCTTACTTTGAGTCTCAATTGGTTTTCCAGGGCTATTATAAGATCATGAATAGCATCAAAGGCTTCATCTTTAAATCCCAAGAAAAATACCCAACTAAATCTACTGTAATCATCTGTCACCAGTGGTACTTCTTCTTGTTTAGACTAGCAACAGCGAAACAGTCCAAACAAATCCATGTCAGCACTCCAAAGGTTCTCTAATGGTTCTTTCCTCAATCTTCTTTCATGAAGCTTTGTGTTGTTTACCTTTCTTGCAAACATGAGTGATCATTCTTGTATGTTTTGGAAGGTAAAACTCTAACTAAATTTCCTTTAACCAACTTGTTGATATTCTTGAAATTCACATGGCCTAATCTTCTATGCCACAGATGTGCTTCTTCAAGTGTTTCCTTTGCTACTAAACATGTTGCTCTTTTAGAAGAGTTAAGACTCTTCATATCCAGACTGTACACATCATTGGTTCTTGGTACTCTCAGTACTACCAAGTTATCATCAACAAGCTTGAATTCAGGAGAAAGAATAAGACATTCTGTGCGGTGAACAACCACGGGGTGCTTCTTGTCAGATCGAGAGACAAAAGGTTGAATTTGAGCTCCTTTACATAACGAACATTCTCAAAATCTATGCTTCCTGCCTTGATAGTTCCTTTGATTATTCTTCCTCCACAATTATCATTCCCAAATGCAACTCTTCCTCCACAATAAGATCTAAAATCGTGAATCTCTTTGTCTCTGTCATGCTTCCAGAGCAACTATCCACAATTAAATGATCTTTAGTTCCTCTTCGGGTTGCCACCAAAATAAAAGAGTTAGTTAATTTTAGGAACCCAAGCCATTACTGAATTGTGTTCCCCTTGTGGAGTTACATACTTAAATTCTTTAAGTATGTAATTTCCACTGTCTTTAAGCACATGATCAATTACCTTTGGCTGTTCCAAAACTTGTGTTGGTTTTTCAACAAAAATCCCTTTTTCATCCAAATTCTCTTTATTATTTTCAACAAAAATCTCTGTTTCACTCACACTTGCTGAAAGTACTGTTTGTTCTCCATCAGTACCTTCTTTCTTAACCCATCTTGTTTTAACTTTTGGTGTTGAGTTCTTTGATCTAGATACTCTTTTTGAGGTGTAACGCCTTCTAGATTGAGAGTAATTAGATCTCCTAGGGCTTCCATTCCAAAAAGTGCTAGCAGTACCTTGATTGGGTGAAAATCTAGTAGTACTTTGAGAAGGTACTGGTGATTTTGAAAAAGATCTTCTCCGGTGAGGGTACCTATGGTCTTGTGAGAAATTGTTGTGGTTAACCCTATGTGAATGATTCCAGACTGGTTTATTCTCCCTTGGTATTTGGTTGGCAGTTCTGGTCTTTTGGAATTTGCTTAAGTAATCTGAGTGAAAGTCACAGTCCTTTATCAAATGATCAGGACTATAACAAACAAAACACAATTTTTGACCCATACTCCCAAAAAATCTTCCTTTAGTTCTATGATTAAAACTATCTTGTCTTTTTGGTGAATGATGAAAACTATTTTGACCAAATTTATCCCAAAAAGGTTTAGCAGTATTTTGAAAAGGTACTGGCGAGCGTAATGTGATACTTTGAGTTGAAGGTACTGCTTGACTCTTAACATCATCATCCTTAGGTTTCTCTATTGTTTCTTTTGAGGTTTCAGAACTAGATTGACCAATAAGCTTTTTCCTAAACTCTAGATTGTCTACTACAAAGCGGAAACATCGTCCTAAGGGTTGAAAACTACCATGGGATGAGGATCGCATGATAACCCTCGTCTTTCTTAAATTCAGGAGGTGTTTGACTAATAGATTCCTCATTACTAGATGTGTTGTCTACATAGTTAATGAGTTCATCATCACTAGTTGTTATATCCTCATAATCAAGTTGGTCCTCATCACGGGTTTTCTTACATCTTTACTAAAGTCCATACCAAATCCTAGGCCAGTTTTAATGTGTACTCTTTTTGTTTTCAACAAAACTAACATGTGAAAGGCCATATTTTCCCCAAGCAGCAAACTTTTCTAGCAATTCATCCCTTTATTTAGTCATCTTTTCTAGTTCAACAACCTTACATCCTAACTTCCATTCACTTAATTTTAATTGGTAATCCTGTTGTTCATATTTTTCTGCCCAAGCCATTTCATTATTTTCATGTGTTATTATTTTGGCTTCCATTGACTCTAAAGTAATTTGATAACCAGCTACCTCAGACCTAGCCCTTCTATAATTATCTCTTTTAGTTACATAGTCATTAAGGACTTATTGATAAAAATCATGATACTTAGAGCATACCTCAGAGATAGGGGTTGAACTTGGTGAAGTAGCTACTATAGCAAGCAGAACAGGTTCCTCTTCACATTCCATGCTCCAATCAAAGCTTCCTAGGCCATCTCTGGATTCCAAAGCAGCAAATCCTGGTTCCTCATCAAAGGCTGTGCTCCAATCAAACTCTTCCACTGATTTTCCACTGCCACCATACAATAGGTTACTGGTTCATCATCAAACTCAGCACTCCAGTCAACCTCTGATAGATTTTCTTGAGCAACCAAAGCTTTTGTTTCAGTAATAGGGATTTCCTTTAGTTCAAGCTTGGGTTTCTCGGTCATTCTATTTTCTTGATATTTAGCAAACTTGCATTCTCTTGCAAAGTGTCCAGTCCTTTGAAAATTAAAGTATTCAATCTTGGTCTTGTCAAACGTTATACCCTGCTTAGGCTTGAAGTCAATGCCTCTTCCTATTTTCTTCATGAACTTCTTGATCCTTGCAGTGATCATAACAACTTGCCACCTGATATCAATTTCTTCAAAAGCATCCTCTTCAATTTGTGACAAATCCTCTTCATAAGTAACATGTAAAGTAGCTTGCTGAGCAAATAATGAGCATACAACTTCATCAGAATGGATGGTGTTTGTTGATGATGAGGTGGGGGTAGAATAGGCAACAGTACTTTGAGCAACAGTACTTTGAGTAGGATAAGCAGTACTTTTAGTGGATGTACTGCCTCTCTTTTCAGACGACACAAAAGCAATACTGTGAGATTTTGAACTTGTTTGTCCATTCATCTCATGCTCATACACCTTCAAATGATTGTAGAGATCATCCAAGTTCATAACATCCAATCCAGGTTGTCCTCTGATCATAGTAGCAATCACATGCCATGTGGATGGCAAACTTCTTAAGAACTTCAGATTTGCATCTTCAACAGATACCTCTGCTTTGTATAACTCCAGCATACTAAGAACATTTTGTCTGTCATAGGCGCATCAACACCTTCTCTTTCACCAAGTGAATGTTTCAAACTGTTGCTTCAACAGATTTTGGTGCATCTTCTTGGAAGCATCATTACCTCCAAATCTTGTCTTGAGCGACCAAAGTTGTTTTGCATCCTTAGCATCATAAAACTTGAGTAGGTGACCATCGGTATATGGACAATAGGATGTTGAGAGCCTTTTCTTGATTCCTTATTGTAGTTGCGGCAAGAAGACGCCTTAGGTGGTTTAGGTTGTCCAGGAACTTCAATAGGATCTCTGAACAACTTCATTACCATTGACAATTACATTCCATAGTGCATGGTCTGTAATAGCAATGTACTGCCTCATCTTCATGCTCCAAAGATCATACTCTCCCTTCTAGATGATAGGAATTACGGTGAGGTGATGGATGGGGTGGTGCAAATAGTCGACATCTTTAGGGTTTGTTGTTAATTAGGTTTTAGGGTTTCTTCTTAATCGAGTTTCCACAGCTCGATACCACTTGTTGGATCGATATACTCTAACCAAACTAACTTATGTAGCTTGTAAGGGCTTAGTAACTTCGGATAAATCCTAAGTCACTAACAATGAAACACTGAATTAACTCTATTAAGTATGCAGAATTTACTTGAATAAAGCTAAGAAGAATTAACTTTAACTACAACGATTTTATTAATAACTCTGAACTGCTTGATACAGATTCACTAAAATCCCTAACAACTCTAATATCGAACTTAGTAAACTCTAATATTGCGCGCATTATAATGCCAATCTAGGGGTCCTTTTATAGGCATAAGGATAACCCTAGTCGGTTTACAACTCTATTCCTTGTACGAGAAGTAATACTAAACTAAACTGAGAACATTCTAGAATTACACAATAATCCTTAACGATTTGCATAGCAGTCCTTTATCCTTGCAGTACTTTGATGAGTGAGCAGTACTTTGACCTTCTTCTTTAGCAGTACTTTGACTCTTCAGCACTTTGACTTCTTCAGTACTTTTTATTTCTCCAGTACTTGATATCCCAACACTTTGCATTACACATGTTCTTTATACTAACAATCGTAACATTAACCACCATGTAATTACTTATATTAGTAACATCATCATCCTTTTAAGATATATCCATTAAACATAAAAACTAATCTTCAATGATCAGCAACAATTTATACTACAAAAACATTTTTTGAAACTGATCATTCTACATGGAATAACTTAAGAAACTCAAAATAACTTTACAAATAGACTAAACATCTACTCCCAATCGGCTATTGGGATGGAACTGAAATGGTTTTCATCATTTTCTTTCTTCTACAGTAATCATAGCCTATGTAAGTATTTCAAGTAGAAATATCAAAGATCAGGAGATACATATGTTTCAAATCAATTCTAAACATGTTTAATTAAGTATCTTTAAAATCAAGACAAATATCCCAAATTCTTAGTATTCAAATCAGCCTATAGTTATATGTCACACAATATTCTAAAGAATCAAATCGCATATATTGAAAAATAAACCGGATGTTACAGTGTGATCAAAGTATAAAATATCCTTTGGGATATTGTAAACATTGAAAAAAAATATCAAACATGCATTTGTAACCATCAAACATATCAGTAACATGCATATCAATCAATTTACATGTAGAATGATCGTTTAAAAAAATGAATTTTAACATTACCTGATGATGAGTTGGTGTGTCGAGGAAGATGAAGAAGATTGTTGACCGAAAGTAATGGTATGTCTGATTCAAGCCGTATTCTCACATTTATCAACACCAAGAGTATTTTGTAATCATGACTTTTTAGTATCTACTCTACCAAGTCATCCAATTTGTTTATATACTTAAATCACAAAAAACTAATTTAATACGTTTCATAACGTTATAGATATAAACGTTTTAACAGTGTCATGTTTTGCAAAGTCTTTTACTTTCAATTTTAAGATAAAGATTTTATTAAATATATTTAGTTTGTATAATATATTGTATATATAAAAAATATTTGGTAGAATCACCTTAAAAATTAAGCACCCTAACATACAAGTAAAATATATTTCATTACCTAATATATGTTGTCATTTATTTTCTATTAAAACAATCCTAATATATGTTCATTATTTGTGTTTGCAGGTTTGTAAGTTTTTTTCATCATAAGCAAACATTATGGTTATAACATTATGAAGATCATCAAATCACCCAATGTGCGTTTTATCTGTTATTTTATTTATAAGCTCCAACAACTCACTAAATGCATTTATAATTTTGAATTCCATTATGAATTTAATTTGATTTATAAGTTAGTTTTAATTTATAAATAATTTTGTTTTAATGTAGGTAACCAAACAAAAAGAAGACAGTAAACCATCGAATTCCTTCGATCTGACCGGAAAAGATACACCGGTTATTGAGATATCTGATGATGATTTGGTAGGTGCTCATAAGGTTACAAAATTCGTTACAACATATTGTGGTTTTCTATAACATTGCTTTTTAATCTATACATAAAGGATTTGACCATCAACAACAAAAGCAAAATAGCTACAAAGCAACATGATGCTGTTGTAAACAAAAATGTTGTTTGTTATGTTTCTTCAGATGATGATGACGTTTTACCCTTACCAAATAACAAAATAGTTGACGATCATGTTCAAAACTCCAAAAATTTGGTAGGGAGGCATATGATTATTACATTTACAGTTATTTGTTTTTTACCGTCTTTAATAAGAGGAATGTCGTACCGTGTTTGTCTAACTTTCATGTCCTTTATACCAATATTGAAATAGGAATTCGATGACGAAAGCCCTAATAGGTTTAAATGCACCAACAACTCTACACAATCTTCCATTTAAAAAAAAGGCGTTTTGCAGTTATTGATGAAGCCACTGATGACGTGAATGAAAAAGGCAAAAAAGTTGAACAAGAGGATAAAATATATGTCCATCAATCTCCGGATATGAATTTCCATTTGGATGACTTTGTAGATTACATACCTTTAGTTAATGAACAACACACTTCAGGAACCACAAAAAACAAGTACGCTCTCATTGATGAAGAGACCGATGAAGATCTTGATAACAAGAATATTACGAGTGAAGATGGTGTTTGGACTAATATCAATGATCTTGATTACGCGTCTCATGATGTTCATTATTCTAACACATACATTGCTGATGAAGCCGGAGAAGAGTTTCAAAATTCAGATATCCATAGCGTCATCGGTGCTGATGAAAGAAGAAGAGAGTTAGAAGATTCGGACATTGATGATCAATCCGAAGAAGAGTTACAAGATTCGGATATTGATGATGAAGCCGAAGAAGACTTAGACAGTTTCATTAACGACGAATCTAAAGGTTATTATTCTACCGATGATAAATCTATAGATGATGATTGATGTGTGCCAATATGGTCATTCAACATGATTTATGTTTTTTAAATAATATTCGTTTCTGATTTAGTACTTTTTTGTTTCAAACCATTATGAAATATGTTATTTTTTGTGATTGGGGAGTCCTTATCACTTTTTTATCAAAACGCTTTATTTGATCAACTATTTATACACATTTTAATAACACATTGTGTCTCTTTGTTTTTTTTAAGAATTATAGATGAATCCGGGTACCCTTGGTTGTTTGTTATTTTATTTGTACTTAGGCAAATATAGAGTTTAGTTTTAATGTATTGTAAAAGTTTATAATTTGAAGTCAAGTTTCTTAACAAAATAATTTTTGAATAATTAAAATGTGGATCATTGCATTTTTGTTAGGTAAATTTTGCTTTCTACATATTTAATAACAATAACTAATAATTTGAAATGTCTCCTCTCCAAGACAAGTCAAGTAAAAGCAATTACAACTTAGTGTATAATTCAAAAACCCAACTTAGTTTATTGTACAAAAAAGCTGGCCCATAAAAATATGTCCATTAACCAAGTAACAAAGCCCAATCAATAATCACAACCACCATATAATGGGAAGCTGAATAACATATTACGACATATCATCTTCCCATGGCTTCATAAAACCCTAAAACCTTTGAAGATGCAAACTCACATTCGCCTGAACCTGATTCAAAGTCCCATCATCAGTTTGTTGATGAGAAACAAAAATTGACTCAACCAAAGACTGAGGATAGAGTACGTGATCGACACAGTAAAGAGGCAAATACTAAAGTGGATGAAGCATTGAGGTTTCTT
The DNA here is from genome assembly GCA_910596185.1 of Chrysanthemum makinoi. Taxonomy (NCBI): domain Eukaryota; kingdom Viridiplantae; phylum Streptophyta; class Magnoliopsida; order Asterales; family Asteraceae; genus Chrysanthemum; species Chrysanthemum makinoi. Next base: position 128,050,925 of record OU343221.1, read on the forward strand.
GCTTCAGTATTTGAAGAAGGTTCACCTTCTCAAAATAATAAAGGTATCTCATATAAGATTTCTAATATGTTTTATATACACGAATATGTTTTCATATTAAGATTATCTTTCCTTGCATGTTGTTTTTGTTTTGCCAGATGAGTTAGACGAATCAATTCTTTTCGACTGGCTTAAACTAAATGTTGGAGATCCTCAAGAGTGTCAACAAGTTCTCAACGGCGTTAAGTCGAAGATCCTAAAAGCAGATGCTATGATTAATGAAATACGCGCAATGGTCATGAGTTAACTGATGACTACGTTGTGGATTTAAACTTCTTTAGCGATGATGATTGAATTATCCTCATCACAATGTTGTTCGCAAGTTTAGTTTCTTTAATTTTCAATAATAAATGTATTCGGCCACGAAATTCGTTTCATTACTTAGGAATATGTAACACGATCTTTAAATGATATTTTGTTGAATGATATATGAAACATTTTTATGTTATATAATGTCTTTATGTTAGTATGAAATCTGCATTTATTCTCAATCAATATTACCATTATTAATTAGATAGTCAATGATAAATGTCATTCAATGTTTGCATTAATAAAAAAAGATTGCATATCAGTTATAAATGTTTAAATCCCTTAATTCACGTTTCTATATAAATTCAAATTTCAAAAAAACATTTACACATCATATCATACCATTGATAACTAATCCGTATTTACAGATTATCATGCCTTTTATCAAACACTTATAAACTTTCTTTGACTTCTAAGAATCACCAAAAGTCATAAAACTCTATTACCATGGATGAAAACAATGAAAGACTTCCCAGAAAGCGTATGAAACAGGTGTCAAACAATAAAAAACCTCAACCTTCAAACCAAAGACTCCCTTTGTCACAAACACTCACGCCACCTTCTAACACAAGAGTTTCTTCGGCAGAGATACTTACATGTATGTGTTTCTTATATTCATAACAACCTGCTATAACATGATTTCATTTGCTATTTTAACTTTTTATGTTTCTATCTATTAGATGATCCTCTGACTGCAACATTGCCTACATCACAGTCAACGATTGTCTAAAACAAGCAGAAAATCTTCAAGGTTTGATCGCAACTTTAACTGAAATTAGAATGATTGTTGTAACATGTGCTTTCATTAAATGAATCTATAATCTCTTATGTCATGTCGTTTCAAGCTCATAGTATATGTTTTTTATATTTGTTACGTTCAGTTGCGCAAAGGATAAGATCGAAACCAGGAGCTACTAATAGACTACCGCTTGCAGATGTTACTAACTGTGAGTTACTTACATAGTCACATCTAAAAAACAACTTACTAGATAACTTCTTGTCATTATTAGTACTTCATATCAGTTTTAAAAATTTTCATTCTTTAATGTTACACAGCTATTCATCCAAGTTTAAATTCCGTACCCAATATTGGTAACTCAACAATATTTTATGGTTCACCTATCTTTCAAGGTATCAACTTTCAAGATTATGTACGTTAGATTGTATTTTGAAGTCATGACCTGTCAAGATTATAGGGCTATATATTTATACTTACATGAGCATCGCTAAACTGTTTTTATATACATTTAGGATCAAATTCACAAACAACAAACCCCATATTTGCCAACAATACTCTTCCGACGTTACAAACTCAATTGTCACAGTTCACTCGGAGTGTAACTACAAATGTTACGCAACCTACAAATGTTAACTCAAAATCTACAGGCCGTGTTTCACGTATACCACAACAACAAACAACTTTGGCTACATCTTCTAATGCTCTTGGGTTTTTACGAACTCCAAATTCAGCCATTTCAAGTGGTTAGAGCCAATATATATATATATATATATATATATATATATATATATATATATATATATATATATATATATATATATATATATTTATTATACTTCTTAAATACATAACATCCGTTCTTTCTAGCACATTTATGTTATTCTTTTATAGTGTCTCAAAGGTCTGTTTTTTGCAACACTATTACCAATGAAACTCTTGGATCACTTTTGCCTCATTCTTCGCCAACAAGTGATAACCCAGCACCATTCTGCGCACCGCCAACGACAACATTCTTTGAATGATATTTCAAATGGTACTTCTGTGAACTCTCATATCTTATTATACCTGCTACACCAAAAGTATAATGTTTTTAGTTGTAATGAATATTGATAACCACGGTTATTCATCCAAAACCATGTTTCATTACAGTTTCTGTAGGTCTAGTTTCAATTACATCGAATCAACAAAAAAATGTTTCAACCAGGCATTCTTCTAATGCGTTCAACAGAACTGCAACTTCTTCAGGCTTATTTACTAACAACCAATATATACCTCTGCAAGCATCAGCAACACCCACGCCACCTTCTAACAAAAGAGTTTCGTTGGCAGAGTTACTAACATGTATGTTTGTCTATGTATACAGAAGAACCTACTATAAGCGTGATTTCATATGATGTTGTCACTTTTTTTGTGTCTATTAGATGATCCTCTCTAGCGTTGCTGCCACATCACGTCAAGCAATTCATTGTCAACACAAGCGAAACCTTAAAGGTTTGATCACAACTTTAACTCCATTATAATGTTCGTTGTATATACTTTTTTTAACCTAAAAATACAAAGTGTGATGCCATTTCCTTTGCTTTTCGTATTGTTTTACACTTTTTTTTTGGTCGGAGTGTAGGACGGCCCAAAAAGTGTTTCTTTAACACACCACTTGCAGACGTTACTAACTGTGAGTTACTTACAAGATGTAGATTAATACACCTGTTTGCCATTATTGGGAAACCAGTTTTATAATATGTATCAATATTTGTAATTCAACAACTGTTTCAAGATCACCTTTTTTTAAAGTATATACAATTAGAATCATATTGACATGCCACAAACACCATATTGGACACAAAGACTTTGCATCATACTTTTTTTGTCACAATAATACTCTTTATAACTGATTTCGTTGATACTATAGTGTTGCAAACTCCACTTCCTATTAACACGGTTAGCAGTGTTAATCGTGGTAGAACAAGACGTAAATATGTGCAAACAATTACTCCCCAAACAACTCCAGTTGCAACGACACGCCAACGACAATCTCTATTTCCTGATGTTCCAAACGGTAAATTTTGAGGATCAGAAATATGATCATGTTTTCAGCATCATTACATGTCAATGTGTTTCCATATTCTCTTAATGCTTTTTTTCAGTTTGTTTCCAAACGCCCGAGATTCCTCACGTAAATCAACGTACCAACAATACATCTACGTCTGGTGTTAGAACCACCACTCCATCTATAATGACACAGAATTCAGCGTACGAAGTGGGTGAGTCATCAAGACAACCTAAAAGATCTAAGAGAAGTGTTGTGCAACAACGATCAGCCGTTAGATTTAATCTTAATGACGATGATGGAACTGTCAGAAAAGTATACGACAAGTTCACTGGTATATCCGAAGGTAATTCTATAAGTTATTTTTACATTCAATTAAACAGTATATAATACAAACATTTTGAAACATCGATGAATAACTTTTAAACATGAATTTGCGGACTACTACTGTAACACCCCAAAATTTGCACAACGGAAGCGTTCGGGTCATGGGGTACTACTAAATCAAGAATCACAACACAAGGTAATAAAGAATGGAAACTCGATTCCATTTTCAAAATATAGATTAATTTAAGAAATATTTTTACATTGTTGTTTCAAAGTGTGGAAGTAAAGCCCATAAAATATATGTTGTCCCATTAAAAGTTGTATTAAATATGATTTTAAACACTTAGGATGTCAGTCTTCAACGAATGCCTTTGCCACTGCCCACGCCAATAAGTAAACTTGAGAAAAACATGCTAAAATGTCAACACAAAGGTTGGTGAGTTCATAGGTTTAAGTAATCAAGTTTTCAAGTTTGGACCACAGTTGCATATAGCATTTCGTGAATGACACTATATGCAAAAAGGCTATTACGCTAATACCATATTCATGCGACGAAACTGACAGTGCATGCATCTAGAAGCATGATAAATAAAGCCCAACAAGTGTATTTCCAGTACACACAATCAATACAATATGATATACCCCCGACGTTTGCCTATCGGTCAAACTCCGAAGTGTCATCCCCAATAGATCTATTCATAACAATCGTGCCTCTCCAAAGGGAACTAACGGTAGCATAGTTGGGATTCAAGGTTGTTTCATCGTAGTGTTTAGTTTTAGGCTCGAAAAGAGTTTTGCATGTTTCTCACCCCATAGTTTTATAAAACAAGTAAATAAGAGTAAAGGTAGGGCTATAAACTCACCTTAGCAGTTCGGTGAATAAACCACAAAGAGATCAAGTAACAAGTGGCTCCAACACGTAACCCAAATTAGTATGGCAATTCTTAGTGTACTCATGACTCAAGGTGTTTAAATAAATTTAAGTGTTTACAAGTGGTTGTGTTTAATGTTGCTTGTGTGGTAAAGTTTAGGTTAAAATCGTTTCAAAATGTTTTGTAAGTATTGGCTCTTGGAATAGATGGAGGAATGATATATATCGAAAACTTTCATATAAGAGTTGACAAATATTGGCTCAAGCGTTATCAAAGAATAAATAAATACAAGTCGAATTATATTCCTTTGGTTTCGAGGTGTGTATTGAAGTCGTGGTTAAATAATATATTTGGACAAATATAGTATTTAAAGTTTACGCAGACGAGGTTGCTAAATAAATATATGTGTAAATATATTTTACGAAAAAAGTGGTAAAATGTATAAGTTTATCAAACTTATAAAAGTTTTGGATAAAAATGTCAAAGTATTCAACTAAAAGGGGTTAAAGTTGTAAAGGTTTAATACAAGTCTCAAAACTTAAAATTATATGAAATGAATTAAGGTTGGGGGGTTGAAAGTGTAAAATATTTATGTAAGTTTTAAACCTATGAAAGCTTTCAAGAAAATGATATGTGTTTGGAAAATGGAGGGCCAAATTTGTCAAAAGGGCGAAAGTTGCAAAAATCACAATAAGTGAAAAAAAAATGCCATGGACCAGTTTCGAACCAAGGACCTCTAGATTGCAACTCAGACGACCCAATTCAAAGTGCACTTATTGGTTAAAAATTGCAACAATTTGTGCATAACACGTTTTATACTGTATGAAAATGGCTTATGTGTTAAAAAAATAAAATCCTCTAAGCGACACAAGAGGGATTCGAACTTCAGACACTTCGTTTGACTGCCCAACACCCCAACCAACTGAGCTAGGCTTTGCTCCGCATTTTATTAGCTCAACGTTCGGTTAAATAATGTTCGGTCATGTGTATATTTGTAAAAAAATACTCAGTGAATACTACTGAGGTCGTGCATATGCATGTATGTGTTGTTTTTGTTTCTTCTCCAAAACTTATTTTGCCATTAGATTTTCATGAAGACCTTTATAAACTCAAGGTTCACCAATAACCACTTCGAACAAGAGATGCCAATACTATACTTAAGTTAACTTAGCTTTACGTTTTCTTTTATGTTCTCGTTTGCAAAGAGTAAGGTGGTATGGACATGATACGTGACTTAAATATTAAAACGAGAAATGAAATGAGGTTGTGACGAAAGAACTTACGACACCCTAGAGGTGGTGACGATTCGAAGATAAAAGTGTACGTGACTAGAAAGGACTCTCGTCTCCTTATACCCAACGAATGATCAAGACCCTTTGTGATTTCTTCCCTAGCTTCCAGAGTGGCGGTGTTCTTTGTTTAAGATAGTGAGGATGAGGTGAGTTTAAATGTGAGTGTATGAGTTATGTGTTTAGTTTATATAAAGGAAATGTGTATGACTTTCACGTGACTTGCATGGTAAGGTTGATGTTGTTTTGCTTGTGTGCCTCGTGATGTTCACAAGGAAATCACATGCCTATTTTTAATTGACAAACTTTTGTTTATAATCTTTCAAAGGAACCGGGCCATCAGGAAAGAAAAATAGAAATATTGGTTTTGTTTTGTCTTGGTGTTCGTTGCTAGGGTCACAGAAACAAGAAAAAGAAAATGGCCATTGCACATACTCACATGCAAGATATGATAGATCAAGGTGATGCATGTGGCTTTTGTTTGCTTTTAGTTGTTACTGCAGAAAGAAAGAAGAAAAGACTTGTCTCTTTACTTGTTATGTATTAAAACAAAGGTGGTGTTTGACTTTGTTCTTTGTCTCCATAATCATACACATGCACGCATGTTTTGAGGCCAAAGTATAATTTGGTTTTGGTTCGCTGGTCACAGACGAGGGAGACGAGAATAATATACAAAGACTAAGGTGGGGATTTGGGTTGTGTTGCTTTTGCACTCGTGGGGTTCACAAAAGAAAATAATGCTTGGTTTTGTTTTGCTTGGGTATTTTGTTGGGTTACAAATATAGAGACATGCCAATTTTGTGTTACTAATAAAATAGGGTGTGCTTGGATTGAAAAATAACAGGCTAGGCCCAAATGATTTAGTTAAAGATGTTGGGTTGGATCGGGTTGAACATGCGAGGCCAATAAAATGAATTGTATCGAGTCGAGTTGGGCTTAGAGGCCCGGTAGATAAATAAAAATATAAAAGTTTATTATGTATAATTTATATAATTTTTATTATCGAGTTTGAGGTGTAAAAATCCGGTGACTTGTCGTGATTATAGATTAAAAAGAAAAAGAAAAGAAAAAAATATGGCCATGAAAAAACCATAGGGAAATTTACAGTGGTTACAGATGCCTACCCTTAAAAGAAACCACATCCTTGGTTGAAGATGCGAGAATCTTCGAGGAGATACGTCTGAGTGACGAGATGTAAGTATATATGCTTAAAACATGTCGTGGGAAAAGGTGCTAGTCGTTCATGAAAGATTTGGTGACATGAGGCGATAAGTAAACAAAAGATAAAGGATTCATTAAAGGGAATATTCGGAATACAACGCGGTTACATAATAGATAGGAGTAAAGGAATGCAATCTAAGATGGGAGAATTTCTTTGTTGTCGTCGGTTTAGATATTGTTGAAGTTGATCTTGACGCTCTTCTTTTCTCCAAATAAGCTCTTCCTCGGTGGTTCAATCGGGTGTTTCCATTGATCCCTTGGGATTGGGACACTCATTCTTGTAGTGTCCTCGTTCTCCCCACCCGAAGCAAGTTATGTTAGCAAGATCCTTTGACTTGCAGTCTTTGGTCATGTGCCCAATCTTCTGGCAGTTGCGACATTTCAATTATACTTGTGGTGGGTTACAGCCGTTTGCACAAAGTGCTTCCATACCCTTCTTCTCTTCGTGTTCCAGTGGTAGGGTTTAGCTACCTCTTGCCTCTTGTTTTGATTGATGTTGTTGTCTTTGGGTTATCAACCCTTCGCATTGTTGTTATCTCTGGCACGCGGCATCTCGATCACTTGATCCATTAACTTGTTTGACACTTCAATAGTCTGGAGTGAAGATTGACGTGGAGGAGATGCATTTCCCTAATAGATGGAGGTAGCCCTCGGTGTATGCTCTATCAAGCGGAGCCTCAGTTAGTACTCAGGGCATAGCAAGTCCAACTCTTGAAAGCGTTGGTTGTAGAATGCCATATCAGTGCCCTTTACCTTGGGTTCTAGAATTGACCTCCACTTTGCGATTTCATGAGGGCAATATTTCTTGAGCACCATATCCTTGAATTCTTCCCAAGGTATGGCATAAGCAACATCAATGCTGCGGACTTCGGTAATTCCACCAAGTTAAGGCAACCTCTTGAAAAGTGAGAGCAAACTTCACTCTATCTTCATCTTTGCGGTTATGATTCGAACCAGCGTTTCCAGTTTTTCAAACCATCTGGTCAACACCACCAGCTCCCTCTGCATTCCCATTATAAACCGACAGTCATACAGTTACGAAAATCCTTATGGTTGCAACCACGTTCTGTATACCAGTAGGCCTAGACTTTCCGGCATCGGTGGGTGGATTTGTTCGTATTCATTGCACCTAGCGGATGCTGCCACCGCTGCTGCCCATCTATCATGTGACGGCCGCGGGCTGGATAAAGCTGACTAGATTACTGCTGCATACGGATTGCAGGAAGACATGGGTTCAAATTGGTACATACAGACTTAAGAGCTGGGGATCCCCCAAAGTCAAAGGCAGAGAAGGAGCCATTTGCTTATGATTCCGTTGGGTTGCAAAGATCGAGCATTCTTTCTATATGACGATTTGCCCAGATGACTTCAAGGTGAAATTTCGCTACAGTACACTCATGAATGAGGCAATTGTCATGGTGGAATTCTTATTCACGTTCATGGGATGGAAAAACTGCCTACAAGCTCACATGGATCAATCAAGAGGTTGTTGATATGACAGTATGGTCGCGCAATGAGGTGAATACAATTGGAAACGGAAATTTTATGCGTTAGCTAACGTTGGTTATGACATCGAGACCTAAATCAGAAGAGGTTTCAAGCGTTGGCTGTTTATGTCCCATCTATGGTGTAGGGACAAGGAGAAACTACATGAAGGTTATCATTTGAGGACTTCCAAAAGGTATTCAAGGAGATGTAAACTTCTTCGATTCACAAACAATTGAAAGAGCCCATAAAGAAACTCCAAATCATGGCTCAAGTCTGTTAATAGGGGAAAACATTATCTAAAAAACACAATAACAACAACAAACAACACAACAACAACGACAAAACCAAACTAACAACAACAAGAAGGAATGGGAAAATGACCAGGGCGGTTATAATAACAACAAAAAATCGGAAACACTAAACCTATACACCAACAAACCGTAATTGAAGACAAGAAGCCACCGGGTTTATGTTGCTTGCAAAAAAAAAGGGAAGAGCTTATACTGGAAAACTTACCACGATTCACCACTGCACAGATACATCATGATGCGTCCATGTGGTATATGCATTTTACCGCAGTCGCAAAGGGACAACCTTACCACAAGGACTGCAAAAGTGGAAAAAGGATATGTTGGAACTCTAACCACTATGTAATCGATTTTAAGTTTCATCACCAGGTCTTTGCCCTGCCAAGTTGCCGCTAACATGTCAGAAAACTGGGACCCCTCGCCAGAGCATTGTAGAGGTTTAAAGTATAATCTACATGCTTGGATGTGGGGGCACGGACACTCATCGGAAGAATTCATGGCCCTCAAAAACAAAGTGGTCCAACAAGTTGAAGGTGCTCTTGGGAAAGCATTACATGTTAGAACGGAGAG